>CM057450.1:947500-2147500 GCA_016271365.2 Neoceratodus forsteri | reverse complement strand
GTAGATGATAGTGTCATCTGCATAAATATGAACATGCGAGTTCGCACAAGCCTGGAGAAGATCATTGAAGAAGATGGAGAAGAGAATGGGACCCAGGATGGAGCCCTGTGGGACTTCCACTTGGATGGAAAGCATGAAGAGACAGGGAGCTACCTATTTGTATTAACTGTTGATGGCTGATGAGGTAAAAATGGAACTAGTCAACCACAGGAGCTCAAAGACCAGCACAGCTTAGTTTATCCAAGAGGAGTAAGTAGGACACCAAGTCAAAGGCCCTTGCCAGATCGATGAAGATGGTAGCTGTGTGTGTCCCTGATGCATCCCGCAGAGGATAGAATCAGTTACACACAGCAGGGAGGAAATGATGGAGTGTTGCTTCCAGAGCCAGACTGGAATGGACGAGGAAATCAGTGGAGGATAAGAAATCTGAGAATCGGGTGTAGACAAGCTTCTCTTGCAGCTTGGCAAAAGAAAGGAGGAGAGAGATTGGCCAGCAGTTACCTGGGGAGGAAGGGTCCCCCACTTCGTACTAGAACATTGGCAAACTTCAGGACCGAGGAACAGCACTGAGGGAGGGAAGGTTGAGTTGGTGGGTCAGATGTATGGCAGAAGCAGAGATATGGAGTAGTTTAGGATCCATCCCATCAGGGCTGGATTTGCATAGGTTGAAGGAGTAAAGGACAGTCAAGGCTTCCTGTGTAGTAATGGGGGGAATAGAAAATCATTTGAGTGGAGAAGAGGGGCTGGAGAGGTAACATGTGAAGTGGAGGGGGGTGGAGGGTGAGTAAAAGGGTGAGCACAAGTAATGAAAAATTCATTGAAGTGAGCAGCAACAGAGGAAGAGTCAGACACTGACAAACCATTGGGACTGAAGGTTGGGTTGGATGCAGAGCTGAAAATTCAGTTTGACTAACCTGCTAAAGTGATCAAACTACCGCAGTTCACACAGTCTATGCACACCAGAGCCTTTTGATAAAAATTGTGAACTTTGGTTTGCCCTATGTTCACCCCACAGAGCAAAGTACAGTAGTAAAGCCAAAGCGGTATACCAACCACGCAGCATCAGGAATACCACGAAGACCATCACAGCAACATTTTCGGCAGTTCACTGTGATGGTCTCCATGTTCCTGACACTGTTGCTGGTGAGGTGTTTGCCCCCATCCCTGAACTAACTCTGACTGGAGTTAAAAATCTGAAGTACGGGGGTGCTGGGGTGGAGCCCCCACAAAACACACTTGGTCCCCGAGTGATGACACAACCAGTTGGCAGTGTTGTACTCACGCTGTGTCGTTGGTCCATTCTTTGTGCAGGCTCATCCTTTCTGCCTCTTCACTCAGGCACAAGAAGTCACACTCACATTCTGCCATAATCACCTTGGAAGAGGAGTGAAGGAGTAAAAATAAAACTGTTTGTCCCCTTCCCTGACATAACTAGTGCAAAATAGTGACAGGTTCTTCCCTCTGCTGCAGCAGCAATGAGTGAGGTTATTGGATGGGTCGCAAGCGTCTCAGATGACCTGCAGCACTGACTGTACTTGCTACACACTGCGCACTTTGCCACTAGTGACTGAGCTGTGTAAGAGGAAGGGAGCAGATCTTATCCACTAAGTCTTTCACTCAGCTAACTCAACTCATCCCGAAGTCCCAGTCATCCAATATACCAATTAAAAAAAATACAGATTGAATCCATTTAGGCAGCATCTTGGGGCAAAAATTAATTATTAAGTTAGTGTGTCTCTCTCTTTAAGGATGGAGGAAGAAAAAGACTAGCACCGTATGTGTGTGACAAGTGCAAGCTATAGGCCTAGGCCCCAGCAAAGGCAAGGCAGTATGTGTGTATGGTCTGGTTGGTCTGTCTTGACTACCGATATCACAACTTGTTGCTTAATTTGCTTGGGTCAAATAAATCAGGGTAATGGAGAGAGAGAGAGAGAGAGAGAGAGATCAGAGGATGATGTAAAATGAAGCATTATTAGACTAGACGGACACATTAACCATCTGATCAACACTCACTGTTACCTGAGTGCCTGAAGCATTAATAAGTAATAAAATTGCAATTTACTGTGTGTGCTGTAGTATGTGTTGTACTGTATAACAGCACAACTGCATACTAGAAAAAAACAGTTTTAGTTACCATACCAAGCAGTTCAATGTGAATTTGTCCGTACTTGCCTGTTGCAATTTTACAAATAGAGTCAGACTGGTAGTGACTCTGAGCTCTGCCTAGTACCTGCAGCCATACAGGTGTTTTTATTAAGCTGGTATCCAGAGGATTTGAGACAGAGAGAGATTAGAGAATTAGACCATCAATGTAAATTATTACATTTATTTGCAAGAGTAAGACACTTCCTACTACTGGTCACTCATTCTGGGAGCCTGACAAAGCTTGTTGAGTTCAGTGAGTGTGGAGGAATTGGGTTCCACTCTGCAGGGAAATAAAAGACCATTTCTGTTTCTAGTACTAATTAGCTACTGCCCAGTGCTACTGCCCACTAACCAACACTTCCTCAAAACCTTCATTGGAATTATTCTCCCATATTCACACTCAGTTCACAGAGTAATGTCTTTATTGTCCTGTTTGCAAATAAATGTCCTTGTGATTCCACTCACAGCAGCTGCATCGTGCTCTACTTGTCCACTGGAAATTATTCTTCTGAGTTCTGACTCCACACACATAGTCAATTTCCCTCGATTTTAATTTACTCAGTGCCCCACTAGTGCTATACTGACCCCTTTGGGAATAAATTCACCTCCGTTTTCAATTTAGTCCACACACCCACTAGTGCTATACTGACCCATTTGGGAATAAATTCACTTCTGTTTTCAATTACTGTACTCAATGCACCCAGTGGGGCTTTACTGACCTATTTGGGAATAAATATCTGTTTCTTTTTCCCCTTTAATTTGATGCAGCCAGCTGTGCCACACACAGAAGACTTTTAAACAAGCCGGGCCACATGGGAATGGGTACTACGGTGGTGCAGTGGGTGGAGAACTGGCTGGCTAGCAGGACACAGAGGGTGGTGGTAAATGGCTGTCACTCCACAGAGGGAAAAGTGACCAGTGGGATTCCGCAGGAATCAGTGCCGGGACCAGTCCTCTTCAATATCTTTATCATTGACATTGCAGAGAGTCTAGAAGGCAGAATTTGCCTGTTCATTGATGACACAAAGCTGTGCAACAGGGTGGACACACCAGAGGGTGTGGACAGAGTGAAGAGAGATCTGCAGAAGCTTAAGGACTGGTCACAGGTGTGGCAGTTGAGATTTAATGCAAAAAAATGCAAGATAATGCACATGGGACACAAAAACCCAGGAAAAGAACAACATATCAGCTTGGGGGGTGGGGATAATAGAATGCTCCAAACAGGAAAGAGATCTTTGGTTTGTCATCTCAGATGACCTCAAGGTGGGGAGTCAGTGCGACAGGGTGGCAGGAAAAGCAAACAGGATGCTGGGTTGCATAGGCAGGGGAATCACCAGCAGGAAAAGGGAAGTCATAATGCCACTATACAGGACTTTGGTGAAGCCACACCTCAAGTACAGTGACCAGTTTTGGAGACCTTACCTACACAAGGACATAGACAGGGTTGAGGCAGTTCAGAGGAGGGCTACCAGGGTGGTGCAAGGGTTGTACCATAAGCCCTATGAGGACAGACTGAAGGACTTGAACATGTACTCCCTGGAGGAGAGGAAGGAAAGAGGGGATATGATTGAGACATATAAGCACCTCACAGGAAGAATCAAGGGGCAGGAAAACTCAAGTTTTCACAAGAAGAGATGCTCCAGGACTAGGGGACATGGGATGAAACTAGAGGGAAGGAGGTTCATGGGGAACATAGGAAAGTACTTCTTCACAGAGAGGGTGGTGGATAGGTGGAACAGCCTGCCAAAGGAAGTGGTGGGGGTGGACACAATTACTGGATTTAAGAATGCATGAGATAGGCATAAGGGGATCCTGGTAGTTGGGGGAAGGGGACGACCAAGCTCTGAGGAAGCTTGAAGAACCATAGCTACATGCATAAATGGGCAGACTGGTTGGGCCATAGGCCCTTATCTGCTGTCAGAATCTATGTATCTATGTGCGGGAGTTTCTGATAATTCTGAAAATGAGGGGATCAGGAGGAAAGCGAGATGTATTTTACAGTTTGCCTACCGAGGATATCCATGCGAGAATAAAACACAGACGTACATACAGTATATAGTCATTGCATGACTAAAGTGAGACAGACGAAGACCATTGGTCCATCAAGCAGGGGTCAGTTTCAACATTCATGTACTAGATCATGGCATCGTGGCATTTGCCCTGGGGAAGTGCAGTTACCACTCCATACTTGTCTGTGCTGGCTAGTGTTGTGAATCATGCCGAAATGACTGCTCTTCACTTCTGAAAGTGGCAGAATCACTTCCAAAAGTAGCAGGATTTATGTTTTAAGTGTGTGTTTTTTTAAATGAACCTTCTTATTTTAATTTCTTGAGCAGAATTAATACCTATGTTCATCCTTGTTGACTGCCATGTCAGATCCCCAGTTGGTTGTGACTGTGGACTTTTACAAGCTTCTGTGGGCTAAGGCAATCTGTTATCAACTTGTCCTGTTGCCTTGTACAAAAAAAAAGCATGAAAGAACTAGTCTACTGCCTGAAATTATTAACTTTAAAAAAGTATTTTAACTATTGCTTTTTATATCTGAGGTATTTTTTTTTTATTTTTCCTTTTTGCTTATCAGAAGATTGTGTACCTGAGAATTCTAGGTGAGATGTGTGGAACAACACTCTGGCTGGAGGCTGTCATTTCTTGTTCCATTCCTCATCATACCTCTTCAGCACTGTTACCCCACTGACTGTGACATCACAGCTGCTCAGGAAGGGCCGGTCATCTGTTATGGGATCAGTCACTTGTGATGTTACGGTGAGTGGGGTCACGGTGCTGATGAGGGTATGAAGAGGAATAGACATGTCAGCCACCAGGTAAAGCACTGCCCTTCACAGCACACCAAACACTATCAGATAGAAAACTCCCTTATCAGCAAAAGGAAAAAGAAAAATACTTCAGGAATAAAAAGTAAGAGCTGACTACTTTTCCAAATTAATAATTTCTGCCTGATGTTATTTGTGCTGCTACTCCTGTAGCTGTGTAAGGTCAACTCCTGTCATCAAGTCTGTCTCCTTGTTATCCTAATATTAGTCACCTGAAATCTTGTTGCCATCTAAGAATGTATCTAGTCTGAATTGTAAGCAGTTCTTGTTACCTGCACACAGTAAATCCTCTGATTATCTTTTCTAACCCATTTTGCCCTCTCTGAGTGAAACATATAGTACACATTTTTTTTTCATTTGTCCTTGGGGACTTGCTTCTAGATGTAGGAGGAGGACTGAGCAGAGAGACAGGACAAGTAACCTGTCCAAGGTCATATAATCAGTGACTTTGGTGGAATTTGAACCTGGACCTCTTAGTTTCTAAGCCTGTACTCTAACCATAGACCACACTGCATTCAAACTGCATCATCCTTTCGCATGTTAACTTCATACTATGTTGGTGGCTCTGGCTGAGTGCCACAGTGCAGATCATCAAAAGCACATGTCACACATTAAGTCTGCAGTACTGGAATTCCTAGAACTATTTGGTAGATAAATATTTAATATGTACCTAGTCTCTGTATCCTGTTCAATGTACAGTAGCTCAGCAGTTCATGATTGTTGTATTAAAGGCTGCCACGTAAACATATCACATGGATCATCTTCAGGCTGGCAGGTAAAGAGTTAAAGAACCATTGGCATTACAGGGAAACTCTGAAAAACATATTTAGACCAGTTTCCACTTACCTTTTAGAGAGCTCATGTATTTCCCTTCCCATTGTGCTTTATTACATAGAGACAGAGAGAATTAGGGTAGAAAAAGGCCTTACAACTCATTCAGTATGCCCAGTCCTGCCTATTGTACAGTATGTTGCAAGTGCCCTAGTGGTCATTCACATCCCCCATCCCTCATGCCATCCTCCCAACCCACTATCCCCATATGCCTGTCCTACCTGTGCTTAAAAAGCTAGTGGAGTCTAAACAGGCACGTGGGAAAATGATACAAATTTTAGAAAGTAAGTTGCTACTTTTTATTTCTGAAGTATTTTTCTTTTCCTTTTGTTCATTAGAAAGTCGTCAGTGTGACAATATTGTGCTGGATGTATGCAACAACTCTTAGCTTGGGAACTAACATATCGATATCTATTCCTCACACTACATCATCAGCATTGCGATCTCACCTCACTGTGACATCACAGGTGACTAATCTGGCAGTCGCTGAGTGGATGTTTCTAAGCAGCAGTGATGTCACAGTCAGTGAGGTCACAATGCTGATGATGTAGTGGGTGGCAATAGAGAATAGATATAGATAGACAGACAGACAGACAGGCTTCTCATCTGCTACTGCCCCTGGTTTGCAAGCTACCTTACTGGATGACAACAGTTCATTAATTGGTAAAGTTTGCTTCTGCGTTACATCTTGCAATGTCTGTGTATCGTTTATCTGTAAATCTGTACATCCTTACTCTTGTCTGTAATTGCCTCCATATTTCCTTGTAACCCCCTGGTCGCACCTAAAAATAGGCATCTGTTTTGTCTAGTGTGCCTACCTGGTAAACAAAAGCTAAATAAATAAAGTTAAATCTGAACTCTCCCCCACTAGTGTTGGCATCTCTCAAGGATCCATACTTAATTCCTTACTTTCCTTCCTGTTTATCTATAAGCTGCCCACAATGGCTGGTCCTTGCTCAACATTACTCAATGCAGACTATATGATGCTGTACACTAGTGCAGTGGACATATCCAAAATTAATTTGAACCTGATTGTGGATTTTTATCTCAGACAGTCCTGGCTCAGGCAAAACAGGTTCTTTATGAACACCAAGAAGACAGTCGCCATGCTATTTGGCTCCTCATATAGAATCAAAGCCTGTCCCTCTGCACTAATCATCCCTGGTCCAGATGGTTCCCACTAGACATGTTAGTCTCCTTTAAGTACCTTGGCGTCACCCTTGACCCTGCTCTGGACTTCAGCCTCCATCTGTCAACTATCTGCAAGACAGTAAACACGAAGCTGGGGCTCGCCTATAAAATTAGGCATACCCTTACAGCAACTGCTAGACTGACTATTGCCCAGGGTGTCCTGCAGCCGAGTCTTACCAATGGATTGATAACCTACCTGGAGGCCAACAAAGGAATCCTAAACAAATGGAACATATGCTGCAACAGTGTTTGTCACTTTGCCATACCAGTGCCCTGGCATACCCATCACTGCGTCCTCTATTGTAGTTTTGGGTGGCTCTCCTCATCATCCTATCAACATTACACCGTGGGATATACTGTCAATAATATTATAAGAACTGGTACACCAGCTACACTTGCCAGCATGTTAAAACACACCTCACATGCCTACCCATTGAGGTCTGCAGATAGTCTCTCCTTGACATTCCTACATGTGCTACAAAGATGGGTGAGTATGCGTTATCAGCATTTGCGCCCCAAACTCTGGGACTCCCTTCCAATGACTTTAAGGCACTCTCAGTCTCACCAGGTTTTTATGAGTGACCTTCGTGAATTTCTCATGTGCACTGATAAGTGCTCGTGTAACCTGACTTTGCATATTCCTACTTAACCTAGCTTCATCCTTCCCCCATATGTCATTTTGTACAGTACTTATTTCAATTGTTTTCTGGACTGCTTTACTGTGCATTGTTTTAGGGTACATCTGTATATGTCAGGCCATT
Organism: Neoceratodus forsteri; assembly: GCA_016271365.2. NCBI lineage: Eukaryota > Metazoa > Chordata > Ceratodontiformes > Ceratodontidae > Neoceratodus > Neoceratodus forsteri. The sequence goes on along the minus strand of CM057450.1, from coordinate 2,139,741 downwards.
GTTGTTGTATTTTGCATTGTTGCATCCCTGTACTTGCTGCTCATATTTGTCTATTACTCTCCTGGGTCGTGCCTGAAAATAGGCAATTTTTTTTTTGTCTAGTGCACCTATCCTGTAAACAAAAACTAAATAAATAAATAGATATATCATTATGTCAGTTGCCAGGTAAAGTGTCGTCCCACACATCATACCTGCTTACATCAGGTAAACAATCTTCTAATTAAACAAAGGAAAAAGAAAAAGTACCTCAGATATAAAAGACATAGAGCTACAGGGAATACAGGCAGAGGCAGAGGTACCATGGGTCACCCTGAAGACGGGGATTGGCGCCACTGTTCTATAGATCTACAGACCTCTAGCACAGAGGGAGAAATTAGATAAGGAATTGATAGAATCCATTGGCAAGATGGCAGAAAAGGGGGAGGTGCTGCTGGTGGGGGACTTCAACCTGCCAGATGTGGATTGGAACCTCCCAGCAGCAGCTTCAGCTAGAATCAGGGACATCCTAGACTCTCTGCAGGGGGTGTTCCTCAGGCAACTAGTCAGTGAACCCACTCATGATGGGGCAATACTAGACCTGGTACTCACTAACAAGGACGGTGTTGCAGACATCAAGGTGGGAGGACACTTGGGGACCAGTGATCACTGTACAGTGTGGTTCAATATAGGGACGGCTGTGGAATAAAGGCGAGGGTCCTGGACTTCAGGAGGGCAGATTTAAAAAAAAATGGGTGAATGCCTCAAGGATGACCTAACAGGTGTGAGTGACCTGGGTGGGGTGGAGGAACAGAGGGTGAAGATAAAAGGGAGCATAGTAAAGGCAACAAACCTCTGAGTCAAACAAGTGAGCAAAAGAGAGAAAAAAAGAGACCACTATGGTTCTCAAAAGAGGCGTCTGAAACTAAAAGCTAAAAGGGTAGCATTCACAAGGTATAAGGAGATAGGGAGGTGTATCCAGGAAAACAGAGGGAAGCAGGGAAAGCAGTAAGGAGCACAAAGCTGCAAACTGAAGACAGAATAGCCTGGAGTGCATAGAGAGGGGTATCACCAGCAGAAGGAGGGAAATGGTGTTGCCTCTGCATAGATAATTGGTAAGACCCCACCTACAGTATTGTGACCAGTTCTGGAGATGACATCTCTGGAAGGACATAGAGTGGAGGCAGTCCTGAGGGGGGCAACTAAAATGAAGCAATTTGCATCAAAGGCCATATGAAGAGAAATTAAAGGACCTCAATATGTACACCCTGGAACAGAAGAGGGAGAGGGGAGATATGATAGAGACCTCTAAGTACCTCACAGGGGAAAATAAGGTACAGAAGGGGAGTATTTTTCAGAAGAAGATGTGCTCAAAAACAAGGGGACATGCTATGAAGCTGGAGGAGGATAGATTTAGGTGAGATGTGAGGAAGTACTTCTTCACAGAAAGAGTGGTGGATCCCTGGAACAGCCTTCCAGTGGAGATGGTGGGGGTTAAAACACTTGTGGGGGGGTCAAGAATGCATGAGATAAACACAAAGGAATCATAGTGGAAAGGAAGGGGTAATGAGAAAGAGCTGTAGATTGGACACGGTCTGATGTAATTGTGTAGGTAGGGAGAAATGGGCAGACTGGATGGGCCAAGTAGCCCTTATCTGCCTTCAGATTCTATGTGCATATGTTTCTATGCTTTTAAAAACTAATATTAGTTTTAAACAGTACACTAGCTCTTTAAATCCCACTGTTTTGCCACAGGCCACTTCCCATGGCAACTTATTCCACTTTTCCACCACCCACTCTAAGAAATACTTCTGGGATGGGTTTTCTTTATCTCCCTCCCACCAGTTTCATAGCATTCCTCCTCGTGCCTGTGTCCATTCTAATTGTAAACAAATTCCTGTGGTCTGCCCTGTTTATCTCATGTAGAAACTTACAGGTCTCTATCATGTTACCCTTCTCTTTCACAGACTCTAGAGTGTACTGTACATGTCCAAATCATTTTGCCTTTCCTCATAGGGCTTTCCCTGCAGACCTTGCATCATCTTGGTGGCTCTTCTCTGCAATGCCTCTACCCTATCCCTCTCCTTCCTCAAGTGCGGACTCCAGAACTGAACACAGTATTCCAATTATGGCTGCCCCAGAGGTCTGTGCCAGTGTGGGATCTACTCCCATCTTCTCCTACCAATGCCCCTGCCTATGCACTCCAGCATTCTATTTGCCCTTCACACTGTTCCATTATACTGTGACGATTGTTTCAGGTTGTTTGTAATTGTGACCCCTAGGTCTCTGTCCTCATTTGTCTTTTCTAGCTTCACTCCTCCCATTCTATAGTCCACTCTTAGATTTCTGCTCCATATGTGTATGACCTCACACTTTTTTGCATTAAATTTCAGCTGGCAGACCCTGGATCATTTTATAGTTTCTACAGATCCTCTTTTAATGCCCTTAAACCCCTCATTGTGCATTCTGCTGCAGAGTTTAGTGTAATCTGCAAAGAGGCAGACCTTTTCCTGAATCCTCTCCCCAATGTCACATACAAGACATTAAAAATTACAGCCTAGGATCAATCCCTGAAGAACCACTCTCATGAACTCCCTAACATCAGAGAATTCCCTGTTGAAGATGGTCCTCTGCATTCTTCTACTCAACCAGTTGCTGGACCATGCTGTAAATCTTTCTCCCACCCACAGGTCTCTCATTTTATTTGCTAGCCATTCATGTAGGATGGTCAAAGGCTTGGTTAACATCCTGGTATAAAGCATCCATTACTTCCCCTTTATCAGCTGCCTTTGTGACCCAGTCAAAGAAGTCTATAAGACTGGTCTCGCAGGACCTTCCACTGGTGAACCCGTGCTCTCTTTCATCCTGGAGTCCATTGGCCTGCAGAAAATCCACTAGCCTTTTCTTTATGATAGCCTCCAGCATCTTAAATATGAGACATCAGGCTTACTGGTCTGTAGTTCCAAGGTTCATCCTTTCCCCCACTCTTATGTAAGTGTACAATATTTGTTGTCCTTCCAGTCTCCCAGAACTATCCCTAATTCCAGTGAGCAGTTGAAGTGATCCGCCAAGGGTGCTGCCACTTATTTCCCCATTTCTTTTCACAGTCTGGGGTGCAGCCCATTTTAGTCTATTGATTTTTCCACTTACAGAGTTTTTAGATCCTTTAGCACTCTGTCTTCAATTATTGGCTCCATGTTTATCCCAGTCCCACCCCCACTGTGACCTCACATTCCAGTAGTGGACCCTTATACTCTACCATAAATACTGAGCAGAACTATTTATTTACTTATATTCGAAAATTGGCAACCAGGAAAGGCAGGCTGAGCCAGGGCTCATTTTCAGGTGCGACCTGGGAATAGGGAAAAGGGGATACAATAAATCAAAACCAGCAGAAGAGGAGCATTCCAAAGATAAAGTACAAAAAGTGAACAGTGAGACACACATTGAATATGTCCGCCTTTGCCATCTCTGCATCCACCCATCCTTCCCCTTTGCTCAATGTGAGTCACAACATTAGGTCTGCATTTTTCTCTGATGATGCAGAAACTTCTTATCCCCTTCTTTACTCTTTCTGTTGGCTCTTCTCATGCTGTTCAAGTGCACTTCCCCATTGTCTCCTGTCTGTCTGGCTTTGTAGTTTTTGAAGGCCTTCATTTTCTCTCTCACTGCCTCCTCTTCCTCTCTTGTGTAGCACAATGACCTTTCTCTCCTCCAGTTTTTATGTGACGTGCTTGCGCAGCCAACATATTGCGGTAGTGCAGCTTTGGAGGCGCAGTCACTGTAGGGTGAATGCAGGGCACGCACCAGTTGGGGCTTCCCTCATTCCTCAATCAGCCTGCATGCCGGCGCCACACCATGCATACATAATGTGGCGAGCACATCTAAGAAAGGGTCCGCTGCAATCTGAGCAAAGCTCGTCAGACGCAGCGGACCTTCCCTTGACGTGCTCACCGACATTATGAACATGGTGGCACACTGGCCGCCAAACTGCCAACTTCGGGGGTGCCCAATCCTCCTTTCGGTTTACCCTGCCCCCTATGTATATGCTGATGGGGAGCCCACTCCCTGTCGGCATAAAGCACCCCCCCATTTGTTATATGCTGAGGGGGTGCCCAATCCCCCTTGACTCTTACTCCCCACTTTCCTTGTGTGCTGACGGAGAGCCCACTCCCCGTCGGCATAAAAACCCCATTGTTAAATGCCAGGGTGCCCAATCCCTAATCTTCTTCCCACGCTTTTTGTGTGCCGACGGGGTCCCCAATCCTGTCGGCAAAATTCCTCCCCTTGTGTTGTGTGCCGCGAGGTGCCCAATCCCCGTGAGGCTACAGAACCCCCAGACAGTTAGGCGACATGCTGGGAGCCCACCCAGCGTGCCAAATCCCTAAAAAACTGTCCAGCGATGTTTAATTTTTTAACTGTAAAATGAAAACTGTCCCTCGTAGTCTCCCTGCCCCCACCTGAACCCACCCTCTGCGCACCCTGCCTCCCCACACCTCCCTCACCCCATACTTACCCCCAGAGTCCAGCGTGACGATCTTCAGTGGACCGGGAACACGTCTGCACTCTTCAAAGCCGACCGCAAACTGAAGAAATGCCAGTAAGCTGTATGATGGAATAAATATAGTTTTTTCAACTTTGATGCATATCTCAGGCATTCTGGGGAATTTTGGCACCAAATTTTCAACATGGGGTTTTTGGGACTTCTCCTCATGAATTCTGTCACTGTCGTGGTGTTATTCGGTCCCGAAAGGTGATTTCACAGTCATTGCGCAGAATCACCTTTTGGGACCGAGTAACAAAATGCAAGTGCCACCGTTCATGACGGGGGCTCTCAAAAAGCCTATGTTGCAAATTTGGTGGGAAAATCCCAAAAATGACTGTTTTACGAGTGTGCGTTGCACAGTTGCTATGCACGCTCGTAAGTTAGCGAATTTGCAATATTTTTGTGCCAGATTCTCAACATTGGCATTTTACCACACCTTCTTGTTAACCGTACAGCTGTCATTTTTCACATCCTGGCAAAATGTGTTTCGCCGCCAAGCGCGAATAATGCCAGTCGCTATGAAATCAGTGTGGGACACATTACAAAGTGATACTGACACTGTTCATGAGCAGGGTCCTAAAATGCCTGTGTTGAAAATTTGGCGGAGCAATACTCTATAAAATGACACAATGATACAGTGCGTTCTAGCAGTTTGCACGCACGCTCATAAGATCACAAACTTATATTTTCACTCCAGATTTTCAACAGTGCCATTGTTCATCACCTCCTAATGAACAGTACAGCTGTCATTTTTCATATCCTGACCAAAATCTGTTATTGCAGTTCTGGCGCAGAATAGCGTGGTCGCTGTGGAAAGTCCGTGTTCGAGACACATTATTAAAATAACAGTGAAACTGTTCATTAGCAGATGTCCTAAAATGCCTATGTTGAAAATTTGGGGATGAAAGTCAATAAAATGAGTGTTTTATGAGCGTGTGTTGTGCAGTTTGCACGCACGCTCGTGACTTTGTGAATTTGTAATAGTTTCACTCCAGCTGTTCATCATTGGCATTTTTCTACAACTCCTTATGAACAGTACAGCTGGCTGAAATGTGTTTTCGCACGTCCGGCGCAGAATTGCACGGTCGCTGTGTAACATCAGTTTTCGGGACAGTTAGAGGAAATGACGGTGACACTGTTTATGGGCAGAGGTCCTAAAATGCCTATGTTGAAAATTTGGTGCCAAAAGTCCATAAAATGACTGTGTTGCAAGCGTGAGTTGCGCAGTTTCCACGCACCCTTGTAACTTCATAAATCTGCAATATTTTCATACCACATTTTCACCACTGGCATTTGTGCACACCTCCTTCTCAACAGTCCAGCTGCCATTTTTCACAGCCTGCCCAAAATTCATTTCTGCAGCTGTGGCGCACAATGGCTTACTCACTGTGGAAAATCACCTTTTGGGACACATTAACAAAATCACAGCACTATGCATCTCTAGCTCCGCCACTGCCACTGCCAATGCCAGTGCGACAACATTCGGCATTGACAAATGCTTGTTTTATCTACTGTCCTAATACCGAGACTCGTAGCATCCAAGAACCCTTGCTTAATTTGACATCAGTTTCTGTCCAACCCCACTGCTTCCCCTACCCTCACAAGTTTTTCCCCAAGTAGCTTCTGCATCTTGGCCCTCCTGAAGTACAAATCTTTTTTAGTGACCCCTTGCTTCCCCCCCCTGTCTTATTTTGAACCACTCTGAGTGATAACCACTGGATCTCAGAAACTCATAAATGGAGTCCTTCCCTATGCTGTTCCGGTTTGCTAGAACAAAATCTAGAATAGCCATCTCCCATGTCATTTCATCTTCTATGTGTACCAGGAAGGCCTCTTGTAAGGTCGCTAACACAAGTGATATCTAGCACTCGCTGCTACTGGAACACTCCAGTCCACATCAGACATGTTAAAGTCCCCTACTAGCAGCACCTTCTCCTCCTCTGCTACCCTTCTGATCACCTGTGCCAGCTCCCTGTCTGTTTCTCCTTTCTGAGAGGGCAGTATACTTTGTGGTCAATGTTTCCTTTACTGCCACCATATCTACCTGAGTTTCTGCTATCAATGCCTGCAGGTCACTGATTTTATTCCCCAGGCTCCTAGCATTGATGCACAGTACCCTCCAGTGCTCCTGTGATTTACTCTTTTTGCCGCTTTTTGTTGCTGTCGGCCTCTTTTGACCTGCTGCCCCGTGTCATCCCTTTTCACCCTTTTGCCACTGTGACACCACTTCATGACAGAATTGTATTCCCTTCTTTTAGTATCCACCCCTTGCAGTCTGCTTCCTCATTTGTTATGCCTTGCATCTTCTCTGTTTCCCCTCTTTCACCAGCCTGCCCTTTCTGTTGCTATTCTTGCATCCCAGACTCCTGTCAGCTGTTTGCCATATCCTCCATGACTATGTTGGTGTCCCCTCAGTCATTTCCTCTAGTGCTAGTACGCCATTATTGTTATTACTCTAGGATCCCAACAGTTATTACTTGAAAGTGGAGTGCCTGTTTGACCTCCCTCAGCTGGTAAAAAACCCTGGCTGCTCCTAGCCACAGCCTCTCCCCCCTCATCAGTTTAAATGGCCCTCAATAAAAGTGTCAAGCTTTTGTCACAAGGCCCTAGTTTTGTCTAGTGAGTGATGAAGGCCATCCTATTTAGACAGCTTTCAGTGCTGCCAGAAGTGTCCCCAGTCCTCCAGGACCCAAATCCCTCTTCTCTGCACAACTCCTCTAGTCAGGAGTTGAAGCAAATGATTAGGATAAACCTGACTTCCACCTTGAAATAAATTGACAGGACCTCAGAAACTGCTGGAACCTTGAACCAAACTGGCAGGACCTCAGAAAAAGCTACTGAGGATGTCGTCAGTTTGATTCTCATGCTCTCCCTAAAGCTCTTCTTTACCTTCGCAAGAGTCTGCCACCATTACTGAGGATATTGGCCTGAAAACCTGATTCTCTGTGACTTAACCTTCATCTTATTTGGCTGCTTGTCTACTAGTGACATCATAATCCTCTCCTTGTGACATCACAGCCATATCACCAGTATTAATGTGTAAGGAGATGGTAAGTGCAGGAAATATAAGCTGAACTGTGTGCACTCATTATATATTTAATTAATACTTTATCTTCCCCTATCCCCAGCATCCTGAAACCATGCAGCCACCCAGCCTCATGCCCGGGACCAGAACCGAGAGGGGCCCACTTTCCTGCACCATGAGGAACCTTTACCATGGTAGGGACTGGGGAATGCAATTCCTCTGGAGTCTAATTTGGTGACACTGGAGCTTATTGTGCTGGGTGGAAAGATGGTGCTGGAGCCCACTGTGCCAGTGTTGTCCTGTCAAGTCAGGAGAGTGTTTGTCCCTTCTGTTTCCCACACTCAGGATGCCAGGCCATGAATGCATGGCAGTGTAGGCAATGGGGATGCATGCTGCAAGGCCTTCTGCATCTCCTCTCCCACTTCCATAACCACTGAACTTGCACTGCCTGGGTACCCCTTGGTGGCACTCAAGTGATGGTGATAGGTTTGCCTTCCTCCCCAGAGGTGTATAGCATCCAATGGGATACACCACCACCCCCCACACAGAGACACACTGTCTGCACTCATCATAATATATTTTTCCCAAGGTAAGTGGTGTTGGAGGCTGTTATGAGCACACAACTTTTGCTGGTAGTTTGAAATGTTATGTCAAAAGCTTGTACCTTCTGTAGCAGTGGTGAGCCAGTAGACATTGAATAAAGGTGAAAAAAACTGACATATTTGGGAAATTCGTAGCAATCCAGCAGTGTTTCTTAAGTGGTGTGGACTGTCATTGTATTGGCTTCCTGAAGGGGGATAGGTCATTAGTACACAAAGGACTTGGTGACTGGAGGTATCAGTGGCATCTGAACACATACATTCAGATGCTAAACAATCTGTAGGAGGAAGTTGGGTCCCTGAAACACAGAAGACAGATAATATCGCAAGGTTAGCATCACCCAAAATTCCAGGTCTCAAGTTGTTTCAGCCAGTCGAATGAACCTGGGTACAGGGAAGTCATATCACAGCCCCATTGAACCAAGGCATCAGGGAGAGAGCGAGAGAGCGAGAGAGAGAGAGTGAGAGAGTGAGAGAGTGAGAGAGAGAGAGAGAGAGAGAGAGTAGAGAGTGAGAGAGAGAGAGAGAGAGAGAGTGAGTAGAGAGAGAGAGAGAGTGAGAGAAGGCATAAATGCTTCAACCCAGATGTTTTCTTTCTTTTTCGCTGGGGTTCCTGTGTGTCCAAGGAGGGAGCCAGACTGTGTGTCCACAGATAAAGGCTGAGGTAACAAGGCTAGTGGATAGTGACGTAAGAAGACTCTATAACTTGTAGGAAAGATAGAAGCATTTACCTGCACAAGTGTGCAAGCTTTCTTTTATAATCATGTATGTGTACTGTTGTTTTACTATGTGTATTTAATGCTATCCCTCATTATTACTGTTGTATTTACGCAACTAGTGTTTATTATTAAATCAGTTATTTTTCTAAGGACTGGAGTAACTATAGTAGTTGTGATTGCAACTATTAGGGAAGGGTACCTGGGTAAAAGGGGTGCAAAGTATGGTTTTCCAGAGAGTAGAATGTGTCCTACCCAGAGCACAGACCCTCACTATGGGGTGTCTGAAGGGTAGAAGGTGGCATAAAAGAGCCATCAGAGCACCAGGATCTGAGCTCCTGCTAAAGAGGGGACCCTGACAGCAGTGACACTGTTCCAAATGGTCTAAGTCGCAAAAGCCTGAGAGAGAGAGAGAGAGAGAGAGAGAGACAGTCTCACTGGGGACTGTGGGGTGCTCAGACCATCACAGAGGCTCTTTAAATGAAGTGTACCGTAGAAAATGAAACAGACAGTTGTTGTTTTCAGGGCAGGGCTTTGAAACATCTCAACTGACATATTTGAGAGATAGTGAGTTTTGCAAAGGTCAGAAGGAAAAGGAGGGACAGGAAGAGGTGTCATACAGCTTGTCTAGATTTCAGCTTGTTTTCCACACATTGCCTTCCCATATATGTTTCTGTGTATTAAATGGATAGCTATAAGTTGGAGGAGTTAGGCTAACATCATGGGCAAAACAAACCCTTTTCTTTGTTCTGCCACATTATATCCAGCAGTGACCTTGTGGTGCTCCCTTACTGTTTCAGGCATGGCCATTTAATGCAGTGGGTACTGTCACTGTGAGAACGACGCACATGCTCTATATGCATTCCTTTTTTATTCCATTTTTATCAAATGGGTTACAAATTTCTGGATTCCTGAGTGACTACATATGTTTGGAGACCCATATGTGGATCCCCCAGAAATGCATAGGTTGGGACAAGCTCAGGCAGGGGGATTTGGAGTTTGTACAACTCATATACAGAATTCCTGACCAACTACATCACAAACGTGGCTGCCACATTTACTCACTGAAAACCTTCCACAAGGCCCTGAAAGGTAAACCTCTAAGAAAGAAAGAAAGAATTCAACACTCTTTCCTGTCATGATCCATGCAGACATAAACACATTAAATAATGAAGTAGATAGATAGATAGATAGATAGATAGATAGATAGATAGATAGATAGATAGATATTTTATTTATAAAGCGCTCAATTCCTAGGACTCTGAGCACTGTACAAAACAACAATACAACAATCTAAATGCTAAAATCATACAAATAAACACATAAACAATAAACAAATCATTATAAATACAAATTATCATTTCATCTACACTTCATAATTAATAATCAATTTAAGAACTCCTGTTGGAACAAATGCCCTTTTAACCCCTTTTTGAATGCTTCCGCCGAAGGAGCCCTCCTCAAATACTCTGGTAAGGAGTGCCACAGTATGGGTGTGGCCACCGCAAATGCCCTATCTCCAGAATGCCGGAACCTAACCCTGGGAAACCCAAGGAGGCCTCCCTCAGCAGAACGGAGTGTCTGAGCCGGGCAGTAAGGAACACAGAGATCTTGCAGGTAGACAGGACCTCTTCCATATAGGGTCTTATAGGTAAGGAGTCCTATCGTGAAGGCAGTCCTCCACCTGACTGGTAGCCAGTGCAGCTCATGGAGGACTGGAGTAATATGCTCACATCTTCTTGCCGCTGTGTTCTGCACCAGCTGCAGCCTGCGGAGGTTGCCTCCAGATAACCCAAGGTACAGAGCATTACAGTAGTCCAGCCTGGAAATGACGAACGCATGTACAAGTGTGGCCAGATCCTCAGGAGGGATCAAGGCTCAGATTCAGGCATTGTTCCTAAGATGGTAAAATCAATTTTTGACCATGGCTGACACCTGAGCATCAAGTACTATTCAAAGTTTTAATTCCTGGGGCCAGATATTAAAAACTTTGAGCTGGGCGCAAACTGTTTGCACCAGGTTTGTGCCGGTCCCCTATATTCAAAAGACCAAATAGCACAGGTAAACTGCATTAGCGCTGGGCAAAATTATAATGTATGCACTGTGCAAAGAAAGGGGGTGTTTACATGAATACAGGCGCTGTGCTATATTCAGCATGTTAGTGCCATGCAAAGTGTGCTTGCCTGACTTTGCACAACACTTTGCATGATGCCTTACTTTCCCATGAGGACTGCAGGACTGCCTCAGACTGCTGGCCACTGAACCTGCCTGTGGTTTGGTGCATCTGACCTTCATCAATGCCAAAGTGGGTGGGGAAAGCAAACTTTCCTATGGGCTAGGTTCAGTGCCATTCCTTGGTCATTTGGTAGAAGATCTTCCAGAGTAGTGTGATTAGAATCCCCCTCCCTCTGCGCATTTCCAGTCTTTCACCCTTTCTGTCACTTAGTGGTGCTAGACCAACCACACACACTCTCCACTAGCACACCTGAGGCCTGTCAGCTAATAGCTGTCACTGTGGGTACTGGGCAATGGGGGGGACCAAATGAGCAGCCAGAATGTTTATTCCCCTATGGGCCAGGTGACCCAGGATTTGGTACTAGTGGGTCTTTGGGGCCTAGGTGGTCGGGATAGGGAGCAGCTGGATAAATGTTGAGCATTTTTGTGCCCCGAGTACAAATACTCACCAAGTTATTCAAGAGCAGGCATTCGTACAGCCCTATTAGCTACTGCTAAATATTTGAAACGCAAATTGTAATGAGTTAAAAACAACTAATGTGACCACAGTGGGAACTCAACCCATTTCCCTGGAATACTGTCCCTAGCTTTAGTTTAGTTTAGTACTTTAGTTTATTAATTTGTTAGAGTGCTCTATCTCATTGCGACTCTAGGCACTTTACAAATACCTGAATAGTATAGACAAATGATAAAATATACATAAAATAATTTATTTATTTAGATTTTGGTAACCGGGTAGGCCCACTGAGACCAGAGATCCCTTTTTCAGGTGTGACCCGGGATTAGTTACATAGAATACATACATAGGTGTAAAATACGATAGTATTGAGTGAATACATATTTAGTTACAACGAATAACACACATTGAACATTGGGGTAACAGTAGATTAATAGCTGATACAATGTTGGAGAGTAGGTATCAAACGTTGGGCACAGAGACAGAAGGAATAGAGAGGTAAGACAGGTAATAAGACAGGAATTGAGTACTTGTAGCATTTTTCCATAGGAAAATATAAATATAAATAAATAAAAACATAATAAGTTAAAAGGAGGGAAAAGCTTTACTAATTAAAAAGGTCTTCAGATCCCTCTTGAAGGCACTAACCAACGGGGCCTCTCTAAGCAACCAAGGCAGTAAATTCCACAGGGTAGGCACTGCAACAGAAAAAGCCCGGGCACCAGATGACTTCAGATGGATCCTGGGATCACTAGGAGGACCTCCTTGGCTGACTGGAGGGGACAAGATGGGCGGAAGGTCTGTAAGAGGCCTTGCAGGTAACTGGGCCCCAGACCATGCAGGGCTTTATAGGTCAGCAACCCGACCTTGAAGGTGATCCTCCACCTAACAGGAAGCCAGTGCAGAGAGTGCAGTGCAGGCGTAATATGACATGACCGCAAAAGGCCAGTCAACAGTCTGGCTACCACATTCTGCACTAGCTGTGTGCAGCATAGATCAGCCCACTGATAGCCCTAGGTAAAGGACATTGCGGTAATTAAGCCATGATGTCACAAAGGCATGGACTAGTGATGGCAGATCTTTCAAGGGAATCAGATGTTTAATCCTGGCGATGTTTCTAAGATGGTAAAAGCCACTCGGGACCACGGCCAACAACTGAGACTCAAGCATTAGGTCACTATCCAGCACAATGCCGAGATTTTCACCTTAGAAGAGGTGAGAAGCTGGGAGTCTCCAAGCCTAAGCCTGGTGACTCGACCAGCCTGCACACCAACCCTCGGGCAACCAAGTTCCACCACCACTACTTCCGTCTTATCCAGATTTAACCTTAGTCAATTGGCACTCATCCAGTCTTGGACCTGATTGAAAACTGAGACTGCATCCTGTTACTTGGGTGCAAAAGACAAGTACAGCTGAGTATCATCAGCATACCAATAAAAACTCAATCTGTACCATTTTATAATGTCCCCTAGTGGTAGCAAATACACCACAAACAACATGGGGGACAAAATGGAACCCTCCCGGACCCCACATGGCTGGGGCAGTGGTTGGAGGAAAAAGCCCCCAGGACCACCTTCTGCATCCTGCCAGTGAGGAAAGAATGGAACCAGTTGAGGACCACAGCAGAAAGTCCAAAATGAACCCGCAGGCAATCCAAAAGCACCCCATGGTCCACGGTGTCACAAGCAGCCGAGAGATCAAGGAAAACAAGAATAGAACACTATCCTCTATCCCTCGCCACCAGGAGATCATCTAGGATTCTAAATTTAGATGCACAGATGCCAGGCCCGTGATCATATTGCTTTCAGAATGCCTAGCTGTTGCTTTCAAGGAATGCCTACTACTAGTGACAGTTTAAGTGGCTGACTTTTTTGACAGCCTCTGTGTTTGTGCACTGTTGTGCTACACTGGTTAAACGATGCTGTTTTTGTTGGCTAGCCATGGTTACTCTGCAGTGCGCCTCTGGCACTTATCTTTTGAGGTTGTTTTTTTTTTTGCAACTCACCATGAAATATTTTTAAACTGTTTTATTAAAACCCCTCTGTAACCCGTCCCCCAGAAAGCATTTGGAAATGTGCTATTTCCTTGGTCTGCATGCTCCTCCAAGTGGCAACCTTTGTAAATAAATACATTTGTACAAACCTCAACCTCTGCACCCCATTTCCAAACATCAATATAATATTACAGTAGCATGCAGACTTTCATGGGGGAAAAAAAAGGGATTTCTTTCTTGAAACTACTGTTTGCTCTACTTGAGGCGCAGCCGTCATTTGACGCAGCTCAGAAGCCTTTTTTCCCACATGTGGAAATTGCAGTTTCACACGGTGTAGTATGCCAATATTTTTCTGCATTGTTTGTGCCCTTATTTGCATTCCTACCTCCATCTCCTGCCTTCGGTCTAAGGATGAGCCGATGCTGAATTTGCATTCAGTAAATTGCCAAAATTCGGCACTTTCACTTTTTGATTCGGCCACAGGCAAACGTTTGGACCACTTTTTGAAAACGTTTTGACCTTTGACTAATTAATAAAAAACCAATAAATAATTAAGCAATAAGATATGACCAGAGGTTATGTATGCCCATGGGGGTGTTTAACTGAACATTAACATAACCCCCTGGGAGTACCTTATTGCTATTATAAAAAAACAAACAGTAAAACCGTTTGTTCAAAATGTAATTTTTAAAAACTATTTAAACTCAAGCAGGGATTTTAAATAAAATAGTCCATCCAGTGAACTGAGCCATGCTGCATGTTCCTGCAATTAGCGTGAATGTGGCCATGTTCATGTGACTGCATTAGCTGTCTCCATGGTAAGCCTCTGAAATACCATCCCAGCCATGCAAATTGCCAAGATGAGTGGTGAAGCTGCTGAATGCAAAGGCAATGTTAAACAACCTGACACAGTGGATCTCCTTCTGGAAACAGAAAACCAGACCACTTGGCAAGGGCTATTCAGACAAAAAAAAATGACACACAATAGTTATAATTCAGTCCGACCTCCGTGCCGAATCGGGCCATGTGCATAGCATTGAAAACACTCAGTGACCGAGCTTTTTGCCCCACGTCAATTTCCTTCCCTGCTTGTGATATGGGTACATTAAAACTTCATTTTTAGGTATTCACTGCCAAAACTGAAGAATTCTGCATGCTAAACAAACAAACAAAAAGTAACTAAAACCCAGACTGTCAGCATCAGAACTGTTAACTCTGGTAAACTGCTGATTTATGCCGTGTTCACGCTGTGGCACGGTAGCTGTATAAGCCTCCAGCTGTGGTAGCAGTAACGTCTGGTGTTAGCATGATTGCAGAAGTTTTACACTGCCGATAGCATTTAAAAAATGAATACACTGGGGTGAGGTATAAAGATTGTGGCAACAACATACTGTAATTTAACTAGCCGACAACAAGTTACTTTACTGACTGCAGCATCTCTAGTGGGGTTATAATAGCGGCTCTGAATTCTAAAATTAGAATGATAAAAAATGTAGCACCTAACTTTCAAGAGATCACCACTGCAGTAATCAGGCTAAGCACGTATATTAATTAAAGATTAACATATGGCTAATGGAATTTCAGTAGCCAATCACAGTACTACATTTAAAAGACCATTTTTATAATCAACAATAATAAATACCTCAGCCTCTCCCAGGTGGGCTGGGATAGTCCCATAATACCCCTTTACCAGCCTTAGTTATTTGCCACTTTCCTCCTCCCTCCCCATATATTTTTGTATTAAAAGAAAATATATATTTTGTTTGTTTTCCTGCTCCTGCCATTGTTCCAGCTGCATTTTAATTAACTTAAAGATGTTTCATGTATGGAAAGATTTCACAACGGGCTTACCATATTTTTATCCTGTGGCTATATTCTGAAAGGTGTTATATTTAAAAGTTATAAGGAAAAATATCTGGTGGCTGTTCAGTCGTCTAAACTATCCCCATGATATGCATCTCATAAAGTATGACACAGATGTGAATCACATCTGTTACTGCTACTACCCCAAAAGAAGGGTGTGTACTGGCTCATCTCAGATTGTAAATACTTCCTCTTAAACATATAGAAATAACTTTACTAAAACTGCGACTAGCCAGAATAATTTCAAATGTTTTGTAGAAAGGGCCATGAGGAAAACATTTAACATATTATGTTTGACTTTGCTTAATGTGGGTAATGAAGACAGCAGCATATTGGTGACTTAATCAGAGTATGTAAACATTCACTAGCAGGCTGTATGATATTATCCCAAGTCCTATAGATGGAAATGATGCAAAAAATCTTGCTGAATTTTTTAGTGCTGTTTATGAGACAGAAGAAAAAATTACAAAAGGAAAAACCTGACTAGTGCAACTTACCCAGAGTGTAAGTAAGTAATTATTTATGAAGCACCCTATTGCTGAGCCTCAGGGCGCTTTACAATGTACAGACAGTGTGACAAGGATTACACGCACAATTCAGAGAAACAACCATAATTAAATTAATAAGAGCATTATTTAAATAAAACAATGGCACTGAAGATCATGAAAACAGTATGGATCAGATCCCAAAAGCTTCTCCGAACAGGTATGCTTTCAGGCCCCGTTGAAAGGCTTCCAGCAAAGGGGCCTCCCTCAAAAGACCTTGGAAGCGAATTCCACAGGGCCACCACAGCCACTGCAAATGTACGATCACCAGCTTGTTTCAGCTGGGCCCTGGAAATTGAGCAGCTGCTATTGTTATTGTATTTTGTAACTTTAATCATATGTATTTTTGTATATTCTGGCCCGGATATTCAAAGGGGTTGCGCCTGGCACAACAGAGTTCCTCCGGCGCAACCCTGCATTGCGCCCCAGTGGGATATTGAGAAGGCTGCCTGGAGCAGTGCAAATTCCAATGTACTGGGGCGCAATGATAATGTATGCAGCGCAGATGCAGGGGGCATGCCCATGATATGTGGCACATCCCAATATTCAGCCAGGATGTAGGGCGTGACATGCTGGCACAACCCTGCATTGTGTTAGTATAGGGGGCTCAAAGCTGAGCTCCCTGAAAAGGTGGAACAACTCCTGGCCACCCACAGGTGGGCTGCAGTATTGCAGGGTGCAACACAGCAGCCCAGCTATGAGTGGCCACCCGCCCACCCAGAACACCGTCAGCAAGCACACACATAACCCTGGTGGTCAAGTGGAACTCCCGTCCATTGCTGCAATCATGATAATCCTCCATAAATATATGTCCTGGTGATCCAGTGGCACCCCCCACCCTCCCACTCACACAGGACCCCTTGCCCACCTTTGCCCCTCGTCATCGGAGGGTGGCTGCAACCCACCCACATACTGCCCGGTCATTGCAATGACAGGTAAAGTAAGATAGTAAGCCCATTGGTCTCCAGTGTGGACCAATGGGTTTGCAGGGCATACTGTACTAGACAGTCCCAAATATGTGAATGACTAGCATTCCATTCGCTTGCTAAGATTCTCAGTAATAGCAAGCTAATAGAATGCTATCCATTCCATTTAAAATTGTGATTTTTTTTTAAATAAGTACTTTTAACCAATGATAACTTTTCCTTATTTTTTTATGCATGATCTGGGTGTTAATAGAATGCAGTCCAATAAAAGGTATCAAACCATTTGCTTCTGAATTTGATCTAACAAAGAACTGAACTGTGGCAGCTGCTGGCTGAGGTTTTTTTGAAAATCTGACTGAAGGATCAGGGGTGGGTGAAAGAAGTTTGGATTAACTGAGGTTGAAGGGAAGTGATGGAGGGTGCCACTTACCTGTAGACGCTCCCTGAGGAAGATCGTGAGGATCGAAGTGCTGCGGTGGTTGGATGACTGCTAACAACTATTTTGGGTAACCTAGTCTTTCTTGCAGTTTTTGCAGTTTACAGCAGGATGTCTGTAATATGTGATGGCACATTGAACACTTTATTGTTATGCAGCTACTATCAAGTTGTGAGGGCTTGGGAATGAGTGCAATATATTTACTAGGGAGTTTTAAGGAATTTGTATTAGGAATTGCTTCTGTATTGGAATGAATCAAGAATCACTTTGCACTAAACTACTGCAGTAGTTTTCACTTTGCCAGAAAAGCAAATAAATGGATATCTTTTTCTTTCTTGGTCTGCCTGTTTCCTTACCTGTATCAGCAGTCGCTGACCCTACTTGGTCTTCGACTTAGCCTCTCTTTCCCCTCTCTAGGGTACCCTTATGTCTATCCCATGCATTCTTGAATTCTCCCACCGTGTTTGCTTCCATTACTCCTCTGGGTAGGCTATTCCATGTATCCACCACCTTTTCTACTAAGAAAAACTTCCTCACATTGCCCCTTAGTCTGACACCCTCTAAGCTCATATCGTGCCCTCTCATTCTTGTACATCTCCTAAACTGAAAGATGTCGCCCACCTACAACTTGTTAATGCCTTTAAGATACTTGAAGATTTCTATCATATCTCCCAGTTCTCTTCTCTCTTCCAATGTATACATATTGAGGTCCTTTAATCTCTCCTCATACATCTTCTGGTGCAAGTCTTGCACCATTTTAGTTGCTCTTCTTTGAACTGCCTCCACCCTGTTTAGGTCCCTGTGGAGATGCCCTCCAGAACTGTACACAGTACTCCACATGAGGCCTCACCAGTGTTTTGTACAGTGACATTACCACCTCCCTTCTTCTGCTAGTGATACTCCTGCCTATGCACCCCAGCATGCCACTGGCCCTCCCTACCACCTTAGCACACTGCCTGGCCACCTTTAGGTCATCTAAAATGATTATTCCCAAATCCCTTTCTTCCTTGGTGACTGTCAGTAACTCACCCCTATACTGTAACCCTTCCCTGGGTTTCTGCACCCCAGGTGCATGATTCTGAACTTCTTCACATTGAATCTTAGCTGCCACACTTCGGACCATTTTTCCAGTTTTTCTAAGCCCCTTTTCATTTTTTCCACCCCTGCTGGAGTGTCTACCCTGTTGCAGATCTTGGTGTCATCTGCAAATAGGAAAACCTTCCCTTCCAGTCCTTTAGCAATGTCACTAATGAAGGCATTAAGAAGGACTGGACCCAGGACTGTACCTTGTGGTACCCCACTGGTCACCCCCTTTCCTCAGATTGAACCCCATTCACCACCACCCTCTGCTTTCTGTCCTTCAACCAATTTCTAACCCAGTTAACTACCTTGTGACCCACACCCAGGCTACCCAGCTTGTTTATCAGTCTTTTATGTGGAACGGTGTCGAAGGCCTTGTTGAAATCGAGGTAGGTGATGTCCACTGCCCCCCGTCTACCTCCTTTGTCATCCAGTCAAAGAAATCTATCAGATTTGGTTGCCATGACCTTCCTACAGTGACTTCATTCTGCCTTGGATCCTGTGCTCTGCTGGATTCCAAATGTTCCACTGTCCTTTCCTTTAGCTTCCATAATTTTCTCCACTACCAAGAAGAGGCTGACTGGTCTATAGTTACCATCCTCCTCTCTGCACCCACTTATGTGAAGAAGGATCACATGTGCCCTCCTCCAGTCCTCCAAAACCACTTCTGTATCGAGTGGCTTGTTAAACTGGTCTGCCAGTGGTGCTGCCAGCACTGCCCGTAGTTCATTCAATATCCTAGGATGTATGCCATCTGGTCCCATTGCTTTGTCCACCCTCAGTTTTGTGAGTTCTTCTAGGATTCTGTCTTCTGTAAATAGACTGGTGTTCATCTCCCTCCCTCCCCCATTGGTTTCTGATGCCTAGTTGCAGTCCCTCTCCCTCCCCTTCTTCTGCAAACACTGAACAAAAGCATTTGTTCAGTACTGATGCTTTTTCTAGGTCACCTTCCACACATTCCCCTTCTTCTCCTTGGAGCCTTACAATCCCAACCCTGATCTTCCTTCTTTCACTAATGTACAGTACCTATTGAATGTCTTATCCCCTTTCTTTACCGTCTGCGCTATTCTCTCCTCTGTTTTCACCTTTGCCCTCCTAACTGCTTTCCCTGTTTCCCTCTGCCCTTGTGTGGCTTGACAACAACACTGTACTCCTATTAAACCACACTCTATGGTGGTCACTGGACCCTAGATGTCCTTCCATCTGGACTTCCATGATTCTGTCCCTGTTTGTCAGTACTAGGTCCAGAATTGCACTGTCCCTGGTGGGTTCAAGCACTGACTGCCTGAAGCCTGCCCCCTGCAAGGATTCCAGGATATCTTGGCTCCTGGTCTAGCCAACCTCAGTCCCTTGCACTACCTACCATTTAAATTAGCATCTCACATCCAAAACTCTGAGAGTGTTTAACTATACTAGTAGCCTGCAAAACCTGAGTACCAAGAACCCAAAGTATCTTTGGCCAGATTGTGGGTGGCAAACCAAAACAGAGGGTCCGAATCAAAGACAAAACAAAGTTGCCTATGTCCATAGTCTCTCACCTTTACTTTGGTCCACTCCAAGGATGACTCATTTCAGGAGCACTAGTCACCACCCCAGCTCCTGCTCCAGACTACCATCCCTCTTCAGCTCCTAAAAGCCCTCATGTGGTGAGACCTGGGTTCAGCTGGTCTCTCTAGTTTGACAAAGGGGCAGGTGGAGCCAGGTGGGAGTTGGACCAGACTCTGATTATGTGGGTACCTCCAGGCGACATCATGCACAGTAGCCAGGGAATGTTCTTCCCCTATAAACAGCCAGCATACCAGCTTTTGAGCGTACTTATACAGTGTTGGCTGGAGAGGAGGAGAGCGCCAATACTGCAACCAGTCCCCTCCACAGGGGGCACTACAGCAACATAAGAATGTGCCCCTTCCCCGAGTCTAAAAACACCACCTTTATGGAGATAGTATAGCCCCCTCTGGTGTAGAGCTGTGAGATGGGTACACATCTTAAACCTAGGTTTTCTGCCTGGTTGCTCTCACCCCTTCAGTAGTAGACTTATCCACACACTGAGATTTTAAAGCAAAAATGTTGACTGATTCTTGTTGCTCAGTCTACAACAAACTCTATGAGCAAGAAAGCACAAACTCAGAGCTTCTTGCTCCATAATATGATGACATGCCCCACAGTCAGTCTCCGTTTATTCTCCACACCGTGCCCCACACTCAGGTGATTAAAGACAGGCATGTATGCACACTGTGCTGGTGAAATACTTAAATCAAGAAATACTCCCAAATCCAAAATACTGCTTCATATAGCAGATGTGACCAAAGAACATCTGCCCTTTAAGAAAATACTCTGCTTCCTTTTAAATCAAAGAAGGAAGGAACTCCAGTAGTTAACAAATTTCCGTGTTGAAGTGAGTCCCTTTCATGAGGTTCACAAGAGACTTATTTACAAGATCATTTCCTGATGCCTTGTTCATCCCTTAATGAGATCTTTCAAGGGAGAGTAAAGTCGTTCACTTCCTTATTCTCTACCCTTTGACTGTGAGACATGAAGCAGCTGCAGATTCTACTGTACTCATCAATTTTAAGAACAGCACTGGTGATGGAATGGTCTGAAAAATGGTAGGGCCAAGGATGTAAGGGTAAATTCCCCATTGAATGGGTTCACCCACAGAATCAATTTTTGCATCCAAATTTATAATCTTTGGAGTAGCTCCCCCACCACCATGACTGACAGCAGCTTCTGTTGCCTAGTTCCTTGATACCCACCTGAAGGCCTGGCCCTCCCTTGTCCTTTCTAAAGCTTGATCACTGTGTCTTAACTCAGCAAGCCATGCACCCTGCCCACCCCATCAACACTACTCAGACATTCACTTTTCAAAATTCTGCTTACACACTACAAGCCACAAAGGGAGTGATTAGAAAGTAACACTGCTTGCTGAACATGCTGCATTTTAAAGGCACAGTTTTCACTAGTAATAAATTAACATGACTGCAAAAACTGATAGGGCCAGCCCCTACCACTTATCAACATGGCCATAGTGGCCCCTCATTCAGGCACCAATGAAAAGGGGCATATTACATTTTTTTGTAAGGGATGCAGGTTGCAGTGTCCACATTTCTGCCATTCAGGCACCTATCAGAGGGGGCTTATTACATTATTTTGTAAGGGATGCAGGTTGCAGTGTCCACATTTCTGCCATTCAGGCACCTATCAGAGGGGGCTTATTACATTTTTTTGTAAGGGATGCAGGTTGCAATGTCCACATTTCTGCCAGAAGCAAATAAGTACAGAGTAAGAAGTACCATGGAACTGCAGTACCATTTCAGAAGTTGGGGTACTCTCTGTGCTTTCAGTGTTTCACCACCTCCCATTCTGGCAACTGTAGGAAAAGCAGTACGTTAGTCACTTGCATTATAGAGAGCACCTAGACTACTTAAAATGGTGTTTCCTGGTCCGAGTAGGAAACACTCCTACATTAGAAAACAAAAAATCAGGTCAAGCTGCCCTCATAAAAAGACTGAGATGCTTAGCCAAGTTGGAATTACGCATACTGTAGATGTTTAAAATTGAAGTTTAACATTCCCTTTAAAATTTGCTAAACTTCAGCAACAGCGCAGGTTGGTTTGGGTCTCAAATGATGTGTGTTGCACAGTGAGTCTGAGTACACTGGGAAGTTCTCCAAAACACTCATTTAAAGCAGAGCTCAAGCAACATAGCACTGTCAAGTAGGCTTTGATGTTAGTAGTCTATGATGGTGAAAGGGGGATGCGATTAACACTTTCACTGTTGCCTGGTGATGACGTCCCTATGATAGCAGACAGTTATATCATACAGAAGATGGACTAAATACTGCAACACAAAAACTATTGATCTGTAGGGGACATCTTCACAACAGAGATAAGAACATTGTTTTTACAATAAAAGCTTAGCACTGCTTTCCCGCTGTCTCTTGGACAGCTTCCCAAAGTGCAATGTGTTAGAAGTCAACCCTAGACCCTGTGTGCCAAAGGCAGCAGCATTAAGTACTGCTTAGCTAAAAGGTAGTTCACAGTAACTGGGAGGTTAGAGTGAGGCTATAGATTTTCTATCAGCCTCTAATACTAGGGTGTAGCTGTTACATGTGCTCCGTCCCCATTATATGAATCTGGTATTGCAACATTTCTGGCTGCTATCCACACGTACAACACCTGAAGAACCTATAATACAGCTCCTGCATACCACCCTCAACAGCCCACATCTGTCCCAAGTGGTGGAAAGCATAAAATCTGTTTACACCAGCAGTGCAAATGAGATGCACTGGTGCAGCTCTAGCAGTGGAAACAGCTGCCAGAGCATTGCAAGTCACTCCATTGCAGTCAGAGCAGTTCCTGTTTTGGTGAGAATGCGTACTGGTGCAGGCATTTTTACTTAACTTGTACACATGCTGCTTCACCTGCACTAGGTCACCCCCACGGCACGCAGTGTCATGTCATTTTTTTTTAAGACATCTGTCATTGCTGCCACTCAACCCCCCCCCGCACAGATATCCCATAAAACTTACCTGATCTAACAGCACACAGGGTGAGATCCTATAGAGTCCATACAAGCTGGTTCCATAAACAAATGTTGTGTACAGATGCATTCTAAACAGTAGAAATCACATCAGTTTAGTTCCAGGTATGAATTTTACTTCAATATTTTGCTGACAGATGCTTGCCATGGGATGCAGCGGGGCTATCCAGTTGAGCACAGTCACTCTCATGCAGTGCATTTGAATGAGCTTCTGGGTGGAAACTTCACGGTGGTGGTGACTGTTTCCTTTCCAAACAACTATGGCAAAAGGCCCCCCTCCCCCACCTGTGACCTCAGCCCAAGCGGAAATGCTAAATAACACAGAAAGTCTTCCAGCAATGATGCACACAGTCAGGTGTGTAAATGCAGCCCAGCAACATTGTAGCTGGAGCAGTTTACAAGCGCTGCAGAGTGCAACGAGCCAGCGAGGTACGTATAAATGCGCCTATAGATTTATTTTGGCCACGTACCCCATAACCTGGGAAAGTCTGAGATTTGCATTTAAAGAGCAGTTCTCAAACTCACTGCATTATTTTCACTAACAACAATTCATTCCCAATTCTGTCTCTACCAGGGCATGCTCATTGAGCATAATTGCACATTTACAATGAGCCCCTGTGTCTGAGGACACAGTTACTGTACAAGTTACAAGAACACATACAAATATTTACAGATAATATATACAGTTAATAAGGGATAAGCAACAGGGACCTGTGGAATACATGATTTATTTTCACAAGAGCTGTTTGACCTTGGGTAACCTCACGAGCCGCATAAGCCACTAGTGATGTGCCCAAGATCAATCTGCTTGAGTGAAAATAAATCATGTATACCACAAGGTCCCTGTTGCGTATCTCATTTATGCAATAGGGATCCTTTAGGGTAGTGCAGGGAGTTTTGTGTTAAATTTTTTATTTACTTTTTAATGTAAACTTACATGGACCTTTTGTGGTTTTTCCAGTGTAACTCCGCTTAGCACAGTGGTTGCTAAGCAGTTGCCATGGATGCTCCAACTTTGCATTATGGACAGTACATAATGAAACAGTTTAATGCACAATTCTTGTGTTTTTGCATTTTTGGGGGGGGCATTTGTTCATCAAAAAAGTGAATAAAAGTTGAATTTTCTGCCACTTTCTGCTAATTATAAAAAATTTAAAAGGTATCTATAAATGAAACACCTCTCATTTTGTAAATGTTTTTGTGACAAACAACTTTTGTGCTCAAAATACAATGTTATCATTTTTAATTTTAAAGTTATTTGTATTTGTTGGTCAAAAAAGTGCGTAAAAACACTTAATTTTCTGCTGTTTGTTTGCTAATTATTAAAAAACTAAAAGGTTTCTATAAATGAAACACTGCTCATTTTGTAGATATTTCTGTGTTGGACAAACTTCAAACTCACAGTACCATGCTATCATTTTTAGTTTAAAAGTTGTTTGCATTTGTTTGTCGAAGAAATGAAAAAAAATAAAATTGAGTTTTCTGCTGTTTTTTTGCTAATTATAAAGAAAATCTAAAAGGTATCTATAAATGAAATACCACTCCTTTTGTAGATATTTTTGTGCTGAACAACTTTCATGCTCATAGTACATTGCTATCATTTTTCATTTTAAAGTTATTCACATGTGAATGTGATTAGTACTGCTACTGAGACTAAACATTATAAATGAGTTCCAAGTGCTTGTGCTGGACCTAGTGACATAACAACTGTGTGAATAATTGGCTGATGACATAACAACTGTGTACATAAATGAGTGATGACATAGTAACTATGTACATAAAATTTATAGTATGTACACAGTAGCTCAAATATCAGGATTTATGTAATGGATAGTTTGTCCACACCTATTCCATTAATTATATTTCAGAGATCATATTACACACAATAGGGCATAAATCTAGCGCTAACCCCAAAGAACCATGACTTCAATTTGGAAAGAGAGTGACTACTAATGAGCATATTTTATTGCAAACAAGCAGGAAGGGATGTATTCAGAATGACTGAATGAATACTGAGTTCGGTTTCTGTTATTTGCTGGCATTTCATAATATTTATGGAGTAAATATATTTCTTCATGGGCTATTTGGAGAAGATCTCTTACTATGGAAATATTTGCTTCTCCAGTAAACCTCAGCCCAATTGAGTCCAGCACTGTCTGTTCATGCCTCTCAGTTTTTTGGCATGGAGCTGTGGGGCACTGTCATCAGTTAGAGAGTTAAAGAAAAATAGTAGAAAAGCCACAGCTTTTCCCAGCCAGTAGAAAAATGCCAGATTAGGCTTTCGGGGTGTAACATCATTTTTAAAAATTACCTCCAAGTGCTTTTTAATGATTTAAATCTTAACTGCAACTTCCGTTTTCTATTGCTGGCAGCCACCATCTCAGGAGCAGCTGCGCACTTCCCTAGTTCACTTTATGCTAATATGGCCTGCCAACCAATGGCTCAGGTTGGCAGGACGTATTAGCATAAAGTGAGCTAGGGAAGCACATGGCTGCTCCTGAGATGGTGACTGCTGGCAATAGAAAACAGAAGTTGCGACTCACAATTTAAATAATTAAAAATAGCTTGGACATAATTTTACAAAATTTAATTACTGTCCAAAAGGGCTAATTGGGCATTTTTCTAGCAGTTGAGAAAAGCTGTGGCTTTTCCGCTGTTTTGCTTTAACATATGCATGTATGATCCCCGTGACACCTTAAAGGGGAACTGAATTTAACCTGCAAGTTGTTTCAGCACAAGTTGTTTTTCAAATACTAGTTCACATTCTGTTACTGTTCCATCTTTACTGGCCTTTGAGTAAACTCTATGAGTGTTTCTGACTTGCACTCTAGTGCTAAAACCGACTGGAGAACTGTATGGTGTGTAGTCTATGTCCTTTGTTATGTTCTTAACACTGTTAGCACAATGCATCTTAGTTCTATTATGGAATTCTGAGGTTGAAAGGAACATAAACTACATCATACAGTTCTAAAATGGTACTTACTACAAGTGTGGGCAACAGCAGCACCCATCGAGTTTATTAAAAGACAAGTAAAGATGAAACAAGAACATAATTTTAGCCAGTAATTAAAAAACAGCTTAATCACTTATAGGTTTGGTGCATGTCTTCTTTAAGAGGCAGTGTGATCTAATGATTAGAACTCTGGCTTATGAACTTGGAGATAACAAGTTCAAATAACCTAGAGGGTAGAGTAACAAAGCTGTGAATGAGCTTGGTACAATTAGCAGACCTAGCTTTGATTTCCACAACCTCCACTTGCATACTGTGTGACCCTAAGCAAACCACTTAACCTCCCAGTGCTGCAGTCCACCCAGCTGCAGAAATGGGTAGAAGTCAGACCCCACTGGAAGCGAGATGTTGTATGTCAGCTGAGTTGTCCTGGGCACACAAACTGTAAAAGTAAAAAAATAAAGAAAAAAACACTTGAGTCAGACTGTTCAACAAGTAGGACTTATTATCATACAGTAATATGGAAACTGGATGTTGAAACCTTCAAGTTCAGTGTTCATAATGTTTGTTATGGATTAAGTAGCATAGATTAAAACGAATCGGTACTTTAAAATGTCAGTGTACAGCACTGGAGAGGAGAACACAGTCTGTGTGGGACAGAGGGCATCTGAGGGGTAAAATATAGGACATCCCTGCTAATTTAGAACAATTAACAGTTATGGGCTTGTTGATATGTAATCGCTTAACATTTCAACAAAGGTTTAGTAATTCTGTCAAAGACAAGAATAACACTTGGGTGGAGGACAACAATATGTCACTTATAGCAACAACACCCATTTGCTCTTGGTCTTGAATGCAGATGTAAGCCAGCCTGCTAGGTCTCCTTAATAAGCACGTGAGTTCTAAAAAGATTGTAATCAACTGCAAAGCATGTCTCAACCACTCTTCAAAGAAGCTTGTCATTAACAGCAAACTTTCAGCAGAGATATTTCCAATGATACCTACTAAAAGCATTGATTCTGACTAACTTCGACAATAGCAGGTAAATGTAGAAGTAGTAGCAGGTTTTATTTCTAGCATTGCCCTTCCACAAAGGCCCTGGGCACTTTACAATAGTGCAAATATTACAGTTAATTGGTGAATAAATGAACAATAATATCATAATACAGCTATAAAATATTTTAAAACACATAAATTCATGAAACTCAGCTGGGAGGGACCAAAGGAGGATGATAGATCAATCCTCAAAGGCTTAAAGAGATCTGTTGACCTAAACGAGAGCAGCTATCACTCATATATCAAGCTATCACTCATATATCAAGGAGGCAGTATAGCGCAGTGGTCTAAGGCTCTGAGCTGCAAATCTGGTGATATCCAGCAGACTAAAGCTGGGTTTGAATCCCACAGCTTCCACTTGCATACTGTGTGACCCTGAGTAAGTCACTTAACCTCCTTGTGCTCCCAGGTCCTGTAAAAAAGCTTTCCGCTTAGTGTGCTATACCTGATTAACTAACTAAACTATATATTGTGGTAGCTGCCCTCAGCGATAGTTACTTTAGCCTGGTTTTATCTATTAATAGTATCCCATACCTTAGTTATATCACTTGTAACTTTTTATTTTGCCTGGTAGCCCAATCCTTTCCGAGTGCCCTGGTGATGCTGAAATGCCCCCCCTCCATGCTCAAGCACGTAATGACGTGTGACCAGGGAGAGTGCAGGGCACACCCCATTGAAAAGAATGGGGCTCAATTTCTCTTTCATTTTTAACTCAAGAATGGCCACTCAGAGATTAATGAACGTCACCGATCGACTAACAAGGGCCTTGTAAGTCGATTGGTGACCTCCATTAATCTCTAAATGGCCATTCTTGAGCTTAGAAATGAAAGAGAAATTGATCCCCATTCATTTCAATGGGGTGCACCCCCATGCTCTCCCTGGCCACACATCATTGCATGCTTGAGCACGGGGGGCATTATAGCACTACTGGGGCACTCAGAAAGGATCGAGCTACCAGGCAAAATAAAAAGTTACAAGCAATATAACTAAGGTATGGGATACTATTAGTAGTTAAAACCTGGCTAATATAACTATCGCTGAGGGCAGCTACCACAATATGTGAGTGACTCCCTTATATTGAAAATTTACTTTAACGGAATAAAAAGTTCTTCAGAACCCTCTTAAAGGCCTCCACCAGGAGGACCTCTCTAAGGGCATTCGGGAGTGTTCCATAAGACCTGGCCTGCCACCTCAATGGCCCAGTCTCCTGAGAAATGGCAGTTTTGCAGAAGTAATTACCACACTGCTATGTTATCCAAACATTATTTCAGCAATGACTGCATACTTGTTTCTGTAATAATAATTAATATTCACTAGCTATTCACTAGTTATAGTTGCAAAGCCATTTTACAAAGTATTACTTTGGTTGTTTTTCATTGTTTATAAACACATTTTGTTGGCTGGTACGAGCCATAGCGAAATACCCAAATATAAATCATGAGCTATGCAAAAAAGTGACAATTCACTGTCCTGACTTGACACCATAAAATGTGAATTCACTGTTTGGATAGGAGAGAAAAGGACTTGCCCACCAATAAAATGACCCTTCATTTCCCCAACCCTCTTCCCTTAGCACTGTTTCCTATCTCTCTACAACCCATGACAAGTCACAAAACCTGCAGAGAATTTAGACTTTTTCCTCTACTAGAAGATCCACTCCCTTTCTCCTTATTGTCAGACAGCCACCACACTTTTTATTTATGAAACTATAGCTAGGGGAGGTGAGATAATTGAAGGGTTTTTTTAGATCCATAAATTGCATAGAATTTTAAACTGGTTGCATAAGTGAGAACACATGAGAGGGTAGCGGGTTATGCTATATTAACTGCACACCCCAGGTGGTACAGTATGTGAGTAGTAATCTGCCAAACTTTAATTATGCCCAAAAATATGTGCACAAACTGCTATTTCTGCACTTATCAATAATCTTTCTGCCCCTTCCTTCACAACTACCAGAAATTACTTCCTAAGACCCTCCAGCTCACTCTACTACTCTCACCCTGGTCTCTGTACCCCTAAATAAGTAACAATCACCCTCTCCCCAGCTGATCTCTACCAGTTCACCAAGGCCCCACTCCACTAACTGGTACTGTCTGCCTCTGGCCTGGGAGGGAGACGTTCCTGCTGTAACCTGCCATGACCCAGCACTGGGTGCTATCCATGTGTCACTGACCCTCCACAGTGTCTAGGTGGTTCTGATGGTAAAAATTATGGAGAACGACTCCGAAATTCAGAGATGAAAAAGAGATAAGCTTGGCCTGCCTTGCCCAATGGCTTCACAGGAGTCCCAAGCTGAGGAGCCGCACACAGTTGCTAGATGTAGGGGTTAGCAGGACGGACAGGCAGGTAGGGCACTGGAGCTATACTGGCAGGCAAAAGGAGTTAGAAAAATGGCAGCACAAACCAGACAAGGACCCTCTGGATTAAAAGAATAACATTTATTAATTAACATTTAATAAAATTAAAGCAGCTTCATGGGATGGAAGCACAATGGGACAGGCATATGGATGTAAGCAGCAGATATTTTTGTAGCACAAGGCTGCAGCAAAACTCTTAGGCCTAAGCAAGCCAAGAAATGGGCTCCACCTAGACAGCTGAGCCAGGGAGGCTAAGAATGTTAAACAACAGCAGAACAGCAGAAACCCAGGCCTAGACCCTACCAGGGCTCCCTAAAACATGCCCCTGGAAACCCACCGACCTGGGACACACTGCTGACAAAACCTCTGGCACTCGGAAGACATCTCCACCAGGAGGAACTCAACACAGCTGGGCCCAACTACACACCACACTTCCTGCTACATATGGGCCTAAACCACTGGAGCCATCCCAATCCTGGACCTCTGTAAACACACCGCGAAAGGTGGGCCTGGCTTCTCCCACTACCAGCAGGCCACTTAAACTGAGGACAGAGTGCCACATGAGTACACCCTCCCACTGCTGCCACCACCAGGAAGGCCACGCTGCTGCACTGCCACCACCGCAGCACTCCCACTGCCTCACATCTCCTTACCAGACAGGGCTCCTACCCACCATGGTGCTGCAGAGCATGAGGCGGGTAAAACATTGATTTCTCCAGGCCGTGGCTCCTTCTATGGGGATCCCATCCCACCAGCTGCTTCCCTGACACCACCCAAATATACCTGAGTTCCGAACCAGCATCATGAGTTAGGTAGCAACTCCCAGGCTAGGGTTCAAACCCTGGCCCACACTTGTGATTTGTAATCCCAATGGCCTCCTTAACAGCTCAAGACCACCACCCAATTTATAGATGAGGCCAGAACAACCACACCTAAGTGGCAGGCACTAACCAAGGTCCTACCTCCCCATAATGTGCCAAACCCAGTTGCTGGAGAAGGGTAACTTATAGTAAGCCCCAGAACTGGAGGGCTTATACATGTATTTTTGTCCTCAGAAGAGTCAGTTGGGGAAGGGAGGCTGATTGCTACTTATTTTGGGATGAAGGATGCTTGGGTAGAATGGTAGGGTTCAGCTGTAGAGGCCCTGATGGTTGGTAGGTCTTTTTTGTGTTTGCCACATTACATTTGCAAAAATTGGATACCACATAAGAAATCAGTATTTCATGAAAAAGAACCGATGTGTAATGGGTCAATTTTTCTCAGCTCTAGTTGTAAGGTACAAGGTAAAGCTAAGTGTTGTGAGTCACCTGAGAGACTTAGTTATTGCAGCATAACCACATACATAGGAGTATGCAATAACGCAAATAAAATGGGTAGAAAACACTCCAGAAACTCAAACAAAAAGACATTTTAACTTAGTTTTATGGTTAGGCTGCAATACCTGTACTGTGGGCTCATATGATTGCTTTCTACCAATTAGTCATTGTTATTCTATAACAGGAAAAAGTGCCATCTCAGGGCTGCTGACTTTCCACAAACAACATGAGTGAGGGATGTCCCCAGAACCCCATTGATTGAGCTATTTTAAAAACTATTTAACACATGAAATTTGTTGCTGCAAATGAGTTAAGTATCAGTAGAGTGGTGTGTTTAACTGTCTTGAATCAGGTAAAACTCTTAGCCTTGCAGTTAACTGCAACATATCAGTATGAAAATGTTTTAAACTATTACATTTGTATTAGTTCGGAAAAGAACAGTTACTCACCATAACAGTAGACCTTCAGGAGAATCTCTTCCATTGGGCCACACATTTGGAACAGTAAGCCATTGGCATTAGAACTGGTCAGAAACATTTGCTAACTGAGGGCTGCCTACTGTGATGTGCAGTGTTGGTGCCTATATAATTGTGGGTGGCCCCTTTGGTGCTCAGTTCCCCACCGAAAATAAGCTCAGAGGGCCTCTTACTGTGAGGAACCAGGAGACCAAAGCAGCACCAGTTACACAAGGGAATGGGACTGGAATTAACTTATACATAAGGCTTTTATGGATATTGGACAACTCCAGATAAAGCAGTAGACAAACCTTCCAGCTGATAACTCACAAAAGGTAAGGAAGTTGGGTGCACTGTGGCCCGATGGAGGAGATTCTCTTGATAATCTACTGTTATAGTGAGTAAATCTTCTGTCTTCATCAAGGATACCACTTCCTTTGGGCCACAACTTTGCAATGATTCCCAAGCAGTACAAAAGGCACCCAGGGAGGATGGCAATGTCTGCTATGCAATCAGGTCAGAAGGCCTTGCAACACTGCAAGACCAAAGCCAGCACATCTACGAGAGACAATGTGTAGACTATAGTGCTTAGTGAAAGTATGCACGGTGCTCCGTGTGGCAGCAGCACGTCAGCTGCAGAAACAGTCTGAAAACAAGCAAAAAAAGTGTCAATACCACGTGCAGAGTGGCCATGCACAGCACCAGGAAGTTCCTTACCATGCTTTCTATAACAAAATTCAATACAGTTAGCCAGCCATTTGGACAGGCACTGTTTAGACACAGGTGCTCCATCTCTCCCAGGGGTGAACGAAACAAAGCACTGAGGACTTTCTGCAGTCTTTAGTGTGATCAAGACAGAAATGTAGGGTTCTACGTGCATCAGGTGTGTGGAGCATTGCCTCACCTTGGTTGGCATGCTCATGGATAATATACAGAAAAGTGTACAGTCTGATTTAATGTAAAATCAGATACCACCTTGGGTCAAAAATGAGAATTGGTCCACAAAGACACCCTGACCTTGTGGAAAATCAAATAAGGAGGCTCATGCATCAGAGCCTGAAGCTCAAAAATCCTACAAGTGAGGTCACTGTAACCAAAAACTGCATTTTCTATGAAAGGAAATGCATTTCACAGGTTGCATTTTAATCAAATAAAAATTTTAAGAAGATTTGCACCCACATTTTTAGTTTTTGCTAAGATTCATACCCTAGTCTTTTGGTTCAGAGCGTACCTAACAGATCCACTGCACCACAGAGTGGCACTCAAGTCAACAGCAGGCAGTATGAGTAAAGGTTAAGTCAGAACCCATGAAAAAGGTGACTATGGTTCCAATCCAGCAGGAGCATAACTATTTACAACTATCTAAACCACACAAGGCTCTAGACAGAAAATAACTCCATGGTACAGTACTATGCTGTTTTGCTAATGTGCTCCGGTGCAACTTACAAAAAGACCTCTAAATCTGAAGTGCGTGTTGTCCGGGTAAACCCCATGGGCATAATATGCCCATTTCTATGGGGAACCTGGGTACATTAACACAGTATATAGACAAAGACAAGCAGTTCATCATAGATAACAATTGCATGTAAATTTGTCAGAACAACATTTTTTCGTGACAGATTTAAAAGCAGTGTTAGACTTGATACCATGGAACGAGGTTGGAAGAGAGTTCGATTCCTTTAGTGCACAATAAATACATAGACATAGATACATAGACAGTGTCGGCAGATAAGGGCCTATGGCCCACCCAGTCTGCCCATTTGAGCTTGTAAGTTCAGTTTATGTTTTCCTAGAAGTCTGTTGCCCCTTACCCCTGACCTCCAGAATTCCTTTATGTCTATCCCATGCATTCTTAAATCCCATGATTGTTTCAGCCCCCACCACTTCCTCTGGCAGGGTGTTCCACTCGTCTACCACCCGTTCTGTGAAGAAATTCTTCCTCATGTTTCCTCTGAATCGTCCTCCCTCCAACTTCATCCCATGCCCTCTAGTCCTGGTACATCTTTTTCGCTTAAAAATAGTGTATTCCTGCACCCTGTTCCTCCCTGTGAGATACTTGTATGTCTCTATCATATCCCCTCTCTCCCTCCTCTCCTCCAGGGAGTAATAATAATAATAATAAATAAAGATCGCTCACCTTAACTTGAGTTCAACCTAGTCAAGGAAATGAACTTTTTTTCATGAAGTGTTTTCTCCAGGTTGGCAGACACAAGCGGGCTCTCAGCCCTGTCCCCACCCCCTCTCACCTGGTGTCCACCTCCCCCAAAGTACCTCCCCTGAGATCCCCCATGTATTGTCCCCCATAGCAGGATGGGAAGGGGAGGGCCATCCTCCCACCACCTAGTGACTCACATCCAGCGGGCAGGGCTTCATGTAGCCTGCGCTGACCAATTTCCCATTTTCTCCCCTGACACCCCAGGGCTACAGCAACAGAGATAGCACATGCACATGGAGGTGTGTATACACTCCAGAACTGCCATTCCTACTCCATCCAAGTGGTGTAACTCCAGCGCCCCCCCTCTGAGTATCGGCACTACCACCAGACCTCCATCCGGTGGCAGCCAAGAGCACCACCAATGGGGCTGCTGCCAGGGCTGTGCCCAACTGGGGCCATAGCATTATCTGTCCCTGGACCCCCCATGGTCTCATCCCATCAGGCAAGGCAAGGCAATGTTTATTTAAAAGACACCCAATCCCAGAGGCTCTGGGTGACGTAACAAAAATCAGATACATAAACATAAATAAATCCATAAATCTCAAGAAAAAGAACATTTAAACAGACAAATCCACAAAATAAAATGTATCACTAAAATAGACTAAAAATAGGGTTGCCAAGAACTATGTCTATCCCAGTAGACTAAAAACTGAGTCGGAAAAAGCCTGGGCAAATAGGAGGGCCTTAAGGTGGACCTTGAATACCTCCAAGGTTGGGGCCCCACTAGCCCCGGAGGGTAGCGAATTCCACAGGATGTGGGCAGCGACACTAAAGGCCCTGTCACCAGCCATTTTTAACCTCATCCTGGGAATTTCCAGGGGGCCCCACAGGAGGAATGGCGGGGGTGGACCGAGAGAGCCGGTACAAGAAGGTTTAACAGGTAACCAGGGCCCTGGACATGTAGGACCTTATAGGTGAGAAGACCAACCCTAAAGAGGATCCTCCATCTGTCTGGCAGTCAGTGCAGATCACGCAATACCGGTGAAATATGGCAAAAGTTAGGCTGCCCAGTAAGTAACCAGACAGCTGCGTTCTGCACCAGCTGCAGTCTGTGAAGAGATCCTCCCATGACCCCGAGATACAGCACATTACAGTAGTCAAGCCTTGACATAACTAAGGCATGTATCAAAGAAGGGAGGTCCAGAGGCGGCACAAGGGGCTTTATCCTGGCAACATTTCTAAGATGGGAAAAACAGGAGCGGACAGTAGCAGACACCTGTGCCTCCATCGTCAAACCCCTGTCTAAAATGATACCAATATTTCGCACCTTAGAGGAGGCCTTCAATGGAACAGATCCCAGAACAAGTCCTGTCTCTAATCCAGAGGGCATCCTATCCTGCAGTCTGTTCAATTCCACCACCAATACCTCCATCTTATCAGGGTTCAGTCACAACCAGCTAGAGGCCATCCGGTCATTGATCTTGGCAAGGCAGCTGTTAAGCACTTCTGCCGCATTAGATGTTCCTGGGGCAAAGGATAAGTACAGCTGGGTATCATCAGCATAGCAATTAAAACCCAAGTCATACTTCCTAATGATCCCTCCCAGGGGCAGCATGTACACTGCAAACAACACTGGGGCTAAGACCGAACCCTGAGGTACTCTGCAAGATAGGGGACCAGGGGTGGAGGAGAAATTCCCCACCACAACCCGTTACTCCCTGTTGGTTAAAAACAACTCAAACCAGCAGATGACAATGCCGGTGAGTCTGCAGAGTTCCCTAAAGCTTTATGGCTATGTAAATGGCACCCCTGCTGGGTGCCACATCCCTCCCTCATATGCCCACTGTCTCCTCGATGCCACCTATGGCACCCGCTGTGCCCTTCTGTTGCCCCTGGCAGCCAATTTTATTCCCAGCCCCCTTCACCACAGTGTGTGGCACTGCCGCAAGTCCCTTAGACCACCTCCTGGCTGGTCTAAGTGAAGCCCCTTGCTGCATCCACGGCAGTGCTTGCAAAATCCCAAAAAGGGGATGGTGCAGCCCTGCCATGGCGCAAGTTCCCTTGTAACCTAGTGCAGGAGCACTTTTGCCGCAAGGGTGGCACAGGTCAGGTTGGGTGCAAGGCACCTCAATTTCAATGCAGCCTGCATTCAAAAATTGGGATTGCCGTAAAGTTTGATACAAAGTGCCACTTGCGTCATACCCATTTGGCGCAGGCCCCTTGCGTCAAACTTCACTGTTTTAAAATCAGGCCCCTTATTATTAAGCCAACAGGTTGTGTCTTAAGTTACAGGTTTCATAGATGAAGTTTAACACTTTAACCTCTGCAGAAAATTTTGCAAAACAGTAAATACAAAATGTAAGGTTCCAGTCCAGATTCCATTCTTGGTCTTTGGATTGCTACCTTGCTGAAACATGCATTGTGCTACCAAGGGACACTGAAGCAGGTGTATGTTTCTTTGGTGTAGAGATGATGTCATGACCTCATACACCTAGGGAGCTAAAAACATCACTGACCACAGCAGGCTCTTGTTTCAGACCATAAAATATATTCTTAGAATTTAGATGCATATATCGCAAAGTAAGACACAGTTCAGTAATATGTGTTCATGCACATGCGACCCACTGGGTGAAATAAACTTCTAGCTTTTGATTCAAAAACCCAGCTCCTTCATCAGTACACTACAGAAGGTTCACTGATTCAGCCCTGAACTTGCATGAAACTTATGTTTTATAATACAATGGTTCATGAAAATTCAACTCGTGGGAATTGAAGTCTTAACCTACTATTCCAAAGCCCAGTTCTTTCACCATTGCATTACAGGATGTTCACCCATTCAGCCTCAGACTTGCATGAAATACATAATTTAATACTGTAATATAAATGTTCATGAAAATTCAACCCATTGTGTGAATTGAATTCTTAACTTTCTGCTGCAAAGCCCAGCTTTTCTACCACCACACTGCAGAAAGTTCACTGATTCAGACTTGAACTTGCATCCCTGACTGTTGAATATCGTTACACATGCATCAAAGCTGGGAAAAACAATTAAACTGGTTTCTTTTTTTTCTATATAAGTCTTTTTCCTCTTTGCATCCAAGGGGTGGCTGCATCATCCCAGTCCCCAGATCCCCCGAACCAGCCCCCACCTCCCTTGGCGAGCTTACCTGGTCAGTAGTTCTTCCCACGAGTTCCCCTCTCGTGACAAGGCCATAGAGGGAAGGCTGTCCCCCCCCCCCCAGTTCAACAAATCTGAGATGGACTAAGTTGCTGAACAAGTGGCAGTGAGGGCTCGGAGGCAGCTTGGCTGGTCTTCGTTAAGGCCCCCCAAATCTCCATTTTCCACTTTTCTTCCCACCCTTCTACGGTGCATCAAACTCATGCATGGAGGCACACTCGTCCAAAGTTCTCGGCAGTCCCCTCCCTTTACATGCTGCCCTGTCACAGCCTAGGCCAGGTTGGCATGCCTCCCCACCCTGGGAGAGCAGTCCTCCGGATGCTCAATCCTCTCCCACCCCAGTCAACCCCTGATGACCGGAACTCATTCCCAACCCAAGGTCGCTGGCGTGGAAAAAGGTAAGGTGCCTACGATGCCTCTGCCCTCTTCACCACTGGTCAGTTTCTTAAGAACTTCAGAGTTCAAATATTGTTTGTTCTCCAACGCATTTCAAGCTCTATTACTATGCAACATTTTGCGAAAATCAGACTTAGTTTTACTATATGATTTGCTTCCTTAACAAGGAGAAGTATATTTTTCCACTTCATGGGCATCTCGATCTTGGAAGAGCACCTTCAAAATGCTTTTTAGAATTTGATGTTAGAATGACTAAATCTATACAGAAACACTAAAAGATTAAAGTTGGAGTAACCAGAATGGTTTTAGCAGTACCCTTAATTAGCCAACAAGTTTGGCCCTGTATCAATATTCACTGTGGTACTGCCTCTATTATCTTAGATACATAGATGTTGTCAGCAGATAAGGGCCTTGTGGCCCATCCAGTCTGCCCTATCCCTCTTTCTAATGCTTAAGGTACCCTAGATGCTACAAACCCCCCCCCTTTCGCTCTAGCTTGATAATTCCCATGTGCCTATCCCACGCATTCTTGAATCCCTGAACCGTGGCCACCCCCACCAGTTCCTGGGGGAGACTGTTCCATCTCTCCACCACCCTTTCAGTGAAGCAGAATTTCCTCAAGTTCCCTCTAAATTTTCCCCCTTTTAGTCTCATGCTATGCCCCCTTGTTCTGCTATTTACCCTTAATGTGAAAGATGCTCCCCTCTGGTACCCTGTTGATCCTCTTTAGATATTTGAAGGTCTCTATCATGTCCACCCTCTCTCTCTTTTCTTTTAGGGAGTACATATTGAGAGCTCTGAGTCTCTCCTCATGAGACTTATGCTGCATCCCGGACACCATTTTTGTCACCCTCCTCTGTACCATCTCCATCCTGCCTATGTCTTTTTGGAGCTGGGGCCTCCAGAACTGAACACAGTACTCCAGATGAGGCCTTACTAGCGAGTTGTACAACCATACCACCACTTCCCTCCTTCTACTTGTTATACCCCTCCCTATGCACTATAGCATTCTGTTAACCTTTCTGACTGCTTTGTCGCACTGTTTAACCACTTTGAGGTTGTCTTCTATGACTACCCCTAGATCCCTTTCCTCTGTGGTGGCCTCCAGTGTTACCCTGTCTAGAAAAAGATCTAATGTTCACCCCTTCTCCCTGTTTGCCCTTCTCCATTAATGGGGGACCATTCCCAATTATCTTCTTCTGTGAATACGGAGCAGAAGTATTTGTTGAGGACAGTCGCCTTGTCAATGTCTTTCTCCACTACCCTGCCTCCCTCTTCCCTAAGTCTCACAATCCCTCACCCTGTCTTCCTCCTCTCACTAATATACCTAAAGAACGCCTTTCCTCCTTTCTTCACTGATTTAGCTAGCTTTTCCTCGGTTTCGGCCTTTGCTGCCCTTACTACCTTGTTTGCTTCCTTTCGTTCTTCCAAGTATTCTTGCCTGTCCTCCTTGCTTTGTGTTGCCTTGTACCGCAGAAATGTCATCTTTTTTCCTCTTACTAGCTCTGCTAATTCCTTGAGAACCACAGTGGTTTCTTTCTTCTTTGCTCTTGCTATGGGCCTGGCACAATGGTTTGCTACCAGTTGCAGGGCTTCCCTTATCTTATACCACTGTTCCACTACTTCCCTTATGTCATCGTATCCCTGCATAGCCTTCCTGAATTCGTCCTTCATCTTACCAAAGTCTGTCCTCCTGAAATCCAGGATTCTAGTCCTTGTGTGGCTAGCCTCCTGTGACTTCCTTATGGTGAACCCCACAGCTCGATGGTCACTAGTGCCTAGGCCCCCCACTGTGACTTCCTTTATCCTGTCCCCATTGCTTAGGACAAGATCTAGAATTGCATACTTCCTTGTAGGCTCCCTCACTAGCTGTGTTAGACCAGCCCTCTTTATTCTACTTTGGCTGGAGCCATTACCATGACTTAATTTTTGGGGAGCTGAATAATTTACACATGGTTTAAAAGCAAATTCCTAATGAACCAACTATTTAAAGGTGATTGGAAATTAGATTAAATATTGTAAGTAGCCCATTGTCTCTTGCTTTCATGTGGTAGCCACTCTTTTGACAAGTTTTTGTTTTTTAGTTACCTTTTTCTTCCTAGTCACTGATCTGCCCCCATCTCTACGATTTCCCCCAGCCACATCACCAGTTTTCTCTTGGACTTACCCACTCCTTGGTTCCTCCAGGGGTCGCCCTCACTAGTTAGGCTGCAGGGGTATCCTTAAGTCACCACAGAATTCAAATTCAGGTGTGGGAGGGAGTCACTTAAAAAGTGTGGAGCCTGTGAAGGATCACTGGTCGTGCTGCGTCAATCAGAGAGGGTTCCAGTTTTGGTCCTACTCCCACAGGACGTCAGTGACTGAGGGTGCACATGCGCATGCAGGCAAGCATGTTTGCGTGACACCAGCCGACATCCTCCCTCACCAAACACAGTCATCTGCAGCGCCACCTCTGGCCACCCAAGTGGCACTCGCATGACAGCCACTGTCACCCACCTCCCCTGACACAGAAAGAGAGTATCTGCTGGGATACTCAAACCGGCCTCTCCCCAGCCAGAACTGTACGACCCAGTCTCTTTTCCAAAGCTGGGTCACCAGTGCCCTGAACGTGGCAAGTGTCTGTTTTAATAACTCTGTCTTTTAGTCTTTCTCTTCACTATTGACTGCTGATTGCTTCTATCGTTCCTGTGCATTCTCTGATTATCAGTCCCAGCATTCTACACTACTGAGCATCAAATGCTGGAAATGATATCATATAATGTCCAAGAAACTGAGAAACAGAGACCAGCAAACAGCAAAGAAGAAAAAATACAAGGCAGACTCAGCTGCAGTAAAAACTACTAAAATAAATACATTTTTAAAACAAATTGGAAGAGAGGATCAGCAGTTCATCCATTATATACAGTATTATAGCTTAGTTCTTATATTTCATTAATACATTGCATATTCCCCCTCCCCCCCCCATCAACCCTGTAAATAAGTTTGATCTTTTAAATTTAAGCAATGAACCATGACAGGGTGTGGGTTATTCTGAGATTTGCCCATTGCTGCTGTGGTTCAGCGTGTTTTGTGATGTGGCTGACTGGCACCTTTCACGGTGGTTATGTTAGGATTTACCACTGCTCAAAGGTGCCAGTCAGTCAATTACATTACCCCATTCTCGGACTACATTGTATAATAAGGTTTTGGCAATATGACCTTCTTCCATGTTTAGTTCAGGGCAGTTATGTCAATAGATTCAGTACTGTAAGATTAGCATGTCTTTCCATAAAATGAAACTATGGGAACCAGCTGACTTTCATCTTTTCTGTTGTTTGCCTTAATTTAGCTGCCATTCATTCCATTAACAGGCTATTTTTACAATTTAGGAGCCAACCCTCTTTGGTTGGTGAGTGTGCAGTGAGCCATTTTGGGGCTACTGCTTTTGTTGCAGCTGCCACCAGTATTGAAAACAGGTAACAAATGATTTTTACATGTAAGATTTTTGGGTGGGAGGCTCCATATTAAATGTTGTATTTTGTGGGCAGCTCTAGCTCAGAAATCTCCCCTATTCTCTTGGCCACCTCCCCCCAAAAATGGTTGAGTTTGGGACAGCTCCAGAATACATATGTATAGTGTCCCCTGTGGTGATATTCTTGCCAACATTTGTCAGAATATGAGGAACCAAACTGTGCAGTTATTACTGGCATTCTAAAGTACCTACTAAGAACCTTCCAACTATTTTCCTACCATCTGTTGGAGGCAGTTGTTTTCTGTGCCATTTGCCAGCAGGACTCCCACTCTTTCTCTTCCATTATTTTGTCTCCTTCTGTCTCCCACTTATGTTGAAGACTCTTTCTTTGTGAGACTCTCCCTTGGGGACAGATGTTTTGCTGTTTAGATACTAGGGGCTCGACTCACAAAGATCAGCACAAGCTGCGCCAATGGCAGGTGTGCTGATCACTGGTGTGCCTGGGAATCTGCACCTGATTCACAAATGAGTGGGGTACCGGCACCAAAGTCCCACAGCTTATGGCAAATGTTGCCATGTGCCAAAGGCAAGGTGCACAGGAAAGGTAAGCTGCAAGTTGCAGGGTGGTTGGGCGGCATTGGTGCCCAGTAATGGGGACCAGCATGAAGGCTGGTAGTGTTGGATGAGATGGTGAGGGTAGGTAGGGCACAGATGGGTGCCGTGGGTGCCAACATGTCCCCGAAGG
Source organism: Neoceratodus forsteri (assembly GCA_016271365.2). Taxonomy (NCBI): domain Eukaryota; kingdom Metazoa; phylum Chordata; order Ceratodontiformes; family Ceratodontidae; genus Neoceratodus; species Neoceratodus forsteri. The sequence continues at coordinate 2,098,746 of CM057450.1, read as the reverse complement.
GGACACTGCAGAATGCAGCTGTGACTGTGCCATCCATGAGGGGGTCAGACACTGCATGCCTGGTACCATGGGGGAGGAACCTGCAGGCACCGCACCATTGGATGTGAGTGTTCTGGTTGCTATGGGAGCACAGGATACTGCAGGTGGGCAGTGGCACAGGTTCCCCCTTACCCCACCAAGGCTCCAGGAGTGGCACAAGGGCCCTTAGACCACCCGTTGGGTGGTCTATGTCCTTGTGGGTCCCGCTGGCTGTCAGAGTCCCATTTAAGGTGATGTTGTAGCCAGCATCTGCTGCCAGCCCCCTAGCACCATTGTGCACCCCCAGCCTTGTAACAAGCCTGGCACACGGTCGGTCTGGTACAGGGGGTCTGCCTTTGTGCCACAGCTGCCCTTTCAGAATCGCAAACTCTGCAAATTGTGACACAAGGTGCCCCTTGCATCACTTCTGTTTGATGCAGGCACCTTGCATTACAGTGGGAGTTTCAAGAATTGAGCCCCAGATGTTGTGATTCTGTGTTCCCTTGAAAAGTGCCTACCAATTGTCTTATGGGAGCTAGCTTATCTTTCAACCCATGTTTGAATGCATAATTAGTAATAAAATGCCTAATCTGTAGGTAACAGTAAAAGTATTTTGTAGGTATGCAGAACTCATTTTAACAGCTACAAATGACTTCACTATACCTTCCGTCACTAACTGGCCCAGGTGACTGAGTCCCTGTCTTTCCCACCTTCTGTATGTTAGGTCTGTTCTACCCAGAACAAACCCCTCTGCTGATATAATTGGGGTTAACCTCCAGATAACTGTGAGGTATCTCTCTTGCTTCAGTGATTGCTGCCAGGCATAAAAATGTTTTTAACCATCTGCCCTATTCTGGAGCTGTAATGTCTGACACTAATTAAATGAAAATAAATATGTGTGTGCAAGGAAGGAGCTGTGTTAAAAAAGATTTTTGTGCCTTCTACCACCAGTTCCTTTCCTGTCGTACTAATTAAATCAGGAGGTTGGCAGCACAAGAGAGACAATTTGAACAAATAGCCATTTCCTCAGGTTTCTCTTATCAGGGAGAAGTGTTTCTGTTTCAGGCCTGTAATTCACCTGATCGTTGGGATCCAGTGATGTTTTCTTAAGGAGGGGCTTCACCACTGCCTTTTTCAGAGCAGACGGGAAACACCCTCCCTCAGGGAACACCCAACAGTCTCAGTATTGACTGGCCCCAGGAATTCCAATAGCCGGGTAGGCCTGGGATTCAGTGCACACTAAGTAGGGTACAAACCTGAGATCACCTGCTCAGCAACTGGATGAAAATCAGCCCAGGATGGTAGACTGTCATTGTCTTTCTCTGGCTGGACATTGCTGACCCATGACGGGTCACTTGAAAAGATTCCAGTCCAGATGGTGGAACCCTATCAAGAAAGAAATGACTGAATTCTTTGCATTTATCTGCAGAAAAGGCTCAATCCAGTCACAGATAGGGAGGATTAATCATTCTGTCTATAGTGCACAAGAGCTGAGCTGGCTAATTCTTGCTTGCACCAATCATCCTTGACAGGAGCTCTGTCTTTTTCAGGGTGATTGCCCTCTAATAGTTACCATAGTAAGTTCTCAGTGTCAGTTTGTCTACCATGGAGTGGGAATTCCACTAAGAATGCTCCAGCCTCCAACCCGTAGTCTTCAACTGCCTCAGTTCCCTTACAGTACTGCAGTAAGCTGTGGTGGGGGGGGTCAAGGGACAGGCACAGTAGAGTGCTAGAGAGTCCAGGGTGATCACAAGAACAATATTATAGTGATCCATGGCTCTCTCAGCATCCTGAGCATGCACCATCATCAGGCCCAAGACGTCCAGTACTGCCTGGAATTTGCAAGGCTCAAATTGTGTTTCAAGCAGTATGGAACCATCTCCACAGTAGGAATATTTAAATGGGGTGCCCTACAGGGTAATGACATGATGTGATGATCAGATCAAATGACTGGATTAGCCTTGGCCTCACTTATGTCAAGCCTTGACTTGAAGACAGGGCCAGCATATGGCCTTGCAGGTGGGTAACAGAGGCACCTGCCTGTGCGAAGCCTAATAAGGGCATCAGCTGGAGGAGCTACTGATCAAAAGACTAAAAGTTTGGGGCCATTCAAAATCTGATCAGCCATGAAATCCATCAACCCCTGTAGGAAATCATCCCCACAGCTTGCAGACTGGTGTATGCGGGTGATCCTACAGCCTACACCTTACCCACCCCTAACAGCCACACACTCAAAAGACCTGGAAGTTCCCATGGAGTACACCATGAAACTCAAAGTGAATCTAAAACAGATGGCCACCCCCGTCCACAGCCCCACCTTGGGTGATGCACTACTCAATACCCATCTGGAATCGATGACCCCAGCACTGGTCCAGAGTCATCACCTAGGCAGGTCTTCATAACACAGAAAGCTGAGGAATTGTGAAGAAATCCTCAGTACCTGCTGTCTTATTCCTTATTGCTCTTACATTGCAAAGAACAGCCTGAAGGGGGGGAATGGAGTCGACTAAGTGCTGCATGCTGAGTTCTTGTAAAAGCATCCTTAATTTGTGGCATTCTCAGCACATAAAAAAGTGTCTTTCAGCTCCAGCATATGGCATCTCTCCACTGTCACACATTAGGAAGACTGTCCCTTATTGTATCACTCAGAAACCCCTCTGCCCCACATGGAGATAGTGCTGTCGCACACTATTTGTGCTATGAGGATTTTAAGGCGCAAATTCATATGAACCCTTGCTGCTCAGTCAACAGCAAACTTTAAAAAGTAAACAGTGGTCTATGATAGAAGTAAGTAAGAAAAATGCTATTCACACACATACTCAGATCTCAGATTGGAGGGGGAAGGTTCAGGAGGGAAATGAGAAGACACTTTTTTACGGAGAGAGTGGTGTCTGGGTGGAATGCATTACCTGCAGAAGTGGTATCCTGTAGAACAGTGGACTGCTTCAAAAGGGGATGGGACAGGGTAAGAGGGAGGGTCAGGGGGGGAGGGATGGGCAGCTGCAGTATAAGGGTTGCTAGCTGCACACTCGAGCAGACTCGATAGACCATAAGGCCTTTATCAGCTGGCAAATTTGTATGTTCATACATACGTTACAAAGGTTGAATTGTGGTAGAATCCAAAAGGCAATCATATTCTTAAAAACATAGCACATAGTTTATATCATTATAAGGCCAGGAAGGATTACTCAAAACATAAGTGTACATATAGCATTATATAACACTGAACACTAGTCAAACTCATACATATCATCAAAACATACATTTATGTATACATTATTTATTCACTCATTCATTCATTTATTAACCAGGTAAGCACACTAGACAAATAGATTCCAGTTACACCTTAAGTGTCATTTACCTAAACTATAGTTACAGTGTAACTACACTGTAACTGGTCTGCAATTACAATGTAGTTGCATGCAACAAACATGTAACTACATTGTAATTACCCTGTTGCATTTCAGATGGCAATACATACGGTACAATAAGGTCAAAATACAAAATAAATTATGTAACTACAGTTAGGGCTTGATAAAACACATACAGTACTTACATATGTGGGACACATGTGTCAACTCACCACAGGCATTCATACAGTGAAATCAGATACTCTGCAAATGATAAACACTTTATAATAATTGGTGACCCCTCTATAATGGCTGGAAAAGCATTCCTAATAAAACATTGTGATATCCCACAGAATTCTGTAAAACTTGATAGCAGGTTATTACTGCGTTTTCCTCCTCACGCTCTCACTTCACTGTGTTTGTGCGAGTGTGGTGGCTGCTCAGGGACATGCTCGCTCGCACAAATACAGCTTAATCTTTCTCTCTGTTGAAACCTTGCACCAGTTATTATAAAAAATAATGCCTGTGCAAAGTTTTTTTTATGAGGATTTTTCACACACCCTCGCTTTGCTCTCAAGGTTTATGGATTATCACACACCTTGTGTGTGTGAAAAAACCCTCATAACACACACCTGCACAGGCATTATACTCTATATAATAACTGGTGACCCCCAATATCAACCTGTTTTTGAGACTTGTAAAAAGTCATATCAACCTGCGAGTTGATATGACAAGTCATATCAACCCGCGCAAAGCTGCGCAAAGCCACACAACCATGCAAAGCCGCGCAAAGTCATGCAAAGCTGCACAAACAGTGCAAACAGCACAAAATACCAGTAGTTATAAAAAATAAAAGGCAAGTGTGTGTTCTGGATTTTTTTTAACACACCCTCGGTGTGTGATGACTGTGTAAACCTCTTGAGCTTCGCTCTCGAGGTTTACAGGTCATCACACACCTCGGGTGTGTAAAAAAAAAAATCCATATCACACACTTTCCTATCCATTATTCTCTATATATAGCACACTTCAAATTTATACATGCATGATATAATGAGGTTCTCCACTTTTTGTCTTTTCCCAAATTTGTAAGTGCCAGTGTCTGACACTGGGATACAAAAAAGGCTGAGGGGTATCAGCTTTACTAGTATTAATTTATTTTTATTTTTTATTTTTTTTACTATTTCTCTTATTTGTCCCTCCCCACAGTGTTTTCTCTTCCTTATCTCATCCTGTCTCTTTGGATGGATTCTGTGGGGCCTTTCTTCTAGTAACAACATCCTACAACCACTCCATGGCTAACCACCACCATGGCACGACCAGTGCAGAAATGGAGGAAACAGAAAATGCTGGTCAAGGTCCACAGAAGAAGTGGTTCGGCGAGACAATGCTCCAAATGTTATTCATGGGGACAGGCAGTGTGTGCCACCCCCCACCAACTGTCAGCAGTGGATCAGTGAATGAGCAACCAGAGGACAGCCATGCACTGAAGGGTGCTGGAGTCCCTCTCCTTAGACTATGTGTGACTCACTCAGAGTGCCAATTAGAAAATGGATAGCAAATATCCTGAAAACTAATTGGCCTGGAGGCAGTCCGAACTGTGATGTCATCTCAGTACAACAGCACAGTCTGAAGCTGAACTATACAAAAATCTACATTAAAAAAATAGTTTTATACTGTACAAGATTCATTTGATAATCACTGTAAGTACTCTATGGTATGTGCTATGCTGGTTAACATCACAGCTGGTGTGGCTGAAGGCACTTAGCTACAGTACATGCCTCACAACACAAACAAGGTGTGAAGATATTGTAACATAACACATGCCCTGTCATGGCTTTTGCTTAAATAGCTGCTGACACCTCTGGGAAAGCTTTGGAAACATAATATTTAAAGACAGTTCAGCCTGTACTTTTCATATCTCTTCAATAGATCTCTTTCGCCCTCATTATTTGTCACTGAATGAATCTGAATGAAAACAATATCTTTATACCTTTGGGTTCCTCTGAGTCAACAGAGTGTTCCCGGCATGGACATAATCATCTGTTGTGGTATCACAGTCTGTTGCCATAGAAATAACTGCAATGTCACACGCAGAGTATTATGACATCAGGTAGGGATTAAGCTATAGAAGCCAATAAACTGTCAAGGAACAAAATCCTGGTTTTCCCGCATAAGGCACCAGTATTGGAGGGAAGACATACAAAGAAAATGTGAACTAATATACTGAATTTGTCCAAATATTTTTTTTTTTCAGAGTTCTCCTAGAGGCATCAGTTGCTCTTTAAATTAACAATGCCACCCAGAGGGAGGGCTCCAGGCACAGGATGCAAACCTGTATCCCACCACCAAGTCATTAGGTTCTAGCAATAGTATTATTCTTACTCATGTTTGCTGTTCACCCCTCAGGGCCCCTAAGCCCTGTAATTATTTTTAAAGATTTGACACTAAACTTACTTTTCCCTGTATTCCATTACTGCTGCTGTAATGGATTATCGGTGTTCTTATTTGTTCAACACTTTCTGCAGTGCACTCACTTGTTGTCCCCCCTGGACCACCCATCCTCAACAAATGCTGTATTCCATTGGGCTAATGCTGAAAAAAAAATATTAAAAAGTTGAAAACATTCTTTTTTTTTTTCAAATTGTTTAACCAGGAGTGGCACACTAAGCTGAAAGCTTGTTTACAGGTGTGACCTGGGAACACAGGGAAGTTAAGTGACTTGCTCAGTGTCACACAGTATGCAAGTTGGGGCTGTGGGATTCAAACCCAGGTCTCCAGGTTTGCAGCTCAGGGCCTTCTTGAAATGGTTACGGCAGATGTTACACAGCAGAAAACTCTTTGACACTGCTGCTGGTGTACTTGATTTGTAAGCTGTACCAAAACTGAAAATCTGAACTTCTCTCATATACAGTCAACAAAAAGTATCCTGAATGTTTGTACTGTAGTGTATCCCAGGAATTCTGAGAAATCGTCTGTACTTTATAACTCAGTACTCCAGAACAACTTGGCTTTCAATAAAACAACACACGCCAGAAAAGGGCGTGCTCTGAAGACACATTGCCCCAGTGCCCACACTTCCTACAGAAAACATGCAACCCTGAGTTTGGCTTCCTTCCCACCCAACAAACATGACAGGACACAGTTGAGCACCAGTTCATAAATCCTTTTAGGAAATTACATGACATGCTTCCCTGACAAAAAAAAAAAAAAAAGATTAGTTTATAAAGTCTGGCTTGAAGTTCACTGTTTCCACAAAGCTTCCAAGAAGGTTTCCAGTAAGCAAGCAAACAAACCTTTCCTAGCTGGTCTCCAAGTACGGGTACCGTCTGTTTTACAGAAACTTCAGTACCATTCATTCCAGTGAGGAATCAATTAAAGAATGTTTGATTGTGTAGAACCACTGAAGGCAAACAAGTCTAATTTTTTTTCTTTGAATGCAACTTTGCACAGTAGGCAGACAAGTCCAATTGTTTAAAAAAATGAAACTTTGCTTGTTGTCTGAGTGCAGCATGTGGAATTTAAAAACTGGGCCGAGGGCCATTGAATGTGAACATTTCATCTACATGCCATTTAAGTAAAGTTAATAACACTATAACTCCATTTTATTGGGATTAAATCATGAAAGTGTTGCAGTTAAAGAACAACACAATTAGATTCCAGACATTTAAATCAGTAAATCATTACCATCAAGGATGAGGCCATTGAAAATGGGATTGTTGGTAATGAAACTATCTTCTACTGTTATGTAAGCTTGCTGTAAAGCAATGAGAGTCTGGTTAAGACCTTAGTAATCACAACAGGGATTTGAATCTCAAGATCCCTTTGTTGTGGTTGTTTTGCTAAAGTTCATGTGAATGATTTTCGGGGCTGGGGGGAGCAAACCACTGTTTTTGTAGGCTCTCACAAAAAAAAAAACTCTACACTTGTACTGTAAGCAACACTAGCTGGTTTACCAGCTACTATGTAGAGATCCCTATGTTAAAGTCTGAATGAATTGAAAGACCAGAATTTTGTTCTCTTGGACGTTGTACACGCACAACCGGTCAGACTAGTGGTGACCTTATGATTGTTTTTGCTGCACAGAGGTAGGAAATCGCACCTGTAACTGCAACTAGCCTGTGCTTTCAAGCCCACTGTGACCCACGCCTCTATCAAAATCCACTTGGATGGTAACCTCACGCAACTATTCTTATCTCCTTGTCCTTTCTCTCTGCTATGCCTCTGTAATAATTATTTTCCTTTTTACCAACCTGTATATAATCTATGTTGACAATGTCTGTAAAACCATACATGACGGTTTTCTCTGTCAATTGTAACTGCCTGTTTTCATATTCTGTCCTCCTTGTGACTAGGTACCTTTGTCAATGAGCCACACCGATCAAAGGCTGTAAAATCCGATATTTCAAATAAATAAATAAATAATAAATAATGTAACAGAAATAAACAAATTTTTTAGGGATACAGAGTGTTGTTTTTTTCCTCTTCCATCATTATGTTGTTGCAGTGTTTTCCCAATGTCACAATCTTGCTACACACTCAGTAGTTCTATTTATTATATATATCTAATCATTTGCATTAGTCATTTTTATAATCATTTTTAATTATAAATAATTTCCTAACTTTTAATATTTTTTCTAATTCTCTTAATTTTTAGATGACTATTTTATAAGACATATAATACACTTCAGTATGTCCTGTTGTGGTATATATAGCATACGAACACATCTGATGGTTGCAAGCACTGGAAGTATTCATATCGCCCAGCACAGCCAGACGCCCTAGCATGTCTTCTGTACACTTCACACATTGATAACTGTTGCTTTCCACCAGAACCACCTGATTATGAGGCTCCTGAAGATTGGGATGATTTAGTCTTTGACCATGTAGTGGTCATATCTAGAAGACTCACAGGCATATCCATCAGGGACCTCTGTAAATGTTGTGAAATATTAGTGTGAAAGTGGTCCTTGGAAAATGATAACACTGTGTTTGATCTGCCTCATCAGTTTCTTCCTTCTCCTGTTCATTGTCATCCTCATTGTCGTCATTACTGTCCACAGTCCTATGTCTCCCACCACCTGTTTTTATCTCCACTGCTCTTTTTCTTAACTTATTATACCCCGGGCGGCCATTTTGTATCAGGAGAATCAATGGATGGTTCGGACTTCATACAGAGCTATTTGCAGTGTTTGATCTTCCTCATCGGTTTCTTCCTTCTTCTGCTCATCTTCATCCTCATTGTCATCATCACTGTCCACAGTACTATGACTCCCATTGCCTGCTTTTTTTTTTCCTCCACTGCTTTTTTCTTAATCTGCAGCCGCACTATGATATTTACATTTGATGGGATTACACATTCCTAGGTTCCTTATGTTGTTGCCTTGATCTCAGAATGAATTAATAACCTCCATAAAGTGCAGATGACACGGTACCGTTCTGCTGCATCTCTTCACCAACGGGACCTTCAGATTTCTCTTCCCCCACAAGAGGTGGAAACAGAAAGACTTAAGTGTTGCTTTGGGACTGAGTCTCACAGCTGTCTCCAGCCTCTTCTCTCCATTGGCAGTGAGCCCTTCATCAACATTTTTAAATAAGACCTAACCAGAGAAATGGATTTCTTTTGCATTTTAGCCAATATATGTTGTACTAAGAGTGGATCATGAACCTTGAATTCTTATTGCCTCCCCTGACTTCTCCCCTTTACTGTTCCCTTTCCTGCCTTCTTATTTTCCTTTTAATCTTATATTTCTTTCCTGGTTTTCCTCTTCACTTTTTATCTCTGCCTCTGACTTGCTGCTCTATGCATGTTCAACTGAAAGGAGAAACTCCTCTGGCTCTGGGATATATTCAGTAACCCTACAGTAGCTGTACTTTTTTTCATCAAGTTCTATCTCTAAACTGGGGTCTTGCTGCTGTTTCTATCGCTCTTTGGCACTTGTAGACAGTCATGTTGTTCTCAGTGCCTTTTCTGCTATAAGTGTCATGGAGGTATGCATGTCAAACGTACACTTCCTGCTTTGGGTTACAGTAGTAAGCTCTTCAGAACCCTGCTAAAAATGACACTATTTCAATGAGCAAGAGACAGAGTCATACAGTTTCTTTCACAACTGGAATCAACAGCTGCTTCTTAGTGCCAGAAGGACCAGCATCCTTATCTTTAGCCAGTGCAGACTTTTTTTTTTTATTTTTCACACTCTCAAATTAGTTTTTTGCTTTATGGGCATTACTGGGCCTTTTCTCGGCCATAATATATTTCATAGTAATTAATTTACCACATATATATTTTATACACATTCTATTTTAATTCACTGTGAACAATGGGATGCTTATGCGACTGAATGACTGACCCCCTTGGGGTAATATATTTCATAGTAATTATTTTACCACATATATATTTTATATACATTCTATTTTGATTCACAGTGAACAATGGGATGCTTATGTGACTGAAGGAATGACCCCCGGGGGGGGGGGGTAACATGCCACTATATTTAGTGCTTGATGAACAATGTGATGCTTAAATGATTATTTATTACCGTGGGCAAGACTGCTAAGTACAGTGCTTAACAAACTTTATAAAATGAGTTAGAACAAGAAAGAGAATTCTTTGGCTAAAACTAGTCATGTAACCATGGATTAACCCCGAACAATGCACAGTCAGATAGGTACCTAGCCTAATTACAAATCAATTCACTATTAACATTCTATAAAAGAAAACATTGGCAGCTGGCCCAGTGGTCTGGAGGACTGAGGGGTCCATGTATTATCTCCTGCAATGCCAGCAACCCATGTTCATGGTGCAAGCAGGTTGCCAGGGATAAGCCAGGTAGGGAGAGGATTGAGTTCCAGAGGACAGCTCTCCTCTCCTGGGGAGGGAGACTTAGCTGCCCCACTGAATGACTGTCCCCAGATGCAAGCCTGAGGGCAGAATGGGATGGGGCATCAATAGAAGGGTGGATGATGAGGGACTCTGTAGCTTACATACACCTCCAAGTATGCACATTGACATATCACATCCCAGCATTGGAGAGGAATTGAGAGAAAATGGAGGAAAACACCTTGCGGCGGCAGGATGAAGATCAACCTCCCCACAGGTTCCTTATCGGTGGCCATTCAGCCAATCCAGTGGCCAGAATGGCTCAAGGTAAGATCCCAAAGGAGCTGAGTGATGGGGTTGGGGGGAGTCGATCAGATAGCATCCACTATTAAACCTTCCTCCCTCCCGAGCCTGCTTCTCAGCATGCTCTCCTCTCCTTTCATTGCTTACCCCCCTCACTCCTACCCCTAACCTTTTTTCCATTACCAACTTGCCCCTGTTTAGTTTTGACCTCTGGCAGGGTTCTCAGCATCCTGGAGGGGTCTAGCACTGGGCAAGCCTCTTCCTTTCCATCCCCTTCCCCCTCTCTCCTTTCTACCCAACTTGTCCTCACCTAAATATGTCCTCTGTCAGGATTCTTAGAACCCTGGCGATATCTGCTCTCAGATAAGTTTCTTCCCTTCCTCCCTCCTTCTTTTTTCCTTTCCTCTTCTATCCCCCCATTCCCTCTGCCCAACTTTTCCTCACCTAATTCTATCTCCTCGCAGGGTTCTCTGCATTGTGGAGTGGCCCAGCACTGGGTAAATTCTTCTTCCTTCACTCCCCCTCCCCTATATCCTTTCTACCCAACTAGTCTTCACCTGATTCTGTGCTCTGGCAGGGTTCTCAGCATCTTGGAGTGGTCTAGTCTCAGGCAAGCTTATTCTTTCCCTTTCCCTTCCGTCCTTTCCCTTCTTCCTTTCTTTTCTCTCTTCCCAACTTGTCCTCACCTAGTTCCGCCCCCTGGTTGGGTTTTAGCATCCTGGAGGGGTCCAGAACTGGGAAATGGCTCTTCCTTCCTTCCCCTTTTCCCTCCATCCTCTCTACCTAACTTGTCCTCACCTGACTCTGCTCTCTGGCAGGGTTCTGTCAGCATCCTGAAGAGGCCTAGTCTTAGGCAAGTTTCTCCCACCCTTCCTCCTCCTCCCCTTTACCATCCCCTCTACTATCTCTACTCAACTTGTCCTTGCCTACTCCTGCTCCTAATTCTAAGTCCTTGCCTCATTCCGCCACTGGCAGCAATCTCAGCACTCTGAAGGGGCCAGTTCCATGTATGACTCATCCTTCCCTTCCCTACCCCTTACCCCCGCCTCTCTCCTGCCCCCTCTCTACTCCCCCCTGCACTTAATCAAAGGGTTAGTTCACTTGAGCTAATCATTTGCACTTTTTGTTCTGTCTGAGGTGCTCCCAGATTGCACTAGCCCTGTGTTAACTTGCTCCTCACAACTGATTTTTTTTTTGCTCACTTTTCTCCAGTAATGTTCCCCCTATCTTTATCCTCCCCTTCCCACAGCTGGTTTCCCCTGTCTACCCCTCTATCCTCCTTGATGTCCCCCCACTGGACCTCATTCACTCAATAATTGCTAAATAATCTGCCTCTTAACCGTGATCCATTCCTGCAAGGAGTTGGCTCCAAGACTACATTAAATTTCTGTACTATGTTCCTCAGATATGCCACTTGTAATTAAATGCATATTCCACAGGTATGATATATTTAACTGTATGTTATGTCACAAATGCGACTATATGTTTATTTATGATATTTTTTAACTGTATGTCTTGTTACAAATGTAATTGAATGTTTAATTTATCAGATATGTTAAATGTTAAACCGATGTCTAATTCTTCATCCAATTGTACACCCCCCTCCCCTAGAGGTTGCACTGGGAGATGAGCAACTTGTTATTCAGTGTGCCCGCCTGTGAAACATTTCAATAAATAGGGGCTGCCGAGGGAAGAACAAGCTGTAGAAAGTAGAGATGAAAAAAATATACATCGACAGCCATGTGTCCTCCCACTAAACACATGACTGATTTTAGCCAGTGTAGTTAGCAATAAGTTCATACAGCAGCAGTGAAGAAAACTATACATAACTAAATGAAAGACCATATTTTTAAAAATCAGTTTCTCTGTTTCCCTTCAGACATGAAGGTGTTGGCATTTCCTACCTTCAAAAGCTTTCAGCGCTGCCATGCCACTCTCAGATAAAGTCTCCAAACATCTGCTCACATACTAAACTCTAACAAAAAAGGATAACTCTCAAAATTGTGCAATTATCCTCCATCACAATTTCAACAGAAAATGAAACAGCTTCTACGTCCCAATGCACAGACACAGTGGTTTGACATACACAGTGTACTATCTCTCTATCACTCACAGCACATTTGCTGCCACTTGTCTATGATGCCAAGTAACTGCCTCTCACTCCTATTCGCTCCCTTCCCTCTTGTAAATTAGTGAAGTACAGTGCAAGTTACACATTTCCTATTTTTAATACCCTTTTGAATATTGTACATCACCTTGCTTTCTCTTGCTGCAGTTATGGCAGCTTCATAGTTTTGATCTAGTGGCACCTCTTTTTCTTATCACAGTCAGACCGAATTGTGCTCTACCTCAGTTGGGGAAATGAACCAGCCAAAGCCTTTTGTTTGTAAAATAAATACCTGTGCATTTTTTGGGGAGGGGACAGGTGGAGGGTTGCCCCCAAAAAGTGTGCGTGTGTGTGTGTGTGTGTGTGTGTGTGTGTGTGTATGTATGCGTGTGTCTCGGGGATGAGGGAAGGAGGAAAGGAAATAATAAACTGCTGCCAAACTACAGAAAACAAATTATAACTACGGCACACATAATGGGACAAAAGTCCTAAATCAATACAAAAAAGGCAACAAGATCCAGTAGGTGGAAGAACTATTTAGGAAAAATGCACATAAACAATTTATATAAATTTAAAATGTGTATTTTAATTTCTAAAATAATTTAAATAAAAGAACCCCGGCTGCTCCAGTGGCATGGAGGGTTGAGGCATAGCATCAGTGCCTTACCTCCTGCCGCACCAGCGGCCCATGTTCAAGGTGCAAGCGGGTCGCTGGAGGGCAGCCAGGGAAGGGGAGGATTTAGTGTCCAGAGGACTGCTCTCCTCTCCCAGATAAGGAGGAAACCAACAGTCAGTGGTAACCTAGCCCCCAGAGGAAGCTGGGGGTTGGCACACCGACACTGTCAACATGGGGGATAGAGGTGGGGCAGATGCCTAGCTTGCCATGCATGGGAGCAAGTGCAGCACCATCATTGGTGTCATTGCACACCTTACCATTGCACCTGGGGCAAAGAAGCAGCAGAAAACATTGCTGACCAGTAGATAGACACCAATCTACCGCAGGCTCCGTACCCAGCCAGCTGGTTACCTCCAGAGCAAGCGTGGGTTAGTTATAGTGGATGCCAGGGTAATGGGGCTGGGAGTCTGGTAAATGGGGATCAGTTGGCAGGGGGAGCATAAAAAGAATAAAATAACCCAATTTTATAAGTGCAATAAGACACTCTGGAGTATGCATTGTGCTGAGATAACCAGACTTCCGGGGCATGAAGGCACTCAACCTGTGGCTTCATGCCTCACTATGCCTCTGGGCATCCAGTTATCTCAGCACAGTGCATACCCCATCATGTCTTATGGCTTACACAAGACATTTATATGAGCTACTAATCCTCCCCAAGGGGGATTAGAATCCCTAGGATTGTGCAGTTTGGAACAAAGCAGAAAGAGAGGCAACCTATTGATACTTTATAATATGCATGGTGACAAGAACCTATGGTGGAAATGAGACTGGAATTCAAGGAGTATGTTTTCAATAAGAGAGGCCACATAATGAGATTACTAGGGAGAAGGTTCAGAACTACGTTTAGGGGATCCTATTTTACACAGAGAGTGGTGGGACACTGGAACACATTGCCAGATGAATTAGTTCAAACTAAGAATATTGACGAGTTTAAAAGGCTTTTGGATACTCGTATATTTATGACATCAGAATATACCACTGAGTAATGGGGGGAATAGGCAAGAAGGACCCTTAGGTCTATTCCCATTCCTAATTAACTGTAGTAACCATAGTAAGGGGAATTATATACTTTATCTGTTTTTACCACTATTCTGAGCTCATGATTACTGTGGCTGTTTTAGTAATTACTTTATCTCATGATTTATTTCTACCCTGTTAAAAGTTGCACTTGTATATATGCTTACCTACAACTGTCCCCAACCCCTGGTTTTCCCTGCTCGCCAGTCCCCCATCTTACAGTACATACAGTTGCCTCTGTGACGGTAGTCATCCGCTTATTATTATTTGTGTTATATTTTAATATAAATATATGTTTAGACGTCTGCTTAGAAGCAGGCCAAGCAGTAGAGCCTCATGGGATATTGGATTTTTAAAAGGAAAACAAAATGTGCTGGCCTTGCTTGTTGTCACAGCTAGCTTGCAAAAGCTTACTTCCTGGGACTATAATAAAACCAGGTTATAAAACAACCACTGCTTTGAAACCTAGGAAACTGGCCATAACAGACTGCATTTTATGACCTATCAGGAGGTAAGCCAACTTCTGACAGATACCTGTGAAAATCCCCACACAGATTGGTGAAACAGCTTTCAGGATATCATTCTGAAGATCAAAAGGGTAATTCTGACTTGCCATAAAGCAGGCTCACTAATTTAAAAAGTATATATTTTTTAAGTGGGATGCTTAGCAATAGGCAGATGTATGTGACTAATTCAGAATGCAGGAATGAGAGTAACCTCACAGCCAGCATCACCACAGGGCTGTGACATCACAAGCTGGGTGGAACCTTTTTCCCCTTGTGATTGTCAAGCTGCAGAGAGAACAATACTGTATATGCTGGTGTTTGGACTTTCAAGAGACACTTTTACTTCTGGACTCTTAAGAAGCACTTCTACCAAAGTTAGGTAATTTCAGCACCCCTATTTACTAACTGAAACTGGGGTAGGATCAGTTACTCAGTAAAAAGGTGTTTGGTTTTGTAATTTCCATTTCTTTTATTTGACTGTACCATTAATGTTATATGTTCTGTGTTTTATATTTTATTTACTATTGTGACCCCCTACAAATGGGGGTTCCGGAAAAGTCTTCCTTGAGCTTGCTTAAATGCTCACTGCCAGGCTGGTGTCCTGCCATTTTGCAGTTTAAGTGTATTGCCAGAGAGTGCCTGTCTAGCCTCTGTGTACTGTCTCTTTAAGAGCTGCCTAGACTACAGTCATAATTAATCTGAGAGGGACTCTGTTACAAGATGTACTTATTTGCTGATCATTTGTTAGAGTAGTAATAATATTGCAGTTTGTGCTAATCTGCCTTCTTTGCAGCATGGACATTTCTGTTTGTTTCCATCATCTTGGTCCAGGACTGTCAGAATGGGCCAAGCAGTACATTTGGGACTCTAAAATGGAGCCTGCCTACAGGGGCTTGGTGGGGCCAAAACTTTTAGGAATTGTAGTTTTGGACTTTTGGCGCCTAAAATAACCTGGAGGGGGAGCCCTTGTTTTAACTGACAGACAGATCAGCCAACTGAACCTTTTTGGATCTTGAGGAAAGTTCCATACTGCTTGCAGTTTCAGTTAGATCTGAATTGGAAAGTGAAGAAGTAACAGCTCGAGATAGTTCCAGCAGCAAACCATAGTGGATTCTCATGGGAGAACTGTGGAAAGGCCTGAGTTTGGCCTGCATGCCTGCCTGCTGTTCCTGAGAGAGAACTTGTGCTTTTTTTGGACTGAATCTGAATTTGGAGAGTGAATTAAGCCACTGAATTGTGACCAGGCTTTAACCTGAAGAAGACCAAAGATTTGTTGAATACGATTGGCCTGTCAGGACTTCCAGCTACCTCTGAACTCCCGGATTGTGCAGAGACTCTGTAATTGCGACCGGAGAGCCATTTGCCTGGTACAGTGGAATTTCCTTACATGTGAATGTGCTGTGTGCTTATAGTGGATTGTGATTTGGTTCCCCACTGTGTGTCTGAAGTGTGTTTTGCTTGCTGGAGGCTGTATCCAGCTCCATGGACTGAATCCGTATCCATTTCCATTTGCCTGAGCCCTTCTACACTGGCCCAGCCAGAATGCCTGCTACACAGAGAAAGTCATCGACGAGAGACCGGCCTGGGGATCAACCCCCTGCTCAATGCCTTGAACAGGAACAATGCCTTGGTGATTCATGTGGGCCCTGCTTCTCCAGGCACACCAGCTCAACAGCCTACAGTCTCGATTTCATCCTGCCTGTGTCCAGTATTGGGTATCGTGAGTAAACATCAGGGTAGCTCCCTGCAACAACAGCTAAATCTAAAAGTGTTGTCATCTGATTGTCTTGTTGCCTTTTCTTTCATGAACTGAGCCCTCTGGCTCTGGAATACAAATAGTGTGTGTTGTGCATGTTGCTTGCTTCCATCACAGGGCCCCAACCAGCTACAACATTCCTGGCTAGCCCACCGTTTTCCGACCTGGGTACTCAGAGTGTGTGACTGTGTGGGGACTCTGAACTGCATGCATAACTGTCTGATTAATATAGCTTTTAAACAAATCAACCTGATTATGCCCCTCCCTTGTTCAAGTCCCCTGAATAAATCAGATTCAACTTTGTTTGCATTTAACCTGACTGTGATTCCAGTTTGTACCAAGAGTATTGTACTGTTGTTATTTGCTGTGCTTAACCTTGTTTTTCAGGGGGTCTCCAGGGTCAAGCTAGAGGAACCAGCCCTGGTGGTAAGTGCAAACAGTGTGGGTAATTGCCTGGTGAATAAGGGTCATTGAGAAAGTAATTATTGTATATTGTTCAGGCCACTAGAAGTGAAAGAGAGGGTTACAGTGTCCCGGAGGGCTGTGCCCAGGTTAGCTTGACCACTAACAACCCTGATCTCCAGGTGGAGGCACCTGTTTCATTATCCAGGCCCCTTAACCTGTTACTAGCCAAGCTGTCAGGTGTAGTAGCCCTTGGGATAGCGCCACCTAGGGGTTACACTATTTTTAATTCCAGTAAACTCTGGTTTCCTTGAAATCCTGCCTGAGCCTTTTTCTCTGTTTGAGTGTGAATGTTGGGACAGTGTTGATAATTCTGACAGAACTGTTAAGTGCTTACAGTGTGTTACCATATGCACCAAGGTAAGAAAAATACCAAGGTCTCAACTGAGTCAGAAGGGGGATTGTGAACCAGGTAGTGTGCCTGCTGGGTTAAGTATTGCACTGCATTTCCCTGAAGAGGGTGTGATATTTGGACCTGTTACCTGGGCGTGCTAGCAAAAAAAAGAGTTCATAGTTGACCCCAGGACTCAAGACTGGTAGTTGATCGGACCCAAAACAGACAGGAGGGTTACCCTGTTTGTCTCCTGTTCACATATTGCACTTCAAAGCTGGGCACTGTGGGAGCAGAGGGCTTGGTCCCCGGAGTGCATTTGTGACAACCTGTAGTTCCCCATTCAACAGAAACTGCACCATCCCTTTACATTTCCCTAACAGCCATTGCCCCCCCTTTCCCATAGTTATTTTTAGCCCCTCTTCAACTGTAATTGCAACCCCCCCATCAACATTCCTCTGATTGCTCATGTCGCTCAGTCCCTCCTTCAGTGCTTTGATGTCTTTTAACAGATTGCTAATCTGGAGAAATTATAACTAACCTGCCTGATTGTACTGGTTTGTTGTAAATCCTTGTTATTTACTGCACACTAGGCTATCCTTTGCCTAGCTCAGATTATTTTGCATGGCAATATACACTGTCAGGTGTATGATTTTGTTAAGCACCCAGCTGTAGCAGCCAAAGGGTACCACAAAGCTTCTAAGAAATAATTTTAAACTCATTAAACATGCCATCATTCTGTTCCTAATCTGTTTTGATAGTGTTGAACTCAACCCAGGGACCTCAGATTGTTGCCTAACGCCCTCTAATTTTGCTAATCTACCTGGATTAAAAATTGTTATGATCAAAATGTCCACAGCCTAATTAACAAGCTTGATAGTGTGAAAGTATGGCTATGCCTAATCAACCCTGAGATCCTGCGATTCACTGGAACCTGTCTTACTAGCTCAGTGGACCACAGTGTCACAATGATCACTGGTTACACCCAATATCAGGATACAACCACCCAAGGTGACTGTGTAATCATCTGTGTAAAAAATAAATTCTCCTTGACTATCATCAATTCCCTTTTGTTACCCAAGGAATTTTAATGTCTTGAGGTCACGTTAGCAACATCCCAAAATGAGACCCTGAATATTGTCGGCTGCTACATGCCCCACTCTGGTGGCCTAAAATGAATTAGCACCCAGACAAATTTCCTATGTTCACACAGTAATGAGACTATAATTCTGGGACATTATCATCTAGACTGGCTCTCATCAAAATCTAATGTATTTATTTGTTTGTTTACCGGTTAGGGGCACTGATGCAAGGAACTATTTTCAGGCATGTCCAGGGCCATACAGATAGCACAAAAGATAATAGATACATACAATTCCAAAAGAAAATGGTAATACCAGATACAAACAGTTCAAAAACATAGGTATAGGGTGGTACAAGAAATATACAGGAGAGTCAAAACACATTTCAGATAGACTTGGTAACAATAGTTGTGAAATGCAATTAGCAAAGTGCAAATGGTACAATATACAAACAATACAAAGCAAAATAAGTGCAGGGTCTTGTAGCACAGGTTACAGGTAGTTATGTATAGGACAGGTTCACTGTTTCATCTGGACCGATTTGACAGAGAGTATAGGCGATAGGAGGACTTGCGTTTTGGGGTCACCTGGATGGGCACTTACATTTACATTTGGCCAAGAGCCAAGATTTGAAATGACTTTTGAAAGTGCTGTGTGAGTCAAGGGTGCGGAGGAGGCAGGGAATTTGTTCCAGAGGGTGTGGGCAGTGATAGGACATGGCATTACTCCCCATGCAGGTGGAAACTCTGGGAACTTCCAGCTGTGGTACAGAGGATTGCCGTAGGTTACGAGATGTAGTTTTGTGCTTGAGCAGGGTGGAGCATGGTGGCAGCTTTCCATCCCTACTGGCATTGTTAACTATGCAACCAAGGGTATAGTTGTACCTGGCTTGGAGTGGAAGCCAGCCTAGGGATTTATACAGGGTACCATGGTGCGTAGTGAAAGGAGCCCACAATGCGAACCAGCAATTGCTGTTGTAGGCTAAAGTAAGCCTAGAGCAGGCTTGTGGATGTGTGGGAGAATATAGGGGCGCAGTAGTCAAGGAGGGGGAGAAGGTTTCCTTGGGCTATCATCTCTGTGATGATTATGGGCTAATGCAGATGATAACCTAACCTACTAGACCCAATCAAAGGAACCCTTCCCAATCCTCACTGGTGGACTTAGTGCTCACCAATAGACCACGAAGGATTACAGTTGCAGCTGTATTTGATAATGACTGTAGCGACCTCAATGTAATAGCCTATATTGATTCCGAAGCATATGGAAATCATCTGGAGTAACTTTCTTCCCACTATAAAAGAAAACTCTAATTTGTGTGTGGCAAGCAACCTACAGGACCTGGCCAACATTAATTGGTCACTCTTTTACCCAGCCCCTTCATTGCATGCAGCAGTAGATGTGTTTAATCAAGAAATCCTCTTGGTTATAAATCAACACTCTCCACTAATTAAACAAAGAGTCAAGAAAAAGTTATGCCCCTGGTTTACTAAGGAAATTAAACAGGTATTGAGAAGTACGGATATGCATTGGGCTTCAGCCAGGAAAACTAAACTGCCCCAGGATTGGGCGGTGTTCAGACGAAAAAGGAACTTTTGTACCAAACTCATCTGCTCTGCAAAATCTAACTACAGTACCACCTAAGCCTATTTGAAGTAAAAAAAAATAACCCTTCTAAATTTTGTCAGACTATAAATTCCACTGAAGTTGGAGCAGCTCCCTTTGCCCTACCATGTAAAATCGAGGCAAATTGTAAAATTATTTCTAACAAGCAACATTTTGTTTCTGCTGGAATGGTTTTTGATCAATCACCTACTGCTGCAATCCCACTAACAAGACTTAAGCAACCTCCACCAAATTGCAGCCCTTATTCACCTTTTAGGTTCCAGACCATTACCTACAAACAGTTGGAGGATATTCTACATACCCTTGACACCAAAAAGGGCCCTGAGGCAGGCAGTTTCGAACCATTCTTTCTAAGAGCATTGGCCCCAGAGTTAACCTCACCCATAACTCACCTGTTCAGCCTATCCCACACCAACCATGAAATCCCCACACTCTGGAAAACAGCTCACATAATCCTGCTTTTCAAAGCTGGAGATAATTCCAGTGCTAGCAATCATTTGCCTATATCAATTCTGCCTGTCCTAGCTAAGGTCCTAGAACAATTAGTTAATGAACAAGTTTGAGATTATCTATCCAAACATCATGTACTCACACCTTCCCAGTCTGGTTACTGTCCATTGCACAGCACAGCTACTGCCCTCATCAAAGTAACTGATGATTGGCTTACCTCCCTAGATCAACAACATGAAACAGCTGCCATCTTCTTAGATCTCAGCAAGGCCTTTGATACAGTGGACCTTCAAATATTGCTACAAAAGTTATCATATATTAATATTGGTCAGTAAGCTATGCCCTGGTTCAAAAACAACCTAATGGGTAGACAACAACAAACTAAGCCTGAGGGACTGCTGTCCTCCTGTTCACAACTCTCTAAAGGTGTGCCACAGGGATCTATCCTTGGTCCACTCTTCTTCAATACATATACTGTACTAATGATCTGGGATTTGATATAGGAGATGTCAAATTGCACTGTCTGCTGCGTAGATGATACATTGCTATATACTGTACAACCAAACCCAGGTTGTTAAAAGCTTTACATTGCCTCCAATCCACCTTCAGTATTCTCCAATTAAAACAGTGTACATCCAAGCTCCTCTTTAATATGGCAAAAACAAAATGTATGTAATTTGCCCTCAATAACAAGCGGTCATCTGACCCCTCCACCCCTGGCATTCTTGCCATACTAGGAATATGGCTAGATAACAAACTTTCTTTCAACTATCATATAGATAATTTATGTAAGAAACGTAGGCCTAAGCAATGTTTCTACAACAGAAACAAATTCATTTTACCCTTAGATGCTCACAGAACCTTAGTCTGGGCCACATTCTTTCACCTGCTTGACTATGGTGACTTTATTTATAGCAGTGCTACTGCTGGTCAACTTGCGAAACTGGAAGTCCTGTATCGTAGGACACTTAGATTCATTGCAGGGCTGCCCAAAAGAACCCGTCACTGCACCCTCTATGCAGCTGTTGGCTGGCCTCCCCTCCCCACCACACATCTCAAGCACCTTGACCTGTGGATCTACAAGTTCCCAAGACATGAAGTACCACAAAATATCTTAGACTTGCTCTGTAAAGCCTCCAGCATGTACAACATGAGAGGATTCAATTATAATTTGCTAGAAACACCAAGAATTTCTATGTTCTATGTTGCTAATTGCTTCTAAACTTACTGAAATAATCTTCAGGCCTGCCTCAAACTGAGCTCGGTTATGAGTTTAAGTACCTTCCAATCTCTAATTGATTCCTACTGCTCTGACAATTGTACCTGCTCCTAGTATGTTGTTATTGCTGTTGATTTTACTTTTGGTGTACTGCTCTGTTTTTTTATATTATGTCTGAGATTATACGTCTTTTCCTCTGCTCTGTTCCTGTTATTTTTGTTATGACTTAGCAGACTTTATACTATTGTAATTTATATTATTCCTCAATCTGTACACATATCACCACTGTATTTTTCTGTACTGTAACTGTCCTAACCAGGACCTTGCAAATGAGCTTTGCTCAGTGGAGCTTTTCCTAGTAAAACAAATAAAATGAAAATTAAACATACCCCACTAACCTTGCTCTGCTCTTATCTGCTGCTCTTCTGACATCCTTCCCATCATATCCTTTCATTATCCCTTAAATCGTGCCTCCCTGTTGCTCTAACTAACCTTCCATCTCAACATGTTGCCCTTTGCCCTTGCATTGCTTTTCTTCCTCTTCCTCTTCCCCCTTTTTATCTCGTTCCTTATCAACCCCTGTCCCCGTCCCTTACATACATAGAAACATAGACTTTGATGGCAGATAAGGACCGGTTGGCCCACCTAGTCTGCCCATTTCCCTACCTACAGGATAAGCTGCAGATCTTCGTTAACCAACAGCCTATTTCTTCCTACCCCCACAAAAATTGCCTTATGTCTGTCCCATGTATTCTTGAATTCTCCTACAATTTTAGACCCCACAACCTCCTCAGGAAGGCTGTTCCATGTGTCCACCACCCTCTCTGTGAAAAAAATACTTCCTCACATTTCCCCTGAACCACCTCCACCCTCTACTTCAAATTGTGTCCCCTTGTTCTTGCACATCCCTTTTTTTGAAAGATGCTACCCTCTTGGACTTTGTTGATTCCACTGAGGTACTTAAAAGTTTCTATTATGTCCCTCCTCTCCCTCCTTTCCTCAAGGGTATACATATTAAGCTCCTTTAGTCTCTCCTCATATGGCTTCTCTTGCAGACCCTGCACCATTTTAGTTGCCGTCCTCTGGACTGCCTCTATCCTGTCTATGTCCTTGCGGAGATGGGGTCTCCAGAACTGGATACTTCAGATGGGGTCTCACCAACTGTCTGTACAGAGGGATAACAACTTCTTGTTTTCTGCTAGTGATGCCTCTCCCTACACATCCCAGTATCCCCCCAGCCCTCCCTACTGCCTTCTCACATTGCTTGCTAACCTTAAGATCATCTGATATGATTACCCCCAGGTCCCTTTCCATTTCTGTTGTTGTTACTACTCCCCCCCCCATCGTGTAATCTCCCCCTGGGTTTTTGTTTCTCAGGTGCATTATTTTGCACTTCTTTGCATTGAATCCAAGCTGCCATACTTCTGACCATTCCCCCAACCTTGCTAAGTCCCTTCTCATCCTTTCCACGCCTCCTTGTGTATCAACCCTGTTGCAAATCTTTGTGTCATCTGCAAAGAGGCATACTTTTCCTTCCAGTCCCTCTGCAATGTCACTTATAAAGACATTAAAAAGGACTGGACCCTAGCTATGCTGGCGCCCGGGTTCGGGAACGGACTCGCAGCCGGGGTCGGTGGGGAGGGAGGATCGAGGCCCCAACGATGCTCTCCTCCTCAGGGGTGGGTGACAAGAGCAGCCTGCATCCCTTCCATAGCTGGTGGAAGCACCGACAGTAGGAAGGATGGAGGCGGCTTTCCTTCGTCGAACCCGGGGAGGGATGTCAGCGGCGCATGAGGCTGGCTGTATGCACAGCATCGCACACTAGACATACGTCCCAAGCGCCGGGCGCCCCAGGGGCGTGGGCGGCGGGGAGAAAAACCGGAAAACACCTCCAGCTGCCCCTAGATGAAGTCCGCCCTAAGTCTACCTGGACCACCTACAAGGACAGACCCCAATGTGCCAGGGAGAGGAGGAAGAGCACTCTAGGGGCAGATCCCTAAGGTGGGTGTTGGGGGACATGAGCGGATGGAAGGAGGGGGCACTGGGGTAGGGAAGGAGGATAAAAGATGAAAATAAAAAAAAAAAAAAAGGACTGGACCCAGTACTGAACCCTGCGGTACCCCACTAGTAATCCCTCTTTCTTCAGAGTGGACTCCATTTACAATTACCTTCTGTGTCCTGTTTTCCAGCCAATGTTTTACCCAGGCTACCACCCTGGGACCCACTCCCAGGCTGGTTAATTGACTATTAATCTTTTGTGTGGGACTGTGTCAAATGCCTTGCTAAAGTCTAGGTAGGCCATGTCCACAACCCCTCCCTGGTCTACTACTTTGGTCATCCAGTCAAAGAAATCAATTAGATTCATCTGACATGACCTTCCCACTGTGAACCCATCCTGCCTTGGGTCCTGTGACCCACTGGCCTCTAGGTACTCAACAGTTATTTCCTTCAAAAGTGATTCCATCACTCTCCCTACCTCAGAGGTCAAACTGACAGGTCTGAAGTTTCCTACCTCTGTCTTGGTCCCACTTTCGTGAAGGGGAATCATATCCACCTTCCTCCAGTCCTCAGGTACCACACCATCCTCCCATGATTTGTTAAAAAGGGTAGCCAGTGGTTTCACTAGTTCTCCCCTTAATTCTTTTAGAATTCTGGGGTGAATTCTGTCAGGCCCCATTGCTTTTTCCACCTTCAGTTTTAGGAGTTCTTTCAGAACCCTTTCATCTGTGAAAGGACTGGGATCGACCCCCATATCCAGAGTGCTTCTGTTACTTGGATTAGGCACCTCCCCCCCTCCTCCCCTTTTGTGAATACTGAGCAGAAATATTCATTCAGTATCCCTGCTCTTTCATTGTCCCTCTCTGCCCACCCACTATCCATTCTATTCAGCCTCACTATCCCTCCCTTTGTCTTTCTACGCTCTCTGATGTACCTATGAAAGGTTTTATCCCCCTTCTTAACCAAGTTGGCTATCTTTTCCTCGGTTTGGGCCTTTGCTACTCTGACTTCCCTTCCTGCTTCCTTCTGCTTTAACTGGTACAGCTCTCTGTCCTGCTGCTTCTGTGTTTCCTTATACTTCCGGAATGCTATTTTTTACTCCCTGACCTTCCCTGCCACCTCTTTTGAGAACCATAGTAGCTTTTTCTTTCATTTTGATTTGTTTATTTGCTTCACACAAAGGCTTGTTGCCTCTGTGATGGCAGATCTGATGTTTCCCCATTGTCGTTCCACCCCTCTTTCTAGCCTGTTTGCTAGTGCTTTTCTAAGGCACTCTCCCATCTTGCCAAAGTCAGCCCTCCTGAAGTCCAATACCTTCACTTTTGTATGGCTTGACTCTGTAGCTGAGTTTATCGTGAACCACACTGTTTGGTGGCCAGTTGTTCCCAGATGGCTACCCACTTCTAGATCTGAGATCCTCTCGCTGTCCCCATTTGAGAGTATGAGGTCTAAGATTGCTCCCTCATAAGTGGATTCCAAAACTAGCTGTCTCAGGCATGCCACCTGTAGGGCATCGAGAATGGTCCTGCTCTTGGATGTGGCTGCAGCAAATGTGCTCCAGTTAACATCTGGCATATTCAGGTCTCCCATCAGCAATATCTCCCCTTTCTCTGCCATCCTAAGAATGTCTTCTATCATATCCTTGTCCATTCCTTCCCCCTGACATGGGGGTCTGTATACAACCCCTGTATGGATTGTGGTGCCACTTCTAGTCTCTAAGGTGACCCACAGTGCCTCCTCTCCTCCCTGTTTACTCTTTTGTTCAGTTGTTTTTATCCCTTCCTTTACATAGAGAGCTACCTCACCCCTCTTCTCCTCCTGTCTCCTATAGGTTGTGTACCCTGGTATGTTAACATCACAGTCATGGTTCTCTGTGTACCATGTTTCTGTGACTGCTACGATATCCAGGCATCCCTCTTCCATCAAGGCCACCAGTTCAGGGAGCTTGTTGCCCAGACTACAGGCATTGGTACTCATTACCCTCCATTTCCTGATGGCTTTACTCCTTTTTGGCCCATAACTGTCCTTCTTGCCTATGTCACTTTCTCCATTTACCTCTGCCCTTCTCCCTATCAACATCTCTTTTTTTTGTTCAATCGTTTAACCAGGAGTAGCACACTAAGCTGAAAGCTTGTTTACAAGTGCGACCTGGGAGCACAGGGAAGTTAAGTGACTTGCCCAGGGTCACACAGTATGCAACTGTGGGCTGTGGGATTCAAACCCAGGTCTCCAGATTTGCAGCTCAGAGCCTTAAACCACTGCGCTATACTGCCTCTATCTTTGTGTTTACCTCACTTACTACCCTGACTTTTTTTGGGGGGCTAGGATTTCCCTGCTCCTTTCCAGTGCCCCCCTTGGCTAGTTTAAATGCTTACCTCTCTTATTTCGCATCTCAACTTTCCCCATCCTCCTCCACACTCACTTCTGTAGCCTCTGGACCACTAGCAGTAGTCTCCTCCAGGCCTTCTGTCTTAGCTTCAAAGACCGTTTGGAAGCTGATCCCCATCCCACTCCCCTGCTTCTACCCCCACCTACCATCTTGTCAGCAACAATCACTGCTTGTGGCATGGGATGTTAAACTTAACCCTGGACCCATCTTTCCTCCTACCCTTACCACCCTCCCTCCCCAAAGGGTTAAGTGTTCTTCACCTGAACATTGGTAGCCACCTTCCTTAAAATTGGCCAGCTAAGTCTGTGGTCCCTAAACCATTCACCTGACGTTTTGGTAATTTCCAAGACCTGGCTCACCCCCATGTCTTGTGATGTGGCCTTCTCCCTCCCTGGTTACTCTGTTTTCAAGCCAGTCCAAAGTGAGAGGAATGGCGGGATGGCTGTATACATTTCCCTCCACTTTCAGTTTGAGGTCATAAGCTCCAGCTTGGGAGACTGTCACTACCTTTCTTAGTTTCTATATTCATTGCTGGCATCTACTGTTGCCCTGGATCCAAACAAGATACTATCTTCAACCGTCTGGCTCCGTCTCTTCCCTCTGATGAACTTCTAGCTCTGCATGATCACAGTTCAAAACTGGCCGTCTTTTCCTTCAAATAAGTAATCCAGAATTACAGCTCCTCTAATTGATACAGCACATCCTGGAGCCAGCTCGACTCCGTGCCTGGCATTCTACACACTTCCTAATTGACTATGTTCTTTCCTCTGACCCCCACTGGATTGTGTACCCCACAACACTATCAGTGACCATCATATGGTCTACTGTTTGCATAAGGTTTGTCACCTAAGTGCTCCCCCACCAGGTCAATGAGCTGTAGTCTTTCAGGTTAATTGACTTGCCTGCCTTGCTTCCTGACTGTCATACCACCGATTTGTCCTTCATATCCACATTCACTGATTTAGAAAATGGGCTTTAAAATATCTGAACTCTGATTGGCTGCCAGGGGTACACTAACTTATGGTGAGAGTCCTCGGAATAAAAAGTACCACCGTATAGTGCCCCTTCACCCATTGAAATATCCTAGTGCCCACTCTCCTTGCTCATTGGCCAAAACCTGCCAATTCAATTTTAAATCGGTGCCATTTTTTTCTGTCACTTAGCGAGTGATATTGTCACCCCAAGGCTAGCAGACAAGTTGCCCCCCCCAGTCTGTCTATATTCTGTTGAACAAAAACAAAAGCTTGCCTGACAAGCAAAACATGAAATGAATATAAAATAAAACATGTTCATTAACACAAATTTCACAAACATTTTTGCGTCCCACGATCCTTTCCAAAAGCTGTCCAATGCAGTACCTGCTTCAAGCTGGCAGTGCGTCTCCATGTACTGTGACTACAACTCAGGAATGTCCCGACACTGCTTCTTGGGCCGATTCTCCCCATCTATTCACTTTTTAAATTTTTTCTGGCTCAGAATCTCTGGTGACAACTGAAATGAAAAGCACATCGAAACACAGAAATGTACCCGTGTTTTTCCAGGCTTACTTTCATTTTTCCTCCCGGTCACTTGACCACCTTGCTCTCTCACAGTAAACCTACAGAGCTTCCGTCCGTACTTCACAGCTCCAAAGTGCAGCTAGCCTGCCCTCCATACTGCTCTTGGCCCCTTTTCCCCAATGCATTGCCTTTTTTAAATGTAGCCCTGCTCTGCACTCCTACTTAAAGTGGAACATCAAAACAAAAGGGGAAGTACAGAAATGTACTTGCTTTTTGCACTGTTCTTTTTCTATTCCTCAACCTAGAAATATTTCCTGGACCAAGAAGAATCAGTGTTAGACCTCATAGTGAATCCACGGACCTTCTGTCCATCCTTGTCAGGTACATACAGTACAAAGTGCGATCACTGCCCGCCACCACCGTTCCTCAGCCCAGTTCCCCAATGCATTAAGTTTACTTTTCTCTCCTAGCTCAGACGATCTGTCTCCTCCAATAGACAACAGGACAAAAGTCCTTAGTTCAAAAAAAAACGAAACAGTATTGCAGGTGAAGGAACTATTTCTTTTTATAAAATAAATAAAACAATTAAGAGTTTTAACAATTTACATGAAAAATTTTTTTTTTCAAACATACATAACACAGTGGCCCATTTTCTAAGCACAATAATACCCTCCGGGGTGGGTGGTATGAGCAATACCAGACCTTCCAGGGGTTATAAGGCCCTCCGCCTGCGGTGTTGGGCCTCATTACACCCCTGAGCAGTCCGGTATTGCCCAATACCGCCCACCCTGTCGGGTATTATTGCTTGCTTAGATGATGATGCTATTCCTAAATTTCAAATTAAATTCACTGTTGCCTAGGACGGGTAAGCCTCTCTTAGGTGGGTCATTTGAAAGACTTTTATCTTCTTAGGGCCTAAGCTGAGATCATTGCCTGCATTAAAGATCAAGACCCTGCCTTGTACCTTTTCCCAGATTACTCTTTTGCCACACAGCAGAGAAGGTGTTGCTTCCTGGGATATAAGCAGGAACTATTGGGAGATGGGTGCAGAATTCAGCTCTTTACCACTTCCATTCACCGAATGGTATTCTATTCAGGGAATTTTTCACTAGTATAGGCTCTCCTACCATGCCTCTCTTGAACCAATCCTTGATCACGTACTGGGGGCAGGGCATATTGTGGTTACCCACAATACCCAGTCCAACCCCTAGGCTGCTATACGATGCACTGCTGCAACAAGAACACTGCCTCCATCCCCCCAGAATGTGCAGACCTGGTTATTCCACATAATTGTGCAATGCACTAGTAGAGTTGCTTGGATTCCAAGTCATGGAATCATATTTGTCAGGTTCTGACACAATTTTTGGAAATAGAATTTTTGGAGCTGTAGTCTGAAAATCCCTGTTCTGAAATTTAAGGCTAAAAAATGTTTTGCACTTCTTATTACATAGGAATTTAGTAATTTAATATTTAAAATTTAGAATTAGGATTCTAAATCTGATTCTGATTCCTATTTTTAGGTCCTTTTCAGAATCAGATAGGACTCAGATTCAGAAGTTCCTAAATTACTATACAGTTCAATCTGATCTGGGCCAGCCAGTTCCAAGCATCCCCATACACTATTCAAAGGGTTGGTCCAGCATCAGAATTTAGAGATATCCTAGCGTTGTAGCAAGTGGATGCCAAGTCGGCATGCCTTCACACTTTTGCATTGTTTTCTATGCTTTATGGGTACCCAAAAGACAAACTTTGAGCATTTGGGTTTGAATGAGCCGAACCAGCTGTAAAAACCAAAGAACTGTCTAGAATCATACCATTTTCAAAAATATAAAATTAAAAAGAATGTCCTTTAGAAACAGTGTATGTAGTCTTCAAAGCAAATTAGTAATCAGTATATAATCAGTGAATAATTATTGTGCAAAAGTATGAACAGTATAACAGTTACATCACACTAGAGAAACATTTGTGGTTCTCTTTGACAGAATGCCACTAGTATCTTCTGATTTGTCATCCATAAACACATTTCTTTACATGTAATTAAACGCCTGTTCTCAGAAGTAGTTTAACTGTTTTAGGTCAATATAGTGCAAGTACATTACTTGTGTATAGAGATATTGCAAAGTAATACTTCGCCAGAGAAGATGTGCCAAAGTTGCAAACTTTGACATTCGAAAACGTCTAGTGAAATGCCAGCAAACTGGGTACTTTACTAAAACCTCTGTAAAGTTATGCCTATGAAGTATTACTTTAATCCCCCTGCAAGGCCCAGTGTCAAACTCAATAGTTCCTGCAGGTGAATTCCTGTTTAAAAAGGGAAAGAAAGAAAAAGTTAATCCCCCCCCCGCCAATAGCATACTATCAGCTACCCTTCTCCAACCTCCCACGGTCTCAGTGATATGAAAAATTTGCCTCCCTTCCCTCCCCTCGAC
Source organism: Neoceratodus forsteri (assembly GCA_016271365.2). NCBI lineage: Eukaryota > Metazoa > Chordata > Ceratodontiformes > Ceratodontidae > Neoceratodus > Neoceratodus forsteri. Next base: position 2,068,714 of record CM057450.1, on the reverse strand, counting down.
CCACTTAACACCACCATTCCCACTGCCCTCTCTCCACAGTCCCAGTAACTGTTTTTGAATTTAAGAAAACCTTCCCAACACCCTTGTAGCACCCAGTCACTATCATCCACCCTCCCCCATAGTCCCATTAGTAAAAAATTGCCGGTCAGTACTTTTGCATTCATTCAGATGGCAGATATCAGAGGTGGTTTAAGTGGACCTGCACCGGCTGCTATCTCTTTGAAAATGAGATCATTATGTGGGAGATGTTATTGCACCAAGAGTTGGGGGAGGAGGGTTGGAGCTGTGTGGTAAGTGTGTTGGTGAAGTCATTTTTTATACTACTGGGACTGTAGGACGGTGGAGGAGGGTGTCTGATTGTGAATGGGTGCTACAAGCCTTTTTTTTTTATTTTATTGTGATCCTACAACTGCACTAACATACATTTTTAAAAAGTTTTATAACTAATTTTGTTTCTCAAGCAAAATCTATGCTTGTTACCATGTTCATTTTTCTTTGCTTCTCTGCCCACAAATGTGCTATTCATGTCTCCCAGCAGCCATGTACCCCCTGCCCCCATCAGTCTTGAAATACCATTGTGAGGGTCAAAGGAGAAAGTATTAAGAAATCAAGAAAACATATGTTACACAGCAAGCATAGAAGGAACTTAGAACAACAAATTTAGCAGGCTTGCTTACATATTTACTTCATTTTAGCTCTTAATTGGCTTTTTTTTAAACAAATTAAGGCTGCTCTGCTGATTTAAAACTTAATTGTTAGTTCATTGTTGTAAATGCACTGATGTTCTCGAACTCTGTAACCATGTGAATATTGTGACTGTTGTATTATTTAAGCTGCCTCAACTTCCTGTGACATATGTGCTATGGCTCCCCGCACTCCCTGCCTTCTGTACCCCAGCCAACACTCTTTTCAATGATATCCCAGCCTACAAATACCTAGGAGTGTGGCTTGATCCCTCGCTAGACTTCTCCTTCCACTTTTATGCCCTTAACACCAAACTATGTCTAAAACTGGGTCTACTCTACCACTAGAAGTGTAGTCTTTCCATTCCAGTCAGACACGACCTGCTGATCAAATGGATACTCTCAGCTTCCAAATATGCCAATGTTGTCTTCAGCACAGCTCCAGCCACCTCCCTCACCAAATTTGATGTCCTCTTCAACACCTTCTGTCATTTTGCCTCAGATTCCACCTCCCCTGACACATCGCTGTGACATCTACTCCTCCCTATCCCTCCAATCCAGACACACGTCCCACTGCTCCACTTTCATCTCCAAATATTGGTTTGGAACTCTTCCTTCCTACCTCTCCTCTCTTCTAAATCCTGCTACTCCCTCCCCCTACAATTTATGCATGAAATGACTCCATGCCTTCGCCCTCCCACAAGCAAGCGCCTCAGCTGGGAAACTAGCATTCTCTTATAGACTCCCTTCCCTCTGGAATAACCTCTCCCCTCAAATCCACCTCACGCCCTCCTTTTCTGCACTTAAGTGCCTCCTCAGGCCATCCTCTGCTACATCTTGTAGCTGTCCACTGCCCTAATCTACAACCATACCACAGTCCTCCTCCATCTCTTCCATTTCCCATATTAATTAGTGATCACATGTTTCTTGCTCCTGTTGTCTCACCCTGCTTATCGAATATCCTGTACAGTACTCTGTAATGCAATCCTATAATGAATGAAAATGTATTTGCTAATTGTATTATACTGCAATGATGAATTTATTCTTTTTTTATTATTATTATTATTTATACTTCATGGCTCCTCTGCGGAGCCAACGGGTTGCTCCTGCCCTCCCTCGGAGGGACTCATACTCCTACCCGAACGTGTCAGGTCATCATGGACCCCGTTGGCTTCTGTCCATTTTCTGCTTTTTCTCCCCAGGCACCCAAACAATGCAATGGGTGATGCAGCTGCCACCACCTCTGCATAAGCAGCCATACACCCTGGACGGGTGCCCCCCACTGGTCTGGGTGACAGGCCTGTGCCAACTCCCAGCCTCCGCTGGGTGTCAGTCTACAGCGCGCTGCACTGTCCCACCTTCCCCAAGGAAGGAGAGCAGTCTACAGACACTTAATCCTTCCTCCACTGCCAGCTCCTGAGGAACCTGAGTCTGTTCCCAAACCTGGGTCACTGGCATGGCATGAGGTGTGGTGTCCAGCGCCTCAACCCTCAGCACCACCAAACCAGCATGATGAATTTATTCTGTTTTATACTGTATATTTTATGTTTATTCTGTATTATACTGTATCTGAATTTTGTTACCCCTTTGTTGTATTTGTACCCACTGTCCCCGGGTCGCACCTGGAAATGAGCTTCTGCTCAGTGTGCCTTTCCTGGTCACCAAATTTTAAATAAATAAATAATTTGCAATGGTTCTATGTATTTAGTTCCATGTTGCATGTGAAAAATCGACTTTTAGTCTCAGTGAACACACCCAGTTAACAAAATTCAATAAATAAATAATGTTGAACAGGGTCAGAACCCCTTCCCATCTGATCACAAATGTCTTTGCACGTGGTCCAGAAAGTGGATTACCATGCAAACTGGCAGCAAGGCCATTCACAATCATATGGCAAGCCCTGGAGGCCAGTCACAATCATATGGCAAGCCCTGGAGGCTAGTCACTGTCACCTGTGTCTCCATCTAGTTTCTGCCTGCTAAGTGAAGTCAGTAACAGGTGTGGTGTTGTGACCAAGCACACAAGCCAAACAGTCAAGCCATGTTTAGGGGTGAGGACCACAAGGTGATAGACAGTGTTGGGGCTGAGGGAGGAGCACTGGGCCACCAGGACAAGACATCCTGGTAAGAGTGGGTGGGGGGATCCTCCCCAACTGTGGCTGAGAATAGCACCTGACATGTTTTCTTTCTATGCTTCTTTTAACTGACAAATATTGCAATAAAATCATCAGTCACTAACAGGAGCAGAGAAAGGACAGTTTCAGCCCAAAGCAAATTACTGCTGCAAATTCCTCTGATAATGATTTGCAAGCATGAAAAACTCAATTCTTGAGAGAGCAGTACTCAAATAGTCTATTTTGAGATGATTTTCAAGATAATACAGTATATCATACTCTGGTGCTGCCACCACTACCTAATTACTGGTGGTTATTAGCAAGACAAAATCAAAGTAAAATCAGACTATGATATCGAATTCATGTCCTTCTTTTATCTTCTTAATCTGGCTTGCTGATTCAAGCTCTCTTACATATTCTTTTTAGAGGGTGGGACAGGTACCGGGCTTGGCAACGAGGGAGTGACAGATACAAGGGCCTGGTAAAGACCACATCAGAAAGGGAGGAGGAAATGGGAGCATGAAGAACCTCTTGGGGTCTTCCATTCAACGCTAGTTACAGCACATAGGAATGGGTAGACACGATCCACCAAAGGGCCTTTTTCCACTGACAAATTGTATGTGCCTATGTTTCTGTGTTGTTAAAAATAGATTCAAAGCCACCACTTCATTGTTTCTAGTGCCATATCTTTTACTAGTGCTACATAGTCTGTTTCTGGGGAGGATTCACAGGGTTCGTTATAAAAGATCAAGCAGATGAGCCAGTCCAGGGGTGCAGTGGCAGCATTGCCATCCCATTTGCAGTGCTGGTTCCCCAGGTTCGAAACCTAGACATTGGACAGCTGGCAGTAGGAGGCCTGAGGAGGGAAAGTGACCGACTCTGTTACACTACTCCCTCTTGAGAGATCACAGGTGGTGGTGCAGGCAGAGCAACTTGGGAAGGAGGGAAGGAGGGTACCTAGTCCCAACAGACTCCCCGATGGCATACATTGCATCTGTGCACCCTGGAATGCTTGCCTTTCGAGTTCTGCAGGGGAGATGGCTGAAAAACAAGGGGAGTGACCAGCTGAGATAACTTTCAGGCTCCACACAGCCTCCTGGGGGCAATTAAATGCTGTCTCTAGAGGGGGAGAGAGAGGGCCAACTCACAGAGGCTATATTGCGAGGGAATAATGAAAAGTCATCAGGATAGACCCTAGGCCAGGAGATGTCAGGGCTGGGAGAATACCCCAAGCAAGGCTGGCGGAGGCTCAAGTTTAGAGGAGAGGTATAAAAATATAATACAAAATGAGCAATCAGAGAAAGCAAAACACATTTGAAAAAAACAACCGTGAGCTGTACTCTGCTTAAGGAGCTCCTGGCCTGACAAAGAGAACTTTAAAAAACATAATGTACAGCTCTCTTTATATTTCATAACATATTGTTTGTAATTATTTCCCCTTTCATACTAAAGACCTTTTTGTGAAAATGAAATCTTGGTTCCCTAGTCGTCTTCTGTGTCTGCAGATTGTCTCTACATCTGGGGCCCATTTCTCAATTCCAAGTGCTAGCAACCCTTCCCTGGTGCCCATAAATGTCACTGTGCATGACAGAAAAGTGTGCAGAAGCTGACATGCAAATGTCCTGCAGGGCCATGCCCAAAGGTATGCCAGCTGTCCTAGGCCTGGTCCAGCCACCTGCACCTTCCTTTTTTTACCTCCTATTAAAATCAGGCAGTGATAGAGGGGGTACACCACTGTGGATGAGCACATAAGCCCAGCAGTCAGGCCATGTAGGTTAGGGGAGGGGACACCTAGGCCATCAGGTACAGGACAGGGCTGGAGCCAGACCGGGGGAACCACTTGACAAGCAGGGCTAACTGTGACTGTGACAACAAGTGAGGGTATCGTTATACAAAAGTATACAAGTACATACAGAATTATACCACATATTAAAATAACATGACCATGTAAAAAGGTGGGCAGGTTCAACCTCACCCCCCCAATTCTCGAGAACTGACATATACATATTGAACGTTTTAAATGGTGATGTGTCTGCATCCCATCACTTGTGCAAGCATTTTACCCTAATCTTCCCTAACAGCAACTGTAACTGCCTGAAATTTGTACTGCCCACCTTTATACATGGGCATGTTATTTTAATATGTGGAATAATCCTCTTTATAAAATTGCAAGAAAAAAATCTACTAATTTCATTGGCCAAGAGGTGTCATCTGACTGTACATTAATTCTTTATAAACACGTGGTCAGCTTTCTAATCTCATTTTCATCTAAAGAAAGCCTCATAACACAGACATATGACTTAGCCTTTAAAAAAAAGTCAATGGCCGCCATACTGAGATTCTTTGTCTTTAGTACTTTTTATACATATTTTAGATATTGTGTTGACACTGTAAGAAGAAATAAACAACTTCTAGTTCAATATGCATTCTGAAAGATGTACCTGCCATTTACATAAAATGAAGTACTTCCTCACACCTTAAAAGTAACTCTGTGGCCTCCATTTTAAAAAGTATAGTTTTCCCTCAATCCCCCCCTAGCCAAATGTTTCCCCAATCCTTGATCATTTTTTATTTCCCCATGGGAAATGCACTCCTGTCCTCTCGTGTTTTTTAAAACTCCATTTACCTCAATATACTGCTTATCTCAGATAGGTATATTTTTAAGCCGACCAGCCATTTCACTCTGCAAGGGGTGGGCACCACAACAAACAGGTTCTTCAGTATGACTACAACTGAAGACGGTTTGACAACCAGTCATCTTACTCTGTGGGGAGCCAGTGTATTTTTCAAAGTGGGAGAAGCTGAACCATCTTCCTCTGTGGGGATTGGGCATATTTTTGAAAGTGGGAGAAGCTGAATAACAAACTGACACAAATTTCCACACTCCTGCTGTAGAAAGGACAAGAGAGGGGAAAGGGGGAGATGGACACGATAGTGCCCGTGTGAGTGAACTGAGTGAAGAATAGAGGTGGCATGAGAAACCGCCTCCACAAAGACCACAAACATACACACACACACACAAAAGCTTACAAGCTGTTTCCATTCTTCAGCTCCACTCCTACTATTTGTTTGGGGGGGGTTGCCTTCTCGAGCACTCAGAAATAGAGCACACTGAATACAAAAAAAAAATTAGGGACTCCACATATAGTACAGAGTACAAAAAGGAGTCACAATGTCTCAGCACCACCTGCTTATGAAATGGAACACACACTGAGAAAATACAGAAAAGGGACTATTTATTTAAAACTAGCTTTATCTTTACAGATATAGTTAAGAAAGGCTTTTTGCTTGGAAATAAACTATTTTTAAAAGTAATTATTGACACATTTTTTTCTTGTCATTTTAAAAGTGTAATAAGCCAATCCAGGGTGTGTATTAAAGGATTCTAATGCACTTCCTAGGGGCATAAGAACACTCAGCCTGCAGCCTTATGCATTAACACCAGTGATGAAAGTGAGCAAGAATGCACAGGAACTCCATTCCTGTACCTTTTTTGCAGTAGAAACAGAGTTCCTGTACTTCTTCCCATTGATACTGGAACTGAAATTCTTAAACCAGCAAAATAATGACAGTTTCTGGGTCTGTGACCTGAAATCAGGGATTCCATCACAACATTTGACTTGTACACCATTGATATTTTCCTAGAAATACTTCAATATCCCTAACTGAATCCCATAGTATCTATACAGTTATCCGTCAGATTGAGGAACTTCATTCTCCATTTCATATTTTCCAGTACCTGAGTTCCTGTACTTCTTTTCTACCACTTGCACCACTGTTTAGCACACCCCTTGGGTGAGCACTAAAATACTTTATAACATGGGTTGAAAACAGGGGGACAGCTCACTGGCCAAACAGCATCACCTGACTATGAATTAAATTCACTGTCAAATCCACAGTTGGGGTGAGGTGCCTAGTCAGCAAGATCCCTGAGCAGAGCAGAATTTATTATCTGTGGCAACATTTATTCAATTATCATGACATCATCAGTCATCGTTGGTGAGTTCTGAGCATTGAACGGTCATAAAGGTGTCTGGGTTTTACACATTGAGCAGCAATAAATGGGTAGTATTTTCTCATTATCACCTGTGTGGACAGTTTTTGCCTTGGGTGCTTTGTTCATTTTTTTTCTCTTGACAAACATTACCTCTAGCGAGTGGTGGAGGAGTGTACCAAAAAGTAGGGGTCAGAACTGCATAGAACACCTTAGTCCAGGGTGCTGGGAAAACAATTTATTTATTTATTTATATCTAGGATTACAGAGATTCCATGTCAGGAGAGTACATACATGTTAAACATGTTAAACAAGGGCATACATCATTAAAGAGAGCATACAACAATATTCATCAGTTCAGGTACGACATCACAGTAAAGAATAACACATACAAGGAATCATTTTAGAAACCTAGAAGAAATCAGGAAGGAAGGGTGAGAGGATAGTGAAGTGGCAGCCGTAAAAGAGACTAGAGCAGCTCACAGCATTGTCAAAGAACATCAGAGAGGGGTGATTGATCTCAATGGGGAAGGGGGAAGTTAGGGGTTGCAGTCACATGATCTGGAGGCCGTGAGATGATAACGGAGACTTGATTTGAATATGCCCAGTGAGGAGGTGGAAGTGATGTGAGTGCTGAGGGCATTCATCCAGCTGGGTGATGGTGTGCAAAGGATCTTTGGCCCAGAGTGGTGTGGCATTGGGGACCTGTAGAAGCTGACATTCAGACCCTCTGGTGTTACAAGGATTAGTGTTTAGGCACAGGAGGGCTTGGACACTAGGTTGAGTAAGGCCCAAAGTGTTGTTTTTTTTGCGAGCAAGCAGGTAAGGTACTTTATGCAGTTAGCGAGTTGAAGCCATCCCATTTGAGCATAAAGCTCACATGTATATGCAAGTCAGTGGGATCCAGTAAGCAGTCGACAGGCTTTGTTTAGGGAGGTCGTTATGTGCCTGAGGGTGGTGGTAGATGCAGAGCCATAGATTATGAGGCCGTAGTCTATGATGGAGACCACAGAGCTCAGGATAGCAATCTTCAGTGCTGCCTGTGTAAGATGCTATCTATTTCGGTAGAGAATTCCACCTCTGGCAACACTATCAATGTGGGTCCATAAGATAGGCAAGGGTCAAGTGAGATTCCAAGGTATTTAAAAGATGACACTTGTTCGAGGCTATTACCAGCACTTGTATTGATATCAAGGGGGTATCGCCTGTGTTTGTTATGCGAGCTGCAATGCAATGCAATGACCTTCTTAACTATATTTTAGTCAACCTATCTACAGTAGTTTTTATAATCCTGAGTAATCCAGGTCTTTTGATGAATAATCCATGATTTAGTAACAAAAATCTATGGGTTATTCATGATAAAACAGAACGGGTGAGAAACTGTAGGTTTTGAAGGTTTGAGAGGGGAAAGGAAGCCAACAATAACTATACAGTTGTAGTGTACTGCTGTTGCAGTAAGACAAAGTATTTCATTGAGATTTTCCAAAATGTATCTCTTTGGTAGCCTGGATTTTTAATGTATGTTGAGTACAAAAAGGTTTAAAAGCAGCATCCCAGCTGTCAGTGGAGAAATCCCACCAACCTCATTTTAATGTTGCTCCACTGACTTGAAGTGTGTGTGTGGGGGAGGAGGTCAAAAATTAATTGTCTGACCCTTCAGCTACACAAGTGAGGGGCCCACTGCCCCCCCCTTCAGCTCTGTCACCTGTACCTCAAGCATTATTTTTAACATGGCAAAAATATTATGACTCTAGGAAACAAAGGTGATAGGTTTAAAAGCGTCAGGTGCTACAAGAACAACACGGCATTATGGCACGATAATGCCGTCTTGCTTGTTTAATTGTAAAAATAGCCACAGGCGAGAAAGCAGCAGTAGAGCAAAAGAAGAGGTGAAGCAGGCCAGGGTATGTCTCACCAGAATTGAGGACGAATGTAGACAGGAAACGAGCATACAAGGGACGAGAGACAGGAGCAACTGGGAGCTAGTGTCGTAGGGAAACACAGTCCCATAGGTAGCGAACCAGAAATGCGAGCTCTGCTGGATTAGCAATGTTTAGCAGCAGGGGCGAGAGAGACCGTGAAGTAATGTGGGAAAAATGTAAGTCGGAGAGGTGCAGGACTGGGAATGAAGTCAGGAAAGCAAGTAGAATGCATAAGAAACACAAGTGGCAAAGAGCACAGGGAGCGACATCAGACCGACATCGGAGAGACGCACAGAAGGTTAGAAAATATTCAAAACATATTGACGGGCAAATAGCGAAACGCAGAAATGAGTGCATGATAGACCTCCAAAGGGACGTACTAAAATAATAGCCATGCAGATCTTCAAAATAGTCACAAGCAAGTGTTCATTGATAGTTTCCTGACACATATCTGAAATATTGTTTTGACAACATCACCATATAAATGGTACCCTGGTAAATGTTCCAAAAGTGCACCACAGAAATCAAAAGAGAACAAAATGTATTTGTATTAGTGTATGCATATTTTGAGAATAACATGGACAATAACCACATAATCCTACAAGCCATGTTACAAGCGCATTAATCCACTCCGAAGGTGGCATCTAATGGGGAGTTAATGCATGGTTGGTTGTTGTAGGAACTGGTCTCGGCGGCCTCGTGCCACAACGGCCCCAACCATGCATTAACCCCCCATTAGATGCCACCTTCGTCGTGGATTAATGCTTACTTATTTGTTTGTTTTTGGCAAAAGGGAAAGCCCAGTGAAACTGGACATTCCCTTTTCAGGGGCAACCCAGAATTAGTTACAGAAAGAAATACATACTGTACAATGTATAGACATTCAGGTACATAATGCAAAAAGGAATAGTACAGGGCCACTGCAAAATTGTTGAAACCAAGAGGGGGGGTGCTAATGAGCAGCTAACTCGACGGACGCGTCTTCACTTCTCTCCCAGTCTCGGGCAGAATAAAATTGTTAATTTAAATTTTAATTTACTCCAAAGTTAGCGAGGTGCAGCAGAATCACTTATCGGAAGTGATAATGGATGAATATTTGGCTCCAAACCCAGCCAGATCCCAGCGGGCTGCAGGGAAAACACCAAAAAGGTAACGGTGGGGAGCACGGGGGATAACACAGGCCTTGTCTCCCTTTCAGCTGCTGAGGTTACCGCGTTCGGCTGGGAACTGACTGGCCAAGTCATTGCAGCTTTAGAGCCTCGCCTGATTAAAATGGAGAGTAAATTAGATTCCCGCTTGCAGGAGGTGCTGGAGCAGCAAGCCCAACAGGGAAGCCGAATAGCAGAGGCTGAAGAGAGAATCTCCCGGCTGGAAGACGAACTGCTGACAGTCCCCGGGCAAGTGATGGTGCTGCAAAAGGAACTTGAGGAATTCAAAGAAGCCTACGACTATCAAGAAAACTGTCACAGATGCCTCAATCTGTGTCTGTGGGGCTTGCCAGAGGAGCAAGAAGGGGAAGGAGCCCTAGATTTCTGTAGCAGAAAATTACCGGAGCTGTTGGGTCTGCAACTTGAAAAGGGGAAAATTAAGCTGGAGAGGGCCCACAGGGCTGTTATGCCTGGACTCCAGGTGGATCAACCCCCAAGGCAGATTATTATGAGATTCCACCACTTTCAGGACAGGGAGATGGTCCTAAAGGCATACAGAGAGAAGGGCACGCTAATGTATGAAGGTACGCGCCTCTTCCTTTCACAAGATTACTCAGCTTGTCTACTTAAAAAGAGAAAGATGTTTAACGCTGTTATGGCCCAGCTACGGAGCCTGAAACTGGAAAACTATTTGGTGTATCCGAATACCTTAAAGATTTGGCATGAGGGAGCAACCTTTTCATTCTGGGAAGTGGAGAGAGCGGAGGAATTCATGAAATCCCTACAAAAGAAAGCAGGTTGAAAGGAAAACGGAGTGACTGTACGAACATTCTTCTGTTGCAGCATGCCACTAGCTGTTTTTTTTCCACGAATGTTTGTGGAGTTAGAAAGTTAAGAATAAAGTTATGTTCTGCATCGTATCAGACTTTGATGTACTTTGGTGCCTTTAAGAAGGTAATGGTTCATAAAGACAAGGAAGTCTAATATGTTTGGAGTTAAAGCAAGTCCTTACATGTGGTGAGGAGGCCGATTGACGTTTGCCGAAGTAGGGAGCAGTATGCAATTGATGGAAACCCACTAAATCGATGAGAACAAAACGAATGGTTGGATTTCGACAGGAGAAGATATGGCATCGTGGTACAGGTAGTTCTCCTGAGGCCCTGTTGGAGTGTGGCGGCGGGAGGACAGGCACTGCGTGTTTGTTCTAGGGTGCGGCCTAGTCTCTCCTGCATGGGTGCTCTGGGGGGTGCTATCTCACAAGGACTCTCGACAGAATTATGGAACTCTGGATGGGAACTTGATGTCTTATGGGGGTATAGGGTGGATTAATTGGAGGTACAGGGCAGAAAGGTGGGGAGTGGTAGGGTAATGAAACACAGGACAGGCAAAAGGAAATACAGCTAAAGTAGAGGTGGGATTAGTATAGGAAAAGAAGGGGAGAAAGGAAATGCACACTGCATCGAAAGAGAAAGGCAAGACATTAGGGCGTGAATGTGAAAGGGGGATGGGTTTGGCTGGGGGAGGCTACAGTGAAAAGGTTCTGCTATACAATTAAAGGAAGGAGACAATAATTGGAGTATTGCTCACTGGGGCAGAGGGGCTGCAGCTGGGTGGCGGAGGAACGCAAACGTCTACTGGCAGAGAGGTAATGACACTCATGCTGTTCTGGCGATTAGTGTCAGGGAGACCGAAGTGGAGGCGAGGGCGAGTTGTATACAGGGGGAGGGATAAGAAGAAGAGAGGTGAGAAGAGGACAGAAAACCAGGAAAAGGGATTCCAAAATATGGGAATTACAGGAAGGAGAGAAGGGAGGGGAGGGGTGGAAGGAAGGCAGAGAGGGCATGAGGGACTGGCAAGGAGATAAAGTAAGGAAAGCTTGCTTTTAACATAACTTGGGGAAGTGGGAAGGAGGGGGAGGGAAAAAGTTGGAGTTTATTTGTTAATAGTTGATTGTTTGTTTACAGATGCAGTCAAAGGTGTTTACGTTTATATTGTCATTATACAATGTGTATGGGGTCTAAAGCATAGAATAGACAGTGCAGAGAAAACAGGAGGGAGGAGTGGATGGACATGGTGGGAAGGATATGGGGGAAAACAAGGAACTAAAATATGGTTAGTATACATGATATAACTGCTGTCTCTTGGAATGTCAAGGGCATTGCAAATCCAGTGAAGAGAACTTCACTTTTGACAGCACTAAGGAGGAGGGGGGCTCGAGTAGCCCTCATCCAAGAAACCCACCTCACAGAGGTGGAGCATGCCAAACTGGCTCGGACGTGGGTAGGTAAGTGTTACTCGGCCTCATACTCTTCCTATAAACTGGGCGTGGCAATATTATTGCATAAAAACCTTCCCTTTGAAGTGAAAAGAATAGTAAAGGACCCTGAGGGTGGAAGATATATCTTTACTTCTGGTATTTTGAATGGGGAACAAATCACTTTTGGATGTGTATATGCACCAGCGGTACATGAACCGCAATCAATCAATCAATCAAATCTTTATTTATTCAGGTGAACATCATTGAGCAAGGCTCATTTACAAGATGGACCTGATAAGGTCAAGGTTCAATAGTTGATACACAGCTAATACATCATACGCTTTATAAGACAGTTATACATACAGAGAAAAATAATGTTTATACACAATGATGTACAGTGAATTCACATGTTAAAACTCGGTTAAAGGAAGGTTAAGCTAATATCTACAGTATGTACAGTACATACAGCAATTTTTTGTAGCTTTACTGGATTTGCTTATTCGAGAACAGTTTCCTGGGCTGATCTTGGGAGGTGATTTTAATTGTACAATGGATGCTAGTTTGGACCATTCAGAGGGGAAGTGCAGAACCTTTGAAGCTCTAACACAGTTGCAAGTAGGGCTAGCGGACTTAGACCTGGTGGATGGATGGCGCAATTTTTACCCGGGGGCTAGGGAGTATGCATTCTATTCCAACCCACATAAGACATGGTCCTGCATAGATTACATCTATTTACCAAGGAGCTGGCATGATAAAATCTGGGAGGTGACACATAGCCCTATCCATGTTTCTGACCACGCTATGGTGGTTTTAACATTACAAAATAGTAAAGCTAGGGAAGGGCCTCCGCGGTGGAAATTTCCTACATATATGGCCAGGAACGTAGAATTTAAGGAATACCTGGAGGAACAGTGGCGGCTCTATGGGGAAATAAATAAGGAGACTGCAGTGTCCAAGGTGATCTTTTGGGAAGCGGGAAAGGCGTTTATGAAGGGGCAATAATAGCATATATGGCTAAAATCAGGAAGCTGTAGCAAGCAAAGAGGGGGGAGTTGGAGCAGCAATTAAAAAGTTTAGGAAAAAAGGTGGCGGGAGGGGAGAAGGGAGAAGCGGTCAGGCTTTTAGCAACAGCTAGAACAGCCTTGAATGTGATGCTTAGAGAGGAGGCAGGGAAAACATGGCAGTTTTGCCAACGCCAGGTATTTGAATGGGGGAATAAACCAGGCCCACTGTTGGTGCAACTAATGAGAGGTGGAAGGGGAGCAAAACATATTTTGAGGGTGAAGAATATGGAAGGGGAAATATGTGGGAGCTCGAAAGAGATTGGAAGCTGTTTCAAAGCCTTTTATGAAAACTTATATTCAGCAGAATATAAGGGAAAAGGAAATGAAGCAAAACACTTCCTGAAGGACTTACTGCTCCCTACACTGTCAGATTCACAAAGGGAGGCACTGAACCAGCCTTTCACCAGTGCAGAGATTATGAGGGCTATCCAGAAAATGTCTCAGGGGAAAGCAAGTGGCCTGGATGGCTTCCCAGTGGAATATTATAAAATGTTGGGGGGGCAAATGGCGAGCACATTATGTGAACTCCTGATGAAAGAGGAGGAAGCAGAGACGCCAGTCCTGCCCGGGACTTTCTATGAGGCTACTATATACCTCATGCCAAAACCGGGCAAGGATGACACTGACTGTGCAGTGTACCGACCCATATGCCTGCTCAACTGTGATTTGAAAATCTTAGCAAAAGTATTAGCAACTAGACTGGCGGTCATTCTGCCAGAGTTAATCCACCCAGACCAGACCAGGTTCATTAAAGGCCGTCAATCATATCATAACATGCGAAGATTACTTAATGTTATTTGGAAGGCCAAACAAGAGAAGGAAAAGGTGGGTGTTGTATCAATGGATGCTGAGAAAGCGATTGACAGAGTGGAATGGGATTACCTATTTCATGTGATGGCCCGGTTTGGTCTGGGGGATTCGTATATGGCCTGGGTGAGGGCAATGTACACGTGCCCAAAGGCAAAAGTCCTGGTGAATGGGGGCCTATCAGAGCAGTTTCAATTAGGTAGAGGGATGAGGCAGGAGTGCCCACTGTCTCCCCTTCTGTTTGCACTGGCAATCGAACCCTTAGCAGTGGCTATTCGTCAGCATGAGCAGGTGGAGGGAGTGAAGGGAGTAAGAGAATCAGTACACAAAATTGCTTTATATGCGGATGATATGTTGCTATTTGTGCAAAACCATCTCTTCCCCCTGTACTGCCTATAATAGAGAAATTCTCAAGTTTCTCAGGTTATAAGATTAACTTAGAGAAATTGGAGTTGATGTGCTTCCCTGAAAGTGACAGAACAGTGGAACAGCTAGGTTTAAAGATGGCACAAAACGGGTTCACATATCTAGGAGTCAGAATAGGTCAGGGGATAGGCTTCCTGTATAAGTTGAATTATCTCCTTCTAATAAGAACTATCACAGCTGATTTAAGGTGGTGGGCACAGTTACAAATATCCTGGATGGGGCTGATAAATTTGATAAAAATGAATATTCTCCCCAGGGTACTGTATCCCATGAAGATGCTGCACTTGGGGCTAACTAAAGGGGATATTAAAAGGTTAGAGAAAATCTTTACTGAATTTATCTGGTGAGGGAAAGGACCGAGGATTAGCTTATGACAGCTTAAAGTGGAAAAAGGGAGGGGGGGTCTCAATTTTCCAGACTTCGATAATTACTATTTGGCAGTACAACAAAGGTGTGTGGCAGATTGGGTACACAGGCAGATGGTGGCTAGTTGGGTCAACTTGGAGCAGGATGGTACACCTGGTAGACTTACAGCATACATTCATACTAAAGAACTAAAGGCTTATAGAGCGCTGGAGAAGCGGAACCCTTTAGTGGAAGCAGTACTGGAGGCGTGGGGACGGCTGAGAAGACTGAAAGTGGTGGGGCAAGGAGAGACTCTGCTTATGCCAATGGCCGGGAACCCATTCTTCTTGCCTGGTTGGGAGGACGGGGGCTTTTGGGAATTGGAGGAAAGGGGAGTCAATAGTATAGGGCACCTAGTAGACAAAGGAGAACTGTGCACCTTTGAGAGCTTAAAGCAGAGGATCAGGCTGGCAGATTGGCATGGGTACTGTTATATGCAGGTCTGGGCATATGTGGGGAAATTGGACAAGGAAAGCAGACCTAGGTTACAATTGGATCAGGCTAAGCAGTTGATTTATCAGGCTAGGACAGATCCCAAGGGCTTTTTGGGGAAAGCAGCAAGGTTGGGGAGGCAGAGACTACCGGATAGGATGGGTAACACTAAAGCGCTGTGGGAAAGAGATCTGGAACAGGACATCTTGGAGAAAAATTGGAAATTGGTCCTTTGTATCCCCAAAGGAATTATGGTATGTAATAAATTTAAAGAAGCCTTCTATAAGTTCTCGCATAGGCTGTATTATCCCCCAGCCATCGTGCATAAGGCGCAGCCCCTAGTGTCCCCGATGTGTGGAATGTGTGGGAGAGGTAGGTGCATGTATTTGCACTGCTTCTGGACATGTCCAGTTTTGGCTAAGTACTGGAAAGCGATAATTGGAGAAATATCTAAGATGGCAGGGGTACCCCTGAGGAGAGATCCAACCACATGCCTATTTGGGGTGACTGTAGAGGGGGAGGATTTGGATCCCCTGCCAAGGTGGATGAGAACGTTACTGGTATTGGCACACCACTGTATCCAGAATACATGGGTATCTAACATAACACCTACGGTTCTTCAGTGGTGCCAGATAATGCTACACACCTTGGCATTGGAAAGACTAACAATGGTGGTGCGAGATAGAGAGGAGGCATTCTTAAGAGAATGGGCCCCATTCCTCTTTTCCCTGAGTTTGACGGAGGGAATAATGCTAAGGACAGGCCTAGGATGAAACAGTCATGGATATGACACGAGGGGAAAGACCTATTGACTAGGCTCATATAGGGAAAATGGAAGGCCTACAAGGAGAAGGAATATGGGAGATGGGAATTTTAAAGGACCCTATCACAGTAATAGAGTTAAAACAAAAGAAGTTGACAAGATATAACATGTTAATGTTATTTTAAAGGAATATGATAAGATTCAGAGTATATGATTGACCGCATCTGTATGTGTGTTTTTTGCTTTTTCCTTATCTGTATGTATATTTGTATCTGTGGTTTTTTTCTTTGCCTGTTTGTACTTGGATGTGTTGTATAAATGAAATTTGAATAAAAAGAGTATTCCAAAAAAAGAAACCAAGAAGGAGATATCCAGAATATAAAAATTATCACATTATTAGTCATGGAACATAACCTGCAGGTAAAGAGACATTAATCAAGACAGGGGAAGACAGGCAAACTCAAAGTATTATCAGGTTGGATAGGGGTCTAGTCTGGTTGTGCCACAGATCCTGTCATCAGGTTATGGAGACTCTGCATTAGAACCTCTTTACTTTGCCTTACCTAGCCTAAATCAGCAATGTGCCATTCAACAACATTCACTACCAATACCACCAACAGTTTAACCTGATTTAATATAGCAGTTTGCAACTATACCCTCCCCCTTTCCTGGTAAACAAAAACGAAATAAACATTGAAGACTGCAGAACTGGGGTAGCTGAGCAAAACAAACCCAGTAAAGCAGTGTTAGCCCTGGAGGAAATGTTTGTGAATACAGGCCAGTGTGCCTCCACTGCTGCCCCCACCCCCCAAGATGTGCTTCCTTCTGTGTATGGTGCGATCTAGTCAAAGTGCCGTGGTGTGGCCAAATGTACCTGCCTTGGGCCATTCCTGACACAAACTAAGAATCCGAGCCCACAAGTCCTCCTGACCCTCTGCTTATGACATCATGTATGCAGCAGCAGCAGACAGTGCGATCACAACCAGGGGACTGTAGAAGAGCTCAGATGAACAGAAGACATACTGCAACAGCAGATAAACTCCAAGAAACAAAGAGAAACTTTGTATGCAGCTGTCTAGCATTAAGTAACATGGGTGAGAAAAATGACATGACATATATGAAATACCAAGTGAAGCAGTTTTTTACCTAAATAGTACGTCTTCATGCTGACATCGCTCATTAAGAACCATGTAACGTTGTACTGCACTAAACTGGCTTAAATTATTTTGTTTTTATTGAGGGAGCCATGCTAGGTAAAACACCACTGCATTACTCCCTTTAGAGATATTTGTTCTGAAGAGCAGCAAAAACAATGGTATTAGTTTAAAAAAATGTTTAAGTCCAGGAATTCTTTGTTTTTTACTGTTGTCCAATTGCATCTGTGAGGAGTGCTATCATACTTGGCTTTGCATGAGATTTAGGGCTAACACAGAACCAAGATAAGAGTATCATGTACCCTTCTGCCCCTGGCATGTGGTAGAACCCCCTTCCCACCAAATTATAAACACATCTTTCAGGCTGTGCCTTCAGCATTACTGGAAACGAAAAATGTGCTGCCAATTGTGGCCAAGAAAGGGACTGTCTGTGTGTAGAACATTAGGCAAAACTGGCGACGTACTGACCACATGACTGCCCCTCTATCCAGCAACAAGAGCCATGCTGCTACCCGCACACTGGAAAATGAAACCACCACAATATGTCCTGTTGCTACCCGTCAACTCGGGGCCATTAATTTATGAAAGCAGCCCACAGAAGGAGGAAAAAAAAATATTTGTGGCAGCAGTAAGTATAATGTGATTCTGATTCACTTTTACAAGAGAATGTTTCAAGTATATGTTTCAAATAACAAGGCTTTAGGAAAGAAAACTGGAAGGCAAGTTTTTCATTAAAGGCTTGGCAGCAGTGTTGTTTCACTTTTATAAGCCTGAAATCAGTATCATTGTGGGTTTTCCCCACAGCCTACTGTGATGCTAAAAATGCCCTCTTTCTAAGATCTCAATCCATGTAACCATACATTTGTAGTTGTGTCGTTTCATTAAGTCTGCTGTGTATTGATATCAGCAGAACAAAAAAAGGTATTTATGCAGCCCTCCCCCGTCCCCGCCATTGCACGTGACCTGTCTAAGTGTATCAGAGGCTCAGCTGGAAGAGGGGAGATGCTACTTCAGTCAACCAGCAGTGTTCTGGGGCCTCATGTTCAAACAGCGAAAAATTGCATGTGTAGAAGATGAAGTCGTGCAAGGGGGAGATCCCCTTGTACAACCACAGTTGCTGCCACATGAGCATGGTTTTCTAAAACATTCCCTACTAGGGATCTTTAAGATGATTGACAGTAGCTTGCAATTGTGCAGATGCTGTGCCTGGTATGATGAGGCATAGCATCACCACAAGTATGGAAATATTCCTCCTGTGTGCTGAAAACGCTGAAAATAGCATATCCATCGGTGTGGGGCTTTTTCCACACACCGGTGAGTTTTGCATAGGGACTTTGTTCCTAGGGCCCTTTTCGGTCCTCTGAAAATCAGGCAAATAGTATTTTATGCCCGTGTACCACAAATACTGAAAAAGGTCTTTAGTCTAGTGCAGGGCTTTTCCCTGCACCGCTAAGTTCTGCATGGGGACTTCATTGCTGGTCTATTCTTGGCCCTCTAAAAATTAGGCACCTGGTATTTCATGCTTTTCAGCCCTGCAGGCAGGGATTAAAACAAGTCAGAGAGAAGAATACAACTACACTTGTAGATCCTGTGTAAATACAAAGAGGAAGAAGGAGGCTGAATTAGTTTGTGGGTTACAAAAGGGACATTTGTGTGGTCTACTGTGCATCACATTTGGGGCCTCCCGCATGCAACTTTCAAGTAGCTTGCAGCCAAAATCTGACACCAGCACATCCATGTGCTGTAAAATCAGTCAACGTTTGAAAATTTGGTGTAAGTAGGTCAAATGTTTTAGGTGTACCAGCTGTGCCACAGTCCACGGCTGCACCTGCGGCCACAGTTGTTGCACCAATGTTTGAAAATCCTGCCTCATTTGTCAAAAAAAAGCTTCATTTACTTTTTTGATGCAAGTGCCACATTTTGCATGCAAACTCCTAGACCATGTAATAGAGGATCTAAGAGTGCAGGCAGAAATCTGCTTTGAAAATATGTCAGGAGGGGGGCAGATCGTGTTTGAAAGTCCAGCCCATATCTTCAGGTCCATTAGAGATCACTTTCTCATTCACAGAGTCTAAGGACCAGCAAGAAAACTTTCAAAATATTAATTGAAGGAGAACTATCTTGAACCTGCAAGTCTGTATTTTCTGTAGAAGTAGCATTTCAAATACCAGTTCCCATTCTGTTATTGCTCCATCTTTGCTGGCCTTCTAGTAAATTCAGTGGGTACTTCTGATCTGTACACTTTAGTAGTTAGCACCATTTTAGAACTGCAAGATGTACCTTATGCCCTTGTTAAGAACTTACATTGTTTTCACAATGCATTCATGTTCTATTCTAGACCTCTGTGGTCCAAGGGGACATAAACTGCAACATATAGTTCTAAAATAGTACTAACTACCAGTGTGTAAGCCAAAAACACCAACTGGGTGCATGAATAGGTCAGTAAAGACTGAACAATAACAGAACGGGATCCAGTAGAGGAAAACAACTTCTACTACAGCAAAAATGTTGTACAGGTTCAAGGCAGTTCTCTAAACTGAACAGAGAGAAATGAGGAATTAACTGCAGGGATGAGGATATCTCATGCTTCATTACTCCGAATACACCATGTGGCCTCACTGAGAAGGTTCCCACACAGAGGGCCCCTGGATTGCTGGGGCCAGCACTGCACGTACACAAGAATATGTAGCCACCGGGAAGCAACATGTGACAATGGTGGATATTGTTCTTAAAGTTCTCACAAGCACAGGATGCATAACTTAAAACATACGGAAAGATCTGAGGAGCGGCATGTTTATTGAAATCCTGAGACACCACCTGCATGATTTAGCTTAGTGCATAGAGACTGTAATTCCCCAGGCCTGTTATATAATGTAAATTTGTTGTGAATCGTGTCCAAAACAAACTGGCACTGTGGTTCTTGGAGGGATGTGTTTTGACTGCTTTCTGTACTCCAAACACAGCTGCTGTTTCATTCTGTTCTCCCTCTCCACCCCACCTCCATGAAACTCAAACATAAACGGTGACCTTGATACTACCTGGCATCGATTTTTAAAACTTATGATGTGGACAGTATTGTAGTGTCTAAAAAGTCATCTGTACTGTACTCCCCATCCCCGTCAGTGACAGCTATTAGGGCCAGCATGTACTCTGTCATCAAACAGGAAGTGTTTTCCAACGGAGACATGGGGAGGTGCCAAACAGACCAACATCCATCCAGGAAATATCTCCCCCAGGGAGGCTCAGTGGCTGTCTCGGGTTCCTTGTGCTGACAAACACAGTAATGTCTGTTTTAGTGCTAAAAATGTGACATGGATTTTGTTTTGTTCTACAGCCATAAGGATAGCAAGTCCTTCAGTTACCCTAAAAACAGCTAACACAGAACCACAGCGCCTGACAGTGTTCTGTTACTTATATTTTGTTCGTTACCTAATTTTACAATGTGGAGTGGGAAACATTATGTACTCTATCAGTTCAAGCACAGGCTTGGGAAAAAGAAGACCTAGGTTCAAATCTCCCCAGAACCACTTAAAGAGACCCTGATACCACTGGGGAAAATTTGAAGAAATGTTATATTTAGATATAATTCTGTTAATATATCATTTTTTTCTGTGACTCTCACCCTTTAATCTTTATTTCTCAGGACATTTGTATAAAAACAAGATCTCTGCACTCTCTGCTCTGGCTGCCTATCGAGACTTGACATTATAGTTCTGTTTATGACATCACAATCTGTTGCTGTGAAGATAGTTGTGATGTCATAAATGGGGGATTACGATGACAGGTGTAGACAAGCAGCCAGAGCAGATAAGACTAGGGGCAGTGATCTTGTTTTCATGCAACCATCTCAGTACTAAATAAAAAGGTAGAAATAATTATTCAAAATATACGAAATACAAATTAGATAGTCTAAATCTTTCAGAGTTTTCCCAGTGGTGTCTGGGGTTCTCTAAACATTCTGTACTACACTGAGATTTCAGTGGACCTCCCTGTGCTCTAGTTCATCCAGCTACAAAATTGGGTTGAAGCTGGACCCCACTATCAGAGCTTGGATCAACCCAATTGGGCAATTACAGCCTCACAGTAGAGAGAGACGGTGCTTGCTAGATGCACTCCAATTGTCTGTAGTGAATTTAGGCTAATGGTGGGGAAGAGGTTTGTGAGGTAATCTTGAAGTTGTGGCCCACTTACTGTGAACTGGACCCAGGCCTGACCCGTCTTCTAGGGGGATCTGTGGAGTCATTGGGCCCAGTGTTTGTTGAGATTGTCCAGTGCCCGCAGTCAAAGGGGTTGTTCTCTAGTGCCTTGAAAGAGGCACTGATGAAGACCTTTCTGAAGAAACCCTCTCTCGACCTGGACTGCTCTTTGAATTATAGACCAGACTCTAACCTCCACTTTTTGGGAAAGGTTATTGAGAAAATAGTGGTTCTGCAACTCAAAGCACATTTCACAACCTTTGACATCTATGAGCCTCTGCAGCTGGGATTTAGGTCTAGACATAGTACTGAAACTACGTTAGCCAGGGTGCATAATGATCTCCTCAGGACTAGAGATAGAGAGGAACAGTCAATTCTCGTTCTCCTCGATCTCTCTTCAGCATTTGACACTGTGGACCACGGTGTGTAGTTGGATCACCTAAGGGAGCTCTGTGAACTCACTGGCACTGTCATCTGCTGGTTTGAGTCTTTTCTCACAGTTAGGACGCAGAGAGTGGTGAAGGGGAATTTCTCCTCTCTCATGAAGCCCCTACCTTGTGCAGTTCTGCAAGGCTCAGTTCTCTCACCCATGCTGGTCACAGTGTATATGCCTCTCGTGGGAGAGATCATCAGACATTACAGCGTGGGAGTTACACTGCTATGCAGATGACACTCAGCTGTGTATGTGATTTGCACCTGGGACATATGGCACAGTTGAGGTACTGAACACATGTTTTGCCAAGATCCAGGACTGGATATCCTCTAACTGCTTGAGGCTCAACCCGGACAAGACGGAGGTGCTGGTGATTGAGGCTGGTTGCCAGCAGGGTACAGAGGTGGCAGGGGAAGTAACTGGTTTAATGCTGGGTTCTTCTTTACTTACTGACTCTCCTAAGGTGAAAAATCTGGGAGGGTCATTCTAGATGATAGATTGACATTTGAGGCTCAGATGTCATCAGTTGTCTGGTGTGTCTTTTACCATCTCAGGAATATTGCCTGGATTAAATTCATAATTCCACCTGAGGACCTGCCCTCACAAGTACATGCTTTTGTAGCCTCCAGACCTGACTATTGTAATGCCCTTTACCTCAGGGTTAGTGGAGGGGTCCTGCATCACTGGCAGCTGGTGCAGAACACAGTGGCTAGGCTGCTGCCTGGTCTTCCGAGGCCTAGTCATGTGACCCTAGTCCTGCAGGATCTGCACTGGCTGCTGGTGAGGTAGAGAATCACCTTCAGAGTTAGTCTTCTGACCTATACAGCTCTCTACAGACTGAATCCTGGCTACATGAATGACCCCCTGAGGAAGACTCATTGCAAGTAGAAGCGCTGGGGAAAGTTTGGAGTGCTTTCTGTGAATCTTGATCCAGCATTTACAAATAAATTAATTTGTGGTACTCTTCATTTTTGCCTGGATAGCATTTTTTGTTTGATGCGAGGCAAAGAGTGCATTGACTGTTGGTTTGGGTGTACCTGAGTGACCTCATGACTCCTTACCATACCCAGCACTCTCTCCGCTCCTCCGAGGTGGGCCTTCTAGCAGTTTCCAAGGCCTGAGTTAAATCCTCATATGATTATTCATTTGAAGTAGCAGGACTGGCGCCATGGAACTTGCTCCCAAAATCTTTGAGGGAGACCTCCTCGTTTGAGGACTTTAAACGGGGCCTGAAGGCAATCTGTTTAGGGAGGCATCTGGGGTTTAGTTACTAACATTCCTCTTTTATTGTCTGCCGATTTTAGTGTTTGTTTGTACGATATTATAATTGTTTTATGTATATCTGTTAATTTGGAATTTTTATGAAATGTATATTATATTGTACTGTCTGTGCCCTGTACAGTGTCCTGAGCCTCAGGGAATGGGTACTTAACAAAATACAATTTTACTTACTTACAATGCAAATCAGATTTTACTGTGTATCTCAGCTGGAATAGGGTTGCTCACAAGTCACCAAATGGAACTGGATTCCATGAATTCAGATCCAATTTTCAGATTTAGGATTTTCAGAATTGCAAAAATCCTAATTCCCAAACTAAGTCTTAAAATTGATATAATCACCAGGGATGTTTTTTCCCATAGGAAAACTTGGTTATAATTCACCATTATAACCAGCTGGTTATAACGATGAACACATACTGGGTTTTCCTCACTCCACGTATGGCCAGCCAGCCATCTTCCCTCTGTAATGCAAGATACTTGACTTCATCACCACCTAGGATCACCACTAAGTCTCCGCCGTAAGTAATTTAAAAAAGCAAATGAACTTAGCTCTTTGAAATAAACTTTGTGGATGAATCGCTTTATACTTACAAAAAAAAAAAATTACATTACATTTCCACAGCCACTTGAATCTGACCAAACCGTGGCTGCACAACAATGTGTTTGTATTTTAATAATTGCTGTGGTGAGAAAACGCTCTCCAGCAAGTATATGAAACAAAACACGGGATGGTGCGTGAAACTCGAATTTTACACACCACCCTCATTGTTGGATTCTTAAATCAACCCCTCAAGCTTTGCTCTTGGGGTTTATGTAAGCATCCAGCACCTCAGGTGTGTGTAGAATTCTCGTTAAACACACCACCCCATGTATTATTCTATATTTTGCATACAGTAGACATTTAGGATTTAGGAATCCTAATCCAAATCTGATTCTGATTTTGTGGTCCTCTTAGAATTTGAATTGAAATCAGATTAGGATTTTGTAATTTCCTAAAATCTTAAACAGTCAACTTATTTATTTATTTATTCGCTTTTGTTAACCAGGTAAGCACACTAGACAACCAAGTGCCTATTTTCATGTGTGACCCGGGAGATTGCAAGGTACATTCATGAACAACAGGCAAAACAAGTAAGGTTACATTTAAGTGCATCAAGCAACAAGGTCAGTATAAGAAACAACAGGGTTTTACAATGCAGGCAGAAGGTAGGAAAACAGTACAGTACTCTCATGATAGGCAGTGACCGTCATGTCGGGCAGCAACTCTGTAAAGCTTGCAGGTAGACAGAGAAGAAACGAACTGGGATGGAGGAGGCCCAGAGCAAAATATGGAAATAGAACAGTAACTATCCAAACACTGATTGAGCAGTTGGGCCTAACGTGGACTAATCTAAACTAGTAGATTGCTAGCTCGGTAGTGGATAAATGTGCAGCGGTCCACTGCTTTAAACAGAGAAGTTAGGTAGCGACTCAGCCAGTCGGAGTGGCAGAGGTCGGGTGGGTTCGTCTAGTGCAGAGGCAGGTGGAGGCCATTTTGAGAAAGCCCCAGAGGGAGGCTTTAAAGCCGTGGTGGGAGGGGGAGGAGTGAGTGCTTGATGGAAGGGAGTTCCACAACCTGGGCGCATACACAGCGAAGGCCCGGTTGCCCATTTGGGTGCGAGTCTTTGGAACCAGGAGGGCATGAGAGTTGCTGGATCTCAGATGGTAGATGGAGGTAGCCAGAATGAGGGATTCAGTGAGGGCTAAGGGGGTGGCAGACCTGACAACATTGTCTATGAAGTTGCCCATGACATAGGAACAGTGCTTTTCCGGTGGGAACCACTCAAGCTGGGAGTAGAGCTCACAGCGGTGGGTGAGGTGGGGAGCTGAGAGCGCAAAGTGACATACGCTGTTATACGCTGTGTCCCATTTTGTGAGACTAGTTTTCACAACGTGGGACAAGGTGACAAATCCATAGCAAAGCGTGGGTAGGAGGACTCCCCTGGCTAAGGCGAGATGGGCAGCTGGGGCAAGACAGTTTTTCGCTCTGTATGCAAGGCCCAACTTGGAATGGAATCGGACAGTTCCATACATCCCTAAGCTGGAATACCCTAGGTAAATAAATTAGAAAAAAAATTACTGCTGGATTTAAGATAGTTTGCTTTGCCACCAGTCCAATCTTGAGCATAATACTAACGTATATTTTATCTCTTTTATCTGTACCTCCGTTTTTTGTCTCCGTTGAATCACCATTAAAGGTGACTGGCAAGGGTATGAAGTACAGGGCTGTCCCTGTAATATCAATTACCCTGCCAGCTGCCACTTTTTATACTTTTTTGTAAAGTTCTTACCTTTTTTTAATATGCAGAGTTTCAGTAAACATGGAAGCAGAGATGGCTCCCCGATGAGCCCGTTTGAGCAACACCTAGCACTTATGGGAACACTCCCCTTCTTACTGATGTAGATGCCGCTATAGCTGTACCGAATGCAGAAGGGAGCGGGTATTAGTTTTAAGTGTTTTTTAACATCGGCGAGGGGGTTAATGTTTAAAAGTATATTTACAGCTGGTTTGGGTCACAGACTAGCTGTAAGCATACTTTTACACATTAACCCTCTCACTGACACTATAAAAACCTAAAACTCATACCCACTCCCTGCTATGCTCAATACAGTTGTAACAGGATCTACGTCACTAAAAAGGGGAATGTTCCCATAAGTCTTAAGTGCCGCTTGATTGGGCTACTCATGCAGCCATCTCTGCTTCCATGTTTGCTGAAATTCTGTATAGTGAAAACAGAAAGTAAGGACTTTACAAAAAAATATAAAGGGCAGCAGCATGAAAATGTCAACTGAGAGAGTAAGTGATATTAGAGGGACAGCCCTGTACTAATACACTTGTTGGTCACATTTAAGAAATAAGGCATGGCCAGGGGTTACGTTAATGGTCTATAATCACCCTCATGGGGTGTAATGCAGCACAAGGTATAGCTGAGCACCACATGCCCCTAGAGGGTGTTAAAGTGACACTTTCAACCCCTTGGGCACCAAATTGTCCCTAGTTTCAAGAACACATGTTATGGTTTTCTCACATTCTGTAGACATTGCTGATGTAGCTGGTAGTTTGATTGAGGCTCCTTTTTTCTTTTCAAATTTCAAAAGTGAAAAACAGACTGCCTGCCATACTGGTGTTACCACACAAAAACATGTTTGTTTACATTCCTTGAACAATTCCCACTGCATCTTTCCTGGACTTGAGAACACCCTCAACACAGTCTAGACACTTGTACGGTAGGGTATCCCATGATTAAGGCAATGGGGAAAGGGCACTGACAATAACGGCGACCCACTCCTCAGCGCATCCCTGAGGGCTAAGTGGTAGGGTAGGGCGCCAGATGTGAGGGGTTTAGTAACATAGCAACAGGATGTTACATATGTACGCATGGGGAGCGAGCACACACAGCGAGGGCGGAGGGGATGTGAAGGGTTGTGCCACAGTGGGTTGCCGAGCCGACCCCGTGGCATGGTGGGTGTGTTGCCGGCACTAGTTGGCAGGGTACTGGGTTTAGGTTCGAGCACTGGTGTGTTTTTGTTGCGTTGTATTGTTTTGTAAGTCCTCGGTGCCGTTTTGCTGTGTGCCGGAATGTCAGAGTGCCGATAAAAATTTTCAGCACTCTTGACTTCTTGATAACAGCGATCGCCTTTGGATTTTCACCGTTATCACATAGAATCCCAGGTAGTGGAAGGAGAGGAGACTATTGCATCTTGAGTGGCTGCTCTATTTGGGGGTGTTCCTAATGTTCAGAAAGTATGCAATAAGAGTAGCTGAAGGATTCGAAACAAAATAAGGTTGGGGTAATTAACTATTGCGATGCATTTTAATTCTGCTAAGAAAGGAAGCACATAAAACAACCAGCAACATCAGTAAATTTCACAGAAGGTAAGCAATAATAAAATGTAGGTTTTCAACTAGAAATAATATGATGAAAAAAGGGCTGACAGTGTCCCTGTAACTAACCATTAACTGTAGCCCTGGGATGGCCTTATTGGTATTATAATGAAAATGTTTTTATGTTTGCCGTACATGCATGTGCAGTGACGATTTTGTTAGGAGAGTGGCTTTTGAGGGGTGTGACACTGTCAGTCCAATGCATAGTGGACTGCAATGGACTTCTCAGTGTCACACCAGTCGTCAGCCAGGCCGATGATGACACATTTCTGGCTTGCTGGGCAGAAACTTCACGTAGTTCAAAGAAAAGAGCTGACTCAATCATAGGTCGGCTCTTTCCTTTAATCTGTGACACCCAGCAAACACAGTTGATCTGTCATGATCAGCATGCTGAGGAATTACACTCTGTAACAAAGAAAAATGTCCATTGATGTCTGTTGTTGCCCTGCCCTAACTGTCCCCCACCTGACCCTCCCACTCAGCACCCACCACCCCACATACCCCCAAACATAACATCAACACTGGGGGTGCCCAATCCCCAAGTTTCACCACCTGAAATAAAAAAAAATCTAAAAAATGTCAATTGATGTCTGTTGCAACTGCCCCCCCAAGCCCAACCCATGTAAATATTCCAGCATGGGGTGCCCAATCCCAGCTGTTACCCCCCAACCTCTCTAGTTTGGTTAAAACTGACACTAAGGGTGCCCAATCCTGAAGTGTAACTACCTGAAATAAAGGAAACCATCCCTCAGAGTTTTTATTTTTTTTAAAAATAGGCCCTGCAAAAGGGAAAACCATCCATCGATGTCTGTTGCAGCTGCCACTGTAACTTCCATCCCCCCAAGCCCAACACAATCATAACACTGACACTAAGGGTGCCCAATCCCCCAGTGTCACCATTTGAAACAAAAAGAAATCCCTTGTAGTTTTTTTTAATTATATACCCTATAAAAAAAGAAAATGTCCACTGATGTCTATTGTACTGTTAGTCCCTCCACACACCCCCTCCCACTCAGCACCCACCACCCCACATGCTCCCCAAGCCCTTACCTACCCACTGGGGGTCCAATGCCGTAATCTTTTCTGGACTGCAGACATGTCTTCACTCTTCAACACCAGACTGCAAACTAAGGAAATAAGGTATGCAGTTTAATGTACAGTATTTCAATGGGGTTTTGAGCTTAGTGGCCTAACTTGGCCATTTTTTGAAAATTTTTGCCCCAAATTTTCAAAATACCTTTTTTGGGACCCCACCTCATGAACAATGGCAGTGAACTTAGGTAAATTTGTCCCAAAAGATGATTTTGCAGTTGCTGCGTGAAATCACCTTTTGGGTAGGAGTTGAACATTTTCTTCACCCTTGTTCATGAGGTGGGGTAATGAAAAGGATATGTTGAAAATTTGGGGTAAGAATAAAACAACAAAGTTATGAACCTGCATTGAAATTTATGAACGCAGGCTCGTAACTGGTAATTTTCAATATTTAGATCCCAGCTTTTCAGCATAGCCATTTTTTCACAACACCTCATGAATGTGACAGCTGTTATTTCTTAAATCCTACCTAAAATGTGTTTTAAAACTTGTGGTACAAAATGACGTTTCAGCCATTGTTTTATAAATGACACCTGTCATGCTCAGAAGGAATGTTCATTAAAAGACTTATGTGGAAAATTTGGGGTAAAATTTAGAAAAAAACAACTAAGTTATGAGGAAGCATGAATTGTTCCAACATTTACTCATAACTTTATTTTTTGCAGATGTTGGCCCCTAATGTTCAACATATCCCTTGTGTTACCCCCACCTTCTAAACACGGCAGGTGTCATTTTGCAAATCCCCTCCAAAACTTGTTTCCACAATTGTACAGTGAAATCCCCTTTTGGATGGGATTTTAAAAAATTCCACCTGCCTTGATCATAACGTCAGTTCATAAAAAGACTGTTGGACATTTGGAGTCAAAAAGTAGAAACCCACTTAAAAGTAGAATATTACCTCAGCTGCCCTATCCTGTGTAATTACAGTCTAACAATGTGTCAAAGCAGAACACTACTGAAATTGAGATATTGCATCTCATCTGCTCTATCCTGGGTAAATACAGAGTACAGTAAATTTAGGAAAGAAATATACAAGAATATACTGGTAATATACAGTTAATTACACATATGTACACAAAATGTACCCATAAGTACACTAGAGTTGCAATTCAGGTGATAAACAGATAATACGCATATGTACAAAATTCGAATAGGGCTCATGAAATGTGGGCTATCCAGGCTGAGTCAGTGCATGCAGTCTAATACGGGGTGTCAATAACAGTTACAAGAGGGAGTAGTGAGTTCAGATGGGAGGGCAAGAGAGAAGGAGGATGAGGCAGACTGGATGCGTAACGGGAGTGAGTTTCATAGTTTGGGGAAGCAGTAGAAGAATTCAGCTTGGCCAGCTGAGGAAGACCTGGGTGGAAGAGCAAGGCCGCAGAAAGAGGAGCTGCAACAGGCATGGGGGAAGGTGGAGGTGGGGAGATGATAGAGGAAAGGTAGGAAGGGAGAGATCCCAGCCAGTATTTGACTATGAAAGTAGTGCAATGGGCCAGGCATCTGTCCTAAAGTGAAGGGAAGGAGGGGGAAGTACAGAGAGAGCAGTGATGAGTTTGAGACAGAGCGTCCAGTGCAAAGCAGCAGAAGGAGTGGAAAAGTGGGTCCAATCTAGACAGGATGTATTTGGGAGCAACACTATAGACAACGTCTCCATAGTCAAATAGAGGCAGAATCGTTTTCTGAACGACGGCTCTGCGGACCTGCAGAGCGATGCAGCCATGGTTGCAGTAAAGTGCTCTTGAGTTTGGGATGGAGTTTTTTATGAATGGCATACACATGTTCAGAGAAGTCGAAGTGACTGTCTAGCCAGACCCCAAGGTATTTGAAAGATGGGACAAGTTCAATGGCAAGCCCTTCCAGGGTACAGAAGGAGGGGAGCAGCAATCCTGGTGAGTTTTTTCCTAGAACCAAAGGTCATGGAGACCGTTTTCTTGGCATTAAGAGCCAGCTGATTTGCCCAGAACCAGTGCTGAACATTATCAAAGTTCAGTTGTAGACTGGGCAGCAAATCAAAAGAAGAGGGGCCAGAAACAAGCAGAACTGTATTGTCAACATATACATGAATGGAGGCTGAGGTGCAGGGAGCAGGGAGGTCATTTCAGAAAATTGAAGAGTATCTTGGGGAACACCAGTACTGATTGGAAAGTGGAGAAGTGGAATTGACAGTTTTAACTGATTGAGTACTGCCATTGAAGCAGGAGCAGAACCAATTTGTGACAAGGATGGAAAGCCCTGCTGCAGCAAGCTTGGTGAGGAGGAGGTGGTGGGCAACAGTGTCGAAAGCTTTGGTCAGGTTGACATTAAATGGCTGAGGTAATATGGCCCTGATCCATACCAGGAAGAATCGAGTCAGTAAGCAGGAGGAGGGAGGTGGAGGTGAAGTGAGATTTACGGAAGTCAGACTGGTAAGGGGTATAAAAGATGTGGAATCAAGGAAGGGGGTGAGTTGAGCTAAAACCAGGTGCTCCTGGAGTTTAGCCAGAATGGGAAGGAGAGATATGGGGTGATAGTTGCCTGGGCTAGAGGAGTCCCCACCTTTAGGGAGGGGTATAATGGTGGCATGTGTCCAGGCTGCAGAGGCAGAGCTGAGGGAGAATGAGAGAGTAAGGAAGAAGGAGACAGAGACAGCAATTGATGGAGCAGAGAGATGGAGGAGTTTAGGGTTGAGGCCATCAGGACTTTTACCCTTGTGGGGGTTGATGGCTTGGAGAGCCTTGAAGGCAACAGCAGATGAGATAGGAGAGAAGGAGAAAGGAGGGGAAAGATTAGGGGGGTTGGGGTGGGAGACAGTGGAGAAGCTGGAGGAAGGGGGAAGAGAAGAGTGGAAGCACAGGAGGTAAAGTAAGTGTCAAACTCATTTACATAGAACAAGGGTCAGAGATAGGGACATCATTCACTTTTAGGATGGGGACCATGGGCTGGGCCTTTGGGAAGAATAAGGTGTGAACATACTTCCAGAACTTGGAGGGGTTATTAATGTTGTTCTGGTAATTAATGGAAAACTGTTCTGCTTTGGCTAGTCTGATGGCACTAGAACAGGCATTACACAGTGTGCAGTATTTCAGCCAGCCTTGGAGGGAGCCTGAAGACTTGTGAGTCTTCCATGCTGAGTCTGTAGCACACAGACAAGCAAGGAGTTCTGCAGAGATCCAGGGGAGGTCGGTGCCTCTGACTCTTGTTTTCCTTAAGGGGGCATGCTTATCCCAGATGGATAGGAAGGTGGACTGGAAGAAGACAAGGGCTGAGTCGATGGAGCTGGAGGAAGATATGGGTAACCAGTCAGCATTTGACAGATCCTAGTAGAGGCCAGATAGGTCTAAGGATCTAAATGATTGGGTCAAAAAGATATTGGGAGGAGCTTTTGAGCACTGGACTTTAGGAACGCAGTATACCATGTGTTGGTTGCTGAGGGTGATATGGTAGCTGTACGTGTGTTTGTTTATTAATTTACTTTAAAACTGTTTTCAGAGGCTGCCCAATACCTCAGCTGTAGCATCTCACACTATTGTGATGGGTTTGGGAGTGAGCTTGGCTCCCTGCCATCACTCCCCCAACCCCCCTCCCCCCGGCAGAGCACCTGGAAGAGAGGCATAGGGCTTTAGTAGCCATGGCATCTGTCATCTGGAACTTACTTCCACCATCACTGTGATTTTGCACTTCAGTGGACCCTTTTAAGTGGGAACTAAAGATTGTTTTGTTCATCCATGCCTGCCCAGATATTTACGCATAACTGTATCTATAACTATTTTCACTGCTGCTGATTGTTTATGCTAGCAATAACACATGACAGAGTGTGCAGCAATACTAAATTATCACACAACCCAGTTGGGTTGTGAGACACAAGGCATAGTTGAGTGCCTTTAACCACCTGGAAAGTACAGCAATTTATGGCATTTTCAAACATGCTGGAGTGTACTATTTGGCTTATAAAATGGTTTTATTAGTAAAAAAAAAAAATCAAGAAAAAGAAAATCCAGAACAAGTGGTAATTGGAAATAAATGGATTGTCATGTGACCAGTTTTAACCAATCAGATTACTTTTTTGATCCACGCCATGTGGATGGATGTAGGAGGCAGTATAGTGTAGTGGTTAAGGGCACTGAGCTGCAACCTGGAGACTTGGGTCTGAATCCCATCAGCCACCACTTGCATACTGTGTGACCCTGAGCAAGTCACTTAACTTTCTTGTGCTCCCAGGTCACACCAACAAGCTTCAGCTTAGTGTGTGTTTCCTGGTTTAACAATTATTCACCTTATTCCACATGTTTTAATTGTAACTGATGTATATGCCAATTCATGTACATGTGTTTTGACCCCGTATCTGCAAAGTACCCAGAGCACTTGGGATTGAGCGCTTTATAAATAAATATTACCTTGCCTTGCTCTGCACAGACATTTTTCTCCCACTTCTAACTCCCAGCCTACCCACTCAACAGTGGCCAAAGAGGGCACAATTGGTGGGAGGACATGGATGCATCAGCACCAGACCCCAACACATTGTTAAAGATGCAGTCACACTACTGTTGGATGTCTTTGACATTGTCCAACCCCTGCAGTTTCTTGACATTAGAGCTCAACATCTGCCAACCAGTTGCTCCAACCCAGCAGTACTGGGGTTAATTCTGAATTTTCCCCAATTTATAGTGGACAGTAGATGTCAACCTGTAGCAGAGAGGACAGAAGAGTGAGGCTTCAGATCCATTCTTAAGTAACATGAACTGTAGCCCTTGGATTGAGCGTCTCTATCCTGACAGGTTCTCCATAGCATGGGGAACCTATCAAGGTAGAGGTAGGTTCCCCATAGCATGAGGAACCTGTCAGAGTAGAGACAGGTTCCCCATAGCATGAGGAGCCGTCACAGTACAGACAAGTTCCCCACATCATGAGGAACTTGTCAAAGTAGAGACAGATTCCCCATAGCAAGAGAAACCTTTCAGGGTAGAGACAGGTTCGCCACAGCATGGAGAACCTGTCAGGATAAAGACAGAATCCCCATAGCATAAAGAACCTATCAGGGTAGAGATAGATTCCACATAGCATGGCACATAAGGTCAGCAGTCTATAGGAGTCTTCACTGAGAACGGAATACAATAAATAAAGAATAGAAATATAAATAAATAAAGAAGAATGACAAAAACTGAGGGTAGTGCAGGTAGAAAATGGTTGGCTCTTAGTAACAAACTCATGGGTTGGTTTAATTTCTGTACCACATTATGATGGCCACCTTGGCAGAGGACCATGCACAAGATCCATCAAGATAATCTAGCTTACCTTGGTGAAATCTCCTAGTATCATTCATACCCAACTCACAGCTCCCTTGCAGCCAATAACAGGTATGAAGAGATTTTAGTAGCTGGAACCTCAGGAATGAGTCTTGAGACAGACTTGCATCTTGTCCATGGAGGTATTTAGAGTTCCTGTCTCAGTGTCTGAAAATCCCAATTGGCATTAAAGGCCTATAAAAAGACCACTACTGATTGTCCTGGTTAAAATGGAAAGCCCTTCTGCCTGGTCTGTACTGTGGAAAACCCTAATCTTTCTCTTAATTGTGTGTGTTTCAGGAGATGTACGAGTGAAAGGGCAAGCAGGGGTTTTCTCTGAGCGACGAGGATCCTACCCATTCATCGATTTCCGACTTTTAAACAGTTAAGTATAATATTAGTAGCAATTTTGTCCCATCTTAAATTAAGGTTTGGAAAATAATAACTGTCTGATATGTTTCATATACTGTATGTTTCATGTAGTCGAAGCATCTGTGTCTGGTCATGGACTTCCTGAACTTCAGGAGGGCAGATTTCATAAAAATCGGTGAATGCCTCAGAGATGACCTGGTGGGGGGGAAATGGCCTGGGTAGGGTGGAAGAACAGTGGGCAAAGCTAAAAGGAAGCATAGTAAAGGCTACAAACCTCTGCATTAAACAAGCAAGCAAAACCAAGAGGAAAATTAGACTGTTATGGATCTCGAAAGAGGTGGCTGAAAAGCCCAGGAGTTAACAAAAGGGGACAAGACATTTTTTTGATATGTAAGGGAAACCAGGAAGACCAGGGGTGGGATTGTAAGGTTAAAACAGGAAGGGAAGGACTGTGCAGAGGGGGACCAAGAAAAGGCAGACATCCTCAACTACTTTTGTTCAGTGGTCACAGAGGAAGGAGAAGGGGAAGGGCCACAAAAAAGTAAGAGAAGCTTTGGAGGGAGGGAGGGAGACATTAGTCCTTTTTTGGAAGCGAGAGTCGTGAAGGGATAGACTAATCTGAAGGTGGACAAAGCAATGGGACCACATGGGGTGCATCCAAGGGGTATTGAGGAAGCTCAGGAAAATACTAGCTGCACCTCTAACAGTTCTGTTTAACAGCTCATTGGAAACAGGAGTGGTTTCCGGAGGACTGGAGGAGGGCAGATTTAGTCCCACTACACAAAAGTGGTTGCAGGGAGGAGGCTGGCAATTACAGGACAGCCTGCCTGACAGCGGTGGTGGGAAAGTTAATGGAATCACTGCTGAAGGTTGACCAGTAGGGTGTCTCAGGGATCAGTACTGGTACCAGTCCTCTTTAATGTCTTTATAAGTGACATTGCAGAGGAGCTGGAAGGGAAGGTCTGCTTCTTTGCGCACAATGCCAAAATCTGAAGTAGGGTAGACACTCTGGGGGATGGGGTGGAAAGGATGAGCAGAAATCTGATAAATCTAGAGGAGGGATCAAGAGTATGGCAGCTGGGTTTCAGTGCCTAAAAGTACAAAATAATGCACTCAGGGCACAGAAACCAAGGGTGGAATACAAAATGGGTGGAGTAGTATTGACAACCACCAAGCAGGAAAAAGACCTGGGGCTAATCATATTGGATGACCCTAAAGGTGCTAGGCAATGTGACAAAGCTATCTGGAGAGCTAGTGGGATGCAGGGGTGCATAGGGAAGGAGGGGTATCACCAGCAGAAAGAGGAAGGTGGTGTTGCCTCTGTGTAGATCACTGGTAAGACCCCACCTACACCTACTGTGTCCAGTTCTGGAGGTCACATCTCTGGAAGGACATAGAGTGGAGGTGGTTCAGAGGAGGGCAACTAGAATGGTGCAGGGTATGCAATAAAAAGCCCTATGAAGAGAGACTAAAGGACCTCAATATGTACACCCTGGAAGAGAGGAGGGAGAGGAGGGATATAATGGAGACCTTCAAATACCTCACAGGGGTAAACAAGGTACAGGGGGAAAGTATTTTTCAGATGAAAAGGTGCTCAAGAACAAGCAAACATGCTATGAAGCTGGGTTGGGGTAGATCAGGAGAGATGTGAGGAAATACTTATTCACAGAAATAGTGGTGGATTCCTGAAACAACCTTCCAGCAGAGGTGGTGGGGGTGAAAACTGATTGAGTTCAAGAGTGCATGGGATAAGCACAAGGGAATCATAGTGGAAAGGAGGAAGGGGGGGGGAGAAATCTGTAGATCTGGTATGTCTGTGGTAATAGCATAGGTAGGGAGAAATGGGCAGACTAGATGGGCCAATCAGTCCATATCAGCCATCAAATTATATGTTTCTGTGGTCCTTTTTTTAATACAACACTTTTTTTGTTGATATACAGCCAGGGAAAGCCAGCTCCGCCCTTCAAAGACTGGATTATTGGAACTCCAGAAGTTTGAAATTCCAAACCTATATTCAAACTAGATCTTCTAATACTATTGTATTTACAACTGCTTTATTTTATTCTCCCTTCACTCCATTGTGTTCCTTATCCCAGATCCAACACTCAGTGTGTCTTTTTCAGAAAACATCACTAAAATTACATTATTCAACCAGCAGAGTCATCTAAAGCACTTTAAAGGGAAACTTTGGAAAATGCAAGCTTTAGACACAATTCGGTTTATATTTGACATATTTTCTGTCATTCGTTTCCATTTTTGTTTATTATTGAGGACAGTTTTTCAAGAATTTTCTATAAAAACAGGAAGAGATGTCATACAACCACTTAGCATAAGCTCATTTACAATGGTATCCTGATTGTTGTGGTGCGGTAGTGCCACTATAGTTAGGGTTAAGCAGAGTGTTAAAGCTCAAACTTTGCACTTAAATATCTTTGGAACTGTTTAATGGGTCTGCACACAATTTTGTATGCACAGTCTTGGAGGGAATATCTCTTGATGTGCCTAGTTTTGTTCTGGTCAGATGTGCAGATCCTAAGATGCAGATAGTGAAAAAAGTAAAAAAAAAATCGCTATTTTTTTTGTCATCGCCTAGTGCCCAGATAGTTTGGAATTTTGGTCTGAAATGTTCATGGTAGAAAGGACTTTGCCCACATATGTATCTTTCCCTGGTTTGGTGAAAAAATATTAATCTGTTACAAAGTTATTAAATTTTTAAATTTCAGTTCTGAGCATGCTCAGTACAGTCTTTTGGATAACTGCTTGGAATGAAAAAAGAACTTAATCCAAATGAAAAAGGATCCTTTTCCGAATGGAGGTAATCCTTTTTCAAGAGGAAAAAAATCTTTTTTTCTTATGGCTGCCATCTTTTTTCCTTTTTCTTTATTTAAAAACTTCAAACCCCACAAAAATAACATCCTGCACACACACCAACACATGTATCTTGCT
The DNA here is from genome assembly GCA_016271365.2 of Neoceratodus forsteri. Classification (NCBI taxonomy): domain Eukaryota; kingdom Metazoa; phylum Chordata; order Ceratodontiformes; family Ceratodontidae; genus Neoceratodus; species Neoceratodus forsteri. Next base: position 2,032,040 of record CM057450.1, on the reverse strand, counting down.
CATCAGGGCCCCATTAGGTGGATTCTGTACTTAGTTTCTGAAAAAATTACACAGAAATGCTGTTTTTCAACATTTACAAATCCTCTTTCATGAACCAATTTTCTTTTTTCATATCCTTTTTTCTGTCATACAAAAAAGAATGCCCTCATGCAAAAAAAGAATTTGTACTTAGTTTTTTCCCATTCTTTTTTCATGTGAAGGCATCCTTTTTGTATGCTTTTTTTTTTTGTTCATACGAAAAAAGAATGCCCTCATACGAAAAACAATTTGGACCTAGTTTTTTCTCATTTTTTTTTTTTGTTTGAAGGCATCCTTTTTCATATGGCTTTTTTCATTCATACGAGAAAAGAAAGCCCTCATACGAAAAAAGATTTTGGACTTAGTGTTTTTCTCCACATTTGAACTTAAACAAGCCATAACTCCCTCAATATTTGGACTTAAAGGAGAATCTATATATCAAAACAAAGGTCCCAAGAAGAACTATAAGAATAACATATATTCCCCCATAAACATTCAGGGGCAATATAAAAAAAACAACCAATAAAGTATACAAATTCCAATAGGATGATATTGGAACTTCAATAAGCCATAACTCCTTCAATATTTGCACTTACAGTAGGTACAATGTGTATATCAAAACAAAGGTCTTAATGGATACTGCAGGAACAACACATAGTCCCCCCCCTTAAACATTTTAGGGACAATTTAAAAAAAATCAAATTCCCATAGGATAACATTGGAACTTCAACAAGACATAACTCCCTCAATATTTGGACTGAAAGGGAAATCTGTTTATCAAAACAAAGGTCTTAATGAGTACCACAAGAATAACACATATTCCCCCCTAAACATTTGGGGGAAATATAAAAAAGCAAAAAAAAATGAATAGTGCAAATTCCCTTAGGATAACATTGGAAATATAACTAGACATACAACAAAGGAAAGAAATAGCTGTTTCAGCAGAAATGGAAGCACAGGGCCTCCACAGCAAAATACATGTATGCATCTATGGCAGAATGAAAGCACAGGGCATGGAGGGCCCTGCTTCCCCGCAGGCAAATGAGAATACAATTATACTATCTCAAAAAGTAAGGAAATTCATTACAAAAAACTTTGTTAATGCACTAGTTAGGGTTAAACCAACAAAAGTAGGGAAAAGTTGTGTTAGTTGCCAACCTACATTTCAGCCTGCATCGTAATAGTAAAACTATTACGGTGCTGACCTCTCTGTGTTCAGAAATAGATGCATGGCATGTGCCTCATGGTTGTCAACCCTAACACTCACCCCATTCTCATATACTGTACACATATCAGCTTATTTACTGATAGAATGTGGTGAGCGTTAGGGCTGACAACCCCAAGGCACATGCCATGCCTGATTTATGAAGATACAGGAGAGGTCAAACCATAATGGTTTTTCCTGTTGCTGCCTGCAGGGTGGGGGTGGGATGTTAGGGTTGGCAACCCTAATACCATATTCCCTACTTTTGTTGGTTTAACCCTAACTAGTGCAGTAATTAAGTTTTTTACAATTATACTTGAAAAGCTTGTTTCATAATACAAGTATATATTAAATATGACTACAGAAGATATCAGACATTAGATGAAAACATGATCACTATCCCTCAGACATTGTCTACTCTGACTGCTTGTATACATGTGGCATCATAATCCCTTGTATAGAACATGAAAATTATAAAATCACACATGCCCACACAATGCAAAGCATCATGGGCTGCATATGCAAATCACCACAGAATGTTATGCTGGTTCAACTTTAAGCAGAATTGCATGGTGCCGAAAGGCCTCTCACACAGTTTGCAAAGGGTGCTAACAGATGACATAGACATGTGTTTCGTCCTACCAGAACTCATCAGTATGTCTCGTCTGTTTGACACCCCAATGGAATGAACCAGCTACCCTAAGACGGTCTGTCTGGGTTATGTTGTGGTGAACCCATTAAAAAAAAATTATTTAAAGACTAAAGAATCCTCTGTGTGCAAACATTGAGGCAAGGGTTACCCCAAAGGGGATTTGGCTGGGAAACCAAGTTTCAAGAAAATACAAAATCACACATGCCCACACAATGCAAAGCATCATGGCTCAGTGTTTGTGCACAGAGGTTCTTTGCCTTTTAAATAGTTTTTTATTTTAATGGGTTCACCACAATATAACCCAGACAGACCGTCTTAGGGTAGCTGGTTCATTCCACTGGGGTGTCAAACAGACGAGACATACTGATGAGTCCTGGTAGGACGAAACACGTGTCTATGTCATCTGTTAGCACCCTTTGCAAACTGTGTGAGAGGCCTTTTGGAACCATGCAATTCTGCTTAAAGTTGAACCAGCATAACATTCTGTGGTGATTTGCATATGCAGCCCATGATGCTTTGCATTGTGTGGGCATGTGTGATTTTGTATTTTCTTGAAACTTGGCTTCCCAGCCAAATGCCCTTTGGGGTAACCCTTTCCTCAGTGTTTGCGCACAGAGGTTCTTTGTCTCATGAAAATTATATCCACAGCAACAGATCGTGGTGTCATAAACAGAACTGTGATGTCAAGTGTAGACAATCAGCCAAAGTAGAAAGGACAGCTATCCTGGTTTCCTGCAAGTACTCTTAGTAATCAAGAAATAATGGTGAAGACATGCACACAGTGTAAGCAAAGTAAGCCTGGACAATTTCTATAAACTAGTACATGTTTACACAGCATACTTACTACTCCCTGCTTATGAAGTGGGGGTGGGGGGCAAGATGGATATAGACTCCTGTTGGACGTTGTACTACTATGCTACTATGAGAATTACAGAAAACAGATGAAAAATAAACTGAAATGTGACAACATAGTACATCTTTTTTATTGTTGTGATTTTTAACAAATGGTTTGAGAATGCCACTAAAGCGATGTTTCTTAGCCATTGGACCTCCTTGGCTCTCTTAGACCTGAACCAATAAAAGTCCTTTTTTCTAAATGTTGAATGTTTTAAGAACAAGCAAATACTAAAATACAGAACTTTAAGCTATAGTATTTCCAACAATAATGTTTAACTTTATAGTTTGTTTTTACTTTCTCCTGTTAGTGATCTACTAATCATTTCAGATAATGCAGCTTGTATTACACTGTGGGCCAGATAGCCAAAGCTTTAGCACAATGAAAAATGACTTTGGCTTTGAGTCTAGACATAGTGTAAGGCTTACTCTGTTCAAAGCATCAGTGTTCATGGCACACATTTGGTTGTGCAGTTAAGCAACGTTAGAGACTGCACATATGCAAATAGTGGGGAGCCTGCATTCACTGCATTATGCTGTATTCGAAGCATCAGGAAGGTGCTAAGGATAGTTTTGTGTTGTGCACATTACCACATTTGGCAGGCATGTTTTCACTTAGTGTGCAGTATGGGGGACACATTTAAATAGCCCATACATGACTTTTAAGGCTCAGAGTACATAGAAAAGCACAGACATACTGTAAGCTGGTATGTGATAGTCCTTACTGTAAATAGGAAGTTTGTGTGACTAGGTGTTGGACAAATTATTTTGCATGTTTTGATGTGGACTTGTCATGGGTATATGGTACCACAAACGGCAGTCATACTACATGTACTAACAAACATAAATGATTCAAAGGCATGAACTGCACTCTGACCATAGCACAAACATACCCATGATACAGTCAAGGGTGTAGCCAGAAATTACCATTTTGTACACAGTCTGAAACAGTTGCACCCCCCCCCAATTAAAAAATGTACACCTCCTCTCCAAATGGTACCCCCTTCCAAACAAGTCAGGTTATTGTCAGATGATTCTTCTAATGTCTAAAGAGGTTATACATGTATCTGTCTCCTAAATAACAAAAATTTGAACAGAGGCACTCCTCAGTGGCCTAAACTAACCCAAATACTACAGATTAGAATGAAAATGTTAACAGAAAGGCATATGGTTTGTGACAGACACTCAACAAAACTGTACTCAAATGTGTACAGTGAGTATGCCTGTCTACACCCTTGGATACAGTGATGCTTAGCACTATGTTGAAATGCAGCTTCAACAACCATCTGTTAGCATTTGGTTCTGGCATAGCTTCCCCACAATCCAAACAGCAAATTCCTGTTAATGAGACTGAAATGGCTGAATAATTATCTGGTAATGACCCCTTAGCATCTTGAATGGGGAACGGGCACTTTTGCATGGGGACATTAGATATAGCTTATTTGCACAGCAATGCTAGTGCGTTTCAGACATACTGACAGATACTTTGCACTAGGACTGCCTGTTCTCTAATGCTGTACCCTTCATTGGCCTGCAGGGTGTTGTGCTTTGTGACTGTTCAAACCTGTTAGTGCCTTGCTTTATGCTGCTATCTTGATGTATATTCCTACATGCTTTGTGCACTCGCAGTGTGCTATGCCATTGTACAACTACTGTATACCATCTCTTGTGTACTGTGCACACAACTGCACTAGAAGGGGCATTGACAGTGCTAACCCAACCTTTGAATACTGGGCCCATGTGCCTTTCAAAAAGCATCTGACTATTTCCCTTCTGACCCTACAGTTGCTTTTCTGAAATCACAGTCAGTTGTCATGGTAAGCACTATGATGACATAAAAGTCACTATGAGGTCAGTTGGGGACAGTCAAATGTTTTTTATACAAAATTTGTAGACAGGTTATCAGGAAGTGATTTGTTTGTTTGTTAACTAGAATAAGTACACTAAACAGATAACAGGCTATTTTAGAGATACGACCCCGGGAGAGAGCAAAAGGCATTAGCCAGTGAACAATACCAATTACAATATAAGGAAAACATAATTGCAAAACTATCCTGGAAAGAAAGACTGATAATTTTATAAAATGTATTCTCTATGTCTCATTATGTTTGTGAAAATACTGTACATGCTGAAGTGCTGAGTTCCCTTTTATATGTCCAATATGGGTAGTGATCGATGAAAGGAATTCAATCTGCAACCCCTCCCCAACATGTGTAAGCTTACCTTAGGCTCTGCAGAGCCCCAGTCTGCCACCACCCATCTTCTTGCTCTTGCCAGCACCCAAGGATTAGGATGCAGACTTGTGCTGAGCCTCCTGAATGGGAGTGTTAGGAGAAGTGCTGCTGTCCTTGATGCTCCGCACCACTGAGGCGCGTACTTTCTCTTTCACAGACAGAGGGTGCATTGGTGATAATGGAGAGCAGGGACTTCCCCTGATTGACAGCCATAACAAACCAGGCACAAGCACACCCACCTCCAGCAACTGAAGGGAACACATTGTAAATATATAGGGGTTAGAGCCCTCTTCACATGAAAGACTTTGGCCAGTACCATTAAGACTACAAAAGGGCAGCCATCTTAGTTAGTTAGTTATTTATTTATTTATTTATTTATTTATTTATTTATTTATTTATCTTTCAGAGAATATTTTGGCCCCTGGCTGCTTCCTCATGCATGCTTCAAATGAGCACCAGTTTCCCAACCCCATCTGCAACTCCCCCACTGTCCTAACAGTGAGTATCCACATGCGGTGGTATTCAAAGTTATCGGCACCATCATGAATGGTGGCTGGTGTTCATAAGATTTTTTTTCCCATTTCTCCCTTTTTCCTGTCCATTGCCTACATGATTTCAGGCAGTGCCCCTACAGGCCATGCCCACACATAGCATGCCCCAGTGGGGGAGGCAAGCTCCCTGGGCCACTACTGGGGCCACTTCTTTGGCAGAACCTGTCTTCTGTCCCTCCCTGACCGGTAGCACTGCCACGCGGCAGTGCCTCCCCCCCCAGGCCATCCAGCTGGGTCCTGAGTCCACTACTGAAGTCTGATTGCCAGCATAACAACATCACAAATTACCCATTGGACCACTGCTGGACCCATTTTTATTGATTGCTTGCTTGATTGACTGATTTAATTTGTTGACCAGTTTAGTTGACCCTTCCTAAGAATCAAACCATGAACCCTGTGTCTCAAAGACAGTAGCTCCAACCATTCAGCTAAAGACAAATTCCCATGTGACTTCGAGGCTAGACGATGCAATACCATTAAACACCAGAAGAGGTCTTTCTGTAGTTTCAGTTTCTAAACACTGTAGGACTCCATTCATTTGTAACTGTCTCCAAATCTAAGATGACAGTGCTTTTTTCTAATTGTCATTACTAATGTACAACATTACTTTCCTTTTTGCTAGTTTTTTTTATTTATTTATTTAGTTTTTGTTGAACGGGAAAAGAGGGCTAGACAATTCTGCCTGTTTGCAGCTACATCCCGGGAGTGGGGGTCGAGGTGAGGGGTGGAAGACAGATACAGATAGAAACCACCTGAAACTGAACCAGGATAAGCTGTTGGTAATAATTTTAGTGAATGGGGGAAATTTGGCTAGGACACCAGGAAAATTCCCTTACACTTTTCGAGAAATGCCATTGGATCTTTAACATCCACCTGAACAACCATCAGAACTGGCATACAGGACCTCAGTGTAATGTCTCATCTGAAATGTGACACCACAGGAATGAAGCACCTTCCCCCCACATGCTGCTCTACAGTGTCAGACTGAGTTTTACCCCAGGTTTCTGGTGTGGGCTTAGTACTCGCAACCTTCCAATCTTCCAGCCTTAGAGGTGAGTGAGCAAACTGACGAGCTACTCGCACTGCCAAGTGGTAAACGCACCTCATCTTTACCACCACTGTTATGAATATCTGCTCTGTTTTGGTGGACACTCCCCAAGCCATTGCTGGAATCGAACCTAGGATCCAGACTCCCCAAGGGGGCAGCTCTAACCATTCAGCTACAGGGAAATGTCCTTGGTTGATAGGTGACTGAGCTTTTCACTTCATACATTGTAATCTGCAGTAACACCACCAGAGGTCTCTCTCTGTTGTTACTATTTCTTAGCATTGTAAGACTGTCACCTGAGGCAGCCCACATCCAGATGATGCAGCCATTAACAGACTATGTGTTCTTATTTATTGATTTAATCATACTGACCGGGAAAGGACAACTAGGAAGTATTTTCCTGTTTTCAGCCTCATCCTGAAAGGGAGAGATACATGAAGTACTACCTGTTTTACAAACCATGACTACTCTTGTTTTTCATTTCTGGGGTGTATTTTAATTCACAGTATGTGCCTAGATACAGTATAAGGGATTCAATACAAAGACTTCATATATTACTGTAGTGTAACAGGTCAGAATCAGACAAGGAGCTGGGCGGTAGCCTCATATCGCTCACTGTGATCACTCTGTCATAGTTTGGATATCTATGAATGAAAATGGCATAACTCACACTGAACGGTTACCACATGGAGTCCACAAATCAGTGATATTCTGTTGTATGTCTTGATGGTTTGGATGCAGGAAGCAGCCCATTTCTGGTAACATATATTGGGCCCTTCTCTCAGTCACAAAGTGTTGTGCTGCCTGATCAATGCAACCACTTATCTTCAATCATGATGGCATTGTAACCCTTGCCTGAATTATTCTAAAGTGTTTTCAACCATGTGGGGAAAGGAGCAGGGGTCCCCATGCAAATGGTGCAGAGGGTCTTGTTCATAGCATGGTGGCACAGAACACACAATCAGAGGTGCTCCAGTTTCTCCTATAGAAAAGCAGACTGGTGCTCATAGAGTTATTGATACAGTTACAACAAAATAATGCCATGGTGTTATACACAGTTTGGGCACTTGACGAACAAACAGAGCACTAGTTAATTGTGGGTGCTTATTGGAATCCCAGTTAGTATTTTATTCAGCTTCTTCCAATTTTCAAAGTGCTACGATGTTACAGGGTGCAGATAGGTGAAGAACCAGAAGGAGGAAGATCAAAGCAGCCATCCCTGCACCATTAATGCATGTACAAGATGGACATGATTGGTGGCCAGCAGAATAGTGTGCACACCTTATGGGGGGCATGCAAACAGCTGATGTTTCAGCTGACACTTTCTTCAAAGCTCCTTTCACTCCCTGTCCCAGCCAGGCATCCTCCTGCAACCTCCCACCCACCCACCTGTAGAAGATCTGTAGGCCAGCGGTATGGGTATTGTAGTGCTTTGACAGGAAGGAGCCAGGGCAGTGAGGAAGCATTTTGTGGTGCAATGCCAAAGAAGATGGCAGTTTGATGAGGACTGGGGTTAGGGAGGGGCCACTGAACCACCAAGAAGGACAAAGCTTAGGGGGAGTGGGAGGGGGCAGTAGGACCACCGTGGAGGATGGCCATCCAGACAAAAACAAGATGACCATCTGACCCAGAGGAATCACTAAGGTACAATGGGAAAGAGAAGGAGATACTTATGTGTGCACCACTTGATTGCAAAAAGTTGTAGAATGACGTAACAACATGCAGTAGGCACCATGCCATGCTATGACTCTGAGTGAGTTGTCAGCCAGTATGTTAGCAGGTGCAAGCTATGTTTACACTTTCTAACATCTGTCCACCTCATCTGAATTGTGACTCAGTCATACGAGTGAGGACTCCTCACCCCAATGACTAAAAAGGGCTTTTGAAAATAGCACAAAAAGCTGGAAGCACAACAGAACAACTGTGTGCCTCCATTTTGTGCCACCATGCTTTGCAACTAAGAATAGTACCCATGATACAGCTTATAAAATGGATAGGGGAAACACTGCATACTGACTGGCCAGAGCCCATGCATCAGGATAGGATAGCACAATGCATGGGTTAAAAAAATCTGGTACTCAAGACACAGCACACTGACAATATCAATGCCTTTTTCAAAAATTCCTGATTGCCATTACAAACATGGCTGCCACCTATACCCACTAAAAAAATAATTTAGGCCCTAAAAATAAAGCCACCTGAAAATGAAATGAACACAAATTGATTAATGGTTCTTTTCTTTTCTATTCCCCTCTTTACACACATTCATAAGTTTAAAAAAATGAAGTACTACTCAATGTTTTATTTTTGGGGGAGCTTCTTTTTTGATAACGGACCCCCCTGATGTTTATCTGCCTACCAGGGAAATCATTGTTGCTTGCCCTGTCACAGATCAGACTGAATCCCTGGCTTTATTAAGGCTTTCTGTTCGGTGTATTTGTGTAGGAAGAGCTGAACTTGCAGCCGTAGAAATCTGCAGAAGTCTGAGTTTCTGCATTCAATGGTAAACAAACATTCCATCTATTTAATATGTTGATAGAATGATGCTTAACAGCTGAGGAGGGATTTCTTGATGTAAGTTACTTTTCATGAAAAAAGAAATACCTGGTTTTAATGAAAAGAAAGTTGATTTTTTTACATTCCTTCAAGCACACTGACACTTTGGTATCTGCATTAGGCCGATCTGACCATACTTCCATGGGTGGAATTCACACCACCTGTGGCGTTGTGCTTCACTATGCTTCTGCATGTGTAGCTGGAGCAGCATGATGCACACCTCATTGTGTCTTATTGCTTACATAAAAAACTGCAACGGTAGATATATTGTCAAAACATTGTACTATTTCTTGATAAATAAGCAGTTGAAGTAGAAAACCAAAGTCTAGCAAAATGGAAAATGCTCCAGGAACACAGACAGTAAGAGCAGTGCTCTGCAAATCAGCCCAGAGAAAGCATACAATAGGCAGGAAAAATAATAAAAGCTTTACAGCAAAGAATAAGCGGATACCAAAAAGAAATGCATTGCACGCAGATGTATATGGGAATATGTGATGGCTGCTCATGAGATATGGTATTTATCTTCATGAGTGGTTAGTGATCTCTTGGTCTTCATGAATGGTGAAGCCATGGGTGACATCAAAAGAGGTCACTGACAACGAATGAACATAAATTCCATATCTCATGAACTCACATCACATGTGCAGTTTGTACAATATACCGTACATTAGTGTTTTTTTCCTAGTGACTTTTGAATACAACGTAAAAGTTTACTGTCTTTATAGTCTATTTTTAGAATTCTTAGTGAAGCTGTGATTGACAGGTTTCCAAGTTACAGGGACTTGTGATTGAAAGATGTAGCTCATGCTGGCAGGAGCACACAGCTGTAGAAACTGCAGGGCACAAGTGTCAGAATGAAATGCTTGTGACACACCCAACTAGCTAGACAAAATTTGCGATGTACCCTACTGTGGAGATAAAAAGCTATCTAACTAGTTAATGTTCTCTGGTACAGATAGCATTTCATTTAGCATAAAAAATGCTAATATATATTGTATAAATGTGATTTATGCAATGACTGTGAGAATAACATTTTGCAAATAAATGCATTTCTTTTCAGGTGTGACAGGCCTGAAGTGGAAATAAATCATTTATTTCAATTTTATGTGGGTCATTAGTATTTATTTCCACTCTGGGCTGGTCACCAAGCAGCTTTTAACAAATTGGAGAACAGCTTGCACAAAGCCTGATGATATCACAATGACAACTGCTGCAGTTAAAAACAGAGCAGTGAAATCAAACAGAAAGGGTAAAATCGTGATTGACAGAACTAATCTTGCCAGAGAGACACTGTCATTGTATAAATGACATATGCCATGGACTAAAACTATCACATTTTTATTTATCTGCAGGGTTTGACCTCTACAGACCTCACTCATGGCTCTGCCACTCAGGAGTAGGGTTGTAATTTATTCATGGCATGCAAGGAATTCACAATCTCCATGTCACTGCACTATCTCCTTGAACCCCCCAATATGTAATTAGCACTGTAACTAAATCGTCAACAAATCCCCCAATTTTTATTTTTTTTTGTAATGTTTGAATGCAACAGGTTAAAACCACTAAATAAATGTTAAGGTGTTTCCTGCAGCAGTGAATACATCAGGTGGTTCCTCACGTGATTTAGCCTGTAGTTCACTGAATGACACTAAGAATTGGTATCATTAGGCTAACATTCAACACCTGTGCCCACTAGATAGAGCCTGATTACTGTCATTAATTGCATTTAAAAACCTGATTCCTCCCACTTATCATGCAAAAACTGTGTTTGTTCTTCAAGCTGCCATGCCAGTGTCTGTAAAAGCAAAGCCTTCTTCAGCTTCTAAGAGAGGCAACGTATTCACAAAACAAAGGTTGGCTTAGTATGACAAGGGGACATTTCACGTTTCAGGGGAAATAATGTTTTGTTCAATTTGCAACATCCCCGTTGGTCACAAAAGAAAGGCAACCTGTGACTGACATCTAGAAGCCTCTTCTCATTTGGCTAAGAAACATAAACTGGAATCATCTTCATTGTTGGTCGTTGAGAAGCATATAACAGTGCGGAAGCTTTTTTCCACCAAATCAGTTCACCAGGAAACCAGAAAAGTGGCTCTCTTTAATTTGGTAGAAGCATTTGCTTCAGCAAAAATTCTTCTAAATGCACTTGACAATCCAACTCTGCACTCTTGCCTTGAGGAAAACCTTAAGTCTGTAGGAGCCATTCCCACTTCACAGTGGCTTAGAAGCGAATACCTGCCAAAGGTGTTTCCCTGCCATGTGGCCAAGGTCAAAAAGACAGTGTCAGAAACAGTGTCTGTATCAATTGTCTGTGATGAGACCACAGACGTGCAAGATCAATACATTTTACATATTGTGGCAGTTCCTTCAATAAACACTATTTCAGAACAAGGAATTCATTGCGACACTGAAACTAACATAGAACCGATTCTCTTAGATTGTATCATGCTTGAAGCCACAAACTTCAAACCAGCGTCTCAAGCTGTGTTACATTGTTTACAGAACTTTGAAGTGCCCTACACAAAGGTGTTTGCTTTTGTGATAGACAGTGCAATGTACTGTGTATGAACAAGTGCTGGGAACAAAGCTTGAAACATGTTTTACTTAATGGAGTGCATGTTACCTGTTCAGTACACCTATTAAATTTACTTGGTGACATTTGGAGGAAGAATTATTCCACAGTAAATGGGCTTGTTGTAGCTGTAAAGAGGGCATTCACAGTGTGTCCAGCAAGAAAAGCCAAATTTAAGCAATTTTTAAATGCAAAATGAAAGTCCACTGCACTGCCACTAATGCTGGTAGTCACCCGGTGGAATACCTGGTTCCATGTAGTTTTTCATCATGCAGACCACCTTGATGAATACATAAAAATTTTTTAAAGATGAAAGTGCTACGTGTGAGGATGTGGTGAACATGGCATCAAGACGGTCAGTCCTGTGCAGCCTTAATAAAGTTGCACCTAATGCACCCCCGCTTGGTGTAAATGTTAGAAAAGTGCAAGAGGGATGAAATGAAGACTCACCTTGCGTATGACGACTTGATTGACTTTGCTACATTCCTGGGGGTGAAATCTAAAAATTGCAAACCACTTGCCTACCAAAACAACAATGGCTTCATGTGCTAAAAACATTCAGGACTACATGTCAGGAAATGTCCACTTCCATCAATCAGCTGCAAAGTTTTTTGAAGCAGATAGAGTTTTCAATCCTGCAAGACTGGCCACAATAGCTGTATGTGAGGACGACATTTGCAGCAGCATACCAGCATTTGAAGACAACTTATGAGTGAAGGCTGAACTGAGAACATATATTAGGGAAATTCAGTGCAACAAACTAACCTCGTATGAATGGAACATCATCCAGTACTGGCAGGACAGTATAGATCGCTTCCCAAACCTTGCAAACATTGCAGTTAGTTGTCTAAGTGTACTTGTACACAGCACCAGTGTAGAGCGATTTTTTTCACGATATGGAACAATGCTCACTGACAACCGCAGGAGTATAAAGAATTAAGGTGCATTCTATGCTGTAGAAAAATGATTTCAAATGATTTGCAACGTGCACAGATGTGTCTATTTATAAATTATTTAAAATGTGTTACCTTGTATCCAATCCTACTAACATTTTTACACATGAAGTTGAATTAAAAATGTATGTTTTTGAAGCCATCGATGTCCCCATTCATTCTGTCGAATAATGTTTTTTTTTTTCTGTGTAGGAGCCGTGAAAACTACCATTATTTCTCGTGAAAAAATTATAGCCTTACTCACAAGGTCATAGAGGTCAAAACCTGCAGATAAAATAAAAGTGATATTTTTGTTAGCCGATGTCATATCCCATATTTATTTTTTATTTATTTATATCTAGGAGGGTCCTTGAGCAGCAGGTGTCCATTTTTAAGGGTGACTCAGGTAAACTCATGTGCAGACATCACATTTGACACATACAGGCTACACAGAAGCTGGTTGTTACAAGCACTATTTACAACAGAAAGACTTACATACATGATTTCTATTATTATTTTATCAAACCGTCACAGTAAATTCTAAAAAACACAATTAATTTTATAACTTGTACACCCATTTAGTTAGACCACACTTGGAGTACGGAGTCCAGTTCTGGAGGCCATACCTCAGGAAGGATGTGGGGAGGATATAGAGGGTTCAGAGGAGAGCGACAAAAATGGTAAAAGGGTTAGGCCACCTATCCTATGAAGAAAGGTTGAGAGATATGAATATGTACTCCCTGGAGCAGAGAAGGGAGAGGGGGACATGATCGAGACTGTCAAGTACCTTAAGGGTATAAACAAGGTGCTGGGGGGGGAGTATCTTCAAGAAGAAAGGAAAACCGAGGACGAGGGGGCATGGCCTGCAGGTGGAGGGAGGGCAGTTCAGGGGTAACATTGGAAAATACTATTACACAGAGAGAGTGGTAGAAAAGTGGAACAGACTCCCAGAGGCAGTTATTGGAGAGGAAACAGTGAAGGGATCCAAAAGATCATGGGACAACCACATGGGAGTGTTAAGGGGGGGAGGCACAGGTCCAAGCAGATAGCTGGGCAAATGGGCAGACTTGGTGGGCCTAGTTCAGTCCTTTCCTGCCGTCACACTTCTATGAATCTATGAATCTATAAACAGTACAACCCCTCTCCAAAATGGTGGCTTACTTTGCTCCCTTGTGGATGAGTTGGGAGTGGATTGTCGTCCAGAAGGACTTTTGTCATCAGATGCAATGGGACCTTGCTCCCATATCCTGATGGACTGCAGCTGAAACACAAAAATTACTATTTGTTTTGAATCAACACCTAAGAGCAGAACACATGGAAGCACTCTCCCAAGCTAAATGGATGGACGGGGGTCCAGGGGAAAGAAGGACTGCCACACATATGTTATTTGGTACACTGAGACACACTGAATGGCCAAACATTGCCACAAGGGATGGAGTTGTGTAATGCTACATAGACTGCCCTAACAGACATGGAGATGCCATCTTTGTTGTTGTTTGGTCCGATAGACTTGTGGAAGGAGGTAAGAGGTTGCCAGTACATCTTGGATGCCTGTGAGCCAAAGAGCAGTGGAGGAGTACATGCATGGACAAGGCATGCAGCCTGTCTGAATCCTGCATGACTTCAAAACAACAACAGAAATAACACACTCATGATTGTGGTTTTAAGTGCAAATTGCAGATTTATTACATACTTCTTGGAAGTCCTAACTCCAGGGCTTTGTACCACTTTGGTACTTCCTCAGGGGCTCTGCAAGAGGCTGTTGCCTATGAAAAAGGACAAGTGAGAATTTCTTCACTCCAGTGACAACCATAACCAATGAGATGGAGATTGAGAGTGGGACTGCCACAAAAGTGCCCCGAGCCACCAGACTTGAGTGATCTTTGAGAGAGAGGACATGCTTATAATTCAGCCCTAAGGTTGGCTGTTTAACAGGGTTCCCTGCATTGGAATTCACAATACAGATACAAAGCCTGACGTGCATGCCTGGGACTTCAGTCATCAAAGAAGGGGTTGCCATGCATAACTCCATTTCTCTGGGAGAAGTCAGCCTAGTTATCCCATGAAAATTCCTGGTGCAAGGAATTATCCTTGTGGAGGGCCTAGAAATCCCCAGCCCTATATGACTGTCTGCTTTCAGTAAGGTGAAGGAAAGGCCCCCATGGGGTGAAGAGTACTGACCAGAAGAGCAACAGGATTCCTCATGACCTGCATCATCCATGACCAAAGAAAGTATTTAGTCCACCACAATTTTAGCCATATAAGTTTGCAAAATCAGTGTGGAGAATGTCCCCCCCAATCATATTACTTTGCTTCTGCTGACTGGTAACAATGAGTAAAGATGGGGCTAGTGCCACATTATTATTGTACTGTCTAATTTTGTGGGGTATTGTGTTACAAATTATTGAGTCCCCTGTCACCGTGGATGGGCATTCTGCAATTTTCTGTGGGGCATCACCCTGGCAGCTTAGTTTTCAAACAGGTACCCATTTGTGAAGGCACCATGACAGATCCAAACCACATACTGTGCATAATACATCATCCCAAACCCAGGTGCCATACGCTAAAAGGCAGAAAGAGCCATTCTCTTCTGTTCATGTCTTAGCCATGTTACTTACCTTGTGGTTGGTGGTTGTTACCACTCATAAACATTCAAACAATAAATCAAAATTTGGTTAAGAATAAGTTGTTTAGGAGGACTTGTCTTACAAGAATTATACATTTTATGACTCTCTTCAGCAGCACTTGACTTTCCCTTTCTGGTCCACTTATCATTTATTTTATCCAGAAAATGTTTTCATGTAGAGGCAGTGAAGTTCCACAGAAAAGGTGCTCCCTCTACAAGTTCTGCCTCAGAGGCCGGCCCTTGCCTCCTACACTGCAATTCAGACACAGTAGTGCCAATTACCCACTTTTCCCTACTGCCTTTCTCTTTAATTCCCCTCACCTCTGCTCTAGTGCCAGTGATCCTACAAATTGACTATTTTCCTACTTGCTACGTCTTGTTCTCTTTTCTAATCAGTGTCTTCAGCAGATTCTCCGCCTGCCATACTATCATGGTGACACCCCTTTTAGAAAAGCTATTTTAAAAAGTTAATACCTACCACATTGGTGGAGACAGGAGTTTGGGTATAGAGTTAGCCCACTACCAATGACAATTATATATAATAACAATATATACCATAACAAATACAAATACTGCTAAAATAAAGGATGTGGTGCAGTGCATTAAGGGGTAGCAATTATTGCTTTCCAATCCTCTAGCTCTACCACTGATCTCAACACTTCTGAACCTTCAAATACAAAAAGCTCAAATGTGTCTCTTCTTGAAAATGACACTATTCAGGGGACATCAGTTTGTTTCTTGGACTGTTTTGCCAGGCTTGACCAGGCAGCAACAGAATTTTAATTATTTTGACAAATGGAGAAAAACAACACTGCATCCTTGTCAAACCACTTTCCTTTCTGAAATGTCAGAAAACCATAACCTTACAAATCACTTAAGGAAAAAGTTAGTATTTGATCATGTTCATAAGTTAACCATAGCAAAGGCTAGAGAAAATGATTTTGCTTCTTATGCTGTCCATCCCTCTGACAAAAGAGTTCCACTTCCTCCTGCTAGAAAGGGAATAGTTCTGTTTGGTCAGGTGGTGAAGTTGCTGGCATCCTTTACTGGGAGAATGAATAATAACATCAATGAAACACTCAGGGCTCGATTTTCAAAGAGCTCTTAGATCATTGCAATTTGCAGTGATCTAGGGCTGCGGTGAACTCTGGGTGCATCAGGGACCCTGCGCCCAATTTTGTAACATCAGGGGTCCATGCTCTGAAGACCCAGGAGTTGCCACAGTGCTGTGCCAAATAATGGCTGCACCTGTGGAGTCTGACAGAGCGATCCATCAACCCCCCCCTTCTGGTGCAGTCCTACACAGCCCACGAAGGTTGGGGGGTGGATGGAAAGTGGGGAATGGGGGCTCCCGGGGCAATGAGTGCACCATGGGGCACAGTGGCAGGTATAGGAAGTAAAGGAGGCACCAGGCAGTGGTGCCACAGAGCGTATAAGACAGCCAAGGGGACCAAGTAGGGGGCTGGCATCACGATTCTTGTATGACAGTCCCAGGTGGAAGCAGCCCTGGCACCTGCTCCACAGGACTGTGGGTTCTGTGGGGCAGGTGCCAGAGCTGCTTCCACCTGGGGCTGTGTCATAATAGGATCAAGATGCCAGCCCCCTACCCAGTTCTCTCAGCTGTCTTATACATCCTATGGCTCCTCTGCCTGGTGCTTCCTCTGCTCCCTATACCTGCTGCTGTGCCCCCTTCATGCCCAATGGCATCCTCAGTGCCCCTGCAGCCCTCATTCCCAACCTTCTTGGCTCCACAGCTCACTTGCTGCCCTGTCAAGCAGTGTCCTAGGGCACTTAGACCACCTCCTGGCTGGTCTAACATAAGCCCCCTGTTGTGGCCATGGAGGGGCTTGCAAAACTGCAGAAAAGTGGATGCTGCAGCCCCACTGTGGCACAAGCCCACTTGCAACCTGGCACACCCCAGTTTGGGTTGAAAGGCTAGTGCTGTGCCACTTTGGTGCAAAGACTCCCCTTTTCGATGCAGACCATGTTAAAAATTAGGGATTGCTGATCACCTCTCCAAGTCTAAATACTTTAAATCCAGTCTTCAGTACATCAAGGTCAAACCACACCTGCATCTTTCTGGAAAGTTATTCACTTGCTCCTCAATCCTCCTTCTCAACTTTCCTCCCCGGTCCTCAAAATTGATGGCTCCCCTGTCTCTGACCCCTCCACATAGCCAAGATTTTCAACAAATTCTCCGCCACCTGTGCACTCCCCAATAACCCTTCCCCTATCCCTCCAGTCTCACCCTGACCCCCTACCAATTTCTACTTCCCCTCAGTCTTCCCCCCCATGAAGTCTACACAGCTCTTATTGCTCTAATCCCAGCCAAACCAGCCCTGATGGTCTCCACCCTAGGCTTCTTCGCATCTCCACCCCTGCCATAGCTTTCCCCTTATCCCACATCCTAGACCTCTCCCTCTCAACCTCCACCATCCCAGAAGCCTGGAAATTTACTAAGATGCTACCTCTTCACAAGGGTGGTGACCTCCAACCCCTGGTAACTACAGGCCCATTTCACTCCTCCCATCTCTTGCCAAACTCCTTGAGCCACTCATCCATACTAGGCTCTCTGACTACCTTTCCGCCAACACTTTCTCCCCCATACAGTCTGGTTTCAGAAAACAGCACTCGACCATCTCCTCCTTGTTGCAGGTTACAGACTATATTTATTCAGCTGTGGATCAGAGTCATATTACTGCTGCCATTTTCATAGACCTGGCAAAGGCTTTTGATTCTGTCTCCCATCCCCTCTTCCTTCATAAACTAAAATCTGCTGGTTTAACCAGTGGCGGAGCTGGGGGGCAGTTGTCCATTCCTGGCTGCCCCAGTGTGAGTAGTGGTGTCCCATCACTATCTTTATTCACTGTTTAGTGCCCATTGTGGAGCCCATGATTGACTGAATGACCCCCCCCTGGCTCCCAAATGCTCCCAAACCTGGCTCTGCCACTGGGTTTAACAGCTCCAACTGTAAAATGGTTCCATTCCTATCTACAAGATAGGCAGCAATCTGTCAAAATAGGTGACATACTTCCTCCCTCTTCCCAACCTATCTGTTGCCCCTCAAAGCTTTATACTTATCCCCATCCTATCCTCCCTGTTCATTAATGACCTCCCCTCAGCCTGCACCTCGTCCCACATGCACATGTATGCTGATGATGCCATCATCTTCACCTCTGGTCCCTTGTCTGTCAGCGTACAATCCCCTCTCCAACAAAACTTCAACAGTGTTCATACTTGGTTTCAGACTAACCAACTTAAACTTAATGCAAAAAAAACATTACCATGACATTCTGCGCCAGGCAGAAACTGTCTACCCTCCAGTCTACCCCAGTTTTCACTAAACTGGATGGCTCCCCCCTCGAGACTGTCCCAGCTTTTAAATACCTAGGATTCTGGCTGGGCAACCACTTAGAGTTCACTACCCATATTGACACCATCTGTTCTAAACTCTGTCCAAAGCTTGCTGTCCTCTACCATCACAAGGACAGTCTCTCTCTCTCTCTCTCCCCACTTATCGGGAGCTTACAACAAAAATGATTCTGCCTGTCCTTGATTATGCAGACATGGTCTATGGCGTGGCCCCCATCACATCCCTCTTTAGACTGGATACTCCCCTTAATTCTTTCTGTCATTTTACAACCTCTGCCCCGCCCCTCATTCACCACTGTCTTCTTTATTCTGCTCTCTCCCTTGCTCCTCTATCCCATAGAAGGCTGGTTCACTGTGCTTCCCTTGTTGCAAAGTTCTGTTATGGCATTCTCCCCCCCACCTCTCCTCCTTTCAAGCAAACACCTCAATGTACTCCCTCTGTCACAGAGATCCACACATTTTCACTATTACTTACCTCCTCTTGGCTGTGGGTCAGTCTGCTTTCTCCTATTGACTTCCCCTACTGTGGAATAAGCTCTCAGCAGACCTTCACCTACCCCCTCAATCTCCTCTGTCAAAAGACTCCTCAGACTCCTCCCCTCCCCACAGCACTCACAGTGTTCTCCAACATCCTCTGCTATTCTGAGCTGCTACCCCCCAAGTACTTCATAACTTACTTGTCTCCTCTACCTTCTCCCCCTGCTCCAATGGCAGTCAGAGTTCCTTTCTCAAAAATAGGATGGGACTTACCAATACATTTTTGGTGGGCCAGTTCCTTCCTTATTTTTGTTTACATATGATACATGTATTGTTATTTTTTTACATTTCCTAATTTGTGATTGTGTATACATGTACTGTGTATATTTTTTTCCTTTTTCTCTTCTCAACATATGTACAACTGTTGTATTTTTTTCCCAGATTTCTTGGCATGCATACTGTGTATGGTTTTCTTAATTATCATATAAATATCGTATCATTGTTTCTCTTTTCCCCCGGGTCACACCTGTAAATAAGCCTCAGCTCAGTGTGCCTTTTCTGGGTAGTAAAATTTTAAACAAATTAAAAAAAGGTGCCACTTGCGTCACTTATGTTTGATGCAGGCACTTAGCATCATCCTCCGTGCTTTGAAAATTGAGCCTTCAGTGTCCATCAGTCCAAGGCCTTGGATCATGGGCATCCTAAAAGATTCTATTTTTTTATTTATAATCTCTTTATTTGAGATAGCCCAACAGAGCAGTATAGAGTCTTATTTTTTTTAATTAAGAAATAATAACAGCCATTGAGCTGAGGTCCTTTGAAATGGTGTCCCTTAAGCATACTTAAGCACATTGCACTAAAATGCATATCTTAAAATATACAGAATAGTGTTTGAGAGCCCATACGCAACAATGCTATTCTTACACCAAGTGGTTACCATGATGATAAGAACTTCAAGACCAAATCTCGAGATGTCCCTCATCATCATGGAAACCATGAGGTTTAAGAATAGTGCTGTGTATTTGTGCTATCTTGCACTATTTTATATAGTATATGGTGAAAAAAACACAGTTGCTTGCGTTTTGTAGTTGCAGCAGTCAGTTTCTGCCCTCCGTCACCCACACTTCACCGCCATGTGCCCATTGGCCAGCTCATGCATGCGATGCTTCCTCTGCCCCTCTGTCCTATGAACTGCACTGATGGAGATGCTTGTACTGTGACATACAGTAGCTACTACAGCAGAACGAAAAGTCATTCTACTATAGTAGTTACCTCAGTAATGCAGCAGAACAACTTTTTCAGGTGTATGGCTTTCCATATACAACAACGCCCTACCATACACATAATGTTACATGTGCAAAAATACTATATACACAGACATTACATTGACTACACATAACAACCATACATAGAAACATAGAAACATAGAATTTGACGGCAGATAAGGACCGCTTGGCCCACCCAGTCTGCTCATTTCCCTACCTACTGGATAAGCTGCAGATCCTAGTTAACCAGCAGCCTACTTCTTCCTACCCCCACCCCCCAGAACTGCCTTATGACTATCCCATGCATGCTTGAATTCCACCACTGATTTTGACTCCACAACCTCCTCCGGAAGGCCATTCCATGCATCCACAACCCTCTCTGTGAAAAATACTCTTAAATTACCTCTGAGCCGCCCCCTCTATCTTCAAATTGTGCCCTCTTGTTCTTGCACACCTCTTTTTTGAAAGATGCTACCCTCTTGGACTTTGTTGATTCCCTTGAGGTACTTGAAAGTTTCTATCATGTCCCCTCTCCCTCCTTTCCTCAAGGCTATACATATTAAGCTCCTTAAGTCTCTCTTCATATGTCTTCCGGTGCAGACCCTGCACCATTTGTGCCCTCCTCTGGACAGCTTCCATCCTGTCTATGTCTTTCGGAGATTAGGTCTCCAGAACTGCACACAGTACTCCAGATGGGGTCTCACCAGCTGTCTGTACAGAGGGATAATAACTTCCTGTTTTCTACTGGTGATGCCTCTCCCTATGCATCCCAGTATCCCCCAACCCTCCTTGCTGCCCTCTCACATTGCTTGCCCATCTTTAGGTCATCTGATATGACTACCCCAGTCCCTCTCCATTTTTTGTTGTTAGTATCTCACCCCCATTATGTACTCTTCTCCTGGGTTTTGTTTCCCAGGTGCATTACCTTGCACTTCTTAGCATTGAATCTAAGCTGCCATACATTTGACCATTCCTCTAACCTTGCCAAGTCCCTTCTCATCCTTTCCACCCACCCTGTGCATCAACTCTGTTGCAGATCTTAGTGTCATCTGCAAAGAGACATACTTTTCCTTCCAGTCCTTCTGCAATGTCACTTATAAAGACATTGAAGAGGGACGATCCTAATACTGAACCTCACGGTGCCCACTAGTAACCCTCCTTTCTTCTGGTGGACTCATTTACTATTGCTCTCTTGTCTATTCTCAATGGTTCTTTACCCAGGCTGTCATCTTGGGACCCACACCCAGGCTGGCTAACTTGTATATTAATCTTTTGTGTGGGACTGTGTCAAATGCCTTGCTAAAGTCTGGAGTAGGCCATGTCCACAGACCCTCCTGATCTACTACTTTGGTCACCCAGTCAAAAATCTATCAGATTCATCTGGCATGACCTTCCCGCTGTGAATCCATGCTGCCTAGGGTTCTGTGCCCCTCTGGACTCTAGATACTCGACAATTCTTTCCTTTAGAAGTGATTCCATCATTTTCCCTATCACTGAGGTTAAACTAACAGGTCTATAGTTTCTTGCTTCTGCCTTGCTCCCACTTTTGTGAAGGGGAATCACATCTGCCCTCCTCCAGTCCTCGGGTACCACCCCATCCTCCATGATTTGTTAAAGGGTAGTCAGTGGTGTCACTAGTTCTACCTTTAGTTCTTTTAAATTCTGGGATGAATCCCATCAGGCCCCATTGCTTTGTCCACCTTCAGTTTTAAGAGTTCTTTCAGAACCCTTTCTTCTGTAAATGGGCCGGTATCAACTTCTGTATCCAGCGTGTTACTACTATTTGTTTTCATGTACCTCCCCCTCTTCCTTTGTAAATACTGAGCAAAATATTTGTTTAGTATCTCTGCCTTTCACAGTCTCCCTCTGCCCACCCTCCCACCCCTTTATTAAGCCTCACTATCCCTCCCTTGGTCTTCCTTCGCTCCCTGATGTACCTATAAAAGGTTTTATCCCCTTCTTAACTGAGTTGGCTATCTTTTCCTCGGTTTGGGCCTTTGCTGTTCTGACTGCCTTCCCAGCCTCCTTTTGCTTTAACTGATACAGTTCTCTGTCCTGCTCCTTCTGCAATTCCTTGTACTTCCTGAATGCTTTCTTTTTCTCTTGAACCTTCACTACCACTTCCTTTGAGAACCATAGTGGTTTCTTACATCGTCTTGTTTTGTTTATTTGCTTCACACAAAGGCTTGTTACCTCTGTGATAGCAGTTTTATTATTCCCCATTGTTCTTCCACCCTCCTTCCTGCCCATTTGCTGGTGCATTCCTTAGGCACTCACCCATTTATAAGTCAGCCCTCCTAAAGTCCAGTACTTTTGTCTTTGTATGGCTTGACTCTATTGCTGTGTTTATTGTGAACCATACTGTTCGAGTGGTGCGCTAGTTCCCAGATGGCTACCCACTTCTACATCTGTAATCTCTCTCCATCTCCATTTGAGAGAATCAAGTCTAATATTGCTCCCTCTCGAGTGGGCTCCAGTACTAATTGTCTAAGGCATGCCCCTGTAGGGCATCTAGAATAACTGCACTCTTGAGTGGCAGCTGCAACTGCACTCCAGTTAACATCCGGCATATTCAGATCACCCATCAGCAATATCTCCCCTTTTCTGCCATTCAAGTATACTTTCTATCATTTCCTGTCCATTTCCTCCCCTGAGAAGGGTCAGTATATAACCCTGTGCGTATTGTGGTGCCATTGCCTGTCTCCAAATTTACCCACAGTGCTTTTCTCCTCCCTGTTTACCCTTTTGTTCTGTTGCTTTTATTCCTTCCTTATGTAAGAACTACTCCTCCTCCTCTTTTACCCTCCCTGTCCCTCCTGTAGACAGTGTATCCTGGTATGTTTATGTCCCAGTCATGGTTTTGTGTGTACCATGTTTCTGTGACTGCCATGATATCCAGATGTTCCTCCTCCATCAAGGCCACTAATTCAGGAAGCTTGTTACCCAGACTACGGGGCATTAGTACTCATTGCTCTCCATTTTTTGATGGCTTTACCTTCTGTTGCAGCATCCCCCACTGACCGTTCTACCTCAGTCTTTTTCTCATTTAGTACCCTGTTTTGTAGGTAATATCAGATAATCAATACATAATACATCGGGCATAATTTAGCATCAACTCCAATACTATTATGCAAATGCTGCATACCCTGTGCAACAGATATCCAATAACTAGGTTAACTTTATAAACCAAGTTTTCAAAGTTAATTTGATCACACTCATATCTAGTTTTACATATAGCAGGGCAGAAGCAAAAGCAAGTTAAGTATCTTGCATGAGGTTACACTGCAAGTCCATGACTGTGGTGAGATTTGAATCTGGGATCTCCCAATTTCACAGTTTATTGCTGTAATTATTAGGCCACACAGCCTTCTCTAAATCAAAACAACTTTCATGAGCTAATTATAGACAGATGTAAGTTGAATTTAAAGCTTGATTGATGTAATACTGTATTTCCACATTGGCACATTCAGAGCTGGAATAATAAGTTTGGTATAACATTTCCTATGATCAAATGTTTACTAATTTTTAACTCTGACAGTATAAGAGCATCCTACTGTCATCTTGTCTTAGTCCCCCTAAGTCTTACTTGACCTGTCTGTACGTGCTTCGTGATTGCCATGCTGACTATTCATGAACTGATAAATTGTTAAGAGCTTTGAGGTACAGTGTGTAAGAAAGACAATATATATCTATTTATACAACATATGTGTTAGGATAAATAGCAAGATAAAAAAAGTGTTATCTTGACCCAACATAGCAAGATAATATTATCTTGCAAAGTAGGATTTGTCACAATGCATACTGAACCATTCAGAGTGTAGCCTTCACAATGCTGATGACATCACAAAAGCCAAGTACAGCACTGAAGTCAGTGAAGTAGAATCAGCAGAAAATTCAGTTTTCTTTCACTTTTTTCTTTGTTTCAATCTACATTTTCTCCCCATTTTTTTCCATGCCCCTGGTTACGCCCACACCAGGCCGCGGCCACTCGCATGCGTGTGGAGGCACATGCATGCCGTGATTCCACAGCACCCTCTCCATGCCACCCACTCACCTACGCTACCCTCAGGCCTCCACCTGGGGGTGGTGGAACTATGGGGGGTGACAGGATCCCTTCCTGGGGCAGAAGAGCTTGCCTTGTGGGTGCTCAATCTCACACTCTCCCCCCTTGCTGGCTTCCAATGATCCTGGCTCATTAGTGAACCTGAGTCACTGGCGTGGTGCGAGGTAAGGCATCCAGCACCTCAGCCCCCAGCACCACTGGGATAGCTCCTTTCACTTTTTTCATTGAACAATTGCAAATAGCTTTAGAATGGAAAATGATAGCATGCTACTATGAGCACAACAATTGTTCAGCACAAAACTGTCTACAAAATGACTGGTTTAGTACAAAACTATCTACAGTGTGAGTGGTGTTTCATTTATAGATACCTTTTAGGCCCTGTGCACACTGTGCCTCTTAAAATGTTTTAACTCATCACCCTACAAGGTATCCCAAGAAGCAGCTGGGAAATCTAACCTATTCAATAAGACCAGACATGACAAAGAGTCCAAGATCAAGCTTTCCATTCTGGGGGCCAAGTACTTGTCTAGAACTTGGGGATCCCAGTCAAACACAAGGTTTCTTTTTTTTTAGCTTTCTTTATTGGGTTTTATCATAAACTGTATCCCTATGTAATTGTGGAATTGCCACCAAACTTGCCAATTTATCATCTGAGAATGGAAAGAGGAAATGTGGTCAAAACTTTGCATTGAAACCACCTTTTGTCAACTGGTCAACTGTTGCCTGAACCAGTCAATCCAATACTTCCCTCACCACCAAGAAGACCTGCCACCAGGAATGAGAACCAGACAAGGAGGAACTGTGCATCACAACCTGAATTGCCTGTTGCACTCTCAGTGACTCAGTCCAATGTGGTCTAGAGTAGTTCTGAGGTCGAGAAACCCTGCAGTTGTCCAATACCACATGAATATCTGCCTGCACAATTCTCCATGGAATTTCACCCTTTAGCACCTGGAGGAAGTAATTGCGAGTCATTCCAGACCACTGAATCTGACAGCAGCACCTCTTTGTTCTAACTGACTTTGGGCCCATAGTCATGGACTTTGCTTCCGTCACAAAGGATGTTGGTATTCCAGTAACAGAACCACCTCAGGACATTGAAAGACTTGAACCCATTCTGGTGGAGGATGTAGAACTCATTAATGATCCTGATCAAATCATTGCAGAGGAATGTGTGGCACCCCGCCATTCAAGAAGAGAAGTCAAACACCCAGTTAAACTCACTTATGATGTCCCTGATGTCCTCTCTCTGACCTCCTTGTAAATGTGGTATATAAAAAGGTCAACCTACTGCCAAGCCCACTATTGCTGCCCACCCATGATGCCCTCAAGCCATCTTTAAGATGTGTAACTGTTTACTATACGTAATAAAATGCTAATAACAATGTTTACCCTATGTTCTGTGGAGTGCACTGTTAATAATGTTCAGCTAGGATGCAACTGTATTAGTTAGAAATGCTTAGACAGGAAAGGGTGTATTAGACAACCTGCACTGTGCCCTGTTGCAAATGTTTTATGTTTTCCAGGTCTTGATGAAGATACCAAGAATTTCAGTAAGAGGAGGACATAACCCCCTCCTAAAATGGGGCTTGCCTTTGGCTCTCTCCAGAGCACTGCAGCCACCTTCCCCTGTGCTGCCACCTCTCTTCACTCAACTGGACCCTAGACTGCCTTCAGGGTTGGGAAGCACACAACAAGGAGGTTGCTCAGTTTCAAGCAGTTTCCAAAGCTGCACAAACTGTAAAACTGCTCCTTCCCCTGGGAACACAAACTTTGGAGACTAGTTCATCTTTACAAAACAACTAAATTAGTACATCCTGTCCATGTGAAACTGGCATCTATTTGGAGCTCAGCTCTGCAAAACAGCTCTGAATTGCAAGGTGGCTCAGGACTTGAATGCATGCTTTTCCCCTGGAACTGACAGCCACTGAGAGCCAAGGGTTTAGCATAATGAATACTGCATGAGATGCTAGGCACTTATATCTAATCTCTGGATTTCTGCACAAGGGACAGAAATGTACAAATAGAGCAGATTTGTCTGAAACAAAACCACTGAGGAGAGGAGAGTGTTTGTGAATAGTTCCCACTGGCTGTTCCTGTATGACTAAAACATTTGTCCAAAACAGACTTGAGACCCCTGGAAAAGGGGACTGATGCAGCTAAAGTGCCATGCCTGGGCTCTAGCACTGAATTAGAGCAGGGGTTGCCTTGAAAGTTGCTCTTCATTTGGGAAGATGGTGAGCCACTTCCTTCTACTGCTGTTAGGATTTTGTTCTGACAGGGGAATGAACCAGCTGAGGTCGAGTGACTGCCCACCTGTCTGGGTGGGTGGGTGGTGAAACAAGTCCCCTTTTAGGGTGAATAGGATCATCATCATCTGGAGCATCATAGCAAGCACCCCTCACCACCCAGAAGTGTGTTGGATCCACTGTACATGTAACCAGCCTACAGGAAAGACCATCCAGCCATCATCTGACTAAGTAGAGAAGATGTCCCCACAGAAACAGCACCAACAGCACCATAGATACATAGATACATAGACAGTGTTGGCAGATAAGGGCCTATGGCCCACCCAGTCTGCCCATTTGAGCTTGTAAGTTCAGTTTGTTTTCATAGTAGTCTGTTGCCCCTTAGCCCTGACCTCCAGAATTCCTTTATGTCTATCCCATGCATTCTTAAATCCTGTGATTGTTTCAGCCCCCACCACTTCCTCTGGCAGGGTGTTCCACTTGTCCACCACCCGTTCTGTGAAGAAATTCTTCCTCTGAATCGTCCTTCCTCCAACTTCATCCCATGCCTTCTAGTCCTGGAACATCTTTTTCGCTTAAAAATAGTGTATTCCTGCACCCTGTTCCTCCCTATAAGATACTTGTATGTCTCTATCATATCCCCTCTCTCCCTCCTCTCCTCCAGGGAGTACATGTTCAGTTCCTTCAACCTGTCCTTATAGGACTTGTGATGCAATCCATGCACCATCTTTGTTGCCTTCCTCTGAACCAGCCTGTCATCTAAATGTTGAGAGTGCTGGGTTTTACCCACAGAACTTATCATTCCTATTGTTTAGCTAGCTAGATACTTTCAGGGCATTCCTGTGCAACCTTAGAATTAAGCCCACATTTACAGCTTACAGCCAGGAGCAACTGTTTAACTGTCCATCCAGTTGTGCCATTTGCCAGTCAGCAGCTGTAGCCACCAAGGTCCAAATGTCACAGTCCTGCTACTCTGCATCTATGTGCACACTCAAACTGTAATTGGGAGCTCCCAGCAGGACTGTGGGATTAACTGGTGCACCAGTGGGGGGAGAGGGGCTAAGACATGCCATACAGTGGGAGTGAAAGCAAACTGCTGTCTTTATTTAGATTTTAGCAATGCCTTCAAAACCATCCCGCATAAAATGCTAATAATAAAATTGAGCAGCCTGGGAGTCGGATCCAGGGTTGTTAACTGGGTTAGAAATTGGCTGAGTGGTAGGACACAAAGGGTGGTAGTGAAGGAGTTCAGTCTATAGAAAAGGAGGTGAGCAGCAGGGTGCCTCAAGAATTGGTGCTAGGCTCAGTCCTCTTTAATGTCTTCATAAGTGACATCGCAGAGGGGCTGGAGGGGAAAGTGTGCCTCTTTGTAGATGACACAAAGATCTGCAATAGGGTAGATGCACCAGGGGGAGATGGAAAGAATGAGAAGGGACATTGGCAAGTTGGAGGACTGGTAAAATGTATGGCAGTTGAGATCCAACACAAAGAAGTGCAAAATTATGCACTTAGGTTACGGGAACCAGAGAGAGGAGCACTCTATGGGGGGGGGGACTGTCAGCCACCAAACGGGGAGAGAGATCTAGGAATAATTATATCTGAAGGCCTAAAGGTGGCTGGACAGTGTGAGAAGGCAGTTAGAAGGGCCAGCGGGATGTTGAGGTGCATAAGGTGAGGCATCACAAGCAGAAAAAAGGAAGGTGGTGATGCCACTATACAGATCATTAGTGAGACCACATAGGGAGTACAGTATCCAGTTTTGGAGGCCGCATTTCAGGAAGGACATAGATAGAGTGGAGGCAGTCCAAAGAAGGGCTACAAAAATGGTACAGAGGTTGCACCAGACGTCATATGAGGAGAGGATGAAAAACCTCAATATGTATTCTCTACAGATGCAAAGAGAGAGGGGGGACATGATAGAGACATATAAATACCTTAAAGGGATCGATAAGGTACAAGAGGGTAGCATCTTTCAGAAAGATGGACAAGAAATAGGGACATAAGATGAAGTTGGAGGGATGAAGAATCGGAGGTAATGTGAGGAAGTTTTTCTTTTCAGAGAGGGTGGTGGATACTTGGAACAGCCTCCCTGAAGGAGTGGTAGGGACAAAAACAGTGGAAGAATTCAAAAATGCATGGAACACACACAAGGAAATCCTAGAAAAAGGTAAGAGTAGGAAAGCTGCAGATCAACTACAGTCTGCAGCATAAGTTAAAGGTAGAAAAGATGGGCAGACTAGATGGGCCTGGTGGTCCTTATCTGCTGACAAATTTTGCATACCTATAGATCTATTTTTGCTTTTGCTTCTCTTGTCCCCTAATTTGTTCTCCAACCCCAAAATAAACCCACTGGTTATTTATTTGGAACCGCTGATGTATTTTGCCATTAGTGCCTTGCAGTTTATTTGCATGCTTAGAGTGATAAGAGAAAAGGAAGGGAACATTGCTTAACCAGGAGTAGCTCACTAAGCCGAAGCTTGTTTCCAGTTGCAACCTGGGAGCACAAGGAAGTTAAGTGACTTGCTCAGAATCACACAGTATGCACCTAGGCAGCTGCAGAATTCAAACCCAGGTCTCCAGATCTGCAGCTCAGAGCCTTAACCCACTGCACTATACTGCCTCAAGTGGGGAGGGGATTGTGTTACTGTGTATCCTGTCACAGAAGGTGGGTGTTGTATCTATTTCCTGTGGAGGTACACCATGGCAGTGCTCTGTCATAAGGATCCCTATAGGTGGAGGCACTAAGCCACTTATGAAGCCCATTTCTAACCATGAACCCAGACGCCATTCACCCAAAGACATAACAGACTTTGCTGTTTACCATCTCCAGGCTCAGTCAGCACACCTCGTTGGTGGGAATGGTTTTACACACACACACACACACACACACACACACAGACATTTATATCTATATCTATACATACTGTATTATAAGGGTGCAGTAGCACTCTTATAGTTGGGGTTGAGTAGGGTGTTTGATGGTAACCCCCTAATTTGTCCCTTAATAGATTCACCCACATTCAACAGAACTGCACAAACATTTGCATGCACAATCTGGGGGTCAAGGTCTCTTGATTTGGCAAGTTTCTTGATGGTCAAATGTCCAGATTCTGGGATCCAGATAGTGCAACAAGTGGAAAAACTGTGGGGTTTGCTGTTTTGTTGCTCCCACCCACAGCCCAGATTGTTTGGAATTTTGTTCTGAAATTTTCAGGCTAGAAGGGGCTTGCCCTAGAAAGGTGTATCATTTTGATTTGGTGAAAAAATATTAATCCCTTCCTGAGTTATAAGGATTTGAAATGTTGGTTCTGAACATGATCGGTAGGGTCTTTCATTTATATGTTTGATACAAAAGAAGAGTTACCAGCTCATGAAAAAGAAGAATCTCAGCTCAGAAAAGAAGATGGTGGGATGTAGTTTTTCTTTTATAGTTCTTTCATGAGCCAACCTTCTTTTGTGAGTGACAAATGAACTCACAAAAAAAGAATCTCGGCTCATGAAAGAAGATGGTGGAACCTTTTTTTTTTTTCATACTTCTTTCGTGAGCCATGAAAGAAATAACGTAAGAAGAAGGTTGGCTCATGAAAGAACTATGAAAAATCCTCTAAGTCCCACCATCTTCTTTTGTGAGCCAAGATTCTTCTTTCATGAGTTCTTTCATGACTCACAGAAGAAGAAGAAGATTGACTCACAAGGGAAGAGAGTGGAACTTTTTTTCCCCCTCAGGTCTTTTGTAAGGTCATTCAAAAGAACTACTGTTCTTTTTTGAGCTCTCATGAAAGAACTGTCCATGACCAGGACCTTCTTAAATTATGAAGTCACAGCTGGAGTCATGCTGCCAGCTTCAATTACAGCAGTGAGCTGCCGATCCCCTGATCTGTTTCTCTGTCTCTGTCTCTCTCTCTCTCTCTCTCTCACTGTAAGTATCTATATCTATCTAGCTATCTATCATTTTATTTTTGTGAAGCAGTGTTACACCCACCCCCATCACCACTTCTCCTTCCCCCTTCCCTCCAGGTTGTCCACCCCTTTTCTTCAATATGTTGGCAGCACCAGGTTGCCCACCCCTGGTGCTGCCAATGATCATCCCAGCACTGGGGTGTCACATCCCCAGTGTTAGCTTCTGTCCCCCTACCATAAAGAAAACCATCCCTTACTGATCTTTTTTCATCTGAAAAAAATAAAACAGTCCATTGGCAATCTGACCCCCTTACTTCACCCCTCCCATTCAGCACCCACCCACCCACACATACTCACTTAACTGATTGTGTCCCATGATGTGTCCACCCTCATTCTCTGTATGAGAACAGTGAGACTTTCTTGAAATGTGAAGCCACAGATGGAGTCATGCTGCTGGCTTCAATCAGAGTAGTGAGCTGTCAATCCCCTGATCTGTATCTATCTATCTGTCTTTTAATTTTTGTTAAGCAGAGCAGGGTGCCCACCCCAGTACCACTTCTCTTGGCCCTTCCCCTCCATGTCATTCACCCCCCTTCCTTCAAAATACATGGTGGCACCAAAGGTACCCACCCCTGTGCCTCCGAAGAGCATCCCGACACTGGGGTGCCCAATCCCCAGTGTTGACTTCTGTCCCCCTACAATAAAAAAAAACATCCCTCATTGATCTTTTTACCTATAAAAAAATGAACCATCGATGATCTGACCCCTACACCCCACCCACCCCACCCAACCCTCCACTCAGCACCCAACACCCCACACCCACACACCCTCACTAACCTGAGCATGTCTCATGATGTAAATCCACTCTTTAGTTGAAGACATGTCTTGCTGCCGGAACTGGCGACTTCAATATGAGAACATATGATACGGTTTAATGTATTTCAATGGGGTTTTAACTTTTTTTTGTGACTTTGTCATCTTTGAACACTGTTACTCCACATTTTCAACATGACTTTTTTATGACCTCTCCACATGAACAAATGTGAAATTATTCAGATCCATCCCAAAAGGTGATTCTGTGGTCACTGTGCAAAATCACCTTTCAGGTGGGATTTGAAAATTGTCTCTGCCCTTGTTCATGAGGTGGGGTAATAAGAAGCTATGCTGAAAATATGGGCTAAAAATATTAAAAGACAACAACATTTTGAGAGTACATTTAATTTTTCCAAAATAACTTCAGTAATTTTCAATATTTTGACCCCAAATTTTCAGTATAGCCATTTTTTAACACCAACTCATGAAGGTGACAGCTGTCATTTTTCAAACCCTGGCCAAAATGTGTTTTCGCACTTGTGGTGTGAAATGATGTTTCAATTAGGATTTGAGAATTTTCACCTACCAGGTTCATGAGGTGGGTCATAACATGGCTATGTTAAAAAGCTGGGGTCAGGATATTAAAAGACAACAATATTATGAACATACATTGAATTTTTTTTTACACTTGCTCATGAGATCAGTAGGTTTCATTATTTTGACCCCAGATTTTCAGCATAGCCATTTTTTCATACCACCTCATGAATGTTACAGCTACTCACCCGACAGGCATACTACTCACTTGGGACCTCAGCTGGTTTGCTCTCCTGTCATGATGAAATCCTAACAGTGGGAGAAGGTAGTACTGAGCTCCAAATAGATGTTAATTTCATAGGGACAGGATATATTAATTTAGTTGTTTTGCAGAGCTGAACTAGTCTCCAAAGTTCACGCTCCCAGCAGAGGAGCAGTTTTGCACTTGGTGCAGCTTTGAGAGCTGCTTGAAACTGAGCAACCTCCTTGCTGTGAGCTCCTCAAGGCTGAAGGTAGTCTAGGGGCCAGTTGAGCAATGAGAGGTGGAGGTGCAGGGGAAGGCGATGGCAGTGTTCCACAGAGAGCCAAAGGCAAGCCCCTTTTTAGGAGGGGAGTGTATATGTGTATATTGTTTCAGGTAAAGCCTTACCCGCTCAACTGAGTCCCTTAACCTCTGTAATCCCAGGCTGCCTATTTCTCGTGTCGGCCATGATTTATTGATTGATATACTGTATGTATATATATATATATATATATATTATACAAAATCACACACCCCACATGTAAAGCATCATGGGCTGCATATACAAATCACCACAGATATTATGCTGGTCTAACTTTAAGCAAACTGCATGGTGCGAAGGCCACATAGCCTGTGCAAAGGGTGCTGTCCTCTGTTAGCACCCTTTGCAAACTGTGTGAGAGGCCTTTAGCACCATGCAATTCTGCTTAAAGTTGGACCAGCATAACATTCTGTGGTGATTTGCATATGCAGCCCATGATGCTTTGCATTGTGGGGCATGTGTGATTTTGTATTTTCTTGAAACTTGGCTTCCCAGCCAAATGCCCTTTGGGGTAACCCTTGCCTCAGTATTTGCGCACAGAGGTTCTTTGTCTTTTATATATATTATATATATGTATAATAAATACACACACATACATATATATATATATACACATATATACATATATATCGTGAGAGTGTGTGTAGGTAGATAGAGAGAGAGAGATAGAGAGATGAGATCAGTACGAATTCCTGACACATTAATGCCACGCTACTTAGACAGACTCCAATTGCCCATGTTGTGCATGATGCTGACAACGATTTTCCTGCAAGCACATATCCCGTAAATCCCTTGCCTGTAGAACAAATAGCTGAAAAGCCGAGATCCCGTAAGCAGCATCAAACAAAAAGACAAAATAGCAAGTCATGAAACAACAACAAAGAGCAACATACCTTCATGTTGGAGAGAGTATCCTGTCATTTCTGTATGAAATCCAGTGGTCCATTTAAAATCACTTTAATTTAATTTTATTAAATAGTAACCTGTCATTTCAGTGTGAAATTCTGTAGTCTGTTTAAAATAAATTTTATTAAATGAAAGTATTAAAACCCACTCCATTGTTGTCACCGATTAGTCCGATTAGATGACTAGGTTGTGTACAATTCCTCTAATGAAATCCTTAGCGGTTCTGTGTTCGCAGTCTGCAACAATTGAGGAAATCTTTCCCTCCCATTTGGCATACTTTTTTTGCATTGGTGATTTCGGCATTCCCCTCAGTATTTTTTTTGATTGTGCTGTCAGTTGATTCCTGTTCGTTGTGCAGTTCTTCCACGAATCTATGTACCCCTACATGTGTGGCACCCACTAATGTTCCTAAACAGCAGTGCCAAGCCTTGACCTTATTCTGAGTTCTTGGTATCCAAGACTCATTTGACTGTGCACTGACCAGAATTCTGGTGGTTATAAAGGGGGGAAGGGTGTGGACAGCAGTATTGTTGCGCATTCTTTGTCAAACTCGACCAAGGATATAGTTTTCTTCAAACCACTCTATGACAGTCTCACTGTCAGGCAGCATATCTCCTTTTAGTTCAGCAAATACACTGGGGATCTGTTCTGGTGGAAGGAATGACAAGGCAACGATTTGGCATATTAGCAGGCTGACTTCTGGTTCATTGTCATATTTTGTTGCAAGCCCAGACCCTTGTATTTTGCGCCAAACTATTTGCCCTAGGTGAAACAAACATCCCTTGTTGACAGTCATTGGGAATCCATTTTTACAAGCACTTATGGCTGCCTGCTCAAAGTCCATTATGACAATCTTGAGGGACAGACAGATGCCATATTCATCCACAAAATCCTGCAAGTCCTGAAACATTCTGTGGTAACAATCATAGGACTTTGCAGACATCAAGCAGTTAACTAGTGGGAGAATGCAGCATGTATCTTCATTGCCCACAGGTGCATGAACAGAATACAATTATCTGAACAATGTCGGTACGGTCTTAAAGGTACCGTCCATTATCCAATAAGCTATTGAGCTCAGCTTTTCAACATTTTTTTTGGTTGTGAACAATATTATTTTTTCAGCACCACAAGCAGACTCCCGGACTAGGAATAATTGGCCATTAACTGTTCTGTCTTCAGGTGATATACAGATGTCATCTAATGACTTGGGCTCTGGTGGAATATTGACCCTGTGAGCATGCATGACCACTTGCCTTAGTGAATGCAGATCTGGCATATTATGCCTCCCCTCCTCAGACACTTTTGAAAGTTCTGTCTGAATGAGCTGAACCGGGGTATCATGTGTAGTAAGTGCTCGATGTTTCAACGAGGCAACTGCAGTGGCAACTGGGGCATTTGTTGCATCAGGAACATGATTATGTTAGGCGGTAGATCTTAAGTGGTGTTGACTGCCAATAAGCACTGTAGAAGCTCGTCCTGTACATCCCCCCTTCCTGTGCTGACAACACCAGTAATACAAATCAGCACGATGTAGTTCTTTCACATATAAGTAGCCATCAACACTTAGTTTCAAGTTGCCCCATTGTGAAGGCACAACTGCGCACACTTGAAGAATCGCATCAGACATTGCTACATCAACAAACTACAGGAAACGTCGGCATTCAGTTATCGAGTTATTATGTAGTGAGCTGCTAATTGACAGTTGCCGGAGTTGTTAACAAATCGTCAGGAGAATACAATTATGGGCGAAATTACCATGCAGGCTAATTTAAGTCGACAAATCAGAGTCGGGAATTCGTACTAGACTCAGATAGATAGATAGATAGATCGATATTAGGGTTCATTAGGGTTTTCTGTTTACACTCCTGTTTTTATGTGCTTATAACTTAGCCATCTTAGATCCTAGGACTGTGAAATGTAGCATGAATCATTTTATCCTAGGTCTTCTAATGTGGAAGGTTTTATAGAAATATATATATCCATTTTCAAGGTATGGAGTGTTTAGTTTATGTGTTTTTACCCATTTGTAGGTCAGAGTTATTGCCAATGGATAAAAAAAACTACAAAGAGTTAAATTATGAAATTAACAGGTTTTTAGGTGTCATTGAGGAATTGGTCTTTTTGGGGAAAAAATGTTAATTAATTCTCAAGTTATTAATGATTATACAATGGCAAGGAAATTTCCTGCCCTCTGATTGGTCAGTGGGTGCCTGGAACAGTGATGTTATCACACTATAACATCACTGTCTGAAGACCAGGCATACACACGTGATTGCATAATAGACACAGAAATCACACCTCCCCTCCACAAGTTACCGCCGCTATGGGCCATCACGCTAAACTACTTCAGCCCCCACAAAGTTACAACCCCACAAACAGCAATTCTTTCCACAACTTAGCCAGTCACAACAAATACTGGCTGCAACAAAACAAAATTAAGAGCCAACCTCCTTCCATAATTAAAGCACACCAAGCATTTTTTTTCAGCCAACATGGTTCGCCTGTACATCCCCACAGCTCCCTCAATTCCTCCCTCCAAGCTACACAGAGAAATCAGGTGCCTCTCCCCAAATGTAATTTTATTTCAAGAAGCCCACCTTCGGGCAAAAACCATAATGTCTCCCTGAAAAAATCACCGGACTACGATTTTCTAAAAGTGAAACTCATACCTGAAATCGAAATTGCTGCTTCATCTTTTCCCACAATGGACTTGAGGGACGCTTACGCTTAGCTGCCCACTCACCGGAACACATGTTCAACAAAAAAAAAAGAAAATAACATTTCAAAGAAAGTGAATACTGTAAAAAAAAATAAAAGAGAGAAACGACTCTTCCCTCTCAGCACCAAGATCCTTTCAGCACATGCAATCTAGAGTCCTGCTGTGGAACTTGCACTATACATTTGCTGAATGGCTTGAGAGCCACAGGAAAAAAAAAGGGGGGTTAAAATAAGCAAAATATCAAGCACAGTCCTCTTCCAGCACTGTCCACTACTAGGTGGAAGCTAATGGCAGGTAAGGGCTGAGGCCATTTTGAAGATAAGAGCAGAGGCAGGAAAAGTAAGATAAATCAAATAAATCTTGGGGGACTCAGCAGTTAAGCTCATTCCGGCAGCAGCTCCACCTTGTGGTGGAAGAAATATTCTGGACTTTTTATAAAAATGATACACCTACACCCACACAAATCAAAGAAAAAATTCATTAAAAAAGTATTTGTTTCTTCCTTTTTTGTTTAAATAAACAAACAAGCCACTGTATAATAGCAATAAGGCACTCCAGGGTGTGTGTTATTGTGTAATAATGTCACTCCTCGGGTGGGTTGAAGCATGAGGCGAACCACACACCCTGTCGTGCCTTATTGTTTAATTAATTGTTAACATACGCTCATTTTGTTGAAACAAATTGCTGAAAAAAGTCATGTTTGTCATATTAAATGTCTACATGAACAAAAACTTTAAGGTAACATAACTAAATAAATACCTAAAAGTTAAGGGTGACACTTTAGTGTATATGAGAGAGGGATAGAATGAAAAACAGAATAGATTTTTTTTATATATTACTTATTAGGTAACTTGAATTAAAAATGAAGACATTCTCAGAGGAATCCTTAATAACTTTTTTGAAAACATATATGCTGCTCAAATATTTTGAACATCTGCATGATGGTTTTCAAAATACTTGTGCTGCATGGGTGTTTACAGAATTGACATGCTATGTGATGGTTTCAATACAATTGCACAGAAATCCTTCAGGAAGGATTTGAAAATCTAAATGCTGTGCAATGGTTTTCAAAATCTACATGCTGCTCTATTGTTTTCAAAATTGTTTGTGCGGTATAAATATTTTTAGCGTGTGTTAAAGTTCAACACAAACAAAATCTTTAAGGTAAGATAACTTATTAAATACTTAAGTGAGCAGGGTGATAATTCAGTATTTGTGAAGGAGGGACAAAATGCGACACACCATTTTTTAAATAAATTAGTAATTAGATATCTTTAAAAATAAAAGCGTTGTCATCAGGGGTCAGCCAGGGAAGGAGAGGATCGAAAGTCCAGAGGACAGCTCTCCTCTCCCGGGGGAGGGTGGGAGTGGCGACCAGCACTTGCATGGCCCCTAGCAGTGACTGGGGGCTGGCACGTCAAGTCTCAAAATGTAGGGGGCCGAGGCAGAGTAGATGCCCAGCAGGCTGTGTATTGAAGCATGCACAGCTTGGCCATTGGCATCATTGCACCCTATGGCAGCCACACTTGGGGGGAGGGGAGAAAAATGGAGGAAAAACAGCTGACCAGTAGGGTGACACCAGTCCTCCACAGGTTCTGCACCCGGCCAGTGGGACACCTCTAAATCTGCATGAGATGAGTCCCAGCAGATGTCAGGGAGATGGGGCTGGGGGGACCAGTGGATAGGGACCGGTCAGCAGGGGGAGCATAAAGAAATAATAAAAAAGGAAAATAAAAGCATTTGCAAAGGAATCCTTCACAAATTCTTTGAGAATGTATATGCTGCATGAATATTTGAAATATTTGAAACAGCAGTTGGCCATGAACTGACGAACAGATTGGCCTTTGTCATTGTATTGACTGTTGTGATTGCACATGGACACCATTGTACCTGAACATGACATGCTGAATGTTATTATACTCAATGAACTGCAATTGAATTTAAACATTCAAATCCTACCACAGCCGGTGACCCATTATAGGACCTTTAAAGTTACTTGATCTCCCCCTTGCTTCATTCCTCCCAGCTGTTAACATGCATATAATCAGGACCCAGTGAAAATGAGATGTTACTTCTAAGTTCAGCTATCCTGGGTAAATACAGTGCAAACAAGAAGCCTTCATATGTACATGCAAACTTCTTAAAGAAAGGAAATCACCAGTTGCTTGAGTTCTTTCCTCACCAACTCAATGGAAGTCCCCCTCAATCCCTTTTCTTCAAAGTACTTAACTAGTTTAAGCTTGAAGGCAGAAACACTGCTGACTGACATCACTTGTTCTGGAATCCTAATCCAAATGTTTACCACTTGTTTGGTGATTTAAACATAGAAACATAAAATCTGTAAACAGAAAAATGCCCATTGACCCATTGTGTTGGCACATTTCTACTTTTTTGAATGAGAGAGCTGTAGAGGCTTTTCACTCTCTCTTTCCCCTTTCCTTTCTGCTGTAGACTTCACCATGGCTTTGTGTCTGTTCCACCTTTGTTAGAATCTCTGCACTGATTTTGCACAATTCAGCTCCCCCAGCAGCTTATTCCACCACTATACCACCCTCTTCGTGAAAAAGTACTTCCTGGTATCTCTCTTAAATTAGCCAGCCACCCTGCCTGCTGTGGCTGTACCTACCTTGGTCAGCATTTTTTCGCACTTCTCATCTTTTCCTCCCATACCTCACCCTCTGCCCCCTCCATTAGCGAGCTTCCCTTTCTTCCCGCACTCTCCTCTTCTGTTTCCTCCTCCCCCTAATCCTACCCTCCTTTCCTCTTCTCCTACTCATGCCTCATAGGCTCTTCCTGTCTCATCCTTGTCTTCTACTAATCCTAACCCACTCCCACCCCCGTGACTATGCCTTATGGACTGCTATGTTCCCCCTCCCTCAACCTCCAGCTTTTTCTGACTGTCTGAAGTTATTAGTAATCCCTGACATTGACAAACCTTGTACTTTGCCTAATGTATTGTTCATTGTATGCCCTATGTTAGATGTGAAAGGTCTTGTCTGTAATCAATACCGATCATTCACCCATTCCCAATGTTACATGTAACTGCTGTTTTGAATTGTTTACCTGTTCCTGTAACACATATGAATATTGCCTGGTGACTCTTGCATGGTACCTATAATCTGCAATGTTATCCTGACTACGTATGTTCTTCTCACATGGAACCTAGGTAAAGAGCCCTGCTCAAAGGTGTTAATCCAAGATCTCAATAAATAAATACATTTGCCCCCAGCCAGCTTTGTGGAAGTGCCCCTGGTGTTTGTGTTCTCACTCAGCTTGAACAATGGCCCGCTATTCAACTCGCAGAGGTATTTTTATGTTTCAATTATTTCCTCTCTGTCGTTTATCACCTTATACATCTACACGCTCAAGTATTTCTTCCCAATACTTCCCATGAATCTTCCACTTTTCAAAGACATTGAGTGCTCCTTGTCCTCTCATGCTTTTACATTCAGAAGAATTAGATTTGGTCTGCTGGTGTTATCCCTTTCAGATACTTAAAAACTGTTTAAAGATCATGTGCAAAGGTTTTTGCATATTGTTAAAGCTTGAATTCAAGTCCCTGTGTCATGATTAGAGTTTCCTGAAAATTTCATGCTGTTTGGTTTTGTGGTTTTCTTTAAATCAGTATTTAACTTGCTCTACAGTGGCTGAAAACCTGGAGTTATTTCTACCTCTCTCAGTCAGGCTTGGAGAGTGATGACATTCTCTTGGAGTACTGTAGCTTGCTGTTTCAGATTCCCAGTCACAGCAGACTGTAGAGGTAATACTGAATTGAAGTAGTGGAAATCTTTCTCTGTGAGAGATCAGCGTGTCTGTATCACAGCTTTAAGTTCTTTCGCATCAAAACTCTGATTTTGTCTAACTATATAACAGGGTTGTTTAATAAATATAAAATAAATCTAAATTTTGTTCATTCATAGAAATAGTTTGTTCTTGATGTAGCCTTCATAAATACATTTATATAAAAACATTTTTTTCACGTCAGATTGACAAACAGGTGCCTGTCACACTATAATTTCAAGCACATGTACTGTCTGAACTCACAAATTTCAGTTATTTGGTGGTTTCTGTGTGAAAATACATCATGTATGTGTATAAATAATCTCATCTCTTCTCACATGCTGGAACCTTCTTTGCTGATGTCAGTGACCATTGCTTCATTGCTGCGGTCAGATCACTGCATCATACAGGACCTATAGCTAAATTTCTTACAAAAAGGTCCCATCGTAACTTTGATGTGGCTGCCTATGTGGCTGCCTATATCCATGAGTTGGAATGTTCGCCACATTGGCAAGACTTCTATTTAGCTAACACGGTTAACTTGGCATATGATATTTTCCATGATATACTTGTTGGGGCCCTAAATATGTATGCCCCTATGGTAAAAATTAATGTAAAAAACAAAACATGTCATTGGTTCTCTGCCGAGCTGAAAGCTGAATTGCTTGGTAGCGATAAGCTGTGGAAAAAAGCTCACCGGACTAAGCTTGACTCAGACTGGTGTCAATTCAGAAGGGCACACAATGCTTGTATGAAAATGGTCAGGGATGCTAAGGTAGCGTTTTATCTTACCAAATTGGATTCTGCAGCAAAATGCTCCTCCAGATTCTGGAGGACAAACAAGGATATGTCCGAATATATGCCTAGTAATTCCTTGCCACCTAAGATTACAACTGGGAGTACTACTATCAATGATAAACCGGGAAGCCTTGATGCATTTAACAATCATTTTGCCACAGCTGGTCTAGCTTTCAAAAATTCCCCTGCATCCCTGGTCTGCTCCCAATTAAGTGAGCCATGCTCAGACTTTCCTGCCCCTGTACCTGGCTTCTCATTCCTCCCAGTCTCTCTGAAAGAGGTTGAAGATCTCATGCTCCAATTGGATATTAAGAAAAGTGCTGGTGCCGATTCTTTGGATCCTTATTTCCTTAAAATCGCCTGTCATGTCTTAGCTGTTCCTATCACCCACTTATTCAACTTATCATTGTCCCAAGGGCTTATTCCCCAGATCTGGAAAATTACTCATGTCATCCTCTGGTTTAAATCAGGGGATCCCTGCGACCTTAACAGTTATAGACCAATTTCCCTCCTCCCAACTTTGTCGAAACTTCTGGAAAAGATTGTCAGCAACCACCTAAGGGACTACCTCGAAACTAATAACCTACTAAACCCTATGCAATCTGGCTTTAGAACTAAACACAGTACTATTTCGGCCCTTGCCAAAGTAACAAATGATTGGTACTGAGAACTGGACAGCAGAAACTTTGTCTGTGCTATATTTCTAAACCTTAGTAAAGCTTTTGATACAGTGGATCATAGCCTGCTTCTCTCTTCTCTCTTCTCTGAAGAGTATAGGCCTGGACTCAGTTTCTTTGCATTGGTTCACTGAGTACCTTGTAGGATGGCATCAACAAATTAAGATTGAGAGTGAGCTATCCCCACTCAAACCTCCACTGACGGGAGTACCGCAAGGATCCATACTTGGTCCCTTACTATTCGCTATCTATGTTAATAACATTGATGAGAGTGTTAACAAGGCCAACATTCATCTGTTTGCTGATGACACGGTTGTATACATAAGTCGTCCGACACTCAAAGCCACTTGTGCTGACTTCCAGAAGGAATTTAACCAGTTCCAGAACCAACTCCTCCATAAAAAAGCTTCTTCTAAATGCTTAAAAAACCAAAGCAATGTTGTTCTCGCCCTATAACCGTGTGATGAATCCGCCAGCTCTGGAGCACTACCGCAGATTACCACAATTCTTGGAGAGAAACTAGAGTTTGTCTCAAAGTTTAAATACCTAGGTGTGTGGTTAGACCATAATCTATCATTCACTGAGCATGTCGAGGACCTTGTAAAGAAGTTAAGGCAGAGTCTGGGGCTATTCTTTAGAATTAACCAGTTTCTTACTAGAGATGCAGAAGTGTGCCTTGTCCAAACTACTTTTCTTTCACTGATCTATTATGCAGATTTCCTTTACAGTCAATGTCCCAAAGCCTCGCTTGCAAAGTTGGATATGCTTTACCACAGGGCCATCCTTTTTATTACTGGTCTTCCCATCTCTATCCATCATTGTTCCTTGTACAAAGCCATAGGGTGGTCCTCTCCTATGTTTAGACATAATAGAAACACAGTCCTTTGGACTTACAGAGTCTTCTTGAAGCTGCTTCCACAATATATAATAGACTGTCTCCCACTAAGTGAGCCAGGAATGTATGCCCTAAGAAGTGCATCCTGCATCACATTATGTATCCCCAAGGCTTCCTCTCACTATGGCAGAGTGGCCATTAGTTTCCTGTTGCCAACATTGTGGAACAGAGTACAAACATGATTGAAATTAAGCTGCCTTCACAGTATGAATGCCTTCAAATCTCTATAAGCTAGGTATGTGTGTGAGCCATGCAATTGTTACCCCAGCCCCTAATTTTTGTCTGAAGCATCAGGCTGCTGCCCTCTGAGCATAGTTGAATTTATGATCACTTGTAACCTTCGGTGACCTTAACTCTGTGAGCGTCTTATGCCTTAAATGTTTTTCCCCTCTAGAAATCCCTGTAGGGTTATTATCTCTTCATGGCTTCGCGGCCATTACAACTCACTCACCCTGCTGTCTTTTACATATTTCTTAACCTGTGGCTCTTATTCCCCTACCCTGTACCATTTAACTGCTCTATTTCACCTTTGTATTCCCCCTCCGCTGCATTCCACTCTTACTATGTCTTTTCTCTGTCCCCTAACTCTCTTCCTTACCATAGACTAGCCCTTCAGGGTTCCTGCCCCTCAGGTGGGAGAAATGTAGATACTGGGCGGTTGTCACTTCTGCCGCTGCCTGAGACACCTAAACCGAACTCCTTATTAGCGAGGTGCGGCATTGCCAATACCCTATCGGAACGTGAGTGCTTTTCTGCTCTGGCGTCTGATTGGCTCCTGCTGTCTGCCCCTGTGTCTCCATCAATACTAAGCTAAAGTCTAATTCTCTGTCTAAAACTCGCACAAAAAAGAGCTGTATTTACTTACTGCCTAACAGTTATGACCTCTATTATTTCCTGTTTAGAGTGTCAAGAGTTGGGACTTTGTTTGATTACACTCCTTTCTGAATTTCTGTGGTTGGGCCAGTCTTTAGGCGACCAGGAATACCCAATTCTGTTGTCCTGCTGTTTTGGTCCTCCCACTGGTTCAAATGTTCCACTGTCCATGGCCCATTACTTATTATCCACCACTTCTTCCATCCTCTGCCAAGGATATGCTCTCCACAGGCTCCCTGCCCATAGGCATGGGAAACCCGGGCACCGGGCGATCGGCACTGCCTCTACCACCACCTAAGAACCTAAGCTCAGACTCCCCATTAGCAAAGCATGGCATTAGCAGCCATCAAATTGGAATGTGAGCGTTCTTTGGCATTGGCTTCCGATTGGTTCCTGCAGCCTGCTTCTGTGTCCGTTCTAAACCAAACATACATCTGATTTCCATGCCACAATGTGCCAAAAAAGAGAAGTAATTACTTTTTTCCTTGACTGTTAAGACCCTTATCCTTCTGTTTAGAGTGTTACATTTAGTGATGCTGTGTGATTACACTAATTTTGAAATTCTGTGCTTGCGTAAGCTCCCTACACGAGTGTCCGATCACTTCTCCCTACTGAAGTTCCTACTAAGCCTCATCTAATGTCCTCCTTAAATATTACAGAAGCACTCTGAACTGATATGACTGATGTAACATTGAGTACTTACTTGCATTAATTGCATTAATTGTTTTTTACTTGTGTTATTTG
This sequence comes from Neoceratodus forsteri, assembly GCA_016271365.2. Taxonomy (NCBI): domain Eukaryota; kingdom Metazoa; phylum Chordata; order Ceratodontiformes; family Ceratodontidae; genus Neoceratodus; species Neoceratodus forsteri. The sequence goes on along the minus strand of CM057450.1, from coordinate 1,988,125 downwards.
GCTCTATTGTAAATATCTCTGTATGCATTGTACCATTTGACCCGGAGTTAACCAGGTCCATCTTATTGAGCTTGCTCAATGATGTTCTCCTGGATAAATAAAGGTTTTGATTGATTGATTCATTGACATTATATGGCATCCCAATGCACCATGTCTCTTTTCCACAGTTGAGGCAGCTGCACTCTTCTGTCACCTGTCCCCTGCCCCACAAGCCATCTGCCTTCTGCTCTACATTCAAGGCTGCTGCACCCTGCTGTCCACTTTCTTCTCCCACACAGTCATGGATCATGCAGCCTGCTGCTTCTATCCCCTGCCTAAAGAATCAGGGTTGCTGCACCCTGCTACCCCCTGCCCAAACAGTTGGGGTTGCTGCACACTGCTGCCCTCTCTCCCCACCCCACCCCCACAGTCAGTTACACTGAACCTGTTGCACCCTGTTCCCATCTCCACAGTCAGGGCTGCTGTGCTCTGCCAAGCCCTACAGTACCAGGTCCCCCTGCCTCCACAGTTGGGGCTGCTGCATCATGCTTCCCTAGACCACCTGAGGTGGGGCCTTTGCTGCACCCTGCTATCAGTTGCCCCAAATGGGTACGGCACACCCTGTCTCACAGTTAGGGCTGCTGTACCCTGATGCTCCCCTCTGTACCATGCTGTCCTCTGTCCTCTGTCACCACAGCCAAGGCTGCTGCACCCTGCTGCTGTCTACACAGTTGGGGTTGCTGTGGCCTGCTGTGCCTTAGAGCCCCATTCCTCTGCAGTTAGGGCTGCTGCACCATGCTGCCACTTGTCACAAGAGTCAGGGCATTTGCTGCATCCTGCTGAGTGCCTCCAGAGTTGAGGCAGTTGCACCCTCCTTCCCCCCCCGTTACCAGAGTCAGACCCTTTGCTGCACCCTGCTGCCCACATCCCTTGTCCCAAGCAGGCATAGCTGCGTCACCCCGTCCCTCATTTTGGACTTCTGTACCCTGATGCCACGTCTGTCTCCTACCCAAACAGTCAGGGCTACTGCACCCTGCTGCCCTCTGTTTCCACAGCCACAGTCATGGACACAGTACCCTGTTACCCACTGTTCCTGTCTCTGCAGTCAGGGCTGCTGTACTGTACTGTGCTACACCCTAGAGTCCCATGCCCCCTGCCTTTAAAGCTGGGGCTGCTGAACCCTGCTATGTACTTCCATTGCCCCAGATGGGTTGGGCTGCTGTACCATGTGTACCCTGTGCCATGGTCATGGCTACTATACCCTGACCCCCACCTCTGTCCTTCCCCACATTCAAGGCTTCTGCATCATGTGGTCCTTTGTCCCTGCCACCACTGTGCCCTGTTGTGCCATGGAGCCCCTTGCCTCCACAGTTAGGGTTAGTGCACTATGCTGCCCCCTCCTACAGGATGAGGGGGAAACAGGGTGCCATGGCTGCGACTGTGGGGGTTGGGAAAGAGGGCAGCATGGTGCAGCAGCCCCAACTGTTCACCCAGGAGATAGGGGTGTCATTAGGGTACATAACCCCAAACTGTGGGACAGGGTGCAGCAGCCATGCCTGTTTGTGACAAGAGATGTGGGCAGCAGGGTGTAGTGAAGGATCTGACTCATGTAGCAGGGGTGCAGCAGGGTGCAGCTGCCTCAACTGTGGAGGCACACAACAGGGTGAAGCAAATGCCCTGACTGTTGTGGCAAATGGCAGCATGGTGCAGCAGCCCTAACTGCAGAGGCATGGGGCTCTAGGGCACAGCAGGAGACAGCAACCCCAACTGTGTATACAGGAGCAGAGTGCAGCAGCCCTGGCTGTGGTGACAGAGGACAGCATGGTGCAGAAGCCTCAACTGTGGAGCAGGACACAAGGGGGAATCAGGGTGCAGCAGCCCTGACTGTGATACAGGGTGTTCATGGTGCAGCATCCCTGCCCATTTGGGAAAATGGAAGTGGGTAGCAAGGTGCAGCAAAAGGCCCACCTCAGGTGGCCTAGGGCAGCATGGTGCAGCAGCCCCAACTGTGGAGGCAGGGGACCTAGGACTCTAGGGCTTATTAGAGCAAAGCAGCCCTGACTGTGGAGACAGGAACAGGGGAAACAGATGCAGCATCCCTGACTTGGAGGGAGAGGGCAGCAGGGTGCAGCATCCCCTACTGTTTGGATAGGGTGCAGCAGCCCTGATTTTTTAGGCAAGGTATGGAGGCAGCAGGGTGCACAATCCCTGATTGTGTGGGAGAAGACAGTGGGCAGCAGGGTGCAGCAGTCCCAAATGTGGAGCAGAAGGCAGGGGGATTGTTGGGAAGGGGACAGGTGGCAGCAGAGTGCAGCTGCCTCAACTGTGGGGAAGAAACACGGTGCATCGGGATGCCGTATAGTGTTTCTATTTATACACATACATGATGTATTTTCACACAGAAACCACCAAAGAACTGAGATTTGTGAGTTCAGACAGTACATGTGCTTGAAATAGTGGAGTGTGACAGGCACCTGTTTGTCAATGTGACATGAGAAAAAACATTCTTACATGAATGTATTTATGAGGCTACATCAAACACAAACAATTTCTATGAATGAACAAAATTTAGATTTATTTTACATTCATTAAACAACCCTGTGTTATATAGTTGGAAAAAATCAAATTTTTGATGAGAAAGAACTTAGAGCTATGATTCAGACAAGCTGATCTCTCACAGAGAAAGATTTCCACTACTTCAATTCAGCACTGAAACTCAAATGATCAACTTTTTATAAGAAGAGAATGATAGATTTTAAGCTAATCTAAACACAAACCACAGACTGAATTTGTAAGAAACCTGGTGAGCAAACCAGTAACTCTACAGCCTGCTATGTTTGGGAATCTGAAGCAGCAAGTTACAGTACTCCAAGATAATGTCATCGCTTTCCAAGCCTGACTGAGAGAGGCAGAAATAACTCCACTGTTTTCAACCACTGTTGAGCAAGTTAACAAATGCTGATTTAAAGAAAACCACAAAACCAAACAGCATGATATTTTCAAGAAACTTTAATCATGACCCAAGGACTTGAATTTAAGCTTTATTAATAATATGCAAAAACTTTTGCACATTATCTTTAATTACGTCACTCCTGAGTCTACACTTTTCCATTGAAAACAGTCCCAATTCTGCTGATTGGTCCTCATAGCTTGCTTTCCAAGCTTTCCACTACCTTGGTCACTCTCCTCTGTACCCTCTCAGTCATGTTCAAATATTAGGTCCAGAACTGTACACCATAACCAACATTGGGTCTGACCCCTGACTGTACAGGGACATTACAGTATCTCTTAATCTGCCTACAGAATTTCTCATGATGCATGCCATGATTTTATTTGTTTTGCTAGTTGCTGCCCCACACTGTTGTGTACATTTAAAGTCATTGCTGATCACTAGCCCAGGGTTTGTTTTCTTCTGCATTTCGGTAAACTGTGTTGTTCGCATACTACTTGGCTTTCATATGTTTCTGACCTAGGAGCATCACTTTACAATATTCAACACTGAATTTAATCTACAATTTTTCTGCTCATAGAAGAAAAGCATGTCCAGGTCACTCTGCATTTAGAAACATAGAAACATAGAAGTTGACGGCAGAAGGAGACTGCTAGGTCCATCTAGTCTGTCCATTTCATTTAGACCTATTTTGACAATCTAGTTGCCCTTTGTAGTCAGGGCTTTCTTTTGTCTATCCCATGCATTCTTGACAACCTTCTGTAATGTAGCCACCCTTCCTACTTTGGTGTCATCAGCAAACCTAACAACCTAGCTGCTGCTATCATCTACAACTCCCTTAGGAATGTATTAAAAAATGTTGGCCCAAACACAGAACATTGCAGGAATCCACTTGTTTTCTGTTTCCATGTGGATAGATTAACATCTTTTAGATCCCATTGTTTCCTGCCATTCAGTCAGTTTGTAATCCATTGCATTACATGTCCAGTTATGCCTAGATTCTCCCTTTTATGAACTTGCCTGCTGTGTGGCTCAAAGTCAGAAGCTTTGCAGAAGTCCAGGTACACAACATCTGTGGGTTTCTTCTCATCAAGCATCTTGCTTACATTATCAAAAAATGCAAAAAAAATATGACATGATTTACATTTGCAGAATGCATATTGGGCCCTCAAATCTAAGTTGTTTTCCTGGAAGTGTTCAATAATTCTGATTCTTATGATTGTCCTAAGCATCTTCTTTGGTATGTATGTTAACCTAACTCACCTGTAGTTCTCAGGCTCAGCCTCAGAGCCTTTTTTTTAAAATATTGTTACCACATGGGCCACCATCCAGTAATTAGGCATGTTGCAGTTCTCAATGACTCATTGACAATTATTTTCAATGGGACAGATGGCCCTTGCATAATTCCTACAGGATCTGGGTGTTTATCCGTACACATTGCCAAGTGGATGGTTATCATCTTTTGCATTCTTTCAGCCACTTCTGGCACTGTACTCATGTCCTGTATTATACCCTGTTATTCCTTTGTGACCAGCCTTTCATTATCATCCCATCTCCTTCCTGTGTGAATGCCAATGCAAAATACTCATTTAAGCATTCAGCCATCTGAGGCGCGAAACTAAAAATATTAAGCAAACAGCAGGGAAGCAACATGGAGAAAGATTGAGGGACCTGGGACTGTATTCCATGCAATACAAACAACTAAGAAGTGACCTATGTCTGACATATAGAGCATTTAATGACGGAGACTTGTGGGAATGTCTGGGGTATGCAAGAAATGAATCGACAAGGGAAAGTCGGTTCCATCATTTGTAACTCAAGGGTGATTTTTTTTAAACAAATAAAAGGGCAAACAGGTTAAACCAGAGGGTAGTGAATATCTGGAATAAACTACCAAGGGATGTGGTATCAAGTGGTACCATGGAGGCTTTTAAATCCAAGTTGGATAGGTATATGGGTGAAAGCAAGTATTTATTTCAGGATTGAATTGGCAAAGTCAGTATGGCCACTGGCTAAAGACTTATACTTTTCCTATGTTCCTATGTTCCTCCTTGGTTATTATGTCACCACTTTTCTGATCCTTCAGAGGTCCAACAGCTATTGTTACTTTCCTCCTCTCATTATCATAGGAACTTTTTGTTGTTGAATTTGGCTTCAAGCAGTATCTGCTCTTCTGTTATTTGTTTTGCACCCATGATTCTGCATTTGAACTCACTGAATTTGTCTCAGTAGATGTGTCTGTTTTTACTGGTGTCTTGCAATTCACTCATCTTAGAAATTGGTGAAGTCAGTCATCATAGTATGCTAAATAAAAAACCTATTACAATAGGTATCATTGAAAAACTTACCTATTACATAAAATAAGTAAAATGCAGCATTCATTGCAGTCATTGACAGCTCAGTTGGCAGCCGTCCATAATGAAGAAAGGAGGGCTGTGCCGGTCACCAGCTTGGGTTTGGGATGGGGGAAGGGGCTGGTGGGGAACTACCTGCCAGGGTCAGGTGGGGGTCCACTAGACACCAAGGAAGGGTCATTTGGTTCTTTTATAGGGGATCAGGGATAGGGTAGTGGATCTGCTAGATACCAGGGAATGGGTTTCGTTTCTTTTACAAGGGATGAGGAAGCGGGTGGGGGGAGTGACCACTGAACACCAGGGAATAATGATGGCTATATCGGGCATGGGGTGCGGGTGGGGGGATGGGACCACTGGACACCAGAGAATAGTAGTTGAGATGCGGTACAAGGGATCAGGTGGGGGGAGGGACCACTGGACACCAGGGAATGGCACTTGTACATTGGACATGGATGTGGTGGGGGAGGGAAACTGGCACCAGGTAGAATGTTTTTTGTACTTGTGCTGGTGATCAGCGATCATGGGGGGACCACTAGCACTAGGGAGAATGTTTGATTTTACTCAGGCTGGCAATTGGTGATCACTGGGGGGGGGGGACCACCAGCACCAGGGAGAATTCTTTCTTTTTACTTCAGCCAGTGATCACGGGGTTGGGGTAGCTAACACAAGAAATAATTATTTCCTTTTGCTCGGGCCAGCGATCACTGGGGGGTAGCTAGCACCAGGGAGAATTCTTTCCTTTTACTCGGGATGGTGATCGACAGTCATGAGGAGGGAACCACTAGATGCCAGGGAAATATATATGTTTTTACTTGGACCAGCAATCGAAAGGGGGGGGGCCACTGCAGTACCTCCACCAACTACTAGGTTGCACAGCATAAGGTAAAGTCTCAGTTGGTAGTATTTACTCCATGCAAGGGGACCGCATAGGATGCCCTTGCACAGAGCAAATGCTTTGTGAATCAGACAGCACTGATATTCACATCCCCTCTCCTTCATTTGCATTGTGGCCTCCTCCACACTTTGCCTCCATGCAAACTGAGTTTTGTAATGCAAAGTCATCGCTAAACCCAGTTTGCTCACAGAGAATCGGGTTTGCGCCAGGGCAAAATTTTGTGAATACTGGCTTTGATCACTTAACTTAAAAATTATTGCGTTAATATATAAGGTGAATAACAATGATGCTAAAACATGCCCTTGATGTACCCCTAAATTTGTGGTTATATTTGCAGTTAATTTTCCCAAGTTGTTATACTGAATAAAAGACTAAGTGTTTTTATGTAACCTAATTAATATGTCTAATAAGTGTGCATCCATCCCCAAGTGATACAATGTTATCCATAAGATTTTCCTGTTTACGCTATTGAACACCATCCTTAAGTTGATGAAACAGCAGAATAATTTACCTTTCTGATTGGCATATTTATAAGGTGAGAGAGAATCACGCAATGTTGGACAGTAGACCTGTTTTTTTCTGAAGCCATTTTGGACTTCTCCAAGAATATTTCTATCCTCTCTCCATTTCTCTAATCTTGATAGAACAATTCAACAGAGGAGTTTTTTGTGTTGTGTCAGTTAAGCTTATCGGACCATACATCTGCAGATCATTTAGCAACCCTTTATTGTGTATTCGGTATATGATATTTCCTGCCCAAAAAGTTGGGAACTTTCATGACTGAAAAATATAATTAGATATATAGAATAGCAGAGGTATCTGCCAGTCTAGAAAAAAAATTAGAGACTACTCTATCGGAGCCTGGTGCCTTACTGTTCTTAGTTTGAAGCACCACTCCTGTAATTTCTAATCGCGAGAAGCAAAGGGGAACTGGATATGAATTCACCTGGATATGGTCTTGCGAAGGTAATACTATGTTGTCCCGCTATTCTTTTTCTGGGTCAATAAACTTTTTTGTAATAAGCTTCCCACTTAAAGGACTTAATGTATGCATCTAATGATGAATAATACAGTATGTGTTACAACTCTTCACACCAGAGTCCAGAATTGTTTAATGTTTTTCCCTACAGATAAATCATGTAAACTTCTCCAGTGATGTTTTTGATAATATTGCTTTTATTCAGAAATAATTTGATTATATTGTTTTGGTTTCCTGTTTAAGATATTTGGATTAATTTTGGTTTTGACCCTATGTACCCTTCTAACTAAGTTCATTAGCTCTTTTTTTGTTGCTGTTGTAGTACATCTTTTATTAAACCAGGAATTTATTTTCCTAGCAATATTGGTCTTTTTATACAATAATGGGGATATTAAATGTAGCAGTTGTTCCCAAAGATAAATACAACAAATTGGATTCTGAGAACCTAGGATTTAATTTCTAAATTTCAAGGCCTGAGTGATGTTAAGACAACATTCTGGGCCAGATTTTCAAAACTTTGCCCCAGGGCTAAATTAGCACTGCCCAGAGTACTAGATTAGCCTGGAACCAATAGCCCATTATATTCAGAAGGGATAGCCCCGGTGCTAAACCTACTGAATATAGCATGCTAAGGAAGCCGGGCAAACTGGGCTATGAGTGCAGTGCAAAAATAGCCGAGAAAAAGACAGCTCTGAATATAGCAACTAGGAAGTGCAAACCACAACACCATCCCAGTGCACAGCAACGTAAAGGAAGGTAGAGGTGAACTATGTGGTCTATGTGTGTGCTAGCAAAGGAGTGGATTCATTAAAGCTGCAAGCACCAACACATGTGAAATTAAAGTGTGCAGAAATGTACAATGTTTCTATAACGTTTGCATGGTGCAAACACATTTGCACAGGTTTTGCATGGGGCTAAGCCGTTTGGCCGGTGCTATCACATTTATCCAGAGCAAAATTTTGCTATATTCAAAAGCGACATGCAAATGAGTCTACTTAGGCAATCTTTGGGCAAACATCCAGATTAGCACCTCATTATGTCTTGATTTGCCCAGCGCTATTGCAAGGTCCCACAGCTCCACCTGTAGGTCAGTCTGGAAGTACAGGGGCTGGCTGGGTCTGCCCATAGGTCCACCTGTAGGTCAGTCTGGCAGTACATGGTGGTAGCTGCAGGCTACAGTTGTACAGAACTGCATAGAATATTGTGCCCCAGGGGACTACACAGCACAGGCACAGGTGGTGGTGCAGCACGCAATTGTCAAACTGTAGACCTTTTGTTACACACTTTCTCGCATAATAATGGGGAGTAGGGGGTCTGAGATTACTGTTCATCATAGAAATGGTTTTATTGTAATATTACAATAAAACTACATTTATTATGATGAACTGAGTGGCTGGTCTCCAGATACTTTTTCTCTTCTGCATTGATGTTAACCATTCAACCAGCCCCAAATAGGAACATTTGGACTACTTTATACAAAGGGCACCCACCCACGTTCTCTTCCTTTACAGTGCACAGCAGACACTATAGTAGCAAGGAGGCCAGTAATATGAGGGACACAGCAATGCCTATGGTGTGTAGGGCATTAATGATCACTGCACTGTACACAGTGACAGGTCCAACTTGCAGGTGTGTACTGACACTGACATTACTGTTGTGCTGTTGTGTGACGCACAGATGCTGCACCACTGGCATGGGATACTCACAGTGACATATACATGGCTGGCTGTGTGTGCTGTGGTGTCTGTACAGATGTGCGGTATGTGGCTGGGGGGGCACATACCATCAGACAGGCACACTGGTGTTGGGGTATTCCCAACACTGGACCATTTGCACTGCATGGCTTGTAGTCTGTGGTGCAGCCTGGCCATCTGTACATCATCCCCTCAACACCCACCATTCCCACAGTGCTGCATGTGTGTGCTGGCTTGTTAGTGTCCACCGAAGGGTGGTCTGCAGGTGTGTGCTGTATGGCCACACTGCAATGGTGTCCACTGGGAGCTAGGTCACCACTTACTGCCTGGCATGGCTGGGACGGGTAGCAGATGATGGCATCATTGGGATGCCAGCCATGAGCAGCATGTTTCTAATATGTCTGGTTTATTTCTATGTTTCATACTTGCTAGTTAGGGTCACGCAAAGCTGCGCAAAAGTCATGCAAAGCCACACAAAACCACAAAGTCATGCAAAGCTGGTTTGCCCAGAGTTAAGACTACCTTTTCCTGTGTGGTAATTTGCACCATGCAAAGTGTTGCACTAAGTCACACAAACACACTTTGCGCGGCACTATTTGCTGAATATAGCACTGCGCATGTACTCATGCACACTTCTCCTCAGTTTGCCCCTTGCATACATTATACATTTGCCCAGTGCTAATGCAGCTTGCCCACACTATTTGACCTTTTGAATATAGCAGACCCGTGCAAACCTGGCGCTAACCCTGTGAAAATGGCTTCCGACCAGCGCAAAGTCTTGAATATCTGTTCCTCTATCTGTTAAATATCAAATTGTGTCCATTTAATTCTTTTGAGGTTGATCACGTCTACAGAACTTAAAACAACATTTGACGTTCTTTCCAAGCTTTTTTTCCAGAGTTTAATGTTACCTGTACTGGTAGATGAGGAAATTCCATCCTTTCTATGATTTCTGGATCCAAAACTCTGTCTTATGCGTTGATGTTTCAGGAAAATAGATCAATTATTGAAGCACAGTTTGGCGAGTGATAAGAGAGATTTTCATCTCTATCACTATTGGTTCTTCCTTTAATAAAAACTAAGTCAATACCTTCTTGAAGATTTACTAAGACGTTTCCTGTGTCATTTGTTTCCTTGCCCTTTGAGCTAACAATATTATTTAGGTTATCAGTTAGAATTTCAATCCTTTCTAGATGTTCTTCAAATGGAAGCTCGTTGATCAAATGTATGTTAAATAGAGGATATCCTTGCATTAAGTTCTCCAGCAAGAAAACTGTCATAGTCTGGATGCACATCAATTATTTGCTTCAATATGATATTCAACCTAACCCCAATTTCAGAATATTTTTTAGAAGAAGAATTTTTTGGAGGGATATACATTTTAAGAAAAGCTTGACTTTTGTGCAGGGCCTTGAATCTTTACTACTAATACATTTTCAGGATCTGTGAGATAGAGTGTGGACATGATGTATTTCCTCAGTTTTACTGCTGTTAGCAGACCCATCTTGCTTCTACCTTGCTTTGAAGAATGATGAACTTTTCTCATAAATATGTCATAACCTGATAATTTGGGAGGATCAGCTGACCACCAAATCTCTTGTAACTGGATAACATCATCATAGGAAATAAAAGTCATGCACTCTTTAGCTACTTACTTTAAAGACAGAATGACAGTGTTCCAACACAGTATATTTATAGTATTCTTTATTTCATTGTACTGATAAGAAAAGTTTCCTATAGAAACTGGTCAGTCCTCATTTTGCTGCACTGTATTTACTGGTCTATCTCTGGTTATATAATTTGGGGAAGGAGCATTATCCTCAACAATCTGTTCTCTGGGATTTGCAATATTATCTGTTTTATTATTATGTAGAATGACAAGCATGTGTTCCATGTCTATTATGTGTATTCCCAAAGGGTCCAAAAGTTTGATTTCCTAAGTATTTGGTGCACAACATGCTCATTTTTTTTGTTTAAATTCTGTTTTTTTTTTCTGCTCCCCCGTCTGCCGGTACATCCACCCAGTCATAGACCCCTGGACTCCCACTTCCATATTGGCTGTGACTCCCTACACCCCCCGGCTTTCCCCTCCAGGAGGTTGCAGCACCTGGGCCCAGAGCCGCAATCGTGGGACTAGAGTCAGGAGCTGGCCTAGAAGCTAATCAGGGCCAGGGGCAGGCATCATTTGTGGTGGACGAGAGGAAGGATTTTTCTTGGCTTCCCAGGGGTGGGGATGTGCAATGACATCCTGCATCCACCCCACCCTCCCCAACTGTCTGACGCCAGCACTTGCCTTTCCTCCTGGCCTCCACCTGGAGTCCTTGCGCGCCGAGCATTCCCCCAGCCTTCTCCCCAGAGAAGGAGAGCAGTCCAGAGGGTGCTCCATCCTTCTCCTCCGGCTGGCCCTCCAGCTCCCCAGGTCCATCCCCAAACCCGGGTTTCCGGCATCGCAAGCGGAAATCCAACCGCTGCACTGGCAGGCCAGCCAACATGCTCCTTTTTAAAATAAACATCAATTTGTGAATTTACAGTGTTGACTGGGCTTCTCTGTATTCAAACTATTTAATTCTGCTCTATGTCTAGTCTGAAAATCCACTTAAGAAAGTCATAAATTAACCTTTCGGTTTTCCCTATAGGTTCATTATATGGAACTTTACAGCTAAACATTATCATAGTTGAATTTCCTTTACTTACTATTTGAGTTGTGGTTGGTGGCTTCTGGACCAGTTATGATCTGATTAATCTGATTAAATAATATGTTATCCAATGCCAGCTGTTTGGTTAAGGGAAGAGATATATAAAAAATGTACAATGTTGTTCCTTGGATGATTGTTCCAGGTCTAAACTGTTGTAATGATTTTTCCTGGATATCAATTCACTGCAGGTCAATTTGTCATTGGCCATTAAAACTACTTCAGGATGTGGCAGCCCTCTGTCATTGACTTGCTGATATACTTTAGCAATTGAAAGGGGGTTAATTATCCTAAATAGAAAAGGGGCCAGGTATTCAAAAGTTAGCGCAGATGCTAATGGGTTTGCGCTTGCGCTATCCAGGTTTGCATCTGGTTTTTGGGTGGGGGATATATTCAGAAGCTCCTGTAACATGTGCTCAACTCATTAGCATCCAGGTGCTAATATAATGCTGCTGCAATGCAAATGAAGGGGTCCCCTCTTGCATATGGGCACAGTGACATGTTCAAAGGTTTGCGATGGCAGTAAATGGCACCCAAAGTGTCACTATTTACTGCCTCTGAAAACCGTAACTTAAGCAGGCAATAAGCCCATTTCCCCACCCCACCTATGGTGGGACAGTTGTGCTGCAGCTGCCTGCCCCCCATCACCCATCATGCCAGCTTGGTTGTTGGTCCCGGTGTCCAGTGGCAGCCACCACCCCGAACACCCCTCCTGTGCCTGTTAGACATATCCCTGGTGTCTAATGGCACCGCACACCCCCTGAACACCTCTTTGCATCATGCATAGCTATCCCTAGTGTCTAGTGGCACCCCCCCAATCCTGAACACCCATCCCATATATGATACATTTATCCCTGGTGTCTAGTGGCACCCACCACCTTCTGATCACCTGTCCCGTCTGTGATACACCTATGCCTGCTCTAGTGGTAACCACCACACTCTGATCACCCATCCATATGAGAAAACATATTTCTAGTGTCTAGTGGTGCCCCTACCCCCAATCTCCCTTTCTGTATATCGGCACCACTCTCTGGTGTCTTGTGGCACCCCCCACCCCTGATAACCCCACCCATGTGCCCTACACCTGGCATCCAGTGATATTCCTACCCATCCCCTGAATGCCAGTCAACAAACAAACCAGAGAACATTGGCAGTCCCAGACCCCCACTGCCCTCACCTAGAACCCCACCCACCCAAACCCCTTACTAGTCTTTCCAGGGATGTGCATTGAATCTTGATGCAACAACCAGCACTGCACACCTCCTTGGCTGGCTGCCAAATGTGCCAACAGTGAGTGTGCATGCAATATACTGTATGCATGCTATAGATAAATTTACATACAATATACTGTATGCAGTGTTCTGGGTGCGGCTGGGGTGGATGGGGGGGGCTGCTGGACCACCAGTGTTCTCTGGTTCATTTGTTGACCTTTATTCAGGGAGGGGTTGCCAGTGGATGCCATAGATATTATAGGGTACATGGGCAGTGTGATTGGGGAGGTGGTGTTCCACTAGACACCAGGAAGTTGTGCTGATATATGAATTGGGTGATCGGGGTTGGGGGGCACCACTAGACAGCAGGGGTATGTTTTCTCACATGGGACAGGTGATTGGTGTGGAGGATGCCACTAGACACAAGGGATAAGTGTATCATAGATGGGATGGGAGTTCAGGGCTGGGCTGAGTGTGCTACTAGACACGAGGAATAAGTGTATCATATACAGGACGGGAGAGCAGAGAACAGTATAATATGCTTTGGATCTTCCCTCTGGTTCAAGCCACAGAGGCAACCACTGTATCACTAATTTCTTATGTTTCATCATATCTCACTTCAAAAACACAAATAAAAAAAGACTGAAAGCAAAATCTGGAAAAATGTTTCCATAGCTCAAGTTTGAGTAGTACTGTATATGCAACTATACTTCAGATTTATGTACTTATTTATGTTTTACTAAGAAAGAGCTACAATTACTCATTTTATTTAATTTTGTTTATTGTTTTTATTTATTGGATTTTGGTAACTGGTAGGCCCACAGAGACCACTGTTTCTATGTTCAGGGGTGACCTGGGATTAATTACATAGAGCAGAGTGTACAGTTGACATTCTGGTGTACAAAAGTTACAGAGACAGGGTTAAATGCACATACAAATACAATGTTAACATGCCCAGTAATTAGTTACTTGGAACAAATTGCACTAAAAGAAGAGATAGAGTCCACCACAGGAAGGATATCTGTGCAGGATAAAACTGAACAATAGCAAGTGGCGTACTCTCCGTGGTAGCAACTGAATTGATTACTGTCAAGAAGAGCAGCCTTGAGACATTTCTTAAAGGCAGCAGAAGTGGTACAGTCCTGGACCATGGAAGGAAACTTATTCCAGAAGTTAGGGACTGTGCTGCCAAAAGACCATCACCCTAAGGTGGATTTGATCCCTATCAGGGTATTGGTAGAGAAGCGGAGGAATCTTGTCTGGGGTTTAAGCACCAGAATGTCCTTAAGGCTAGGAGGGCAAGAGACGTTTATCATTTAATAAACCAGACAGAACAAGGCATAGCTCAGTTTCTCTTCCAGGGAGTGCCATTTTAATATGGAGAACACCTTGCAGTTGTGCTTCCTGTTCTTTGTATCTGCTGCAAACTGTCAGAGCCTGCTGTAGAGGAGTTGGATCCTATTCAGTTTTGTTTCTCTTCAAGAGGAAAGGAATGTAGCACCAAACAACAATACTGGGAGTAGGATATTGCAGGAAATGGTCTGACATGCCTCTTTTGGAAGGTAGCCCCTAAGCCTCTGCAGTAAACCCAATAATCAACATGACTCCTGAAGGAGAGCCTCTAATCTAGTGGTATCCCCAAGTTACTTTACTGATACAACAACTTCTAGATGAGCACCTTCAGAGGTGCTTTCAGCAGAAGGGCAGACAGCAAGGAGAACCAGGGATAAATGACAACCAAGGAAGGGGCTGGAGTAGAGCAGCGAAACAGTCTAGGGAGGTCAAATCATGGAAAGCCATGTGTGTAAATGCCAGAAGCCTTAGCAACAAGATGGAAGATCTGGAGGCTGTCATGGTGCAGTCAGACCTGGACATTGTGACCATCACTGAAACCTGGTGTAATGATAACCACGACTGGGAGATGGCCATACCTGGCTACAACATATTCAGAAGAGACAGAGCAGGCAGGAAGGGAGGAGGAGTGGCACTGTATGTGAAAAATGACATAAGGGCCACAGAGATCCAGGAGGAACAAAATGGGGAGAGATACTGTGGGTTAAGCTGGAAAGGAAAATGGGACAGCCATCCGACAGGTGTGGTCTAAGACCACCAGCCCAGGAGGAAGAAACAGATAGGAGTTGATGCTAGCCATCCAAAGGATGGCAGACAAGGGTGAGGTAGTACTGGTTGGAGACTTCAATATTCCAGGACGGGACTGGAGCATCCCAACAGCAGCATCAACTAGGAGCAGATTTATCCTGGACTCCTTCAGGGTGCCTTCCTAAGCAACTGGTCATGGAACCAACTCGGCAGAAGGCAATACTGGACCTTGTGCTCACAAAGTGGATGGGGTAACAGTGGGGAGCACCTGGGGAACAGTGACTACCAGTCATTGTGGTTTGAAATCACAGAAAGAGCAGAACCAAACCACACAAAACACGATCCTGGATTTTAGGGGAAGACTTTGGGAAAAATGGGAGATACTTAAAGAGGCATTAAGGGAATGGGACAGGAATCAGGGGTTGAAGAACAGTGGGCAGTATTTAAAATGGTGATTACAAGAACAACAGAATTATGCATTAAGCAGGTTAGCAAGAGGAAAAGGAAGAGGAGACCATTATGGTTTTCCAAAGAGGTAGCAAAGAAAGTGAAAGCCAAAAGATTGCATTCAGGCAATACAAAAGACACAGGCAGAAGGGGTAGGGAGAAGTACCAGGAGAAGCAAAGGAGGCAGGGAGGTCAGTAAGGGAAGCCAAAGCTCAGACAGAAGAACACATTGCAAAATCAGTGGGTATAGGGACAAAACCTTTTACAGGTACATGAGTGAAAAAGAAAGACAAAGGGAGGGATAGTGAGACTGAAGGGGAGGATGGGTGCCACGTAGAGGATGACAACAGTAAAGCTGACATATTGAACAGGTATTTCTGCTCAGTCTTTACTGAGGAAGTGGAGGGTAATGGGTCTGAAGGGAGTACAAGGGGTGAGAATGGTGCAGAAATGGACACAAGTCCCTTTACACGAGAAAGGGTCCTGAAGGAACTGGAAGTAATAAGAGTTGATAAAGCAATGGGGCCAGATGGAGTGCACCCCAGGGTCCTTAAAGAACTAAGAGAGGTGGTGGCTGAACCTCTGACTATTCTGTTTAGTCGATCACTGGAAACAGGGGAGGTACCCAAAGACTGGAGGACAGCAGATGTAGTCCCCTTATACAAAAGTGGGAACAAAGAGGAAGCAGGGAACTACAGACCAGTCAGCCTCACCTCGGTAGTGGGGAAGATCATGGAAGCACTACTGAAGGAGAGATTGGTGGAACATCTGGTTGTCAATGGACTACAGGACCCAAGGCAGCATGGTTTCACCAGGGGAGGTCATGTCAGACCAACCTCGTTGAATTTTTTGACTGGGTGACTAGGAGGTATCAGAGGGCAGTGGACATGGCCTATCTGGACTTCAGCAAGGCCTTGACACTGTGCCACATAGAAGACTATTACACAAACTGGGGAATATGGGTGTGGGCAGGACAGTAGTGTGGTGGGTAGGTAACTGGCTGGGTGGCAGGACACAGAGGGTGGTGGTAAATGGCTGTCACTCCACAGAGGAAGAGGACCAGTGGGTACCACAGGGATCAGTGCTAGGACCGGTCCTATTCAACATCTTCATCAGTGACATTAAGCAGGACCTAGAAGGCAGAATTTCACTGTTTGCTGATGACACAAAGCTCTGTAACAGAGTAGACATACCAGAGGGTGTAGACAGAATGAGAAGGACCTGCAGAAACTTGAAGAATGGTCAGGGTTTGGCAGTTGAAATTCAATGCACGGAAGTGCAAGATAATGCATATGGGCACAAAACCCTGGCACAATATATCAGTTGGGGGGTGAGGATATAGCATGCACCAAGCAGGAAAGGGATCTTGGGGTTATCATTTCTGATGACCTCAAGGTAGGAAACAGTGTGACAAGGCAGCAGGTAAAGCAAATAGGATGCTGGGATGTATAGGCAGGGGCATCACCAGCAGGAAAAGGGAGGTCATAATTCCGCTATACAAGACACTAGTGAGGTCTCACCTGGAGTACAGTGTACAGTTCTGGAGACCATACCTACGCAAAGACATAGACAGGGTAGAGAAGGTTCAGAGGAGGGCAACAAAGATGGTGTATGGATTGCATCACAAGTCCTATGAAGACAGGTTGAAGGAACTGAACATGTACTCCCTGGAGGAGAGGAGGGAGAGAGAGGGGATATAATAGAGATATACAAGTATCTTACAGGGAGGAACAGGATGTAGGAATACACTATTTTTAAGCAAAAAAGATGTTCCAGGACTAGAGGGCATGGGATGAAGTTGGAAGGAGGACGAGTCAGAGGAAACATGAGGAAGAATTTCTTCACAGAACGGGTGGTGGACAAGTGGAACACCCTGCCAGAAGAAGTGTTGGGGGCTGAAACAATCACGGGATTTAAGAATGCATGGGATAGACATAAAGGAATTCTGGAGGTCAGGGGTAAGGGGCAACAGACTTCTAGGAAAACAAACTGAACTTACAAGCTCAAATGGGCAGACTGGGTGGGCCAAAGGCCCTTATCTGCCGACACTGTCTATGTATCTATGTATCTATGTATACAGCTTGAGTAACCCTTGCCTTTCTAAACCTAGCTGTCTGGCACCATAGACAAGAATGTATGACAGCTACAGGCATCAGCATGACTTCTGCAAAGTACAGCATTGTCCGTATACAGCTGCACCTTAGCACCTCCACAGATACCTGGCATAGCATATACAAATAAGGAGAAGAACAATGGGCCCAACAAAAATTTGAGGAAAATAATGATGGCTTCTGTTACCCTTTTTCTAGTTTGTCAAGTATGACTTTACCAAATATGTTTGCCAGGTTTTTCTATAGACTGATGGGTCCATAGCCAGATTATTGTAGGGACCTTCCTTATGTACAGTATTAGTATCAATATGCTTCCTTTCCTCTTTCTTCATAGTGTTAAACCAGTAGTAATTAGATTAGTTTTTCCAGTAGTGGCAGCTACCATGAGAGGTTATACTGTATCTATCGATATCTATCAGAATCATATCTGATCCAGGGACTTCCCACACTTAAAAGATATTACTGTATGTATGATTTTGATTTCTGTGACCTTTGGACAGCAATTATCTAGTGTTTTAAACTCCATTAAGAGGTTCTTTACACAATCTGACTCATTCTCATCAATGCTGAAATACAAGGTTGTGTAGTAGTCTTCGCATTTCTTAACAGCTACACTTGCCGTACTATTTCTACTGTAGTTATTAGTGCCTTTGGCAACCAATTAAAAAAAGATGCAGCATTACTTTTTATTATGATAATGATAGACTCAATTATAACCATAATCTGTCCACTGCCCTGAATGTCCGACTCGGAATTCTCTGTCGCTTCAAACACTGTCTGACTCCTGAAGCTCTTCGGCTCTCTAGCTCCTTCTATATCCTCTCTCTCTCTCTCTCTCCTTGACTGTGGTATTTTTATCTATGGAGCTGAAAACACCCTCAGCCCTAGGCAGACTCCATCACTCCTTGAACAAAGCATGCCGCCTTGTCCTCGGCTGTGATCAGCTCACCCATACATGCTCTCTATATAATTTCACCAACTGGTTGAACCTCGACAATAGAATCCAGTTCCACACATGCCTCATGGCCAAAATGATTGCCTTGGGACTCTCCCCATCTGGCCTCACCTCTATAATTCAACCGGCCCTGACTCCTAGAAACACCCGTAGCTCAAGCAAGCAGCTCCTATCAGTCCTCAGCTGCCGAACCTCCCAATTCCGAAGGTCCTTCAGCTACAGTGCCCCCTCCTGGATGAACAGCCTGCCCAGTGCACTCACTAGCGAAAACAGAATTGGCCCCTACAAAACCCTCCTCAGAGGCCATCTCCAGTTTTCCAACCCCTGCTACTGTCTCTGACCCCACCCCTGTCTCCTACCCCCCTGACAAGGGCCTCTGACCAGCTTTCCTCTCCCCTCCCTTTTTCTTTCCACACCTACAAGAGTTACCTGTCCAACTCTAAATCTAGAGCCTTTAATCTAAGCTACTTAGACCTATCCTAATATGCCTTAGGATCAGACTGCTAGCCTTAAATTGTGCTCCCTGTAATGAGCCTGTATGAATCCTGCTCTTGAATTTGTGATCACTGCTGTAATGTTCTACTTTATGTGACGTGGAGCCTTTGTAAATGAGTCTTGGACTCAAAGGTATTTTCCAAATATGCAATAAATAAATAAACAGAATGTGCTGTGGATGCTTGGATAAATGATTTCAAAAGATGGAATGTTGATAAGATCTCTGTCCCACAGCACTATGTGTGGGGGATCTTTACAAGTCTCCATTTTTGTTATGTTGGCGCACTTGAGCAGCCAGCATCGTGGGACAGTGCAGCTTTGGAGGCAGGGTCACTGTTGGGCGAATGCAGGGCACGCACTGGTAGGTGCTTCCCTCATTCCCCAATCAGCCATACATAATGTAGTGAGCACATCTAAGAAAAGGTCCACTGCAATCCGAGCAAAGCTCGTCATATGCAGCAGACCCTTCCTACATGCTCACTGACATTATGAACATGGTAGGCAAGCAGGCGGCCGCCCATCTACTGCCAACTTCAGGGGTGCCCAATCCCCCTGTCAGTTAACCCCCCTTGCTTTCTTTATGTGCCGAAGGGGGAGCCCACTTCCCAAGGGCATAAACCCCCCAATTGTTGAATGCCAGGGGGTGCCCATACCCCTTGGCTCGCCCCCTGCTTTCTTTGTGTGCCGACAGGTGCCCAATCCCCATCGGCATTACTTCCTCATCCTCCATGTTGTATGCCGATGAGGGTGCCCAACTTCGTCAGCTACAGATACCCTCTCAAACAGTTAGGTGGCACGCTGGGAGCCCACCCCCGTGTGCCAAATCCCCTGCAAAAAAAAAACTGTCCCACGATGGTTTTTTTGTTTGTTTTTTCCTGTAAAATGAAAACAGTCCCTTGTAGTCTCAATGCCCTCCCCCACCCTCACCCACCCTCTGTGCACCCTGCCTCCTCACCCCATACTTTCATTTCATGGAGTCCGGCACGACGATCTTCGGGTGGACCTGAACATGTCTGCACTCTTCAAAGCCGACCACAAACTGAAGAAATGCTAGTAAGCTGTATAATGGAATGGATAGGGTTTTTCAACTTTAATGCATATCTCGGCATTTTTGCAAATTTTGGCCCCAAATTTTCAACATGCAGTTTTTGGGACCCCTTCTCATGAATTCTTGCACTGTCATGGGTGTATCGGTCCCAAAGGTGATTTCGCAGTCACTGCGCAGAATCACCTTTTGGGACCGAGTAACAAAATGACAGTGCCACTGTTCATGAGAGGGGCTCTCAAAAAGCCTATGTTGCAAGTTTGGTGGGAAAAATCCAAAAAATGACTGTTTTACGATCATGCGTAGCAACTGCGTAACGCACGCTCGTAAGTTAGCGCATTTGCAATATTTTCATGCCACATTCTCAACATTGGTATTTTACCACACCTTCTTGTGAACTATATAGCTGTCATTTTTCACATCCTTGCCGAAATGTGTTTTCGCACTTCCGGTGCAGAATAGCGCAGTCACTGTACGAAATCACTGTCTGGGACACATTATGAAAATGACAGTGACACTGTTCATGAGCAGAGGTCCTAAAATGCCTGTGTTGAAAATTTGGTGACAATACTCCATAAAATGACTGTGTTACAAGTGTGCATTAGCGAGTTTGAACGCACGCTCATAAGTTTGCAAACTTATAATATTTTCACTCCAAATTTTCAACAGTGCCATCGTTCTACACCTCCTAATGAACAGTACAGATGTCATTTGTCACATCCTGACCAAAATCTGTTTTCGCAGTTCCGGCGCACAATAACGCGGTTGCTGTGGAAAGCCCATGTTGGACACACATTATGAAAATGGCAGTGACACTGTTCATTAGCAGATATCCTAAAATGCCTATGTTGAAAATTTAGGGACGAAAGTCAATAAAATAAGTGTTTTACGAATGCGCATTGCGCAGTTTGCATGCACGCTTGTGACTTTGTGAATCTGTAACACTTTCACTCCAGCTGTTCATCATTGGCATTTTTCCATACCTCCTTATGAACAGTACAGCTGGCTGAAATGTGTTTTCGCACGTCCGGTGCAGAATTGCACAGTCACTGTGCGAAATCACTTTTCGGGACACTTTGAGGAAATGACGGTGACACTATTCATCAGCAGAGGTCCTAAAATGCCTATGTTGAAAATTTGGTGGCGAAATTTCAGACAATGACTGTGTTGCAAGCGTGCATTGCGCAGTTTCCACGCACCCTTGTAACTTCGTCAATCTGCAATATTTTCATGACACATTTTCACCACTGGCATTTGTGCACATCTCATTATCAACAGTGCAGCTGAAATTTTCCACAGCCTGCCCAAAAAGCGTTTCCACAGCTCTGCCGCACAGTGGCGTACTTGCTGTGCAAAATCACCTTTTGGGACACATTAGCAAACTCACAGCACTATGCCTCTCCACCTCCACCACTGCCAATGCCAGTGCGACAACATTCAGCATTGACAGATGCTTGTTTGTGCATCTGCCTGCATATGTGTATCTGTGTGTCATGATGACTATGCAGGCACATTAGTGTTAACAAACTTTTGATGTGTTCTAGCTCATAACGAGTGTAAGCTCATATTGTAGTGGTTGGCTCCAGCAGGACAAAATGGAGTTTAGCCCCCCCCCCAATAAAAAATGCCTTTGTCACATTAGTGGTATGTCACATAAATATTGTATGAATGTGGACAACAGTGGTATGACAAGCACTTTGCTGTTACCGTGTACAGTATATTAGTGAAAGTATGTATAGTGGAACTGCTAGTTTTCTATGTTGGTAAAATGTCTTGCTTCAAATAGTCTAACATACTGTAGAGTGCCTAAGTACCAAGATTCAATGTGCTCTTGTACAGCTGAAAAATAGTTCAGATTTGATGCCATAGCAATAATAACATTTTAAGATTCAAAGTGTGTAGATACTACATTGTTTGTTGTACCTTGGAGTTAACTTCTCCTCTGTCCAGGTAGGTTTCAATTCTGCTCAGTGTCAGCTTTTTTTTCTGTACCAGTTCTGAGTGAGAGAAATAACATGGCAGGGGCATAGCCAGGATTTGGGAACGGGGAATTTCCACCAAAGGAATCCCATTATTTAGTTCTAATGTACAAAAACTGTTTTATGAAATTATAAAGGAAGCAAGATGATAGGGGGTCTCCGAGCACCCAAGAGACCCACTAGCTAATCCTAATCATGGGGTGCTGTCTGTAATGCGTAAGCACAAAGATATCATAGGGTGTGCATTGTTAAGGGATAATAGCAAGCCTTGGGTTTGTTTTGAAGCACACCCTGGAGTGCCTTGTTGCATTAATAAAATGAGTCCAAATTTAACAATAATTAAAAGTTGTGGCTTAAACAATAGTATTTCGATTGTAATTTTAAAATGCATCCTTACACTATAAAGAAATATCCCCTCTTACATACCATAAGTAGCATGCACCAGGAATGTATGGATGTAATGAAACACAAGAATTCAAAATTCTGCTCAGTTCCACTGGCAGAATGTTCACACCACACACTGATGCACACAACAGGCCTCACATGGAGCCAGGGCCTCAGTTTAATCTGTGCAGGGTTAACGGTGAAGATTTTCCTAGCTAGTTGGTAAAGATGGGTAGGGGTTCATGATCACTAATGAAACACAAGAAGTTAAAACTGCGTGCAACCACCCCCAACAACAAGGTGTGAGACTACGCCTGTCTGATAATACCTGTCTATATGGCCTTCAGATGAATGGCACCTTGGCTCGGCTGGTATTCAAGTTAATTAAAAAAGTGGTGCGGTGCCTTCACCTATGGGGATCCTTTTGACAGATGGCTGTCAGGGTACTGCCCCACAAGAAATAAATGCAGCCCCCACTGTTATGACAGGGAACCTTTATGATTATGCACAGCCCTCAGCTCATGCATGCAAACACAACAAAACACAATAAATTGTAATTTAAACACAAGGGATATTTATTAGGAGGAGAGGAACAAGCTCTGGATGGGGGAACAGAACGGACTTGAATGCAATGAAATAGTTCTGAGATCACTCCCCAAATCCCACAACCCTCTGCTGAGTACCCACATAGTATTTACTGTTCCCCTACTGGTGCACCAATACCCCAAAGTCCCGTGGGAGCTCCCAATGCAGTTAATCAATTGCATGTACATGGTGGGCTGTTGCAGGCCTGATGTTGGACCATGGTGCTGTACACATTGGTTGGGGATCCCAAACAAATTATTCAACACAAATGCTAGTTGCTTCTGGCACTTGAAGTTCTGTAAATGGGCTTTGAACACTAATCATACATAAATGACCAGCAATTACTTTATTCTGTTCCTGACTAGCAGAAGAATTGAAGGGGCACTGACGCAGTACTCATGACCTTAGCAGACTTCGCAGGCTGGCTCTATAGGGATGTCTCCCTCAGGGCTGCAGATGCAGGCGCTGGTACAGGTGTGGCAGACCCAGTGCATTTTCTGGAGGCAAAAGGTGTAGGTCATGCTGGTCTATGATATCCTCATCACACCACAAGCAACTTGACTTCATCCACTCCCAAGGAGTAGGCAATCACTTAAACATAGGTGACTTAGACCCCCTGTCAGGACAAGTACTGATAGCTTATAAAGCCAAGGGCAGTAGCTATGGTGTTGTTCCTGGAGGAAACAGAAATCATTTAGCAAAGATTCTTCAGACTTTTTTTTCCAGCCTTGTGGCTGACTGCTAAATTTACTCACAGGTCTTTCTCTTTATGTCTCCTAGACAACTCTGCTCTATTCATATGTCTCTCCCTTGTGCAGAAATCTAGCGATTAAATATCAGTGGCAAGCATCTCATACATTATTCATTATGCTAAACCCATGGCTCTCAGTGGTTGTCAGTTCCTGGGGAAAAGCGTGTATACAAGTCCTGAGCCAGCTTGCAATTTGGCTGTTTTGCAGAGCTGAGCTAGCCTTCAAATTGATGTCAGTTTCACAGGGACAGGATGCACTGAAACCTGAGCTAGTCTGTTGCCGGTTGGCTCTGCAAAGCTAAGCACAGGAACACCCAACATTCCCAGCCAGGTTGTGTGTTATCTGGCCCCGTTTCAGTCGCTCTATGGCTAGAGAAACTACAAACATAGCTGCTTTTGTAGTCTTTCACTGTATCTTCCATTTTAACATGTTTCTATCCCTTGATGCTGCTTCTGGCTATGAGGACCAATACTTCCCAGTCCTTGCTGCCATCTGCTGAGACGGGGGGGGTGAATTGATGGCAGAGGAGCACTGTTGCATGTTTTCAAAGTTCATGCTCCCAGGAGATGAGTGGTTTTGCACTTTGTGCAACTTTGAGAGCAGCTTGAAACTGAGCTACCGTCTTGCTATAGACACCCTGACCCTGAAGGAAGACCAGGGGCCGGTTGCGTGAAGAGAGGTGGTGGTGCACTGGCCACAGTAAGCAGGGTGATGAAAAAACCTGCAGAACAAATGAAAGTGTCCAGTCCAGCCCTGGGTCCTGTAGCTGCAGTCTGGACCAGGATTGGGTGAAGGAATGGTCCAAAGACGACAGCAGTGCTCTGGAGAGAGCCAAAGGTAAGCCACCTTATAGGAGGGGGTTACATATGAATAGTATTTCATTTTTTTGAATTTGTTTATATGTTTAAGGGGGGATCATGAGGGGAAAGAATATTTAATTATTTTTTTAAAATATAATGGAGTTTTACTTTTTAGAGCCAAGTTAACATTTTTCAGGGAGTAATGGTGTTATATATGTTTGTAATGGCAATCAGGGGTGAAGGAAGTATATACATTCAGAGAAAACTGGCTGGACCCTTGGTCTTTTTCTGTCTGTAAACCTTTCCATGGTTCTGTGTGATTTGCTCAAATTCCAAACCCAATACTAGAACTTTCCCCAACCGTGCATGTGTGGGGAATTAACATGTGGATCTCAGAACTTATTTAGTCAATCAGAAAGGAAATTTCCAACCAATTTTAAAAGAAAGCAATACTACACAACAGGGTGTTTATTTAAGTGTTTGTAGTGTATGCCTCAGGGGTGACATGCAGAAGGCTGAAGGCTATGTGTCTTAAGACCTTGGGAAGTACAGCACAATTTATTTAACATACACCTTGGACTGTCTTATTGCACTTATAAAATGACTCACCATTACTAGGGAAGGCAAGGCAAATGTTATTTGCTAAGCACCCTAGCCCAAGGGTTCAGGGTGCTTTACATAAAAACATATCATATTAAAACAAGAATACAAAACAAGAACTATAACCAACATTTATAACCAAAAGTACCAAAAGAACAGTTTATTCAAACTCCTTGCCATATGTTAGAACAAAGAAATGGATTTTCAGGCCCCTTTTAAATGTCTCCATCAAGGTGGAACTGCCCAGATGGATTGGCAAGGAGTTCCAAATTGCCAAAGCTACAAACAAGAAAGCCCTATCATCAGATTGTTTATGTTGTTATCTTGGGACGGCCAACAGTAAATCCTCAGTGGAGCAGAGAGAGTAACTGTGAGTACACCAGGTCAACAGGTCTTTAAGACAGGCAGGGCCCAAACCGGGTAGGTCTTTGTATGTTAACTAAGCAGTCTTGAAGGTGATGTGCCACCAAATTGGAAGCCAGTGCAGCTACCACAG
The DNA here is from genome assembly GCA_016271365.2 of Neoceratodus forsteri. Taxonomy (NCBI): domain Eukaryota; kingdom Metazoa; phylum Chordata; order Ceratodontiformes; family Ceratodontidae; genus Neoceratodus; species Neoceratodus forsteri. Next base: position 1,962,621 of record CM057450.1, on the reverse strand, counting down.
CACAAGTATAATATGGTTTCTGTATGAAAACCCCGAGACCAACCTGGCTGCAGCATTCTTCACGAGCCGTGGATAATGCACAAACCCCAGGATAACCTTAGTGCAACGTGTTACAGCAGTCAAGCCTTGAGGTTATGAAAGTGTGAACTAGGGTTGCTAGAACCTCTTGCCTCAGATAGGGCTTAATCCAGGAGATATTTTGAAGCTGGAAAAATCCACTCCATACCACATCTCACACCTGATGTTCTAGTGTCAACATTGAGTCCACAGTGACTCCCAGATTTTTTAGCCTACCCACAGTTGTCCGCACATTGCCATGTATCAGTTGTAAAACAGTGGCCTTGCACCAAGTAACTGACCCTCGATGACCTTCTTCCACCAGAAAGACAACCAACTAGAGGCCATCCAGTCCACAATTTTATTTAGGCAACAACCAGCAAAGAAAATGCTTCTCACCTGTCTAATGTAAAGGACAAGTACAGTTGACTATCATCTGCATATCAATGAAAACTCAAGCCATACTGCCTGACAACCCACTCAAAAAGAAGCATATGCACTGCAAATAACCTGGCGGACAGGATCGATCCCTGGGAACTCCACAGCTGACCTCAGCAGAATGAGACAGACAGAACCCATCATGCCCTGCAGTGTTCTGCTGGGCAGGAGGGACTCATACCACTTAAAAGCCATCCTGATGAGTTTCCCAAATTCTCCAAGGTGATCCAACAGCATCGGAAGATCCATGGTGTCAAATGATTAAAGACTGAAGAAAATGACCATCAAACACTACCCCATCCCTCACCAGGAGGAGATCATCAAAGACCTTGACGAGCATAGTCTCCATACTGTGGTTGAGACTGAAACCCAACTGGAGAGGTTCAAAAAAGGCCTCCAAAAGGGAACACTGGACAGTACCAGCTGAAATCACACCAAGGGCCTTGCTGCAGTCCACAAATAGCTTCATAGGCCCAGGGTCCAAAGTGCAGCAATTGGGCTGCAACGCCAAGATCCTCTCACATATCTCCTCTATAAAAACTGCCTGAAACTTACTCCAAATCCCTAGAACGTCCTTATGCCTCTCCTCTCTACCACTCCTGGCCCCTGACAGGCCATCAAAAGAGATCCCAGCTTGGATGAAGGCTGCTCTGTCCAGGAGGAAAGACTAAAATTCTCATACCTTACTATTTGGAATGGAAATAAAACAATAGTTGTTTTAAATGCAAAAACTGCACTTTAATTAAAGAGACACTATCACCTTTTTTGCATCATATTATTTGTAGGTAAAAACCCACGTTTTATAATTGTTTACCTTCTCTAAAATTCATTGATGTTGCTGGTTGTTTTATCTGCCTCCTTGCTTATTAGAACTGAAATTCATGGTAATGTATGGTTATACCCAGGCTTGTTTTGCTCCAAATCACTGAGCTATGCTTACTGCATACTTCCTAAATATTGGAAATGCCATCAAATGGTGCAGCCACTCATGAAGCAAGAGCCTCCTTTTCTCACACTGCACAACGAGTAGCTATGTAGTATATGAGGTGTTCCTGAGTCCAGGAAAGATGCAATGGTAGTTGGTTAAGAAATGTAAATAAATATGTTTTGGTCTGGTAACACCAGTATGGTGAGCACTCTGTTTTTCACTTTTTAAAAGGAAAAAGGAATCTGAATCAAACAATCAGCAGTCTCTATAGAATGTGAACAATCATCAAATGTGTTTTTTTAAACTAGGGACATTTTGAGGCCTAAGAGGGTTGACAGTGTCCCTTTGATACCCTTTCTGTGCTGCGGACTGATATATCAGTCCAGAATTACTATACATTCTAATTATGTCAGCAGCCTAAGGGTTAAATAATCCCAGTTCTTGTATTCTTACATTTAACCAGAACGTGGTACTCTTGAGCTAGTGGTTTGTTGGTTGTTATTGTTTTTTTTGCTTAATGTTTGTGTTTGTTTTTTTTACTTGGTTAGCCAGGAATAGCACACTAAGTTGAAAGCTTTTTTACAGGAGCAACCTGGGAGCACAGGGAAGTTAAATGACTTGCTCAGGGTCACGCAGTATGTAAGTGGAAGCTGTGGGATTTAAACCCAGGTCTGGTCTGCTGGATGTCACTACATTTACAGCTCAGAGCCTTAAACCACTGCGCTATACTACCTCCCTGGGTGGTGGGTTGCTGTCGCAGCTGGATATTTCCTGCTGTTGTTTGTTCATTTGGTTGCTGTTGCTCTCCCAGCTCAGCTGTTTCGGTTGACTTGAAAAGTAGGGTCTGTGAGACAGGTGAGTGATTATTTATCGTGTTATAAATCATGACATCATTCTTAGTCAATTAGGGCTATTTGTTTATAAATATTTCAGGTACTCTTATTAACCACAAGAGGGTGTCTTGTGTAAACAGTTCAAAAAGTCCAAAGTTCTAAATTCATTTGGCATAGTCCATTTCTAATGACAGGGTTTTTGTTAATTTCTGCATAGTCAAACATTTTGATTTTAAACAAGTTCTATTTTTTTTTAAACAGAAATCTTCAACATGATGTATGTGTTGATATGTGCAGTTCCTGTGTCTCTCATAATTATGAGTTTCTTTAGAAATCATTTGTGTGCAAGAACTGTAAAGCTTCAGTTTGCAGTTCTCTCATCAAAGAACTCAAAATACACTCTTATAACCAGAAGGGACACAGTAACTGTACATAGAAACATATGCAGCCTGTATAATGGAAACATATAATTTGTCAGCAAACAAGGATCGCTTGGACCACTCAGTCTGCCCAGTTTGTCCCTGCCTATACTGTCACTTCAGACCTTACCTGATCTCTGGCTTCTTCCCCCTACCCTACCACCAACAGTTTTTCTACTATGATTATTTTGAGCCTATACCATGCATGCTTGAAGCCCACTACTGTTTTTGCTCTCACCACCTCTGCTGGTAGACTGTTCCAGGCATCTACCACTCTTTCAGTGAAAAAGTACTTCCTCACATCCCTCCTAAATGTTCCCCTCTTCCAGCTTCATTGCATGTCCTTTTGTCCTCATGCACCTTCTCCTCTGAAAAATAAGCTCCTCCTGTACCTGTAGAGCATCTAGGAGAAGCCAGACGTGGTTGGTGCCTATTGCCAGGGGAGCCACCAGGTCAAGTGGCCAGGTGACCTCTAGGGTTGCATCACCCTCAATACCTCTGACGGCAGTGTTGTGTAACGCCAGGTCGGTCCAGAAACAAGGCGGCTATTATTGCCACTCTGGTTTCACTGAAGTCGACCCATGCGGCATTACAGTGAGTACCTGGGGTGAGATAATGTCATTCTGTTTTTGAGGCTGAACTTCCCAGGTTACACTGTGGTGCACTGCCTCAGAGAAAATCGTAGGGGTGGCGTGTGTGTAGCTATTTGTTTTAAATCAAATTTGGACTTCACCCTGCACCCAGTGGGAACCTCCCAGGTTCATTTGAATGTGGGAAGAAATTGCGGGAGGACTTGAGTTGGCTGCAGGATCCTCCTCATCTATCGCCTCCTGGTCCGATGGGGGTTCCTGCAGGATTCGCCATAAGTTTGTTGTCAAGTAAACATTGGATTCCCAAAATGTATTTTCTTGGGGACTTCAATTTTGGCGAGATGAGATAGAGCCATGCTACCGATGAGTTACTGCAGAGTATGTCCCTTTGGGGCTGGTGCAGTCTGTCGGCGTGCCTACTCATCAGGATGGCCACACATTGGACCTGGTGTTCTCACTGGGACTTGAGATCGCTGATCTCGATATCGATCGAGTAGTTTGGTCTGACCATTGCACAGTGAAGTTCACATTTAGTGCTCCCATCATAACTTCTTCCCCTTCTGAGATATTTCGCTGCTGCCCATTAAAAGATCTTACCCCTGAGGGTTATTTGGCGGCAGTTGATTTATCAAGGGTGGGTGATGCATGCATCAGAGTGGTTGACGCCGGGGTAGACGCCTATAATGAGGTGCTATCTGGCGCCATTGACTCCCTCGCACCTGTCCGTATACGACCCAGAACTTCATACCTGAGGTCACCTTGGTATGATGGTGATCTCAGGGAAATGAAGAAGCTGGGTTGGAGATTAGAGCGTCGATGGAGGAAATCCCGTCTGGGGGCTGACAAACTGGTCCTGTGTGCACATTATTGCGCATATCAGGAGGCAATCAACCAAAAGAAGACAATATTTTTGTCCCGGGAGATTGCTGCTGGGAGAAGACGACCAGCCTCACTCTTCTGGACTGTTGATAGACTTCTTCATCCATCCTGTCTTCAGCCCAGAAGAGTTTCCTCGAATGAGGACTGTGAGGAATTTGCTCGGTTTTTCTCGGACAGGGTGTCTGCGATCCGGCCGGAGGTTTCCTCATCCAGTAATACCATTGCTGTCAGTAGTCATCAGTCGTGTTCTAAGAGCACTCTCTCTAGGTGGGGGGAGTTTAGGCCAGTGGAGGTTCGTGAGGTCATTGAGATAGCGCCAACTTGAAGTATACCTTTTGTGAACTGGATCCCGTGTCAACGCGCTTCTTGATGAGGCATTGACACTGTTGGCCCGGTGTTTGCCCTGATTGTCCGGTGCTCCTTGAGTCAGGGTGTCTTTCCGATGCCTTGAAGGAGGCTCTGGTGAGACCCCTTTTTAAAGAAAGCTTCTCTGGACCCGAGATTACGGGGCAAATTACCGCCCTATGTCCAATCTTCCATTTCTGGGAAAGGTTGTTGAGAAGGTGGTATCACTTCAGTTGGGAGAGCATCTCATGACCCACGAGTTGTATGATCCTTCCAGTCAGCCTTCGGCCAGGCATAGCACTGAAACTGCATTAGTTCGTGCAAAATGATCTCTCAGGGCTAGAGATCGGGGACAAGACAATTTTGTTCTCCTCGATCTCTCCTCAGCATTTGATACTGTGGACCATTGTGTGTTGCTTTTCCACCTGAGGGAGTTATGCGGACTCACCGGTATTGTCATCAAATGATTTGAGTCATTTCTTACTAACAGGAGGCAGCGGGTTGTGATGGGTAATTTCTCATCCGTACCCTGCCTTCTTTCGTGTGGAGTCCCTCAGGGTTCAGTATTGGCCCCAATGTTGTTCTCAGTATACATGTTGCCCCTGGGGGAGATCATTAGGAGGTATGGTTTGAGTTTTCATTGCTATGCTGATGATACTCAGCTATACCTATCCTTTGCCTCAGGAACATCAAATGCAGTGGATGTGTTGAATATCTGTCTGGCTGAGATAAATGACTGGATGTCTTCCAGCTGGCTGCAACTGAACCCTAACAAGACTGAGGTACTGGTAGTGAAGTCTAACAGAGCTTGTATGGATGGCTCTGATTCCATGATTGGCATTGTGCTAGGAGCTGTGTCATTGATGGCCTCCCAAGGGTGCTAAATCTTGGTGTGATCTTTGACAGGAACCTGTCCATGGAGGCTCAAATATCCTCCATGGTTCGTTTCTGTTTTTTCCATCTTAGAAACATCGCCAGGATTAAGTCCCTTGTTCCAGCTCTAGACCTCCCTACTCTGGTACATGCCTTAGTCACTTCGAGACTTGACTACTGTAATGCCCTCTATCTCGGGGTCTCTGGAACTTCTCTTTGCAGACTGCAGCTAGTGCAAAACGCTGCTGCCCGGCTTTTGACCGGACAAAGTAAGTTTTGTCATATCACTTCCGTATTGCGCGAATTGCACTGGCTGCCTGTCGGTGGAGAGATTTTGTTCAAGGTGGGTTTTTCTCACCTATAAGACCCTACATGGACAGGGCCCTGGTTACCTTCTGATCTCCTGGTACCGCCCCACCTCTGTCTGGGATCTCCGCTCCTCTGGTGGTGGCCTCTCAAAGTTCCGAGAGCAAGGTTGAAATCAGCAGGGATCGATCATTTGGAGTCGCTGCTCCAGCTCTCTGGAACTCGTTGCCGCTTGAAGTGAGAGAGGCCCCCACTACAGAGGCCTTCAAGAGTCGTCTTAAGACCTTTTTATTTATGCAGGCTTTTGGAGATTAAGTTTTATATGTATGATATTTTAAATGTAATGTACACGGTATGACATACTGTATAGTTTTTGTGCGGCACCCAGCGCCTTTGGGATTGGGCGTCCTTTTAAATAAAATTGACTTTGACTACCTTGTTCACTCCCATGAGGTACTTATAGGTCTCATTCGTGCCCCCTCTTCCAATGTATACATATTGTGATCCCTCAGTCTTTTCTCATAGCGCTTATGATGCAGCCCCTGCACCATTTTATTTGTCCCCCTGGACAGCCTCTACCCTGCCTATATCCTTCCTGAGATGTGGTCTCCAGAACTGGACACAGTACTTCAGGTGGGGCCTCACCAACAGTCGATATAAGGGTAACACCACCTTGCTCCTTCTGCTGATGATTCCCCTTCCTTTGCACCCCGGCATCCCACTGGCCCTGTTTACTGCCTTGTCACACAGCCACACCATGTTTAGGTCTTCAGATATGATAACCCCACAGTATCTTTCCTGCTTTGTGACCTTCATTACCTCTCCCCCCAATGTTATACACCGTTCTTGGGTTTCTGTTCCCTACATGCATGATTTTGCTCCTTTTGCACTGAAACTGATTAAAATCATGGAAAATGTAGCCAAACAATTACATCCTCCTATTTTTCAAACATTTAGGTGCACTCGTAACATTTTCCTAACTTTATGGTACAAATATGATGCAACTCGCAGCACTTGCAACATGAAGTTAGAGTATGATCTGTTTCTTGCTGTCTAACGGACATGTCACAAGTAGTGCAGGTTCATGAAAACGGACTCCCTGATGATGCGTTAAGCAAAACCAGTTGGAGGTCTGTGTGCAGGGACTCCTGCTGGTGTCCTCATTTGAGAGGTATGGGCTTCTGGCACTTTTTGGAATAAATTAAGTAACATTTGAATGTCTATTCTTGTGCCTTGTTCTGTTTATTTAGAGGTTGGTGGATGGTGCAGGGAAGTTCTGATGCTTGCTTGTTACCATTTTTTACCCTAGCACATCCAGCCATGGGGCGGCTACTTGGCTTGGTATGTGTCATGAAAATTGTGCCACAACTCTTTGAAAATCCAGCCTATAGTACATGAGCTAGATGCCTGCCTGCCTTCTGCTTGATCGTTTAGGGCATTTTCTGCCAGGCTCCACTATGGCCTTCTCCAATTTGTTCTGTGCTCAGTTGTGAATGCCTGGCCTGCTGGAGACTTCTCTGATTGGTGATGCCTGCACAGTTCCACTCATTTTTGCACAATGGGTGATATTGCCTCACAAAATCCCATGTACTCCCACTGTGAGTTTGTGCTTGATGGGTGTTTTGTCATGCTGCTTTCAGCAGGATAGTGTATGTGTATTGATGCAACTGTATTATATGAATAAATGTATCTTTTGCATGATTTGCTTATCATTCTCATCTGGCTGCAAACACTTATCTCCGTCAGGCTTCCTAATGGGCTCTCTTTGCCCATCAGACTCACTTTTCACTGCCAAGCCACACCACCACCACCTCCTCCCTTGGGGTTCCTCCATCGATCCATCTAGGTCTGGTATAACCCAGTCAGGGGTCTCCCCACTGCCAAAAGTACAAACCAACATGCAAACAGGTCATTCTGTGGGTCTACATTTAGGCAATAGCTACTTCAACAAAAAGAAAACACAATCACTCGGAATGCTCCAGACTTAAATTTTAAATTTATTTCAAACGAACATGACAAATTCCCCCGGCGCTTTGAGGGATCACCCTCTTCATCAGGGGCCTCCCTACTGCCACCAGGGAGTGGAAACTGGTCTGTAGATCGACAAGGTGAGGGGAGGGTATTAGCTCTCTGTGACTCAGGTAGCATGGGAGCAGCTCCAGGAGCCATAATATGGCATCCCTGAAGGTTTTCCCCCTCCTTTTTTCCCTTGCTCACCTCCTCATCATGAACATGCTTGTGGAGCCCCAGGGGGGCAGCATGTGGTCTCCCATGCTGCCAAGGGTGCCTACACCACACCGTCAACAGGCATTCCTTCTAGAGCAAAGAGAGATGGCCCACCTGACCAGGAGGAGGAGCTTCCAATGGATACTCTGAAGCCCCCCCTGCTGGACTCCACTCCTGCTGTCTTGGGTTCAAGTCACGAACCTGGGTTGCATGTGTACCTGAGCAGTCTCCCACCACTTGGTACCAAGGAGCTGTCATATTTGTAAATTTCATCAGTTTTTTATGTAGGGGATTCAAGATGGCAGCGATTTTGTTTTTAATTAGGTGTACTGATCTCTTATAACAAACAGTTTTTCTGATCATAACAATGAGATTCAGCAACTTATTGTGTAGCAACAATGTTTTAATGCACAGTCAGGGGGTGTGTCTTAGCCAATAAAGTTAATTGAATTTTCCTTACCATTTTATGACAGACATTTTGTCCTGAGAATGAAGTTAGCCATTTGATAAAAGGCATTCTGAGCTCAGAATGGAATTAGCCATTGGCAGAAGGCATTTAAATCAAAGAATGAAGCTAGCAGTTTGACAAAATGATTTGGTGGGGATTTTCAAAAGGGTTAGACGCAGTGGCAAATGCATGCTGTACCTGCACACACATCCATCCACTCGTGTCTAGGCAGCCTTGCTGTTGTTTTCAGAAGTTGCGTCATTTATTAAAAAAAGTCACAATCTGGGGCAGAAAACAGAACAAAACTGTGAGTCATGTTTAGTTTTGACAAAATAGCATCCAATATGGATGCATTTGTGTCTGTTTTTGGACGTGGACTTTGGACCCTGTTATGCAATCTAATAGAAGGTTTAACAGGTCTGGGCACATTTCTGCTAGAGCTGTGCAAATGCTTTTTCCTGAATATTCTGCAGAATATTCAGTATGTGTTAGCCAAATATTCAGGTATTTGGTACTCAGCTGTTAGGGAACTATTGCTGCTTTAAAAAGAACTACAGACACACTCTTGTGATCAGCTGGTTTTACTAATACACAGACAATGGAAGCACGTTCATTCATTGGAAAGCAGCCAGCCATGGAAGAGGGTGGGTTGTGCCAGTCACCTTTTTGGAGCGCTATTTGGGTGCTTGGTGGGGTGGTGGATAATGGTGCTGCCAGAATATGGGTAAGAGGGAGATTTAGCATATTTCTGTATGGCACAAACAAATGCTTTTTGTTGAACAACATGGTGGTTGGCCGTGGAGGTGGGCTGGTGGCACTGGGCATCCACCGTGGGGCAAATAATTGCATTTTACATATTGTGTGGGTGCTGGGGAGGAAGTTGGGATCCAGGTGCAGACAATAGATGGGGGGGAACAGGGTAAATGTTGTATGGTTGGGTTGGAGATTAAGATAAACAAGGGTCAGGGGAGGGTGTTTTTGTAGATTTTTATTTTAATTATTCAATTGAGAATGAAAAGTAATTCCTGAATAGAAATAGTCCCCTCTCCAGGGGACTGCTTCAATTCTGAACCATTTTTCTTTGATTCAGCTTTGAGAATGCAGTCCTATACTCTGGTTCGCAGTGTAGTATTTGGCATGGGGAAAAACACAGGCTACATTAGGAGTGTATAATATCCCCTTCTCACTCCAGTCTTTTCCATCCTTCTGTCATTCCCCACCTTCATCACCCAACCTTGTTCTCCTAGACATGTTTTTTTTTCAAGCCAGCTTCTAGCACTGTATGAGGGAAAAAATTATTTTTTTAACAGACACCTTGCCTCCCTATCCCCTAAATGTATTACAGTATATTGATGGACCTCTTCTGACCCCAGTCCAGGATTTCAGGGGTGACAATAGTGAAAAATTCATGCTGGTTCTGTTATTCCAACTTCCGCAGCATGCGTGCTCCCATATGCATTCAGTCACGTAAATGAGTTTATGGGAGGGGCATGAGACCAGGTGGAAGGGGCAGAGCCTTCTGCATTACACCACCACCCTTCCTGGCTGCATAACATGCCTGTAAACACAGTCAAATTACTGCATGCATATGGGAGCAGGCACACTGCAGGAGGGGGCTGACAGAACTACCTGGATTTTTGACTCCCACTCCATATCATGGACCTCTGATTTGGAGGGAATCATCAGTGTAATAAATATATTTTAAGAGCTGGGTAGGTCAGCCAGGGAGCTATATGTAAAAAGATACAGTTGTCTTCTGGCAGCGTGACAAGAACCAGAAGCTTTTAAAATCTGTCTGGAAGAACGGGGAGGTCTGCTCCATAACCTCCCATTACCCTAGTTTCTGTCCCACAGCTGCATCTCACCCCAGTACCTACCCACCACCAGTCTACACCCCAGTACCTGCTAAACTACCTCTTGCCTCACTATCTGGCTCAGAACTACTCCTCATAGGTATGAAGGTTATTTTTGAGGTAGATAACAGGGTATAGGTTAGTCGTTGGGTAGATAATTGGGTGTGGGGTAGTTATGGTGCAGATACTAATCTGAGTAGTGGCCATGTGGAAGAAACAGGGTATGGGTAGTTAAGGGCAGATATTTGAATGAGGGGTCATTGCAGGACAAAAACTGGGTGCTTAAAAGGCAGATACTGGGGCAGGGGCAGTTTTGTAACTGTGGGATAAATACTGGGTTGTGGGTTAGTTGAAGGGTATGTACTGAAGTATGGGATAATGTTGTGGCAGATGCAGAAGTGAGAATATGTGCCAGTCAGATGCAGGGATGTACAGTACTTGTGGGGCAGATCCTGTGGTATTGATGGGTGTGGGGACAGAGGGTGGGCTGCAGGTGGCTGTGGGAGCAGATATTGATAGATGGCATAACTGTAGGGCACACACTGGTGTGTGAGTGGTTGTGGGGCAGATACTGGGGTGTGGTATAGTTGTGGGAGCAGATATTGACAGATGGTATAGCTGTAGGGCACACACTGGTGTGTGGGTGGTTGTGGGGCAGATACTGGGGTGTGGTATAGCTGTGGGGCAGATACTGGGGTCTGAGCTAGTTGTGGGACAGATACTTGCATGTGGTGGTGGTTGTGGGGCAGATATTGGTGTATGGAGTAGTTTTGAGGCATTGGTGTGCTGGTACAGGAGGAAGGGATGGTTACAAAGCAGATACTGGAATGGTGGTAGTTGTGAAACATAGAAACTTATAATCTGTCAGCAGAAAAAGGTCCCTTGGCCCCGTCATGTCTGCCATTCCTACTTATCCAAGGATGAATGAAGGCACCTTAGTGACTCTTCACATCCCCTTTCCCCCAGCCCTTTCTGATACAGTCTTTCCTAACCCCTTGTATCTGTCCCACCTATGTTGGAATTCCCCACTGATTTCATACAGATCACCACTTCCGGCATGTATTCCTCCCCTCTGCTCTGCCACCCTTTCCATAAAGAAGTAGTTCATGGCATTCCTTATAAATTTCCTCCCTGCCAGCTTCATGGAGTTGCTCCAGTTGTTTGTGTTCCTTCAGTCAGAATAGTTCCCTCTATCCACTTTACTTACCATGTGGAGGACGGAGGTATTTATGTGTTTCAATCATGTCCCCTCTCTCCCTTCTCACCTGAAGTGTGTACATGTTTAGATCAGCGAGCCTCCCTTTGTAAGTCCTCTCCTGCTGCCTCTGGAGCATCCTGGGTTACCTTCCTCTGCACTGTCACCAATTTGTCCCTGTCCTTTTTTCAAATGCAAACTCCAAAACTGCACACAGAGTACTCTAGGTTTGGTGAGCCAGTTACCTATACAGTGACTGCAGTATCTCTTTCCTGCTAGTGATGAACCTCCTCCCTGAGCACCACAACATCCTGTCTGCCCGACCTTCCCCCCATTGCACTGTACTGATTTCTTCAGACTGTCAGAAATCAACACTCCCAAGTCCCTTTCCTTAGTAGTGCTTTCCGCTACTATCGCCTTGGTTGTGTACTCAGTGTTAGGATTGCTTGCCCCATGTATATGTCCATCACCCTTGCACTTTTTGGCATTAAATTTTAATTGTCATACTTCTGACCACCCCTCTAATCTACACAGATCTTAGTATCATCTTCAAAGAGGCATACCTTGCTTTGGATTCCTTCCCCTTTGTCATCAATAGAGATGTTAAAGAGGGCTGCTCCCAAGATCAAACCCCGTGGCACATCACTAGTGACCTCCCCAACCCCTGAGAACTCCCCATTTATTACCAAACTCTGGGTTCTGTCTCTCAACCAGTTTTCCACCCACCTAGTAATTTTGCCCCCTGCTCCAAGGTCCAGCATCTTCCTAACCAACCATCCATGTGGGACAGACTTGAAGACTTTACTAAATTTGAGGTTCAGTATGTCCACCATCTGTCCCTTCTCCATTGCATGTGTCATCAAACTGAAGAAATCGATCGGGTTTGCCTGACACCACCCCACCGCCCGGTAAACCTATGCTGGCTTTTTATCCTGCAGTCCATTTGCCTCCTGGAAATGTACTACTCTTTCCCTTATTATGGTCTCTAGCAGTTAACCACAGGCTGACAGCTCTGTAGTTTCTTGGTCCATCCCTGCTTCCACTCTTGTCCAAGGAACTACACTCCCCATCCTTGAGTCCCTGAGTGCTATCCCTGTCTCCTGTGAGCTTCTAAACAGATTGTCTAGTGGTTCAGCTAGTAACTGCCCCATCCTCTTAAGCACACAAGAATGAAGCTCCATCCAGGCCCATGAACTTTTCCACTTTCAGAGTGTTAATCCTTCTATTTTATTGGAAAGGGATGCATACTGACCCTTTCTCTCTCCCCCCCCCACGCCCTAATGGGCAGCACAGTCAGACATTGGCCCCTTTTCCCCCACTGTGAATACCAAGTAGAAATTACAGCACACGACTGAAGAGCCAGTCATTTCCTGAGACACGACCGGTGGGGGTGGCCTCGCTTCGCGCCGGCCACCTTCACCCAGCCAGTTATTAATCGACAGGAAATTACCAGCTCTGAGGTCATTATTGCGATTATAAGTCTATTTGCAATAATGATTTCTTTGCATTTCATTTCTATTATTTTTAAAATTATTTCTCTGGCACCGCACATGTAATGGCAGCCGGGGCCGATGAATATTCATTGGCAGTATGCTAATGAGACACACTATTATGTGGGTAACCAGTGAGAGCGAAGTGACACAGTGGTCTTAATTAATATTTATGAGATGGAACATGAATAAGCAATCAAAACAAAGGAAGGGAGCAGACACAGTGGTTTTGTCCAATATGTGAAGTTTAAACTGTATCCTAGGTACAGCCATTTTTAGTCCGATGTACTACAGTTTGTGTTCTGATGTTCTGTATTCAAACTGTCCTGTCAGACTTTTTAACAATTCGCTACTTGACAACAAGGTATGAGTAAACACTGTCAGTAGCGGGAACAGCTGAGAGGCTGCTGACGGGCATTTCTATGAGATTTCAGAAAGGCACAGCAGCCAATCAATGAGCTCCTTTAGCTCATGAAAAATTAATTAGACTTATAATATCTGTTCAGGATGTCAGCCTTTACCTTTAGCCTCTTTTTCCCACTCCTCTCCCTGTTTCAGTCTATTTCTTCTCTCATCTTCCTCTTCTCCCGTGTGTAAAGAAGGAAGGTCTTGTCTCCCTTCTTTAGACCCTCTGCAATCTTTAGTTCTACAGTATGTCAGCTTTAAGCTTCATCACTGTCCTTTGGGCCTCTTTTATCCTACTGTGAAACTCAATCCAATCCCCCCTTTGCCTGGCTGGGACCATATTTTTACATGCTTTTTTTCTTTGCCCTCACAGCTGCCCCTGCTCTCTCATGAACCATAATGTTGTTTGTTTTTTAACCCTCTTATTCTAACCTATTACCCTCATGCAGAGATTTCTGGCCTATTTTATTCCAGTTTTTATCAGCTCTCATTTGGCTTCCACCCCCTCTGTCGCTCGTACCCCTCTTGTTTTCCCAGCAGCATAAAAACATAGACAGCTAGGAAGTGATGGCAGAAAAAGGCCAGCAGCCCACGCAATCTGCCCATCCTACCTACTGACACTGTGAAGGCCCTTGTGTTCATCCCTCCCTCTTACTTCTGTTACCTCATTCTACAACTGCTCCCTCGCTCCACTAAAATCATCCCTCCTAGGACTTTAGTCTGGGACAGATTTCTCTCTGCTTCAAGTGTGATGCTGAACCACACTGTATGATGGTTGTTGGTTTCCAGTGGACTCAGCAGTTCGACCTTACCCACACTGTCCCTATTGGTAAGCATTCAGTCTATCACTGATACAGTGGTGAGGGGTACTTATGGGACAAATATGGGGTTGGGGTAGTTTCAAAGCAGATACCGGGGTGTGGCATAGTTCAGAGGCAGAATATTTTGTACCTGCAAAACTGATACTGGAGGTGGAGTAGCTGTGGGAATGATCTTGATGTGTGGGGTGGGTGTGGGAGAAGATACTTGTGTGTGGGTTAGTCACGGGGCAGATATTGGGATGGGGGGTGGTTGTGGGGCAGATGTTCTGGTAAAACTGTATTCCTGTTTAACTCATTTATTCTGTGGACCACACCTATTTTGTATAACTCCTTATCTCATTTTGTGAACAAAATGTTCGTGTTACAAACAGCACCCCATATTGCAAGCTGGAAAGAGTTTTAGGTATTAAAGCCACAGCAGCTGTTGATTCTATTTCTGTACTGGACAGTAATATATATAAATTGGGTTGTTGTAACTGTGATTCTTGTTTTGTCATAGCAATAATATAAATAACATATTTCAGTCGTGAACTGTTCTGTGTGGGTGAATGTGTTCTGTGTTGTGTTTTATCATTTGTATGTGATTACATAGAAAAAACGTGTTTTTCTAATTGCGGCCAAGCTCATTCATTTGCCTGAGAGAAGACTGGGTTTGCTATAGTGTCATTGTTGCATGTTGCTTGTTAGTCAAAACCCTTTTTTAACTATCAGTTTTTATTAAACCAGGAAGAAAGAAAATTCTTATGTTTTGCATGTGGGAATACAGAAAGACAAAATTTGGCACGGCAATACCGCACCTTCATTTCGTGACTTATAACATTTACAGGAAAATGGCAGAGGTTTATGTTCAGATAACAAATGTCAGTTGAAAGTTCCTTATTATAAAAACAAATTGTGGACAAAAATCCTTCAGCTATTACACCACTAAAATTTGGAACAAAATACCAAATATAGTCAAGTCGGCTAACACTTTGACATTCTTTAGGGATAAGTTAAAAGAACATCAGTTTATGATATCTTGTACTTATTATAACAAAACCTCATGTTTGAACTGTATATGTTCTAATTTTATACTGTACCGTGTTCTGCACTATCTGTATTGTATGCCACTACAGGTTGCTCCTGAGAAAGGGGTCTTTGTACTCCAAGTTTGCTTGATTACCACATTTTAAATAGATGAAGGGACAGGAACAGTGTTTAACCAGGAGCAGCACACTAAGCTGAAGCTTGTTTCCAGACGTGACATGGGAAGCACAAGGAAGTTAAGTGACTTGCTTAGGATCACACAGTATGCACCTAGGTGGCTGTGGGATTCAAACCCGGGTCTTCAGATCTGTAGCTCAGAGCCTTAACCCACTGCACTACACTGCCTCCTTAGAAAGAAGAAAAAGTGTTCTTAGCCATACCGTGTCAGTGGAAAACTAGACTTTTTGGATAGCATATTATTGACCCAACATACATACTTATGTAGATTTTATTGTACAAAACCATTTGGATCTGAACAAGTACCTCGACAGGTATTTTACAGTCATTACTGTAATCCAGCTATAATAACTGGCCATAAATGTTTTCAATGGTGATGGCCAGTTATTATTTGCCATAATAACCACCCGGTTATTATGGCAAACACACACTGAAACTCACAGAGCAGCTGCGCTCGAGACTTGTTGACTGTGTCTTGAGCATAGCACTTCCTCAAATGGTAGCTTTTCCTTTCTATCAGAGATCACTGGTTCTAGTAAACATTTAAAACAAAGTAACCTGAAATAAGTTTCATAGCCTCCCTGCCACACTTACACAGTAATCCAATCACTGAATATTATTTTAAAAATGAAAGCAGGTGCAGCTAATATCATAGCAGGCAACAGCACTCCAGAGGCAGAAAAAAGCAACATAAACTAACAGCAAGGTACAATGTACAGGTATGCACAGTTCTTTCTGGGGAGGGGATGAATTAATGAATTAAATACTTTTAACAAATAATAAGGTAAGTATTTCATTATCTATTTATTTATTTGATAACCAGATAAGCACACTGGTCCCAGAGATAATTTTCAGGTTCGACCCGGGCCATCAAGATGGCAAATACAGCACAATAGTACGAAAAAGTACCAGAGCATTTACACTGTGCAGGTAGATAAGGGTCAGGAGAAAGAGTACATGTGAAAGACGTAGGGCTCAATTCTCAAAGCCCTGCGTTTGATGCAAGGTGCCTGCACCAAACATAACTGGCACAAGTGGCACCTTGCATCAAACACTGCCCCCTGAGCTATTCACAAAGGCAGTCTGTATCAACTGCAGGCTGCCTGCCCCGAATGTTGCTGGCACAGCCAGTGTGCCCAAAAAAGGGCTGTGACATGGTGCTAGGTAGCATGTGGCAGATGCAAGCTGCCACATCCCCATAAATGTGATTCTGTAAACTCACCCAGAGGACAAAATTCTAGGTTTAAGGGCGCTTAGAATACTCTCCTCGGGGAGAGTCGCTTGTTTGTGGCAATGTGCCGCAGTCCTCAGTCCCCGATGTTGCCAACAGTAACAATAAGCATTTCCCATGCCCCCTCCCCAATCCCCTGATGTTGCCACCATTAATATTAGAAAGTAATTCACACACACCCTCCCTGATCTCCTGATGTTGCTGTAGTAATAATGTATGCCCCCCTCCCCGTACCCTGAAGGTGCCAGTAATAATAATACAAGCCCCTCTCCCCGACCCCCTGATGATGCCCCCATTAAATATTAAAACATTATTACACATGCCCCCTTCCCAATCCCCTGATGTTGCCGCCGTTAATATTAAATAATTATTTCACATGCCCCCCCTTCCCGATCCCCTGATGTTGCCACCCTTAATATTAAACAGTTATTTCACATGCCCCCTTCCCAATCCCCTGGTGTTGCCACCATTAATATTAAAGACTTCTGTCACATGACCCCCTTCCCGATCCCCTTGTGTTGCCACTGTTAATATTAAAGACTTATGTCACATGACCCCCCTTCCCAATACCCCGATGTTGCCGCCGTTAATATTAAATAATTATTTCACATGCCCCCCCTTTCCGATCCCCTGATGTTGTCACCCTTAATATTAAACAGTTATTTCACATGCCCCCTTCCCAATCCCCTGGGTTTGCCACCATTAATATTAAAGACTTATATCACATACCCCCCATCCTGATCCCTTGGTGTTGCCACCGTTAATATTAAACAGTTATTTTATATGCCCCCCTTCCCAATCCCCTGGTGTTGCCACTGTTAATATTAAAGACTTATGTCACATGCCCCCTCTCCGTTCCCCTGATGTTGTGGATTTTAATAATACAAACCCCCCCTTCCTGAACCATGACATTGCCAGTAACAAAAATAATTAGTTCCCATGTTCCCCCAACCCCAAAGGTGCCAGCACTAATATCATTAATCAGGGCCGGCAACCAGCACAGCCCACCTCACACCCCTTCTAGCCATCTGTGTGCCAGTAGCAGTGTGCCCGTCATTAAGGTGCCACATTGTGGAATTTTCCACCCCCTTCCTGAGGTCCGCCTCCCCCCCAGAGATAGAATATTTAGAAAGGGAGGCGTGGGAGGCACAACCCCCGGCAAAAAGAGGGGACGGCAACATTGGGATGTGGTGCCCTAATGACTGGGTGCACTGCCGCTGGTGCCCTGTATAGCTGGAACCCCCTCACACCCCTGTGGCTGGCCACCAACTGAACTGTCAATGAGACTACTGTAATGTGTAAACACATATACCGATAGAACAATAGGCAAGGTACAGCTACAACAATGAGATCATAAATCTAAAAATACACTATTTTAACCAGAGTGACAAACATGATGATTTATAATCCATAGAGAGAAAGGCATCAAGTGAGTAATGAGTGGTGGGAACAAAGGTCCCATTAAACAGCAGCACACTCCAAATTTGGGGGGCAAATTTAGTTGAACTAAGGTCAGGAGTAGCAGCTGTAGGTCATGGTCGATTGCAAGAAATTTTTGAAGTGAGCCTTGAAGATCTAGAAGGATCCTGAGGAGTGGAGATTGGTGGGGAGGGCATTCCAGAGCCTAGGTGTGGCACCAGAAAAAAACCTTAGCCCCATGTCAGTAGTAGACATGGGACAGGAGAGAAGGCGTTGAGAAGAGGACCTCCAGTTTCAGGGGCTCTGTTTGATACAGAGGTCTGGATAAAGGTGAACTAGTGCCATCGTGTAGGGACTTAAATATGAGGGAGCCCAGGAGGAATTCCCTATGGGCCTAGGAGGAAACCACCTGAGTGCCGAGTACAGGGATCAGTGGTGGATGTTATAAGGTACTAGGAAACCTGCAAATGTTATTGAAGGTGGTGTTAAGGTAAGAGAGGTGATGGGACAAGTTTAGGGAGATAATAGGACAGCAGTAGCCTATATAAAAAATTTGCCTAGTATACATTTTTTTTTTGGAGGGGGAGAAAAAAATTGATGCTCAGTAATTATATAAAATAAATAGTGGAATGGTGTACATTATGTAAGGAATAAGACATACCGGGGGGATTATGCTATATTGATGTACTGAGTGGTGGGTGGAATCCTGTTCCCAATGGGCGAGGGGCTTCAACCAACATGAGGTGCATTAACATAGCATAATCCACCCAGTGGAATTACCTTATTCCACTTATAAAATGTTTAGTAATGTTAGTTTTTTAGTATTGTACTAGTGTTGTAATTTATTGCTGCATCTTTAAATAAATGCCTTTAGGGCGCTAGCATAATTAGATATGCGGCAGAGGTTAGGTTACAGCTGATAAGCTACACTAGTTGGGTGCAGTTGCACTGCAAGGGAGTGTTTTTAGCTGCTTTAAATAGGCATTCCTGACTTTTAACTTCCTGTACTTCCCATGTGATCAGTGAGGCTAAGCTAGAAGCTTGGTATGTGCTTCCTGTCCTTTCCATGTGATCTGAGTCAGAGCTGGTAGCCTAGGCTACTGGTTAGATATCATATGACCTCATTCAGGCATACTGCTGGACAATTGAAATTCAAGCAGGCCGAGAATTTCAGCTGTTTGTTTCTAGGTATGTAGATATTTTATTAGCTTTTTCAGAGCGATGTTCGCAGAGATTTTTTTTATGGATTTGTAATGTACATATGCATGCTTCTGTTGTGTAGAATCATAGTTTTGAAATATATTTTGTGTTTCTATTAGGTGTTTATAATGTTTTTCTTGTGTTTGCAGCACTGAGAGTTTTGGGGTTTGGATTTGTGAGTAGGAAGTACTTTACGTTTTTTCGAAGTTGTTGGAATGGATTTCCTTTACAGTTTGTGATTCTTGAGCAATGTTGCCATGGGAGGGGGGTCATGTGTTTTTTTTTTATTTTAATTTGCAGGATTTATTTTTAATGTTGCTGTGTTGAGTTGCATTGTGACCTTTTTGACCTTGAGGGTATGCAATTAATTTATTCACCTTTGTGACCTCGACTGGTTGCGGTCTCAATTAATGCACTCCTATCATGTCTTCTGAGCAGAAGTATTTGCTAGATTAATGCAGTACCATGTGATGTGGTCCTGACCAATGAGGAGTCAAATAGACTAGTCACCATTCTGTAACTGAATTTACCACACACCTTTAGTGTGTGATGCTTGAATAAACCCCTCGAGCTTCATTCTCAGGGTTTATGATACATGATACACCTCAGATGTTTTAAATTCTTATTAAGTACACAATTTTATGTATTAATATTTAACGTGATGAAAGCATTAACTGTAGTTTTGACTAGGCCTGCATGTGGAATCAACAGGGGCAAAGGTGCTACAGTATGTAGACATTTCTGACCATGGCAGACACTTGTTTTAGAAATTCAGGATGTAACCTGCTCAACCCTGGCTTGTTCACTCTAGTTAGTCACATTTTATGTTAATATCTGGGTTTTCCAGGGGTGTTTCTGGTGACTAATATCACTCAATAAAGTGTGACCCTTGTTTTACAAATGTCAGACCATGGTCCAAAAGAATGCCCAGATTCGCTTTCCAGAAATCCGTGTCTTCCCACCAAGAGCATGCAGGGGCTATTCCATACATGACCAGACTCCTTCACATGCTTCGCCACTATACCCACAAAATTCCTCAAGTGCTTCAAAATCACACAGTGATCCACCCCATCAAAAACCACTGGCAGATCTAATGAAACCAGTATATGCAGATGACATTCGCCCATCTCTATAAGTTCACTGCTGTCCTCATTATTGCTGATTCTGTTTGAAGCCCTGATGTAAAACAAGATTAAAAAGTTTACAAGATTTGAGATAACTCTAAATGTCTCTGTAACTGTTTTGCAACTACTGTACCCTTTCCAACACATTACTACTTAAAAGGTAACTTGAAACAGGGCAATAATTTGAAAGAGCATCATGGTCAAGAGATTGCTTTTTGAGTAGTGGCTTTGACTACTTTTTGAGGAGTGGCTTTAATACCATCTGCTTCAGTTTGTGGGCCATCGTACTATTAGTAAGTGAGGATACAGTGATTCTACACTGCAGTTATATCCTACCCCAATCCCTAATGAGCCTTAGAGGACATTGATCCAACCCACAGGTAGTAGGCCATGTGGAAACAAACACATCATGTAACCACTGTAAGCCTGTTTGCATCAAATCCTGCTCTTCTAGGAAAAATACATCAAAAACCCACAACATTTATCAGTGGTAATGCCAACACGGCACAGACAACCTGACACATAGAAACAGACTCTGTCAGCAGGTAAGTACTACTTGTCCCACCGAGTCTGCCAATTTTTTCCCTTCTTATACTATCACGCAGTGGCGTTTAAAACGGCGGCTTCAGTGGTGAAGTGTGGCAAAGTGCACCGGAGTCAGAGAGAGTATGGCAGACTCCGTCTACCCTTGTCTTCCATCTTGCACTGCATGGTAGCTGCACTGGTGGCTCAGGAGAAGTAATTGAGCCATCACTGACTGTGCCTCTGAATGTGCCTGATGTTCCTTGAGACACCATGAGTTATTAAAAGCATGTGTGGAGTGAACTGACTAGCCACTTTTGTAATTATTCTGCCGTTTTGCCTGCTGCTTGATTAACTGTGGGAGACGTGCACTTATCTGCTGCATTGCTTGCTGCTGATTTACTGTGAGAGAACTGTGCACATATCTGCTGGTTTGTCTACTGTTTGATTAACTGTGAGAGAATTGTGCCCAAGAGTTGTGAGCTGTTTATCTACTGTTGAACTGTAGTCTTATATATGCTGCTGCTGACAATTGCAATTTGACTGCCACTTGTTTTATTGTTGCTGGCTCATTAATTCCTTCCCTACGAGTGTCTCCTTGGCTACAGTACACCTCCTTGTTTGCTCCCTACCCTCCACAGCTGTGCCATGCCCACTCCCCCTGATTGTTGGTGGCAGCCCAGTCAAAGGGATTGAGGGCTTAAATTCTGAAGCCTACTAAATGCGGCGGCATTTAAAGCAGTGGCTTCAGCAGCTCCAGTGTCAAAGTGCGACAAAGTGCACTGGAGTCAGAAGGAGTCTGAGGAGGATGTGGAGGACGTGGGCAGGAAAGGCTGCTGTATTGTTTTAATTTACTGTATTTAAAAAGTGAAAAAGGATGTTTGTAAAGTTCAATACCTGGGGCTGGGTAATTATGCTGGGCAACTTGTGTGTATTATGTGATATGAGATGCATATTTGGGGGCTCACTAGGTGATCAAACTAGGTATAAGCAAATCAAATTCAATATAGCTGCTTTGTTGGTTTGGGGGAGGGCAGAATTGATGCATTTTGCTTGCTGTGTGTTGAAAAAGCCACATTACGAGTTATAGGCTGTATTCTTGCCTGATTTTCTATACCATTACGTGTAGGGGGTTTGGCATGTATTTGGTCATGCAGAAAAGTTATGATTATTATGTTATTGCTGGCACTATCAGGTGATATTAAAACAAATCCTGGTCCCCAGAGTTTTACATCCCAGTTAAATTTAAATCATGCACCAGCTCGGATTGATGCTCATGGGTTTAAAATCTTGCATGTAAATGCCAGAAGTTTGCTTCCTAAATTAGCAAACATAGAGGCCCTTATGTCTTCTTATAAACCTGACATGGCTGTAATATCTGAATCGTGGTTAAAGCTCTCTATTTCTGATACCACATGTATGCTTCCTGGGTATAAAGTAGTTCATGAAGACCAAAAAGGTAAAAAGAAAGGTAGAGGGGTGGTGGTGTATTATTAAGAGCATTTAGAGGTCTCTATACTGTTTACTAGTCAGAGTACTAAGTTGTCTAATGACTGGCTGGTACTGTGCTATTGGGTGTCTCTAAGCATGTGGCTATTGGCTGCCTTTATAACCCCTCCCCCCCCCACACACACACACATATACACACACAATGTGGAGTATCTGGGTTAAAGGATTTTTGGGAAATTGTTTCTTCTTGTTTTTGAACCGTGACTTTGTTTTGTTTGGTGACATTAATTTAGATTGGACCAAGTGTGATGCTCAAGGATATGAGAATCTTTTGAATTCATTTAGTTTATTCCAACTTATCAATGAACCCACTCGATGAAATTTAGCATCAGAGAATCATACTGTTCTGGATTGGGTAGTTACCAAGAAGATTGATATGATATCACACTCTAGTGCTTTGGGTGATTCTCTAAGTGACCACCAAGCTACTTATGGTATCCTTATTTTAAATGGCCTAGGATACCTTCCTGGACTATTCAATTCTGAAATTTTTAAAAAAGTTTGGATTCAAATTTTGAGGTATGAATTAACGAATGTCGATTGGTCATTTGTTGAAGCCATTCCAGGTCCTGATTGTGCTGTCGATTTTTTTTGCCAGCATCTATTGGCCATACAGGAAAAATTGTTTCCACTATGTACATTATGGGTAAGGGGGTCCAAAAACAGATGGTTCACTAAAAACAGATGGTTCACTAAGGACCTTAATAACTTGATTAAACAGAGGCTTGCTGCCTGAGTGGCACACAAACCGTCCCCAGCTCACACTTTATTACAAGTTTATAGGTCATCTCGGAACTTGAGTCACAGGATAAAGCAAGCCAAAATTGACTACTTTAGAAATAAATTGGAGGCTGCATCTTCAGATACCAAGGGTTTCCAAGATACTATTAACACCCTGGTGACTCCTAAAGAAAGGGAGACTATTATCTCCCTACAATCCTTGGAGTGGGAGGTAACTGATGTATTTGAAATGGTTAATAGTAATTTACTAAATGATAAATTCTTAGATGTATCTAGTTTTATGCCTAATATCCCTGGTATAGAAGCATGTTCTAATGACGGCAGGGAGAAAGATCCAGGGGGAGGTTCCCCTATATTCTGTTTTCATAAGGTTACTGCCACTGAGGTGTTGAAGTTACTCCACTTGTTGCCAAACAAGTTTAGTGATTGTGGGAGGGGCTTAGATGGGAGGTTTATTAAATTGGCTACACCTTTTGTTGTTGTCCCACTTTGTTCCATCTATAATTTGTGCCTTACAACATGGGTCTTTCCAATAGCTTGGAAGCATGCATGGGTTGTGCCAGTGCCCAAATGGCATAATACTGTCAGTACCAAGGATTACCATACTAGATCTATTCCGAACCCGCTAAGTAAAATTCTTGAGAAGCTGGTTGCTAACCAGCTTATTAGTTTTCTTGAATCAAGTGGGGTCTTGTGCATTGAGCAGCATGGCTTTAGATGTGGCCATGGGACTGGCATGGCTCTGCTCATGTTCACGAATGCTGTCCTGCAGGGATGTGATAGGTGTGTCCTGATGGAGGCAATGTTTGTGGACCTGACCATGGCTTTTGATTTCATTAATCATCCCCTGCTTTGCCAAAGGCTTGTTAAACTGGGCATTTCAAATAAAGTTGTAGTTTGGATCAAAAATTATCTGAAGGATATGTTCCAGAGTGTTTCAATAGGGTCAGAGTCCTTTAATTCACGTTCAGTCTTATGCGGTGAACCACAGGGGTCCATACTTGGACCCCTGTTGTTTTCATTATTCATTAATCAAATTCCATCTATTTTCAGTTTAAGCAGATGTCTTCTTTATGCAGATGACCTAATTCTTTTTTCTCATGGTCAAAACATTGCTCAAGTGAATATTGCTCTAGAGAAGGATTCTCAATTATTGTGTTTTTGGTTGTCAACAGACTTAATGGTTATGAATGTGAAAAAGACAAAAACAGTGGTATTTGGTAGTACATTCAGACTGAGGGAGAACCCCGTTTGCAGATTCATGACTGTTCTGGTATATTACTGGAGCAAATCAATGAATTTAAATATTTAGGGGTCCTTCTTGACCCAGGCTTAACCTTCCATGCTCAAGTTAAGATGGTTAGTAGGACTATAAATCAGAAGTTGGGACTGCTTCAAAAATGTAAAAATGTTTGTCCTGTGACTCACGAAGGTCTATTGCAATGGGAACTTTGTTGCCATACCTGGACTATGTCTCTCCCCTATACCATAATTTACATGTGAGGGAGAGTCATTTACTGAGTGTGGCATATAATAACGTGTTGCTTCATACTTGCCATCCCCCTGATGACTCATTATTGTACTTTATATTCTTCCTTAGGTTGGTTATCCCCGAAGTCAAAATCTATTTATTCTTTGGGTTGTTTGGTTCACAAAGCAATATATCCCAAAAATGTATTCCCATTGTCAGATTTAGTTGTGATTAGAGAATCATCTGTTAATTTGAGATCTAATAAGGGAATTGTTTTGGAAACCAACACAGTTAAGAATAAGTATGGTACCCGTTCTTTTGAATCTGTAGCACCAAGCTTATGGAATGATTTGCTGTTGTCTTTACAATCAATTACTTCTCTGCCTGGGTTTAAAACCCAATTCAAAACCCACTTACTTTCTTTAGATGCATGTAACTCTTATTTGTGATTTTGCAATTGTTATATGTGATTTTGTATGTCGAAATTTTTTTTATACTGTGTTTTTTTTGTCCAGATCAGTCCGGAAGAAGGGCTCTGCCCAGTGTCCTTACCCAGCTAACAAATTTAAAATAAAAATAAATAAAATAAAATAAAAAAATCACCACAGACCCTATCTGATCTCCAGCTACAGCCCCCCACTTTCCCACCATGATTCCTTTGTGCCTGTCCTATGCATGCTTGTAGCCCACCACTGTTTTTCCACCCTCCACCTCTGCTCGAAGACTGTTCCAGCTGTCCACCACTCTTTCAGTGAAGAAGTATGTCTTCACATCTCTCCTAAACTTCCCCCTTCCAGCTTCATTGCATGCCCCTTTGTTCTCGTGCTCAAGCTCTTCTGAAAAATATCCCCCTCTTGTACCTTATTCACCCCCATGAGGTATTTATAGGTCTCTGTCATGTCCCCCTCCCAGGTGTACATATTGAGATTGCTCAGTCTTTCCTCATACAGCTTATGATGCAGCCCCTGCACCATTTTGGTTGCCCTCCTCTGGACTGCATCTACTCTATCTATGTCCTTCCTGAGATATGATCACCAGAGCTGGACACAGTACTCCAGCTGTGGTCTCATCAATGATCAATACAAAGGCAACATCACCTCTCTCCTTCTGCCGATGATACCCCTCCCTATGCACCCCATTATCCCACTGGTCCTGTTTACTGCTTTGTTGCACTGCCTCGCCACCTTGAGGTAATCAGAAATGACTACCTCAAGGTCCTTTTCCTGCTTAGTGACCATCAATACCTCTTCCCCCATTTTAATACACCGCCTCTGGGTGTCTGTACCCTAGGTGTATGATTTTGCGCTTTTCCAATTGAAAGACAGCTGCCATACCCTTGACCACTCCTCGAGTTTTCTCAGGTTCTTACTCATTCTCTCCACTTCCTCCGGGGTATCTATCCTATTGCATATTTTGATGTCATCTACAAAAAAGGCATACCTTCCCTCCAGCTCTTCTGCAATGTCACTTACAACAGCATTGAAGAAAGCTGGTTCCAGTACTGAGCCCTGAAATACCCTACTGGTCACTCTTCCCTCATTAAAGTACATGCTGTTTACCACCATCCTCTGTCTGTTATCCATCAACCAATTCTGTATTCAGTTTAGCACCTTGGGTCCCTTTCCCAAACTACCCAGTTTCTTACAAGCCTCCTATGTGAGATGGTGTGGAAGGCATTGCTGAAGTCTAAGTAGGCCATGTCCACTGCCCCACCCTGATCTATTTCCCTGGTCAGCCAGTCGAAGAAATTGATCAGGTTAATGTGCATGACACCACCCAAGGTGGTTAAAATGGTGGGGCTGGCCAGGCCATGGTTCCTCCACTTGTATTTCGGGGCCACATAGTTATTTTAGCCCCCCCATTTCCACCGATTTACAAGTAGTAATTTTAGTCAGGACACTGGTTACCATAGGAAGGGTGGGTGGGGCGGGTAGCAGCCACCCCAGGCATGCCTCAGAGGGGCGCAGTTTTCAGGTTAAGCTGTATCTTTAATTTTTTTTTCTGAAATTACTAATTACAGTCACTAGGGGCACATCCGTGGAAGAACCAGCAAGTCGGAGGTGGGAAAGAATGGTGAGTGAACAAAATATACGAAGTATCAGCTTTCTTGGAAGCACAGTGTACTTCCAACTTCCTCCCAGCTGTCTACTCATAGTGCTCCCCCATAGCCCTAGAAAGCAATATTTATTCAAGTTCTGGGTAACTCCCATTATACTTTGAGTATCGTCTCACCCTTTCTTGCCACACCCCACTTTAGGTCGCCATGCTACACTCTCCCATGTGTTGGCACTGAGTGTCAGCCATTGCAACCAGTCACAGTGCCGATTGTCGACAGATGTGTAGGATTGGTTGTGCAAGCTAGACCAATGAGCAGTGGCCCCAGCGGAACATGTTCAGGCATGTTGGTTCCTTGTGGTAAGGATCCACGTGGAGCGGCCAGTGTTCGGGACATGGTAAGGCTTCCAGGAGGTTGATTAAAGGTGGGCATCATGGGGGCTATAGGGGACGTGCAGTCTAAAGTCCGGTAGCAGTCTTAACTGCTTGGGTAATTTTACAATGGTGTGGTGCTGGGCAGGGCAAAAACCTGGTAGTAGCCCATTGAACAGCTGTTGCGTAGTAGACAGCAAGTGGTTCCGTAGTTCACTCACTAATAGTGCCGGCTATCATATTACATCTTTAGATTGGAGAGTGGGTGGGAAATGGGGGTAAGGGGGTTGTTTATCATGGGCAACATATTCGGTACACTGGTAGCGGATGGAGGTTGGACAGAAAGTGGTTCCACAATTAAGACGCTTTAGTTGTGCAAACTACCAAGTCATTAGATGATTGGGGGGACATGTTTATGATTGAATAGCTACCTATTCAGCACACTAGTTGCTCACTGGACAGCAAGTTGTTTCACATTTCAGTGAGCTGTCAAGCCATTAGGTGGTTAGTGGTGGTGTTGGAGCCAAGGGCTTGTTTATCTAACGTAGTAGTTGTTCACTGGACTGCAAGTGGTTCCACAGTTCCATAGGTGCCAGAACCAGTGGTCCGGTGGTGGGAGTGTAGAGCCCTCCCAACATCCCTCAGTTTTACCCAGGAGCATTCAAAGTGCCCCTTAGTTTGCAAAAACTCATTTTTTCAGCCCCACACACACACACACACTCTCTCTTCCTTATGTTCTGGCACCCATGTCCAGTTCAGTCACTTTAGTTGTGCGGGCTTACGGGCCATTAGATTGGGTGAAGGAGGGGAGCTTGTTTTTCATGAACTACCTGTTCAGCACACTAGTTTTCCACTGTACAGCAGGCAAATGGTTCAAAAGTTCAGTCAGTTTAAGTGTGTGGGTTACCAAGCCATGAGGGCTTGACTGCTGATGGTAGGGAGAGTTTGTTTATCGTGCACACTAGTTGCCAACTGGATAGCAAGTAGTTCCTAGCTCAGGCTGTTTTGTAGGCTACCTACCCATTTTGGGGGGGGGGGCTGCTTTCAAGTGCTATATATTCAACACATTTTTTATGCACTGGACATCAAATGGTTCCACAGTTCGGTCACTTTAGTTGTATAGACCACGAAGTCATTACATTGGTGGTACTTTTTTTTTGTATGGTGCTGTCTATTCAGCATACTAGTTGCCCATTGGGCAGGAAGTGCTTCCACAGTTCAGTCACTTTAGTTGTGCAGGATTATATTTTGGCTACCAGGAAGTATCCTGTAGTAGTTGGGTTGGAAAAGCAATTGCTGGGCAGAGTGTGTGTGTGTGTGTGTGTGTGTGTGTGTGTGTATATAGATATATATATATAGATATATTCTGTTTTGTGTTACCTGGTAGAATATTGAGCTACTGCTGAAAGTTTCTCCATAACCCAGTCTACTGTGTTGATAGTGCACTGTTGTGTTTCATATGTGGGATCAAGAATGGCAGTGGGTAGGCGGAAAGGGGGGCAGAGCAGACAGAGTACTTCTGTTCAGTATTCACCAAAGAGAGGGATAAAGGGGGAGGCTGGGGGAGGGGGAGGAGATTGATGGGGAAATCACAGAGGAAGAGTGTTGAGGGCCTTAAGTCCCTGAGGGTTGATAAGGCATCTGGGCCAGATGGAATTCATCCTGGAGTACTGAGAGAGTTGGCAGTAGTCCTTGAGGGGCGTTTGGCAGACCTGTTACAACACCTCTCTGGAAACGGGATGCATACCCAGGGATTGAAGGGTGGCGCATGTGTACCACCCATACAGTATAAAAGGTACGGGTGGCGTCGTGTAGTGTGTGGAGTGAGAGGTGGTTAGTAAGTTGTTGGAGATATAGAGCAAAATGAGTAGAAATGGAAGAAGAAAACTCTAGAGTGTAGAGATACACAGAAAGAGTAGAGAGGAGGATAGAGTGAGGAAACTAGGAGAGGCTGATTTGAGATTTTTCAGATTTAATTATTTAGGCAGACAGTGAACACAGTTACATTGATTTCCTTGATCCACGTGGGGGTTGATTTAAACTCATTGAGCTACCTGACCGGTTTTAAATTTACAGTACGGTTGACTGAAACTCATTGGGCTGCTTGGCTGGTGTTAAATTTGCTGTGAATTTTTATGATCCATCCTGTTCATGTACTTACTGTGATTCTGTGGCAGCCACATGCCCGCATCCCCACCTCCTGCCCCCAGCCGTCCCTCCCTTGCACTGAGACTCCCAGGACTAGGACCTCCACCAGTCTGCTCTGCCGCCGCAGCTCCAAGTCTGACTGTCGTTCTCCACAAGTCCACGGCAGCATGCACACTTCAGCTCCACTATCACACCCAGCTGTGAGAGGGGACCAGCATCTACTCTAGATCTTGTATTGTATATCTATCTATTGGTGGACATGGACAGTGGACTGACTGGTCTGGAAATGTGGCCTGCTGGCAGACCCGCCTATCTGGTGACTTGCAGACTCAGCTGTGTTGTGTTTTCTCTCTCTGCTGGTCACTGCTCCCTCATGGCTTCTGCTCTGGTGGAGCCAAGTGGTGGTGGTAGCTGGCGGGCCATCCAGTCAGTTCTTGTTCATCTTCTGACTGACTGCTTTAATCACTCACTCGTACTGGTAACTGAACTAAAACTTTATCATAAAAAAGACCGCCGATTCCCTGGATACTATGAATAAATGTTTATTCATCTGTCTCGCAGTACCCCCTCCCAGAGTGTCTGCCCCTCAGCACTGGTATAACTGCACTTGGCCTCTTACTGTAATCTCGGTGTCTGTGCCAAAGAAGGCACCAGTACAGGACCTTTCACAGTCACACACCCATCGGCGATCGCAGCACTGCATGAGGCAGCTCATAGCTAAAAAAACTTCCGATGTGCATTTTTTTGTCATCAGTTTGCTCTGCATGATTTTTACTGATCAGTAAAATCATGCAGAGCAAAAACTGATGAAAAAAAATGCATATTGGAAGTTTTTTTTATGATAGCTAGCCAGTAGCCAGATTAATTTGTGTGCAGCCAGCTACGGCCCATTTGACTAGTGGTCTTTGATGCAACACTACTGCGGTCAGTGCAATGCGGCTTGGGTTTCAGCTAAAAATAATCCATCCAAGACTGGTCCTTGTGGCACGGTGGCACCAAGCACCATTCTTGATAATTAATATGCTGCACAGAGTAACAGTGGCAGTGCATTTACACGGGCAAAGGGGCCTGGCCTGCTGAACTAATGGGACAATAAAATCACGCACTAGTAAATCAGTTTCCACAGCTGTACCCATACTGCGCATGTGCAGCAGTTTACACTGGGGAGATAAATAACAGTTCATTTTCACAGGACATTTGATATTTTGATTTCATTCACATAACTGATCTCAGTTCTTGAAGTGTTGCTTCCCCCCCCAAAAAAAAATTATAAACTATAATAGAGCGTGGCCTGGGATGGACCAGGAGGGAAGTAATCAGTACCACTACTGCCGGCTGTTACCCTAACCCTACTAATCTGAAATCACACAATCCACTAAAGGCCAGCCTCACAGCCTGGCCAGTGGCCACTGCCAGCAGCCCAGAAGCCAGGCACTGGGTAGCAGGCAAGCAGTACTTACTGGCACACTGCGGGTCAATTTATATTAATGAGCAGAATCTATACTATATTATGGGCCAGATATTTAAACGGGTTGCGCCAGTGCAACCCTAGAAATGCGTTCCAGGGCAATATTCAGAGGAGGGACTGGGACATGCGTGGTGCAAGTCCTGATGCGCCGGGGCACAAAGATAATGTATGTGGCGCATCACCAGAGGGTCTAGTGGTCCCTCCTCCCCATAGTGGTGAGCACCGATAAATACAAATGTGAAGTATCCCTGGTGGTCCAGTGGCACCCCCCCAAACACACAGGACCCCCACCCACCCAGCTCCCCGTCATCGGTGGGCAGCAACCCACCACATACTGTGGACCAATGGGCTTGCAATGCATACTGTAATAGTCGGTTACAAATATGTGAATGAATGATGTCATTCACATATTTGTGAATGACTATTATAGTATGCACTAGCTCCCGTTAATCTCCAGTGAGATCAATGGGCTTACAGCTGATACTGTAAGCTGTCATTGGAGGGCGGCAGGCGGTATGCTGGTGGGTTGTTGCTGCCCGCTGATGCTGGGGCTGGGTGGGCAGGGGTCCTGGGGTGGGGTTGCCACTGAGCCATCAGGGATACTTTACATTTGTATTTATTGGCACGCACTGCTATGGGGAGGGAGGGTACCACTAGACCCCCTCTGGCAGCACCACATGCTGTGCAGGGTGCCATGCGCATTTTGTTGGCCAGCCCTGCACAACTCATGCAAATGGGGCCATAACGACATGCAAATGGCCCCATCTGTGCTTGCATTCATTATGGCATACATTATGGCCACATTTGCATACTGCTGACTGCATATCAGAAATTTGCGCACAGCGTAACCCTGTTGTGCTGGAGCAGATCCCATTCCTGGCATTCAGCCATGTCTGGGGGATGCCAGAGGGGTTAGGTACTAAATCCCGACACACAGATGACCAACAGATATCCCGACTGCGCTAATGACTGACTGCAGAAAATACCGACAGCTGAAATCCCGACATATTATCGTATTCAGTACTAAAGTACACTGGCATGATTAACCACAACAATAAGTAAAATAAAAATAAATGATTCATTTTGTGCATTCAAAACTACTGACTTACGGACTACACATGGCTTGCTTTACCAGCACGGCATCATTTTGCTTGTGACTTACCATACTGTGACAAGCAACATTGAAGGTCCAGTGGATGGCTTTCCGTGGAACCCAAACAAGGCACTATTTTAAAAGCTGAATATTGACACACTGACTACTATTAATTTAATTTTAAACAGCCGGAAGGAGGACTTTGACTGACTGTGCGCATGCGATCATGTGATTGTGGGGACATACCATGAAATAAATAAGCCTTTTTAATCATGGGTACATGTCACAAGTAAATGTGCTGAATACTTTGAATTTTTTTGGACAGTGCTCAGTGTAATGTGGGGGGGGAGATGAAATTCAGCACCTGATCATTTCTGTGCTGGTTCATCTGGGTGGGGAGAGGGGCCATGCATGTCCAGGCTGCAGAGAGTGGCCATGCAGGTCTGTGTGGTGGAGAGGAGTGCCATGCTAGTCCATGGGGTTGTGGGATGGGGCCGTGCTGGGCCGTTAGGTTGGGGAGAGCAGCTGTGCTGTGGGGTAGGATGAGTGGCACTGCTGTTGGGGTTCACTGGCCTGGTTGTAATCTCAGGTTTCAGCTTGGGTTTGGTGGGGGGGTATGGCCTGGTGGCCATCTTATGCTTCAGCTGGGGGGGGTTAGAGGTTGGTTCTGTTTGTGGGGTGTGGACACTGGGTATGGAAGTGTGGTCGAGTGGGGACTCTGACCGTGGAGGTGTGGTGGACACTGGGTGGGGATACTTGATGTGTTGGCATGGGCACACTGGTCTGGTGGGGTGGGCACAGTGGCTTGGTGTGGTGTGGAAACAGACTGTGTTAGTGGGGTGGGACATTGGTCAGGGTGGTGTGGTAGACACTTGGCATGTTGGTGTAGGGATACTGGTCGTGGGATTGGGAAACTGGCCGTATTTGTGTGTCACTGGAGTGGAGATACTTGTATTATGTGTTGGTGGGGGTGCTTGATGTGTGACATGGGGACATTTGTTTATTGTGGTGGTATGGGGTGAATCAATGTTGACCTGTGGTGGACAGAGTGGTTGTACTGGTTCAGCAGGGTGTGGAGAGTGGCTGTGCTGGTTCAGGTTGTGGAGAGTGGCTGTGCAGGTGCATTGGGGTGAGCACTTGAGCTTGGTTCTGGTGTGCTGTTGTGCTGAGCTGCCCTGCCAGCTTTGGCTGCTAGCCTGCTCTACCAGCTTCCTTTGGCTGATGATGCCCTTTCTGCTTCTTTATGCCGCGGCTGACCTGACCTGCCTTGCCATCCTCTGCCATAGGACAGCTGCCTAGGTGCCTGCCATAGTCTGATAAGTTTCTTTGGGGGGGTATAGCACTGCTGCTGTTTGTATGGGAAAGCAAAGGAGGGAAGATGGAGATGGGTGATTGCATGAGATGGTATGCTTAATTAAAACAAGCATTTGTCAATGCCAAATGTTGTCGCGCTGGCATTGGCTTTGGTAGAGCAGTGCGGAAACACATTTTTGGCAGGATGTGAAAAATGACAGCTGTACTGTTCATAAGGAGGTGTAAAACAAATGGCTGTGGTGAAAATGTGGCATGTAAATATTGCAAATTTGCGAAGTTACAAGGGTGTGTGGGAAATGCGTAACGCACACTTGTAACACAGTCATTTTATGGAGTTTCGGCACCAGATTTTCAACATAGGCATTTTAGCACCTCTGCTCATGTACAGTGTCACTGTCATTTCCTCAAACTGTCCCAAAAAGTGATTTCGCACAGTGACCGCGCTATTCTGGGCCAGACGTACGAAAACAATTTCGGGCAGGATATGTAAAATGACAGCTATACTGTTCATCAAGAGGTGTGGAAAAATGCCAATGATGAAAATCCAGAGTAAAAATATTACAAATTTACAACGTTACGGGCATGCGTGCAAACGCTATAACGCCAGATTACGTAACACAGTCATTTATAGATATAGTCACCAAATTTTCAACATAGGCATTTTAGGACCTTTGCTCACGAACAGTGTCACTGTCATTTTCATAATCTGCCCTGAACACTGATCTCCCACAGTGACCGCAGTATTGTGCAGCGGAAGTGCGGAAACACATTTTGCCAGGATGTGAAAATGACAGCTGTACTGTTCACAAGGAGGTGTAAAAAATGACAATGTTGAAAATATTGCAATTCGAGATTATGGCGTGTGTAGCAACTGCAGCATGACGCTCAGTAAAACAACATTTTGGATTTTTTCCACCAAATTTGCAACATAGGCTTTTTGAGAGCCCACCTCATGAACACTGCCACTGTCCTTGCCTTAATCAGTCCCGAAAGGTGATTCTGTGCAGTGACTGCAAAATCACCTTTCGGGACCGATTAACGTCATAACAGTGACAGAATTCATGAGGAGGGGTCCCAAAAACCCCATGTTGAAAATTTGGTGCAAAAATTCCAAAAAATGCCTGAGATATGCATCAGAGTTGAAAAAAACTCTATTTATTCCATTATACAGCTTACCGACATTTCCTCAGTTCGTGGTCAGCTTTGAAGAGTGAAGATGTGTTCCTGGTCCACCGAAGATCATCGTGCCGAGCTCCAGAGGTAAGTATGGGGTAAGGGTGTGTGAGTGTGGGGAGGCAGGGTGCGTGGTGGGTGGGTGCGGGTGGTGGGTAAGGAGACTACGAGGGACCGTTTTCTGTTTACAGGTAGTTAAAAAAAAAAACCCAGCACGGACGGTTTTCTTTTTTACAGGTGGTTTCTTTTTCGGGGAGGTACAGTAGCCGACGGTGGATTGAGAACCCCCGTCAGCACAGAAGAAGGGGGGACATCATGCCAACGAGGAGTGGGCTCCCCCATCGGCACATTAAAGCAGGAAAGGGGGGGACGGAGGCCGACGGGGATTGGGCACCCCCATCGGCAAACAACAAAAGTGCAGGGGGGGGGACACATTCTGCAGACAGGGAGTGGGCTCCCCCATCAGCACATACTTGAGGGGCAAGGTAAGCCGACTTGGGATTGGGCACCCCCGAAGTTGACAGTTTAGCATCCACTGTGGCACCATGTTTCTGGCTGGCGAAGCACATAGGAAGAGTCCGCTGCGTGTGACGAGCTTTGCTCGCATTGCAGCGGACCTTTCCTTAGATGTGCTTGCCACTTTAGTATGCATGGTGTGGCGCCAGCATGCAGGCTGATTGGGGAATGAGGGACGCACCTACTGGTGCATGCCCTGCATTCGCCCAACAGCAACCGCGCCTCCAGATCTGCACTACTGCAAGATGTTGGCTGCGCAAGCATGCCAACATCAAAATGATCATGTTTTTGATATTTTTTTTGGGGGGGGGAGGGTGTTACCAGTAGGACAGGTCAGTCCTTTGCTACTGTGGTCTCTTGTTTGTGGGTGAAAAGACAGGCCTGGCAAGTACTACATGTTTAAATGAAATTGTTCTGGCCTTGGTTGCTATGGGGTGGGGGGGGTGGATGGGCAGACTGGCACAGAACAATTTTTCCATCATGTATTCTGGATCTATGCCATGCTCCAGTGGCTTGTCGTTGATGGTTAGTGGACTGGTACACGTGCTGGGAAAAATTATTCTGGCCTCTAGTCATGGAGGGGTGGACGGGCATACTGGTACAGAACCATTTTTTTCAACATGTATGCCGTTCTGCTGGGTCTGTGCCATGTTCCTGTGCCTTGTCATTGATGGTCGGCAGAGGGACGGGCTTGGCTGACTGGTACACATACTTGAAACAATGGTTCTGGCCTCTGGTGAGGGAGGAGGGAAGGGGTGGACGGGCATACTGGCACAAAACCATTTTTTCAACATGTATGCCAGTCCGCTGGGTCCGTGTCATGGTACTGTGGTTGGTCAGTGGTGGGATGGATGCGGTGGACTGGTACATGTACTGGAAAAAATGGTTCTGGCCTCTGATGATGGTGGAGGGAGGGGTAGATTGGCAGAGTGGCACAGAACCATTTTTTTCCCCACATGTATGTCAGTGCGCTGGGTTCCTGACATGCTTACCCCCTCATACAAGGGACTGCTGAGCACTGAAAAGTTTGTGTCAAAATTAGGGACTGTTGGGGAGGTATGAAATCCTATAGTTGAAACTATTTACAAAAATGTTAAAGTGTGTTCATGTAGTAATTTCACACTATTGTCTGGTTCAACAAGATGTTTTGTGGCCTGGCCTGTGACTCAGCCAGTCCCCCCTGGGGCAAGGGGAGGTACGTTGTTTGGTGGTCTAGGGGCGGTTTGCTGGGCATGTGTCTTCTTAATTGTAAAATGTATTATTTCATTTACTGTGTTGTACTTCTGGGACCTGCTTCACCCTGTCTCTATCCTGAATGTAAATATGTTTTTTTTTTAAAAAAAGGTCACTTTTGGGTGGTGTATGTTTGTGTCATGTGTAGAAGAATAGAGACACTCACTAGAACAAAAAAAAACTTTACTAACCACATCAATCAACCCTGTTTCATCTGTGCCCTTCAAAACTGTCGGATGAGACAATTTTGAAGTAGCTAGTGGTGGGGGGGAGCATTCGCAGCAACCTGGGCTATTGCAACCAGGCCCACCGCCCACTGTCATAGGTGATGCTAATAAAAATCACCAACCAAGTACTTACCTTTCAGGTTGGGTCCTGCGTGGCTGTGCATGGGTATCTGGAGGTGTCATTCCTTCAAACTTTCTGTGATGTATGTTCTCTTAGGTGGTGTGGTGGGACTGCCTTGTTGCCAGTGCAGTCCATGTTTCTTGGGTTGGGGAACTACAGAGATGACGAGGATTTTTTTTTTTCACTTTTTATTCACTGGAACCTAGGGCATCTCTCCAGGGCACCACTTGACTTTTCTGTCTCTAATCCCTGCCTGAAACCTCCTCTGCTGGGCTCCTACAGGGCTGACTCCACTCGGCTTCATGGCTTGACCAGCCCCTCGATCGCCCCACAGGGGAGGACCAGCCCCTTGATCACCCCACAGGGGAGGGCCCGCCCGCCGCCCGCCGCCGCCGCCGCCGCCACCTGTGGTGGCCTATCTGTGATTAGAGGGACAGCCATGGAAGCCAGTAGAGCTGGACCCCGGTGAAGCAGGTTCAGCGTTGGGATGTGGGCAGGTCTCCTGGCCCCCTTCACCTCCGCTAGGCCACCAGGGTTTTTTCCACACAGTTTACCCCCAGAGCACAGAAGTGCGATGCCAGCACTCAATTTACATGCAGCTTGGCTACCGCCGCTCTACCACTAATGTAGTGTCAAGCCCTGCTGCATGTAGGGCCCATGGTCTCCACCCGGAGCCAGTGTGGAGCAGGCATGCCCTGGAACCCACCCCGGGAGGGGAGAGCAGTCCGGACGCTCAATTCCTTCCCTCCCCTGCTCGCCCTTTGACGACCCGAGTCATTTCCAAACCGGGCGTGGCGCGAGATGTGTCGTCCAGCACCTCAACCCTCAGTGCCACCAGGCCAGCTGTGATGACAAGTTCTTCAAAGGAGAACTACCAGCAGGGTGAGAATCTAACTGCTATACAGATAAGGGCTTCACCTCTCTGGTCCCCCCTGTAGGCATTAGATTAAATAAATAATCTTTGTACTTGACCCTCAAATGGGTAAATTCTCCAGTGCATGCTGCATTTTAATTTTGGCACTCGTGAACATACCACACGCTCATGAACTGTTGACACGACCTTGCCCCTTTCTCAATAGTGCCCTTATGCATGGAGATTGAAGTTCATATCTCCAGTGCCCTTCTATAAATTCCATGGGTGTATCTAGGGCACTATTACCCTGCCTATTGAGGAAGAGACATGGCAACGTCATCAGCGTGCAGTGCTGTGAGCAAGAGCGCATCATGTTCAATAATGCCATAAATTAAAATGCCGGGCACACCGGACTAGTGATCAGGCACAAAGATTAATTTATTTATGTTGACTGCAGGGGGGGATAGGAGAGATGAATCTCTGATGCGTACAGTGGCCGTGGCTTCACCTTTGCCGGTAGGACTCCTTTTATGAGTTTGAGCTCCAACATGAAAACTAAGAGGCTCCATTTTCATGAAGACCAAGTAAAAGTGCCCAATTTACTGTGGGTGTAATATTGGATTAGTTTATTACATGGGAAAGATTGTGTATCATTCCATTAGCATCCTCAATCATGTGTGGATTTTTGTAATTGGGTGCACTTTGTTTATAAGTAAACCAATTCAGGCAGCTTAAATGTTAGATAGGGACTGAACCAACGGAGTCCACCTTGGTGTCTGGTGGTTCGGCTTAATTCATGTCTGAACTCTGACAGACTAGCTTTGGTACATGGCATTGTTGGACGAGTACTGTCATGATGCTTCTGTGGTCATCACTAGGGGTGTAAGTTTGTCATGGACAGGGCCCCTACTTTTCTGCGGCACAGTGAGACCAAGTTCTGTGGCAAGGCTACCATTTCTGCAGCAGTGGTTTGTAATTTCTGAGGAAGTTCTGCGGCATTAACAAACTACCACATCACAGTGTCAGCTTGTCGTCCTGACTTCACTTTCATGGCAGTGGTTATAGCAGTCAGA
The DNA here is from genome assembly GCA_016271365.2 of Neoceratodus forsteri. NCBI lineage: Eukaryota > Metazoa > Chordata > Ceratodontiformes > Ceratodontidae > Neoceratodus > Neoceratodus forsteri. Next base: position 1,924,449 of record CM057450.1, on the reverse strand, counting down.
ATGGTGGAAAGCACAGTAACACTAGTTCAAAATATAACAGACTTATAAAAATAATTTATGCCTAAAAAACAAAACAAATGTCTCTCCCTTAAGGTCCTAGCCTGTTCATAAATGACATATGCAGAGGGGATCTTATGTGATAAATAAGGTAATTCTATATGCATGCTATCTATCCCACTAATGAGGTTTCCATTGTCTATCACTTATATATTTGTATGTGCTTTCTACACCACTCATGAGGTTCCCACTGTGTATCACTTATATATTTATATGCAATCTGTAACATACACACAAATATGCGTGTGTGTGTGTGTGGTGAGAGAGACAGAGATACTCTGTGTGTGTGTGTGAGAGAGTGTGTGTGTGTGTGTGTATATAATATATATTATATATATATATATATATATATATACATATTTTTCTTCTTTTTTTTATTTTCATGATCTTGCATCCTCATTCATACAGGTCCCATTGGAAATGGAATAGAGGAGTTATTGCAAAACTCATTTTTCATGTCAACCTGCTTTCCCTAACACACTGTGTAACACCATCAGACCACGACATGTATGTGAACCAATTGTGAGATACAGTTCTCCGGCTCATCACAAAGTGTCCACCATGTGACAGAACATTGCACCATACCTTCCCAGGCTCTGAGCAGTGATGTGTTTCACCAATCATCAGTGCCCAGCTAGCTCCCCAGAGCTAATCTCTGAACCTAAGTTGCCAGCCTGGAAACACAGCATGCTACCCTCTGGCCCCACAGCAGTCCCTGCACACAACACTTCTCAATAACTTTTAGGAGATTCTATCAACCAATGACAATACGTAATCAATAACCCTGGCAAAAATGCGTACAGTGCAATTATTTATTTAACAGGTCTATTCTTTCAACAGGTCTACACATTGTTATATTTCACTTTTCTGGGCGTAATGACTTTATTTTTCTTAAAAATTTAGACAGTTAAATTCATTTTACCAGTTATTCATTTCAGATAGTGTCTCTATACCTTAACTGCACAAATACGTTTGTACAAAGTGAGGTATGGACTTAACATGTCTGGTGTTATTGACAAGGTTTTGTTTAAGTTGGCCCTAGTGCAACAATGTAAGATTGAACATTGTATTAGGCTGTAGTGCAGGCTGAGCAAATATTCCCATACATGATGTGCTGTGCCACCATCTCTGGCAGTGGGAGCTGTGGTAGATAAGTGACTGTTCATTTCTATTGCAGAATGCAGCCATTTCATTAGCTAATGTATGATGTTTAGCAATGATAACATCACATTCTGAACATATAGGGGGGTTTTGGATATAAAAAGAGGGGAAGGGAACCAGATTCTATGTATCAACTGAAATATTAATAAAAGTCACCAAGAAGAGAGTGAATTCACGGCACATAGAAGTTCTGCGATAGAATACAAGTTCTCTTAAAATTCTGTGCATGAATTCTAGTGGCCTTGGTCATATATGAGATTTTAATGACTCATTGTTTGTTCATGAAATCATTAGTAAACAGTAGTAAATGTTGAGGCACTGTCATCATTGCTACATTCTGATGACACTAGTGAAAGTCATGGAAGTCCTGAATAAAGCTCAAGCGTCATGGAATCAATGACCATTATGACTGCCATGACAAACTTTACATCCTAGTCATCACACCTGAGGGTGGGGTTCAGTGCTGCACCGCCTACTGTCACACCTGAGGGGTGGGGTTTCACTGTTGTAACTGCTGCCGCTACACCTGAGGGGTGAGGATGTGGATTGCAGTGATGAACCTGCTGCTGTCACACTGAAGGGTTGGGGCTGCAGTGATGCAGCTGCTGCCGTCACACCTGAAGGGTTGGGGCTGCAGTGATGCACCTGCTGCCATCACACCTGAAGGGTTGGGGCTACAGTGATGCACCTGCTGCCACCACACCTGAAGGGTTGGGGCTGCAGTGATGCACCTGCTGCCGTCACACCTGAGGGGTGGGGGCCTCAGTGCTTCACCACCTGCTGTCACACCTGAGGGGTGGGGGCTTCAGTGTTGCACCTGCTGCTGTCACACCTGAGGGGTGAGGGATGCAGGAGGCAGAGATGCACCTACTGCTGTCACACCTGAAGAGTTGGGGCTGCAGTGATGCACCTGCTGCCGTCACACCTGAAGGGTAGGGGCTGCAGTGATGCAGCTGCTGCCATCACACCTGAGGGGTTGGAGCTTCAGTGCTGCACCACCTGCTGTCACCTGATGGGTGGGGGCTTCAGTGCTTCACCACTTGCCATCACACCTGAGGGGTGGGGGCTTCAGTGCTGCACCTGCTGCTGTCACACCTGAAGGGTTGGGGCTGCAGTGATGCATCTGCTGCCGTCACACCTGAAGGGCTGGGGCTGCAGTGATGCAGCTGCTGCCATCACACCTGAAAGGTGGGGGCTTTAGTGCTGCACCACCTGCCATCACACCTGAGGGGTGGGGGCTTCAGTGTTGCACCTGCTACCATCATACCTGAGGGATGAGGGCTTCAAGCTGCAGTGATGCACCTGCTACCATCACACTTGGGGGGGTGAGGGCTGCACCTACTGCCATCACCATGCACCTGAGGGATTGGAGCTGCTGTGCTGCTGCTGTCAAACTTTCAGAATTGAGGGGATACCGCTGTTGCCATCTTGCTTGGAGTTGGAACTTGAAGTCACTGCATAGTGCTTTCAAGGATGTGTGTTTGAGGGATATGGGATGCAGTGCTGCTGCTTCTGTCACACTGGAGAGAGGGGGGCTGTAGTGCTGTTACTGCTGCCTTCTCACAGCTAAGGGATAGGGGCCGCATTGCTGTTGCTATTATTGCACCTGACGGATGGCACCGATAGTGCTGCTGCTGCTGTCACACCTGGTCCCTAAAATAACTTTTAATTGGTACTAGGATGGATGGATGTGCAATAGTGGATGTTAAAATTGCTAAAATGCATGTTAACGCAGTTAAAAATTGTTAAAGTGCACAAAACCAAATACCGGTAAAAACACATTTTGGCTTGGCAGACACTGGTGACAATACCAGTTTTTACAACGTGCAAAATGTAATTTGCTTTTTCTCAATCACGTTAAACCAGTGTCCCTGATTTTAGTGGTGTGTAACGTTTTAGTGGTACGTAACGTTCGTGTGGCTCGAAGGGTAGACAGATCTTGGTCATGTTGCTGGGCTGCAGCCTGCAGCTGATGCTGAGCTGGGCAGTACCTACAGTAGCCAGGCACAGGGGATTCAGCTCAGCTGCTGCTGAGACTGCTGCTGTGGTTTCAGCAGTGTGTTGCAGGGAGAAACCATCCAGGGACAATCTGAAGCTGCTGCTGCCTCTGCCTATTACACCATCTTAAAGTAATAGGTAGAGGTAAGAGACTGAGGAGGTGATGGCGGGCACTTCACAGGTACAGGACAAAAGACAATGACAGAGAAAAATGAGCAAATCCGGGACTTGTTCTGAACTGGTAACAGTACAGAGCAGCAGAAACCTCGCCAGCCAAGTCTCTGATGGAGCGGCTTTAACTGAGGGAACCGCTGCACTATTACAGGTGCAGCAGGTGAATCTTGTTTCCACAGGTACTCCTTGTACACATTTGTTTCCTGCAGAGACAGGCAATTATAAATGACAAAAACTGAAGACTGAACAACCTCCCTGTTCACATTTTTTATTCTGAGTAATTTCACTGGAATTTGGTACCCCCACCTCCACCCAGGCGAGAACCTTTCAAAGCTTTTTTTTTTTTGTCCAAAGCTTTTCCTGTTGTTACTCGGTTGTTTTAAATTTGCCTCTCCTCTATAGCAAGGTGATAAAACAATGTTTCTTTATTTCATCCATCAATATTAGTATGTGTTTGGAAATGAGCTTGATGCACCAGTGGTCTCCCAAAGTCACATATGAACATTTAAGTGCGATTACCTTCCCAGAGCAAGTCTTGTGGCGGCGGTGATGCTGTAATTGACTGGTGTGTGTGTTGTCTTTACTAATAAACAAACATCACCCCACACCCCCTTTCAGTAAAGCTGTTGTAGTAATGAACACATTCAGATGTGTCGCTTGTTGTTTTCCTGTCCCGTTCAGTTTTCCTGTTTCAATGAAACTGTACTTGGGATAGTTTGTGGTACCCCTCGCAGTCCTCAGTCCTGGTTCATTTACTAGTGACCACGAATAATTCCGACAGTATCGGGAGACATCTGGCATATTCATTATAGCATGCCCTGTTTAAAATCTCTCTCTATATAACAGTACCCCCTCCCAAAAAAATAAATATTAGAGACGTGTATAAAAGTGAAGGTCCCGCTCTCTTTCATAGTCCTTGTCTTATCAGTCAAAGTCTGTTATAGTCTGTCATTCTTTTGGAGAGCCACTCTTTAGAACTGAAGTCTCAATACTTCTCAATGACCACCTTTACTTTTATTTTTAATCTCGCTTCCATAACCAAGAGATTACAATAAAATGTCACTCCTTCGGTCGATTCCCCCTCTTGCTCAGATATTCCGGCCTGGGCAGACAGCATGCCAAGCTCTTTAAAAGCTTTAATATCTTAAAGATTGTATTGCTCCTGCACTGAGTTTCCAACACAACATTTACACCCCCCCAACAGAACTACTTACTGTTCCAAAGAAAACAAGAAGCCCCCATATCAAGAAAAGCTTAATTTCTTAGTTTTTTTGTTTATTCTTTTTTTTTTTGTTAAACTGAATTGTTAAAAAGTCTCCTTACTCCTTACTGATTTTTTTCCCCAGAGAAGTATCAAAAGCTATAAAAAAATGCCACAAAATCACTGCAAAAATTTTAAAATTTTCTGGGAGCCTAGGTGGCCCCCAGACCCCTGGCCTTTGTTTCTGAATTTTTTGGGACCCCCACATTAAAGCTACTTGAACCACCCCTGACACCACCCCCATGAATCCATGGATTCCGGATATTCAAGATACTCCACTGGCTTTCTTTCAAAAGAGTCTCCATTCACTTCCCCTCCACCAATGTCAGACTGACTGGCCTATAGTTGTCAGCCTCCTCCCTGCTGCCGCTCTTATGAAGCAGGACCACATCTGCCCTCCTCCAGTCCTCTGGAACTATACCTGTTTCCATTGATTTGTTGAATAGAGCTGTCAGAGGTGCAGCCTGTTCCTCTCTGAGCTCTCTCAGCACCCTTGGATGTATCCCATCCAACATCATAGCCTTATCCACTTTCAGATTCACAATTCCTCTCCAAACCCTTTCCTTTGTGAAGGGATTTGTGTCTGCCTCCCTCCTCCCAGTGTTCCCGTTGCTTCGATATGATCCTTCCCCCTCTGCCTCCTCTGTGAAGACTGAGCAGAAATATCTGTTCTTGATATCTGCTTTTTCCTGATCCTCCTCTGCTTATTCCCCCTGCTCTTCTTACTCTCGCTATCCTTCCCCTTGGCTTCCTCATTTTGCTAATGTATCTAAACAATGACCTGTCCTTTTAGTTGCTCCTTGATCACCTGGATTAAAAAATATTCCTTTTCTGAGGAGTATCACTGTTCTGTTGTTTGCTGAGTCCATGGTAGTATCAAGGCACTTACGTTAGACCCAGCTTCTCTCACTGCTCTGCCATACTTATGTATAACAGCTCAATAGGCAGGCTGGTTGGAGTGAAATCTGGTCTGTAAACTCCTTTCATGCTACTTCATTTTACAGAGGTCACCATTAAATCATATAAAAACTAAAAAGAACGGCACACACAACCAAGGCTGACTCCAAAGTGCCAAATGCAGTTTACTGCATAGAAAAGTGGTTAGGAGGCCTCATAAAACAGCAGACTAGACTCTTTCAGTGTTCTGCCAGAACACTGTGGCTTCCCAAGGGAACCACTCCCCCTTCCCGAGAAAGCCACAATGTGCTGGCAAAATGTTGGGGGAGACTGGTCTGCTGTTTTATGAGGCCTTCTAATCACTTTACTATGCATTAAACTGCATTTGGCACTTTGGAGTCAGCCTTAGTTGCGTACGCCATCATTATCTCTTTTTCTTTTTTTGTCTAGTATGAACTCGGTCATGTCCGGTAGTCGGTGGCATCTTAGCAACCCTTTGGACATGGTTTCTGTTTGTTCCCACCAGTAAATCATGGTAACCTGTGAGAACTAATAGCAGGAATGACATGAATTTCATTATAGTGGAGACAGTAGTGTTACACACCCCCGTCAATACATAACATCCACTAGTAGAGGATGTCAGGCTTGCCACAGGATTGTGTTATTCTAGATGGCAAAGAATTGCTATGGTACTTGCCATTGTGTCATGCTTCCAAAATCTACTGAGTATTTATCAGCTATGTTTGTTACAGCAGAAACACACTGAGTTAATGCATGCTGTAGCCCGTGTGCATATCCCTCAACCAGATCAGAGACGACAACAAGAAAATGTAATGAAATGCTCTAGCTGCAATTGCAGATCAAGGCATACAGTAACAGTAATGTTAACAAATTCCCTGGAGAATTTACCTCTGTACACCAGAGCAGTTCAGTTACATTGGCCCTTTTTTAGGTTGTGTCTCCTGTAAGAAACAATTGCCTGGTACCATATCTCCCTTTCCACAAGAAGACACACATACCAAATCTTGGAGGAAATGGCCGCAGCCATATGTTTATTGATACATAGTACATAATCTTGAGCATGGGTTTCCAAGCCAATGTGCTGCACAGCCCGTTTCAGAATGTATCGGAATTGATAAGCCGACACCGGCCCCCCATCCTCATGACGGAAAAATGCCTCCCCAATGCCAGGTAGGCTCACATGTTTACCTGAAGCTTGTCTTTCACTGGCCACGATATCCCAGGAGGAGACACCAACCTATACCAGCGGGCAGACCCTGTCTGCTTCATCTTAGACTTCCAGAGATGGACATAGACACCTCCTGCCTGAAATACCACATTCCCCGCCAGCAAACCTGGCGACCCCCTAGACTGTGCTGGCTGAGTCAATTCCGACATCCTGAAGGCCCCGCAATAGGTCATCAAAAACATGATCTCAAAAAATCTCACCTCATAGGCATTCCAACATACAAATGGTAATGCCTCCCAAATCTGACCCAGTGTCACTGGTGTAATAGGTCGCCTGTCATCAGTTCTGGTCCCTAGCGACCTTCTCCACCTTTCCAACAATTTACACACTTTAAAGGCCTTGGTGTTGTCGGTCACACCCATGACCCTGGCCAGCCAGGAGAGCCCTGCCAGATACTGGCCCACTGAGCCTGGTGACAGACCATTCTCCTTAACCCGCACTATAAAAATCACAGAGCTGATCCACTGTGATAGGCCAGGCATCCGGCCACCCAGCCACCTTCTGTACCAGTAAGTAGCACTCTACTCCCCTGCAGTAAGCCGCCCTTGTCTCTGGTGTGATGGAATTACCTATGCATCTCCAAGCTTCGCGGTCACCACCTCCAAGAGGAATGCAGGAACTTTCCGTGGCTGATGGTCCACCGTTGCAGCCAGCTCACGGAATCTTTACCACTGTGAACAAGATAAAGCATCCGCAGTGCCATTATCCACCCCAGGTACATGCACTGCCTGAAACTGAATATCAAACAGTAAGCATTTTAACACAAAAATCCACATGAGATCCCCCATAGGTCCGGACCAAGCTGTCTGTTAATGGTGTGCACCCCCCGGATCTACAATGCCAGTGCGACAATAACTGCAGCAACGTCCTCGACCACACCGGGAACCAGTCAACACCCTTGACCCCAGTGCATTCCCAGAATGACCAGCAACACTGCGATGCTCAATGTGGGGGGGTTGTGCCTCCTGCACTCCCCATGCTGCGGCCTCACACCCCACTTTTTCAGGTATCTAATGCCATTTCACACAGACAGTGGAGTTAGATATTTGCCCCCCAGTCGATCGAAGTGAAACCCCCATTGCTGCCAATATAGGCACAGTGGAGGTTTCACTGTGGGGGTTTTGGTGTGACGATGTCAATGTAGTAATGGTATACCCACCACCCCCATGTTGTCTGACCGAAAACAGATCCTCTTGTCTCCTAACCTCGGGCCACAAATGCACAGTGCCACTACCACCAGAAAGAATTCTAAGATGGTGCTCTGACTGCCCAGCCCCACCTCAAGCCACTCCTGTGGCCACTAACCAGTGTACCACTCATCCTGGAAGTACACCCCAAAGCCCAACCCCCCGGCCACATCCATGAGCAATTACAAAGATGCACCATCAACTGGCTCCTGCCACAAGGCTACACCATTGAAGTGATCCAGGAAGGTTCTCCGAACTCCGCCATCACCCAAATCTAGTGGTGCTGCTTCTTGCAGCCTTGGTGCTAATTAGCCAAGTGCTGCATAAAGGACCTGCCCAAGGGAATGACTCTGCATGCAAAATTAAGGTGCCCCACCAGCCACTGTAACTCCTGCAACGTAACCTTTCTAGTCGACTCTGCCTTATGGAGCAACACCTTGAGAGACTCCAACTTGTCAGCAGGCAATCTGCACTGCTGGCGCTCAGTGTCTACCTCTGTGCTGAAAAACATGATGACTGTAGATGGTCATTCCACCTACCCTGGAGGTAAAGGAATCCCGAAGTCCTGGAACATGTGTACAGAGGCCTCCAGGGTTGCTTCGCACAGCCGGGTTCTGGCAGGGCCCACAAACAAAAATTCATTGAGGTAGTGAATGACCGCCTCATTTCTTGCCCTCTGTGTAGTCACCCAGTGCAGGAATGTACTGAATTGTTCAAAAACTGCACAGGCCACTGCGCACCCAATCAGCATGCAGTTGTCAGCATAATATTCCCCTTCAAACTTCATGCCTAACAGAACTCTATCATCAGAATGCACCAGCAGCAGCCGGAACATCAACTCAATATCAGCCTTGGCCAGCAAGGCTCCCAGGCCAGCCACCTTCACCACCTCAATGGCCCCATCAAATGATTCATACTGTACCAAGGTATAGACTGAATCAATGTGGGCATTCACTGATTCCCCTTCCGGGCAGGAAAGGTGATTAATCATGCGATACTCACCCGGCACTTTCTTAAGTCCTAAGCCGATGGGCAACACCCTCAAACTGGGCCAAGGAGGAGACTTAAATGGGCCACTGACCTACCTCAATCACTTTTCTTTTTCCATTTTCTCCTGGACCACTTGTGGGTGATCATGCATGGACCTCAGGTTCTCCTCCTCACAGCTCCATCTAGGGCCAGAATAACACAATCTGAAGCCCGGTGTGAAACCTCGTTGAAGCAGGGCAGCAGCTGGTCTGTCCAGTTACTGGTCCAGCTAAGGCTTAAGCCTTCTCACCCACACTGGGGTGGAAAGGCTTGTCACCCTGTGGATTGGACACTCTGCCCCTTGTTGCCCTAAACCCTCCTCGGGCAGACCTGGGGGGGGGGCCGAACAGTGCATGGATGGGTGTTGCCTGCTGCATGCTATACATGCATGAAGAAACCAGCAGGTTACCTGGGTGCAGTTCCCCTGATTAAAGGCATAGCACATCTGCCCCGGCCCACCCTCCACCTGCTGGGAGGAGGGGACCCGCAAGGCCAAGCCACTGTCCGTACGCCTGAGCCTGCCTCTTTGCATGACATCCACCAACAGGGGGATGTCAAGGCGACCCCACCCCCAGGAGGAATCCACCTGCCACCACTGCCTAAATTCCTCATCATACTCCAACCACGCCAACCCTCCTTTACACCTATACAGCATAGTGATATGATGCATATAATTGAATAATTCTATGATCTGAGTTGCATCCCCCTGGAGAACCACCATGGCATACACTGGGAATGCCGCAATCCAATTATCGAAATGTCTGAAGGACTTTAACCTTCTCTCCCTTGTCGTTTTTACCATTATACTGCTCCGAATCAAAGTTCAACAGGGAGAACATATCTGCGTACTCCCAATTCTGAATCTGCTCACAGACTTTGTCCAACAAGTGCCTCCCTACCAGCATGTCCAGCTCCATGAAGGAGCTAGCTGGCAGTTGAGGGGGTAATGCAGGGGTCACCAGTGCCTCAGGTGGCGAGGTGTTTACCTTAGCCACTAGTGCTGGAACCATGTCTGCCAGCTTCACTAGGCTGTCACACAGGTTCCCCTGCCACAACAGCCCTGCCATCTCTGATATCATCCAAGGACTCTCCAGGGCCCCCCCCACAGGGGCCCTACCACCCTGTTCAACAGCCTCCATCTCGCTAGCAGAGATTTCCCCTTGGATGGCCTCCAACACCTCCCTGATCATCTGGGCCCTTACCTGAAGCCCCCGATCCCTCTTTACATGTGGCCCTGGAGATATTCGTAGGAGGCAAGTTATCCCTCTTTGCTGTCCACTTCTTCAGAACTGAATCCCCTGACGTCGATGGGTCATCCAGCCCGTCCAAGTATGCCTCGAGCATTTCCGACTCCTTGCATTTGTAGAGCTGCCGCTCTTGCTCCTCGATGGCTGCCTGCTTCTTGGCCATAGGAGTCTTCTGCCAGGAAGCCATAGCCTTACAAAGACAACTAAAAGGCCCCCACAAACATCCTCTGTTAGTAGGTTGCAAAGAAATGCAATGCCCATTATCCTGCTTTACTCTATATACATAGTTGTTTTCCAACTTTTTTATTTTATTTTAAAGGGGAAAAGGGGGGGATGCCCTGGTCCCCAGGAGAAGGGAATCCCACCAGAAAGGGGGAACAATGAAAAGGGAGATGAAAAGAAGGCAGGGGAGACCCTGGACCACCACCATGACCCCTGCTGTGCCCCTTCCACACAGCCCTAAACAGGACTAGATTTCAGGAGGATTATCAAAAGAAAGAAACTGCCCAGGCCAATACCAGGGGCCAAAGAGAAACTCTCCGGATGCAGGTCTCCAAGTACCCATAGTGAGAGATTACCACTCTACCTCAGGGGATCAAATCCCCAGGACCCTTTGCCCAAATAAGGCAAGAATACACTCCACTAAGCCATAGCTTCAAGGAGAATGCCTGTAGCCCGAAATTAGATGTCTTTTTTTTTATTTTATTTTTTTGAGAAAGGCCCTCTAGGTACAGGGATGTTTTCTAGGGTGGCCCAGGAGGATTCTGGAGGGTGAACAACTAGCTCAGGGTCACACTGTATGCAAGTGGCGGCTGTGAGAAGCAAACCCATGTCTGCTGGTTCCATTGAGTACCAGGCTCCTTCCTCATCCACCACTCCATTGTGCCTCCTTTAGAGGGGGACCCATGAGCACTGGGATAGCAAAGTGACCTGCTCAGAGTGGAGAATGTGGGAATCAAACCCAGGTCGCTGGATGTACCATGCTCATTCCCAGCTGGATTCAAAAACCTCTGGGCTATACTGCCAGCCCACTGAAAGGGTCTCTGAGTACAAGACAACACACTGTACGGCATCCTTCCAAGATGGCGGCCCCCCATGGGCGGCGCCATATTGGAAAATGTCCTGGCGGCTGAATCAGCCCAATTTCGGAGGCAAACCGAATGCTGTGGGGTGCTGGGAGTCCTGCGCAAAAGCGGATACAGAAGCGCACTTCCCACATGCCCACAGTGAGCCAATAATCCCTAGGGACCTCTGCCACAATGGCCATACACTGTACCAACATGGCTGCTGAATTCTCGCATCCCCGAGAGCACCAGGCGTAACAGCCGCTCCCATGAGAATGGCAGGAATGCAGGGGGAGCACACGACCGGAGCTCCAAGGCTCATCGTGGCTGCTGAAAACACCACCGCATCCACAGAAAACGGGCCAAATTGACCCAGCACTCAGAATCCCCCCTTCTAGGACCTTTGCTGATCTCTGCCGCCAACACCGCTCCCCGCTGGCAACAGAACTAGCCCTTGGATCCCAGCAGTGCAGTCAATGGATCTCTCCTGCCCAAACAGCCAGTAAGTATCATGGGAAGAAACAAGGAGGGGGTGGGAGGTATGAGCCGACTGGGAAAAGGGAAGCTGGCAACACATGCATCAGGGACCGAAGACCAAATCGAGAGAAATACATTTTTTTTTTAATGCCGGGCTACCACATGAGCCCCAGAAGAGGAAGATGATAAAATTACCAGGGCTGAGGCAGGGTGAAGCTCCCCACCCCCCAACCTATTACCTCTAGGCCCACTGAGCTTCTTCTCCCCAAACAAGTCTGATGGCTCTTACCTCTGCACCCAATGTGTCCCGATCCACTGAAAGGAGAAGAGAGAGGGAGATGCACTAAGGAAGCACACTAAATATCTCCCCATCTCCTCCCTTCAGCAATGCCATCCCTCGCTAAGGGTGACCTATTGGGGACCTCCTCCTGAGCGCTGCCAGGCCCAATGTTCCCCCAAGATGAGGTCCCCCTGTCACTCACCGGGTCTGGGGTGGGGGGGCAGGCAAATGGCCAGCTGCTGCAACAAGCTGGCAGCCTCTCTAAAATCTGGTATTATTTCAGAGATATATTTGATACATATCAACAATCCACTCTGGAATGTGTCACTTTACTGCCAGAGCAGGTATGTTATCTTGCACATTGCATATGTTGTTTATAAATTATGGGTGCAGTAGTTGTCATGGCTAAGCCTTTGAAACATCTACAGTATTGCAATCAGAAAGAAGTCATGTGACTTACATACAGGAACTGGGCAGTGAATCTAGGCCCTGAAATTGCATCCCCGTTCTTCTACCAGATGAGCTATCAGGCTAAGCAGAGCTTCTGCCATCACTTTCTTTCTCAGACTGCAAATCCTGCAGCTAGAAAACTTGAGATGGTAATCAGTTACCTTACCAGTGCAGTATTATTTTTTCAGTTAAGCTGATATATCCTTGCTAGTTCACATCACTTCCCTCTGGTCCCTCTGTGGCGGCCACCCAACCACAGCCCCATCCACCATGAAGCACACCACAGCTGCCTACACCCACAGTTCTCCATTCATTGTAGAGGTCTTTGGAGGGAGGCATGATCCCGCCCCACCCGTGACTCATTCAGGATCCAAGGCAGGTAGCTGGCTGTATGGGGTGAAGCCATACTGCGCCTGGCTGGGCTATTATCTAGATGGTGCCCAAGCTGCTTTTTCCCCTTTCATCCTCTCCCCTTCCACCCCCTGTATGGCATGAGTGATCACCATTTACTGGCCTTGCACACACACAGCATTCCAACATGACAGAGCAAGCTTCCTGGCCCATCTACAGAGTTTGCTGTTGTGCTGGAGGCTAGCCACCAAAACTCCCTGGCTGACTTATACTGTCAAGGGGCAGCTTCTGCAACCTGGCCTGTCTCCTGCTGCAGTACCCCCCAGCTTGTTCCTGAACTCAGATTACCTACAAAGTGCTGCTGTTGTGCCATCCTGTAGGTGTGGTGCAGTATTAACCACTGCTAGACATTTGAAACACAACATGTATGTAGACAGAAAATCATAAAGAAATAGTCACATGGTATAGTACTTGACAGTGCCTAGCAAGGGCTAGTGTACTATGCCAGAAACTCATAGAAGTATGGGAAAAGCTAGATTAAGAAAAACAAGGGTTCATAATGTTATTCTCCCACCATCCAGGAGGCTGCATCAATAAATATGTCGTGACATATTAGAAATCTCTGGAAACCACATTTTTCCCCAATGAATCAAAGGCTGTGACAAGCAATTCTAATCTCAGTGAGAAGCTGATACAACATGAGCTTAAAAGATTCAGTACTTCCCACTTGCACTGATTCTCTTGGGGATTTTTTCTGTAGGTTTACCACTTTCTGGGTGAATAAATACCTCCTCAAAGTACCCTTAATTTTATCCCACTTTAAACATAGGTATGCCCTCTAGTTCTCCTGCAGCGAACAATCTGAAAAACGTTTCTGCTGATCCACCTTATCTAATCATTGTAACATTTTTAAAAACAGAGGTACTACCTCCTGTTAGCTTTCTTTTTCCAGAGGAAGAGACACTTAGCCTGTCTTCAGGTTCCCCATAACTTAGCCTCACCATTCCCTTCATTCTTTTAGTGGTTCTCTGCATCTTCCTCTCGACTGTTGCAATATTATTTTTTTCCTGTGGTGACTAAAACTGCATACAGTACCGGGTCACTATAGTGCAGGGAGAACCGCGTACGAAATACAGCACTGTAAGAAACGATAATGGTTCTATGGCGACAGGATTTTTTTTTAGCGTGCAGTACGAACCACTACCCCTGTCGCTATAGGCTGCCAGTAGGGAAGGTGAAGGATGCTGCCAGGGTTGTACCTGGCTAAGCTGCTCCTGTGGTGGAGTGGCTAGAGCACCTGCCATTAGCGGCATTGGAGACCTGGGACTGCAGTTCAGTTCTCCCCAGGTCCCACTCTGCTGCATCTTTGTTTTGCAAAAAAAAAATTTTCCCAGTCCGATTTATTTTTTCTCCCAAAGTCCATGACCCCCCGGAGTTGATTATAATTAGCTAGTGAGTGTGGGGGGAGAAGCCCCCTTGTTAGGGGGTACAGAGTGGAGCCCCAAAAATCTAAGACATTCCTCTGGTGTGCGCTTTGTTTGAGATGGTCGGCATGTTGTACCGATGTTATTTTGCCGCATGCTGCTTTGCGTACGGCATTGTTGATGTGCGCAGTTTTGACCACGACATTATGACCCCAAGCCACTGCATACAGCTTCCTTATCATTGCTCTATCAGGAAGCAGAATCACATCACATTCATGATATGTTATGATCCTTTTAATGTATCCTAGCATTCAAGTCACCTTACCTACTGCTGCTGCTGCACATTGCTGTGACAGCTTCAGCTTCCTATCAATGATGCCCCCCAGGTCTCTTTCATGGTCTGCTGCTGCTATTTGTTTTCTATTTGAGCAGCACTTCCTACCTGAATTTTTGGGGCCTAGGTGAATGACCTCACACTTATCCACATTGCATTTCCTCAGCCACTTGTTGGCCCACAGCTCCAGTACATTTATGTTTCTTTGTAAGCCATATTCCTGATGCCTAGAAGCTACCACCCTAATTATCTTTGTGCCCTCCAGAAGTGTAATTACCTTCCTTGAGACCCCTGACTCCAGGTCATCAAAATAAATATTGTACAATAAGGGTCCCAACAATAACAACCCCTGGGAAACCCCACTGATGACTTCCTTTCAGTCTAATGCTGTCCTGTGTACCCCTATCCACTGATCCCTATTTCTCAATCAACCATTTTTTCTATGGTGCCACTGCATATTTCCCATTACCCCAAATGTCCTCAATTTCAGAGTCAACTTCTCTTGAGGAGCTGTGCTTTTTCCTTCACTGAAATCTAAGTATAACAACTGCCTTTTCTCATCTAGTTCCTTTGTTACTTCTTCAGCATAGAGTAACATATTAGATTGCCGTGATCTCCTGTTACTGAACCCCTATTGATTCTCCTGTAAGAGCTGGAATCTATCCAGATTACCATCATCTGATCTTTGATAATCATCTCTAGTATTTTTCCGAAAATCAAGCTCACAACCTATAGTTACCTGTGTCTTTTTTACTTTCCTTTTTAATCAGAGGAATCACTTTTGCCCTCCTCCAGTCCCTGTGCACCTCTCTAGTTTTTAATGACTTCTGGAAAATCATAGCCAGAGTACTAGCTTTTACATCCTTTAGTAGCCTCTGATGCAAACCATCTGACACTTCTGATTTATTCACTTTCAGTTTGTCTAACTACAGTAACTAAGCCAGCAGTGGCATCTACTGTATTGCAATACTTCTTTCCAACTAAAATATTTCTACCAGCAGAATTTGCTGTATGAGAAGGAAAGTGACTATCAGAAGCCCAGGATAACAATTGGAGCACATGGATAGTATTCAGGGGGGCCTAAGTTTGATTCCCAGTTAGGTCACTTTATTGCTTTCATACTACAATTTGTATTCCCAGTGACTAGCTATGACTAATGAGGTCAGGCAGCCAGGGGTCAATGCTCATGTAGGACTCATTATTTCATTCATGCTAGACATCATTGTTATACATGAAGGAGTCATAGAAACTTCTCCACCCCAGTCCTGTTGATTAACCAGTTCTAGGCAATCCCCATTCTTGTAGGGGTCTGATAAATATTAAACAGCAGTAAAGGAGCAAAACAGTAAAACAATTGCTATGCAAACAGGTTTGAACCTAGCAGCTCTTGTTTGGTTATCCATGCATGCAGGCTCAACATATGCCATCTCATAGAAACATAGAAAGGTTTTTCTCAGAAAATTGCTCATAGTCCAGATTGTCTGCCCATTTTCCTACTTGAGCTGTACCATCCTACCTTTGGACATGCCTAGGCTAAATGCCACAGTGGCAGTTCAGTCCTTTCTCTGTCCCCATCCCCATCCTCCATCCCATCCCCATCCCCATCCTCCATCCCATCCCATCCCCATCCTCCATCCCATCCCCATCCCATCCCCATCCCATCCCCATCCCATCCCATCCACAACCCCATCCCATCCCCATCCCCATCCCCATCCCATCCCCATCCCATCCCATCCCATCCCCAACCCCATCCCCATCCCCATCCTCCATCCCATCCCCATCCTCCATCCCATCCCCATCCCCATCCTCCATCCCATCCCCATCCCATCCTCCATCCCATCCCCATCCTCCATCCCATCCCCATCCCATCCTCCATCCCATCCCCATCCCCATCCCCATCCCATCCCATCCCATCCCCATCCCCATCCTCCATCCCATCCCCATCCCATCCCATCCCCAACCCCATCCCATCCCCATCCCCATCCCCATCCCATCCCCATCCCCAACCCCATCCCCATCCCCATCCTCCATCCCATCCCCATCCCCAACCCCATCCCCATCCCCAACCCCATCCCATCCCATCCCCAACCCCATCCCATCCCCATCCCCATCCCCATCCCCATCCCCATCCCATCCCCATCCCATCCCATCCCCAACCCCATCCCATCCCCATCCCCATCCCCATCCCATCCCCATCCCATCCCATCCCCATCCCCAACCCCATCCCCATCCTCATCCCATCCCCATCCCCATCCCCATCCCATCCCCATCCCCATCCTCCATCCCATCCCCATCCCTCCATCCCATCCCCATCCCCATCTCTCCATCCCATCCCCATCCCCATCCCCATCCCATCCCCATCCCCATCCTCCATCCCATCCCATCCTCCATCCCATCCCCATCCCCATCCTCCATCCCATCCCATCCCCATCCCCATCCCATCCCATCCCCATCCTCCATCCCATCCCCATCCCCATCCCCATCCCATCCCCATCCCCAACCCCATTCCCCACCCATTGTCCTTCCCTTCCTTTTATTTTTTTTCGCAACAACCTCTTACAGCTCCCCAGGCTCATTTGAAACCATCACTGTCTCGGCATTAACCACCTCCCTTGCCACAATGCTTCATTTATCCACCACTCTTGGCCCAGTGGCGCTGAGGGTTGAGGCGCTGGATGCCACACCTCATGCCATGCCAGTGACCTGGGTTTGGGAACAGACTCGGATCATTCAGGGGTCAGCCGGGGAGGTAAGGATTTAGCATCTGGAGGACTGCTCACCTTCCTCGGGGTGGGGGGTTTGTGCTGCGTGCATCAGCACAAGAAGGGGAGTTCAATCCTCACCCAGGGTGCTTGGCTGCCTCTGCGGAGATGGAGACAGCTGCTGTGCCCATTGCATGGGAGAGAGTGCGGGGCAGAAAATGGAGGAAAAATACCGCAACCCAGCAGGACCCATGATGGTCCCAATGGGTCAGAGGAAGTACCCCTTCAAGGGGGGGTCATAGCCCCTGCTGGGCCTGCGGAGGTGGCACAAATAATGTCATGTTAAAAAAATCCACCACTCTTTCTTTAAAGAAGCACTTCCTCACAGCCTTCCTGAATCTACCTCCTACCAGTTTATGCATGTGCCCAATGGTCGATGATCTCTCACTATGCTTAAACATGACACTTTATCCCTGTTCATTCCTCTCATGTATTTTAGGGTTTATGTTATGGCCCCTCTCTCGCTTCTGATCTGCAGTAAGCACATCTTCACATTGGCTAGACACTCCTCAAATGATTTTACCTGCTGACCCTGTATCATCTTTATACCCACCTTTGAACAGACTCTATCAAGTTCTTATCCTTTTTAGATATAATCTCCAGAACTGGACACTGTACTCCAGGTGTGGCCATAAGGGACCCATAAAGAGGCAACAGTATCTCCTTTCTCCTAGTGGAGGCCCACTCCCTACACATACAAGTATCCTATGTACCTTTCTCGTTGTACTGGTGCACTCAGTCATTGACTTGAGGCTGTCACTAGACATGACCCCTAAGCATCTTTCCTCAGTGGTCAGATTGATTTTACTGCCCCTTCTCCATCCATCCAGTAATCCTTCCTCGCATTTTCCATGGCCATGTACATAACTTTGTACTTCTTAACATTAAACACTGGTTTCTAAAACGTAGACCAGCCCTATAGATTTTCTAGATCTGTCTTCATGTCTTTGACCCCTCTTCTGTGTGTACCATGCCACAGACTTTAGTGTCATCTGCCAAGAGGCAAATGTTTTCCTTGATCCCTTCTCCTCGGTCACAGATGAACACATTAAACAGTACAGACCCAAGCACTAACCCTCTGCAGTACCCTACTTTTGACCTCCCCTACCTCTGAGTGTTTCTCAGTCACTGCCACTGTTTGGGTCATCCTTCCTGGCCAATTTATTACCAATCTGGTTAGCTTTGCACCCACTCCCAGATTCTTCAGCTGTATCCTTTCATGGGTTACTGAGTCGAAGGCCTTGCTGAAACCTAAATACAGTACATCTACCACCTGGCCCTTGTCCAAAGCAATCATTAAACAGTCAAAAAACGCAATCAGGCTGGTCTGGCATCACCTTCCCTTTACAAAACTCTGCCTCGTCTTGTCTTGGAGGCCAACGTTCAACCCTATTGTATGTCATAACTATTCTGTACACCACATTAGGAGCATATGACAGACCTGCTTATAGTACATATCTATGTAAATGCATTAAAACCTACATACAGTAATATGTACATTAAAAAGTTAATAAACATGCATCAGCATATATAGCCATGTATAGGCAGGGCAAAGCACACTTTGACTATCTCAACAGAGGTTAAAATAATACAATTATAACCTTCAGAAAGAATGTCTTATAGGTTTGAAACAAAATGAAAGGGTCTATTTGTCAGCATAGGTCAGTGCTGATCATTTGGAGGCCCCACTGCATGGAAAGTAATGGGAGGCCCAGCAGTGTTGGTCTTTGTGGTCCTCATACCCATTGTGACCTCTGCCTCTGATTGGATGGGCTGCACAGTGGTAGATAACCTCATGGTATTATGATGCCATTTTGGAAGTTTCTACCTAGGCCACTAATACCCACTGTGTGCTGTTTCAACAGACACAGGTAGAGACATAGCTATATTAAAACAATTTAAAGAGCAGCTGACACCTTCAGGAGAACTTTAACAAAACATAACATTTAGACACAGTTCAACTTGTATTTCACATTAGTTTTGTATTCCTCCTCCCTATTATTTATTACTGAAGTCATTTGCATGAAAACAGGATCTTTGCTCCTGAAGAGTTCATCTATTCCTGTTGCTTTCTTCCTACCTGAGGTTGTAATGCCGGCTTGTGACATCACAGTTACTCCCATGGCAACAGGTTGTGATGTCACAACAGGTGATTATGCCTTGAAGTAAAGAGTAAGCTACAGAGGGAGATAAACTCTAAGGGAAATCTAAGGGATTAAATCACATACTCGTGGACATTTACTCAGTAATAAATAAAGAAGAAGAGAAATATGTAGAATGCACATGAATGCAAGCTGAATTGTACCTAATTATTGTGTTTTTCAAAGTTTTCTTTGAGGCATCAGCAGATCTTTAAAAAATCAAAGACTGATAGCTTTAGTTGCCCAGGCTAGGGTCCCTTATGAGTTGGTTGCCCACAGCAGCTGTTGGGACTGGAGTTGCCCATGGCTGACTTTCTGGTACTAGCCACTGATTGTGCAGTATCATGCCAAAATATTTTGTATATAGGGAAGACTGTGATGAGAAGTACTGTCCACTGATGAGTGATACAAGTCTTTTTAATAAATGTCAACTGTGACCTGAGCTGGGATTCCAAAGCCAAGCTTCACATGGTAAAAGGCACGTACGTTATCCACCATATCACATATGTATTAAAATAAGCAAGTGTTTATAAATGCTGTCATGTACCGGAGGTAACAGTACAAGCAGAAAAGTTTGTGTGTATCCCAATATTTTCTGATAGATTGTTCTGTTGCAATGTTCCAAGCCAAAACATGAAAAGTAAACCATTTTGGCATATTGAAAAGTTCATCCAGAAGTCTAGATGCATTTTACTAACTAATGCAGGTTTCATGTAAGCAACTCTATTTGTATTGAACCATAAACAAATATTAATTGCTTTGCTTTCTTCCCTTCCTCCTAATGTTATTTTATGTTTAATCCTAGTCACTGCACCCAGATTGTTCTTATTCAACCTGAATGCAATATTGTTTGACATTGTCTGAAACTTTTGAAGGTCAGCTTATGGCTATAGATATTGGTTTCATACCTGATTTATTTCTCAGAATCCTACTTATTCTTTTGTTTTTAGAACAAATAAATGTTCGGAGTCGGCTTTGGTGGATGTCTTGCGCTTCCTTAACCCTAGAGCCAAGACTGTACGTATTACTCACCTAAATATAACATGTATTCACGTATAGCTCTATTCCTAGTCTCGGCAGCTAGTGTACCAAAACTGTCCAAAGCCTTGATAATAGGCTCCATAACTTCATCAGACCATGCACCAATCGCATTCCACTTGGGTATGACCCCAAAACCTTCCGAAACACTCTGGCACCTGAACGTCAGCTTACTGACAAAACCAGAATTTCTGACCCTAGTGAAAGATGCCACTAAAATTTTCTTACAACAGAACAGAGGATACAAGTGCGAGAACCTGATGGGATGCATTGAAGTGCTATCTGAGGGGGGGAGATCATCAAATATGCCTCTCAACTTAAAAAATCACAAATAAAACAATGATTGGAACTAGAACGTAAAGTGGCAAACCTAGAACACCAACACCGGGCGACACTCGTTGCTTCTATAAAACTACAGCTAGAACAAGAAAGATTTAAAATAAATAAACTATTGGATAATACCGAAACTGAAGGTCAACTGCGCTATTCCAAGCAAAAATACTTTGAATATGGAAATAGAGCAGGTAAACTTTTAGCTTGACAATTAAGGCATGAGGCTGCCAATAGGGCATTATTTAAATTAAGAGATCAGAGTAGTGGAGTTACCACCACATCCTCACTGCAAATAGCACAACTGTTTGAAAAATATTATAAAGAGTTATACACAGAGGAAAGGTGTCCAGACCATCAGGAATCAACCATCAGTTACTTAGATGCCTTGTGGATCCCTGCACTGACAGAAGAGCAAAGGGAATCCCTCAAAGCCCCAATTCTGGCATCAGAAATAGTTAAAAAAATAAAACAAGTGAAAAATGGGAAGTCGCCAGGCACCAACGGATTCTCATCAGAGTTTTATAAACTCTTTTCCCCTGTCTTGGCAGAACCACTGTCAGCCACGTTTCATGAGCTCTTTGGAGGGGGAGGGGGGGTCCCAGCTTCCTGAAATCAAGCCCAGATCTCGGTAATTCACAAGTCTAATAAAGATCCAGAGGACTGTGGATCCTATCGACCTATCTCCCTCTTGCCAGTTGATCTCAAAACCTTTACAGGGATCTTAGCAGACCATCTCCAGCTGGTAATATCAAACCTAGTACACATAAATCAGACTGGTTTTATAGCAGGTCGATTCCTTCAAGACAACATTCATAGATTTCTTAACATCGTATCAGCCCAACAGAGTGGTAAAGTCTTTCAGTTAGCTATCAGCATGGACGCAGAAAAAAGTGTTCACTAGAGTGGATTGGTCTGTCATGCTACTTACCCTGCAGAGGTTCAGACTGGGGGACAAATTCAATGCAGCAATCCAGGCCTTATATTCTGCCCCTGAAGCCCGGATAAAGGTGAATGGGGTGCTGTCAGGAAGATTCCCACTCCGGAGGGGCACCAGGCAGGGCTGTCCCCTCTCTCTCTTACTATTTGCTTTGTCACTCGAACCCCTAGCCATCTCAGTTGGAGCCAATGCTAACATCAAAGGGGTGCAGGCCAGAAGGAAAGAACAGAAAATAGCACTTTATGCTAACGATTCCCTTTTTTTCCCTAGCTAACCCAGCTAACTCCCTTCCCCACCATTTGCAGGCTCTGCAGGAATACGGCACCTTAGCAGGGTACAAAATTAATCTACAAAAATTGGAAGCCTTAACATTAAGTGGCTCCCCATCATCTACTTTTAAACATAATTTCCCCTTTATGTGGGCCAAGAAAAATACCTTTTGTTATTTAGGGGTGAGAGTTTTGGTGGATATATCACAACTTTTTAAGAACAACTATGTAAAACTTCTTAAGGACATACAAGCTGACCTGGCCCCCCCGGTGGCAATTTCTGCCCTTGACCCTTTATGGCAGGGTTCATACCCTGAAGATGAATATTCTCCTGCGTTTATTATTCCTATTTCAAACCTTGCCCATTCCCATACCGAAGTTCTTTTGGAACCAACTATACAAAGAGACCCCTAAATTCATCTGGGCTGGTTCCCCACCCCGCCTCACTAAAATGGTGTTACAAACCCCATGTGAGGAGGGAGGTCTAACTCTCCCCAACTTCCCTCAATACTATCTAGTGGCTCAAGGTACCCAGTTGTGCACATAGGCCAAGAGAAGGACATCCTTGGGTGGTACCAGATAGAGGAGTCATCTTTAAAGGGATGGGCTCTGTGGACACTGCCCAAAAGTACAATATCTACGCAGCTACGGACACACATAGTTAACCCTTGGGTCAAACATTCACTACATATTCTTCTCTGTTTGGGAAAATTAACAAATACCCCAAGAGGCTTATGTCCATTGTCTCTCATTTGTCATTAAGAATCTTTCCAACCCCCGTAGCTGGAAAAGGGCTTTAAGTACTGATCCAGCAACAAACTGACTACATCCCTACAATGCACAGACACGCAGGGATGCCTGCCATTTACCCACCTACAGGGGAAATACTCCCTCTGGAAAGAAGACCATTATAAGTTCCTACAAATCAGACACTTCTTGTCAACACCAGAGATTTTCTCCCAGGTCTTGAGAGAGCGAACTGCTCTGGAGTCATTTTTCTACCATGCCATTACACTTACAGAATGCATCTGCTGTCTTTCCGAACTGTACTCGATTCTTTCTAGTCCGAAGACAATACCAATAGATGCACAGAAATGTAAATGGGAACAAGAGGCGGGGGTGACCATAGACCCAGGAAAGTGGGCCAAAAGAGTAAAATGGGGTTGGCAGGTGACATCATCCCTATTCTGGAGGGAATTTAACTGGAAAATACTAGTTAGATTATTATTTACCCCAGTGATAACCAGCCACTTCAATACCACCTTATTGGATCTCTGTTGGCGAAATGTGGAGACAGAGGGACTCATTTTCATATATTTTGGGCATGTCCCAAGCTAAGACAGTTCTGGAGTAATAAAGAAAGAGGGGTTACTAGTGGGGTACCGCAGGGTTCAGTATTGGGTCCAGTCCTTTTTAATGTCTTCATCAGTGACATTGCAGAGGGACTGGAAGGAAAAGTATGCCTTTTTGCAGATGACACAAAGATCTGCAACAGAGTTGATACACAAGGAGGCATGGAAAGGATGAAAAGGGACTTGGCAAGGTTGGAGGAATGGTCAGAAGTATGGCAGCTAGGATTCAATGCAAAAGAAGCAAAATAATGCCTGGGAAACAAGAACCCAGGGGAAAAATACACAATGGGTGGGGAGGTAGTAACAACAACAAAAAAAGAAAGGGACCTGGGGGTAATCATATCAGATGACCTTAAGGTTAGCAAGCAATGTGAGAAGGCAGTAGGGAGGGCTGGGGGTATACTGGGATGCATAGGGAGAGGCATCAGCAGCAGAAAACAGGAAGTTGTTATCCCTCTGTACAGACAGCTGGTGAGACCCCATCTGGAGTACTGTGTCCAGTTCTGGAGACCCCATCTCTGCAAGGACATAGACAGGATAGAGGTAGTCCAGAGAAGGGCAACAAAATGGTGCAGGGTCTGCAAGAGAAGCCGAGTTGAGGAGAGACTAAAGGAGCTTAATATGTATACCCTTAAGGAAAGAAGGAGAGGGGGGACATGATAGAAACTTTTAAGTACCTCAGTGGAATCAACAAAGTCCAAGAGGGTAGCATCTTTCAGAAAAAGAGACATGCAAGAACAAGGGGACACAATTTAAAGATAGAAGGAGGGCAGTTCAGGGGCAATGTGAGGAAGTATTATTTCACAGAGATGGTAGTGGATGCATGGAACAGCCTTCCTGAGGAGGTTGTGGGGTCTAAAACTGTGGGAGAATTCAAGAATGCATGGGACAAACATAAGGCAATTCTTGTGGGGGGTAGGGAGAAATAGGCTGTTGGTTAACTAGGATCTGCGGCCTATCCTGTAGGTAGGGAAATGGGCAGACTAGATGGGCCAAGCGGTCCTTATCTGCCGTCAAAGTCTATGTTTTTATGTTTCTATACTCTGAAATCCAATGGCTAATGGGACTGACCATTCCACCCACTTTTACTGAATTGGTATTGGGTTTCCCAACTTTGTTCACCTGCCCTGGGAAGGTGGGGAAATTAGGACAAATTTCATTGGTAGCTGCCCTTAAGTGTATTACTACCAGCTGGCTCTCCTCAAATCTCCCAACTATCAATGGCTGGAGGACAAGAGTGGAGGAAATAGAGAGAATGGAGAATATCACAAGTCGACTCAGATTGACACAAGAGAAGTTCTTGGAGGTGTGGCATCCATGGTACCTAAATCAAGTGGAGGTGGACCTTTGATACAGAAAGGAGACCCTTTTCTGTTCCCTATCTATCTTATTCTAACTTTAGTCTATTTAAAGAAGAAGGGATATAGATTTCTTTGGGGGCATCCTGGGTTGGGGAGTATAGTGTGCACCAGTTTTGGAGTTACAGTTTATTATGTTGGATGTATAATTTAATGTAATAGATGACAAATGTTTTCAAGTAAATAGGAGCCATACATACTGCTTGATTCACTTGTTAGAATATCTTAAAATCTACACACCAGGATGAAGTTAGCATAAAAGTAAAGAGGTGCAGAAGTAAGGGGAACTAAACAAATGAAAGATTTACATGTTAACCCTCTTTTACATAATAAGTTGTTATTATTTCTGAGTCACAGAGTATGGTCCTTAGGCCTATGGACTGGAATAGGGGCCTATTATTAAAATACTTTTTAGCCATGGACATGCACTGAATTAAGAACACCAAAAAGTGCACTGGTATATCGACAATAATATCATTCTGACAAGATAATAGAACAATATTAAAGATCTTCACAGAAACTATGTGATCTAAGTATGGCTGAAATGGTAAAAATGTCACTGTAAAAATGTAATCTCAGATAACGTTTGACTGTGTTGAATTTTAATAAAATCAAACTGAAGTTTAAAAAAATTAAAATAAATAAATAAATATTTCTGTGTTAACAGTGCAGTGAAATAGGCTTAGATTGGAACCTAGAGGGATCATATTGACATCTGCCCCCATTCACTGTCAGCTGCAGAGAAACGCCATTTTTAAGAGCTCTGGTCAATAGTAAAGAATTATGATTCAATTTTCTGTTGGCCTTTCTTTGTGAGCTATAGAGGTCATGCTGACCATAGACCCTGCAATATCCCAGCCTGCTTGTGCATGCTCTTAATACAAAGCTACTTGGTGTGCACACAAGCTAGAAAAGATGCTCTAAATAACAGATTTCAGCTCTTAGAAGTGGCTGGACTGGATTGCATGGTGATCTCAATATGTCCCACTCCAGCCCAAGCCACCGCCATATTTCCAATTAATATTTGTTGACTACCTATTCTCTTTCTTTTCACAGCCTTCTTTTGTGTTTTCTGTTTCCAAGTCTTTAAAACTACCTCTGTATGTAGCACCCCTCCTGGTGTGATTATAGGTGCTCTACCAAGTGTCATTGTAATGTGTTCTCCCCAGCTTTATTGGGGGACACCTTCTGTAAACTGAATTACAGGCTTGAAAGATTAAGTGCCAGACCCAGGGATCAGTCTTTGTATCTCTGGTCTCAGAGGCAGCAGCTGTGACCACTCAGCTAAAAGGAAGCCTTCTTTTAGCCAAGATGTTAGACTGACTATTGTTCTGTCCATAATCTGGAGGTCTGTATCGCTAATTACTAAAGCAGTAGGGGTTGTTCAGGCATGTTGATAAACAAAAAAGGAAGTATGGAGCAAAAGCATGGAGGAACACTGTCTGCTAAATCTTAATTCTACGGAGTAAAGGCAGTACAGGCATCACTGGTTGCGATCAATTTGTGGCTTCTGATATTGATATCACTACTTACATGATCTACTGCTTTCATGAAAATCGAGCACACTGAGGGGCTGCATCTTTCTCATCAGTGTAGCAACCTTTGCAAGTAGGGGTATCTGTGTCAGAGGCCACTGCTTGATTGCAACCAATGATGTCACTGGTTGGAGCATCTATAATGCAGCAGTAGGAAGGCTATGTGCAGAGCTGGTTTTATATAGTAGGGTGCTGGAAAAAACAAAAAAAAAAGGTGGTACAAAAAGAGAACAGAGGTTAAGCAAATATGACCTGGAAATAATGCAATGTTTCGCTTTCCCTTTTAAATTTGATTGAGAATATGGAAAGTAATTGCACTGACCAGCCATCACATTTGTAATAACTCTACCTCTTTGTTTCAGTCACACCTGTACTACAAAGGTAGAATTCCACTGTCTTTCTATAATATTACAGTAGTTGACTGTACAAGGAGTCTGATGAATCCGGCATGGCCAGGAACACACAAATTCTTCTACTACCACATGTATTGCCATTTGAAATAAACATTGCATGGACATGAGTGTTTCAATACTTTTTATTGGCCCAACACAGACATTGTACATAGAAGTTATAGTACAGAAGCTTACGGGGCCACACAGATCTCGTCTTCAAGTGTACCAGTAGTCTGGGAAAAGCAAGCAGGCTTCATATTTTATGATTGCACAAGGTAAAATAATCATAGAAGGGGGCATGTACCAGCATACCTCTCAACCTCCTGCCTCATAAATCAGGGACAAGGCATAAAAAAATCAGGGACAAAGGACCAAAATCAGGGACACGTCTTTAGAATTAAAGATATCCACCCAGAAAGCTAGTAGAATATGGGGCTTACTGCAAAATGCATTTTCTAAAGAAGAACATGTCTGTAACTTTTATGTTTGACATTATTTTGTGCTTATAATCCCCAATGTTTAGCCACAGAAACACAAATTTTAGGAGGGACAGAGTAAAATTTTGAGTCAAAATCAGGGACATCCCTGAAAATCAGGGACAGTTGAGAGGTATGTGTACCAGGGAGGTGCAAATTAGGAAGTGGGGTTTACAAATGAAAGAAGGTGGAAGAAAGGCTAGGGAAATGATATCAGTTTCAGGGATGTAGAGGAGCAGGCATAGGAAAGGACACAGGTACAGGGAGACCTAGCTCAATAAATGTAGTAATCCAGGACACTACAGACTTCTTAGAACAGCAAAGACTCAATTGACTCTCCATATTTTTCTGCCTGCAAAGTTCTAGGCTTCTGTGTTTCTATGTAATGGTTAATTGTAGTAATGTTAGGACATTCAAAGACAGGGAGAGAATTTAGGAGAGAAGAGAAAAGGCTTAATAGTAAAAATGTTGTAGAGCCTAGGAGTAGGGATTAAAATAGTTGAATGGGTAGAGAATTGGCTAGGAAATAGGGGTCAGAGGTTGGTGGTAAATGGCATCCACTCTGGAGTAGGCAATGTGACCAGTGGAGTGCCGTAAGGGTCAGTACAAGGCCCAGTCCTCTTTAATATATTTATTAGCAACATCACAGAGAGACTGGAAAGGAAAGTATGCCTGTTCACAGATGACACAAAGCTCTGCAACAGAGTAGACACACCAGGAAGGGGGGGGAGTTGAAAGAATGAGGACCAATCTAAAAATAAAAATAGCTGGAAGAATGGTCACGGGTCTGGCAACTGGGTTTCAACACAAAAAAATGTAAAATCAATGCACTTGGGGCACAGAAAACTGGGAGTAACATACCAACTGGGAGGAGTGGAATTAGCAGTCACAAAGCAGGAATGGGACATGGGGGTAATCATTTCTACAAGATTAGGGAGGAGGAAGAGGTATGGATGGTCAAAAGCCAGGCAAGGGTAAGGAAGGGTTCAAGAAGAGGACTGGCAGGAATGGGGGAGAAGCTTTAGCTGGTGTCTAATGGAAGGAAGGGTGGGGCAGAGATGGCTGAAGGAGGATAGATAGTTCCAGAGGGAGGGCAGGTGGTATGAGAAAGCATATTTCTCAGCTGAGGAGTGAGGGTGGGAAAGGGAGAAAGTGCAGGGGTCCTTTGAGTGCAGGGAGTATGGGGAGGAGAGGATGTGGGAGAGGAGATTGGACAGGTATAAGGGGAGTGACCCAAACCAGTATTTAGAGATGAGGGAAACACAGTGGGGCTGGCAACATGAGTGGAGAGGGAGAATGGAGAGGAAGGAGTAAAGGGAGCAGTGGTGGGTACGAGAGGGTGAGTTGGTAGCAAAGTGGCAGAAGGCATTGCAGTGGGCGTCCAGTCTGGCAAGGGAGCTGGAGGAGGAGGTGACATAAACCACATACACATAGTCAAAAACCAGGAGAACCATTTTGGTGACCAGCTCCCGGTGGACCTGGGGAGAAAGGTAGTTCTCATTGAAGTACAAGGCACTAAGTTTGGTATGGAGTTTGGCATGGATGGCATCAATGCAGGCAGTGAAGTCATGCCTGCTATCTAGCCACACATTGAGGTACTTGAAAGTTGGGACTGCTTCAAGCAGTGTGCCATCCAGCGTGGAGTAGATGGGGGGGGAGCCATCCAGCTTCTGACTGGTACCAAAGGTCACAGACACAGAGTGTGTGTGTGTGTGTGTGTGTGTGTGTGTGTGTGTGTGTGCGTGTGTGTGTGTGTGATGTGTGTGTTTTGACCCAAAGCTGGCTGGACTGGAATCAGCACAGAACATTGTGAAAATCTTGCTGAAGCAAAACTTCCAGAGATGCAGTCAAAGAACTAGAGGTGTAGAGAACTGTATCATCTACATACATGTGAATATGCGAGTTGGCACAAGCAGAGGGGAAGTCATTTAGGAAGATGGAGAAGAGGACTACATCCAGAATGGAACTCTGTGGAACCTCAGCTTGGATAGGGAAGGGCGGGGAGATGGCGCCTCCTACCTATACCTAGAGGTAGGAACAGAACCAGTCAACAGCAGGGACTGAGATGTCAGCTGAGCTCAGCTTATCCAGGAGGAGAGAGTGGGACACCGAATCAAAGGCTTTGGCCAGATCAATGAAAATGGCCACTGTGATGTGTCCCTGATCCATCCCTGACAGAATAGAGTTTGTGACCCTAAGTAAGGAGTAAGTCATTAGAGCACAGAAAGTCTGCAAGGGAAATTGTCACCAATCTGTTACATATCTTCTGCAGCCATGAATAGAAAAAATTCCACCATGTTGCCAGGATACATGTTCTCTGTGTGTGCAATTTTCTTTTCAGAATTATTTGTTTCTTAGATATGGGACTTCACTTGCGGAGCTGCAGTTTTCCCCACACATGCCATATTTTCAAATCAGGAACAGATTTATGACCAGCTCCCTGATTTACGGCAGCTTGTGGCCATTTTTTCAGCACAGCTGTGCTGAAATGTTACACTCCCATGGCTGTGCTGGCTGAAAATACAAATCTCCGCAGGTATGGAGATTTTGTCCCGCAGTGGTGGCTGCGACGCGGGACTCAGTCCCCAAAAGGTTCAAAAGTCTAGCCCTGTACCTTTTCCAGGCTTGGCTCCTACTGTTGACCTGTATCCAGACATTTTACAGTTGCTAAGGTCAGGTTAACTGGGCATGTTGTGTTACAGGGTCTTTACTGTTTGTGACAAATTACCTGATATAGGATCCTTTCTAGTTTCTACCCAATATAATATATTTTAATGGAATGTCAGATTAGACTAACCAGGTCTAAAATGTTAGACACCCTAAATAAAGCAGTGAAATAAACAGATAAACCTGATAAAGGGATAATCATTATTTTATCTAAACATTGTAATAAATCTGCATAGGGTGGTTGCTCTATATTGCATTACCAGTGCTAGACATTCATTAGCAGTGTTGCAACTGTGGCAACAAAATAACCACTCTGGTCCAGGCAGTCGCTTTTTCATTTACACGTGATTTCTCTTCTGATGCAAAGTAATGCTAAAGGAAAGCCAAGTCAGCATTTGAAGTCCCTTCTCGATGCAGTCCAGTATTGTTTGGCAGCAGCATCGGACCCTATAAGTTATTAAGGTGGCGTAGGTTTCTTCAGAAAATAAAATGTGAAGGGGTATTGTAATAGGGAATTCAAGTGAGGGGAAGTGGAGTCTTTGGGTCCTGCTTCCCTTGAAATATAAAAACTACACAAAGTAGTTCATATTGGTGCAGGTCTAGAATAGAATCCAGCACTTTCCAAGTTGTTTTTTTTTATATCAAGGTTTGTCTCACTTCTAGACAAAAAGGAACAAAAGGTATCTCTCAGGTAAGTAGCCAGCAGTGCTACCTAGCTGCATAACTGGATCTGTGACTGATTGGGTATATTGTACTGATTCACATTAGACTGATTTAAGGGATGGACTGAAGTGGCTCAAACAAAGAAGACTCCCCTAAAACCCAATGGGTTCTAAAACTTACACCCAAAAAGACCCACACCACTTCAAAAAGACTTTGGGCAGGATTCACAAAACACTTTGAAAGGGAAAAAATTTGCAAGTCCCCAAAATTTGAGCAGTTGCGGAAAAAGGGGGTAATTGCATTGCATCATATACACAAAAAACTCGTAGATGCAGAAACAATATACTGCGGACTGCAAAACAAACACAACTGTGGAAAATTCCTGTGCAAAAAATGGCATTGAAAAGTATGGCATATCCCCTTAATGGCTATTCTCAGCCACTGTTTTTCCGCAGTGCGGAAAAATGTGCACATGCTGCACCAAGGAGAGTGAGGTGTAACTTGCCCTGCACACAAGGCAGTGTACTAACAACTGGGGAAATGATCATGGTGGGAGTTCAGACACCAAACAGCAGCAAACCTGTGGGCTGTATGTTAGTGTCAGTTGCTACACCAACAATAGCACACATTTCCATTGAAAAGCAACAAAGCACAACCACATGACCCTGGGCAGCCCATAAAGCAGTCCCACAGGCAGTAGAGGCAGAGGTGGTAATGTCCAGAGGTGTGTGTTACAGATGCAGGAGAAAGAAACACCTCAGAAACACAACCAACAGTTACATATTGCCACTGGGTGCAAGGTCCTGCTTGTACAGGTGGTGCTACCATGGTCTCAGTTATGGGAATGGCTGCTGGCCTTGCTGGGAGTGCTGGTTCTGCTGCAGCTTTTGCAAGACTGTCAAAGTCTCCTGCTCCATTTAATATGGATCATCTGCTGTTGTTCTGTCTGCTGAGCCTTTCATATTATTTCTGCAGCTGCGGGAAATATGTTGCAGATTTTCAACATTAGCAGATTTTCGCAACTTACCTGTTTTGCAATTTTCTGCACCTGCAGAAATTTTGACTGTGAATATGCCACACTTGCATTTCCACAGTTTTGCAAGTATTTTTTCCGCACATGTGGATTTTTTTGCTCTGTGAATCTAACCCGTCATGTTTTAGAAAGCAAATTAGAAATTAGCATGAAAACAGAGGCATCATTTAGGGGTAGCCAGGGATTGTGGTTGAGACACCTATGATTTCTTTACAACCCCTATGATGTTCATCACAACCCCTAGGAACCCCTAAAACAAGGTTTCTCTATTTTTTTTTGTCCACTGTATTTATGGACCCCTTTCACTGGTCCCTTAGGTCTCTCTCCAGCTTAGCCACTGGGTCCGACACTCTATTCTGCTCTGCCTGAGACCCCCACCAGCCATACCACCATCCCGGGATACTCCTCCATCATTCACCTGTCTAAGCCTACCCCCAGCTCTGAATCCCCTGAGGTGGGCCACCAACATCTCTGGTGCTCTATCTAATAATGTAGTGGACTGCTGGAGTGAGAAGAGGAGCCAGAGGTCAGACAGGTTGGGCCTGGCAGTGAGCGTGGGGATGTCGTCCGAGGCCTGCCTTTGCCTACTCAGGTGACAGGGCTTTTCCTGTTTTCTGGTTCCTGGGGGTGTGGATGTGCAGTGACATCCAGTGTGCAACAGGCGCACTCCCATACCCACCCACAGGATGTCTAGTGCAGCCCCTAAGCCCTTCTACTAGGTCCCCGCAGGTTCTGGTAACCCCAGTTTCCACCAGGAGTCACCATACCATGGGAGATGTGACCCACCCACCCTCAGAAGAGGAGAGCATTCCTCCAGATGCTCAGTCTTCTCCTGCCGCTGCCTACTCCTGACAACCCAAGATCATTCCCAAACCTGGGTCGCTGGCATGGTGCAAGGTGTGGTGTCCAGCGCCTCAACCCTCAGCACCACTGGGCCAGCTCTCTAGCATTTGTTTAAATAAAATATGGAAGGTGGAGGAGCTTTGCAACCCCTATGATTTGGCTAAATTAACACTACTGCATCAAAATAGCTTTTATTAAATATGCCAAAGTATTAGTTATAGCCCCCTTGAGATGCAATGTCTCATTTTCAGTGGAATTCTACTAATACCAATTTGTGTAGCCAGATGGACTGGAGCACTGAGAAGTTAAAGAACTTGTTCAAGGTTACAAGCTGAGCATTTTGCTCTAGTGGGGTTTGAACTTGTACTAATACCAATTTCTGCAGCTGGATGGACTGGAGCACTAAGAAGTTAAGTAACTTGTTCAAGGTAACACGCTGAGCATTTTGCTCTAGTGGGGTTTGAACCTGTGATGTTCTGGTCCCTAAATTAGAGTTCTAATCAGTAGCACACACTGCCTTCTTAAATAAGTCCACTGTAAGTTCAAAAAAATGGTTAGAAAACAAGAGTCTATTAGAACATTCTGGTTTTAAATTAGCAGCACTTTTAGTGGTAACAGAAAAAGTTTGCTCATCCTTAACTAATGCCATTTTGAATTTCCTGTATTTCTTTTACCTAGAATAAATACTGGGTCCCACATTGGCCTGGCTGCTGTTTTAATTAACCTGCTGCTCCCTCTGGTGTCTCTCCACAGCTCCAGCACACTCAGGTGAAATCAGCACCAAAAAAAAGGTGAAAAGACTGTTAAGTTTCCAAAGGTATTTTCATGCATCCCGACTGTTGCGTGGAATTGTGCCACAAACCTCTCTGCATTTATTAGATGAGGACTACCTTGGACAAGCAAGGGTAAGAGAGATAGAGAGAAAAATAATCATATTAACCCTTTCTTTTCTGAAATTACTAGACTTATCTTGGGTCCCTCATTATGCCATGCAAAATGTAACGTGGTTCAGACTCAGACATAGGACTTCAGCCGTCTTTGTCTAGTTGACCTTCAACGTTCTCAGTAGACATAATTTGTCCATAATTAATGTAGTATGCACTAGGGTTGCTTACAATTCACCAAACAGAATCAGATTTGTCAGATTTCGATCTGATTGTTGGATTTAGGATTTTCAGATTTGCAGCCCCAAAATCCTAAATTCTAAACTGAATCCTAAAACCTATTTTACATTGGCATTTAGGAGTCAGGATTTTAGATTTCAAATCCAAAACCTAAATCAGATTTTTAGGTCATTTTAGGATTTAAAATGGAATCAGATTAGGCTTCAGAAACTCCTGAATCCCGAATCCTAAAATCAGTTTGGAATAGGTCAATTCCGAGCATCCTTAGTATGTACTGTAGGCAGCAAAATGGAAAATTAAAAAGATAGTAATAAGGATCCCTCCAATATACCAGTGGGTGGTGCAATAAGTTCCATGCTGGTGACCTGGGTTTGGGAGTGAACTCAGAGCCACCTGGGGAGCTGCTGCCACATGGCAGCATTCTCAGCTGGGAGGAGATGAAGCAAGGTACTGCTGCACCAGCGACCCCTCTGACAGGACGTAGAGCTTGTCTTTTTCTGCACTGATTTGTTACATGCTAACATGGCCTCCAGGGGCACTACCATATGTCATTCAGGTAGTGGGCAGGGCAGAAAAACCTTGGTGGAAAAAACAAGGTGGCCATATAAATGATAACAAAAACTAATTCAGGCAGTATGCCAGTCACTCTCTCACTCAATTGTGCTCTGGTGAAAGGAGAAGGGGACACCTGCCCTCCTTGCCAGCACTGCCATGGGGGTAATCCATGGGGTTTGGGGGGGTAGATTTGTAGTAGGGCACAGCTGCAAACCTGAAAAGACACATAAATAAAGACTGAAGATGGACAGAGAGGATAAAAAACAGTCTAAAAAAATAAGGAGAGATGATATTACTCTTGTTGTAAAAATTGCACATACTGAACTACATTGTGGAATGATGAACCGTCCTTCCCTGGGTGCAAAGATATGAAACAGAGTCAATATTATTGCAGAGTTGGTATATAGAGGGGATAACAGCCAATATTGTAAAGAAATTAAAGCAGGAATGGAGTCTTAACAACATCAGAAAACACTAGTTAAAATGGATGAATCTTTTGAGAAAAACATTGAGTCTTTTTTATTCTAATACTGTGCACTCAAACCACTTTGCTGGAGTGAGTAAAGTTGATATAACCTGCATTGTTCTTTAATATTTTGCCTGCTATCCTGTAACTTTGCAAAATATCCTAAAATGTGAAATGTGGTAATCCTGTGGATAAAACATTGAGGCAAATTGAATTTCGCTGAAAGGATGTCTCACAATTCATCAGTCTATGATTCAGACTAGTCAGGAGCAAGTTCAAAGTTGAAGATTTATTACTTTGCCTGCAAAGGTCACTTTTCATGACATTGTCATTTGTGATTTTTACTAGTCAGTTTAACAATTAGATAAAGAACCTCAGTGCACAAGCACTGGGGCAATGGTTACCCCACAGGGCATTGGCCTGGAAGACAAGTTTCAAAGAAATACAAAATCACACATACCCCCATAATGCAAAGCATCATGGGCAGTATATGCAAATCACCACAGAATATTATGATAAAATGTTCAAATAGTTGTTGAACTGTTGTTGGTTGTTCTGCAGATGTGTCCACATTATTAAAAATAGCATTACATACATTTTGGGGGTTTTCAGAAAAAAAAAAAGTTGACATCTGCAGAACCCAGCTACACACAACTGTCCAGACATTTGAGTTGCAGGACCTTCTATTTTTTGACAGACAATATTTTCATTAATACAGGATCCTCCAACCCCACCCCGACTTCATCTGCTCATGTTGTTTTATCCAAAGTTTGGTCATAATCCTCTGCTTATGACATCACAACCTGCTGCCATGGAAATTATTCTGATGTCACGAGCAGAAGATTGTGTTTTTTTTAAAGAAAGAAAAGCAGCAGGGACAGTTTCATCTATTGGGGTAAACAGCTTGTTTTCAAGCCAGTGTCTTCAGAAATAATGAATGGAATGTTCTAAAATTCAAATTGTTTTCAAACATTATGGGACTGGAGTCTGGCAGATGCCAACTGTAATTTGTGTTCAGGAGACTAGAAAGACCCTTCAATGTACCTCTGCAGCTCGTGTTTGCCCTATAAATTGTCCATGTCATTGGTTAACCTTGAGCAATAGCCATATATCTATCTTAATGGTTTACTTTAATAGTTTAAATACCAATTTTTAAGTCACACTTTGAACGTATGTCCCATATATGACTCTTAAAGCCACCTTAAATTAATTCTTTCACTTGGGTGTCCCTGTATCTTCTCCTAAAATAAAGGAGGGGCAGTGAGCTGGATCAAACAAATGTGCCAGCTAGTTCTAAATGGGTTCAATCAGGCCTGTGAGAATTAAGCTTTTGAAAAAGGAAAGCCAAGCTCTCTGTCTGTATTCATCTAAGTAATTCAAAATACAGTTAATTTGCATAATCCAAATAAGACTGTGGAAGAAGAGTCTTCGCAATCTGATGGAATTGCCTGTGGTCTGGGTTTTGAGATGCGGGAATGCTGTTTACATTATACCTGCCAATGAAGCAGATGTTTGAGACAGCAAAACCTTCAACCTTGTGAGTGGGTCTGCAATCAGTCTGAAGGCCTGGATACATGCGGTACAATTTGATGATGTCCTTATTTGAAAGTTCAGATGTTATTAAGTCTGGCTGTGTGTTCAAAGAGAGGTTGTCTATTTTGAGAAAACCACAACAAACATAATATTTAGATCCTATTCCGCTTATAATTTTCAGATTTTCTTTAGTTTTCCTCTGTTCTTCATTACTAGGTTAATTTACAAGGAAGCAGGCTCATTGTCCATCAGAGTTCTACTACTACTGCTGCATAATCGTTTGCTGAAAGCACAATCCTTGTCTGTTACTTCACAGGTTGCTGCTGTAAAATTATTATGATGTCACAACCAGAGAGGATTATGGTATCAGCGAAGGATTAAGCAGCAGGAACAAATCAGCTTCAATGGAGCATGGATGCTGTTTCCAAGCAATGACCCTATAAACAATAAAGGGAGCAGAAATACAGAAAATCTAAAATAGAATGCTTGACTGGGTTTTAATAAAATGTATTTCAAAGATGTCCCATAAGCAATGTCACCTTAAAACAGCAGTATTTGTTAGTCAGCAGAAAATGTAATCATATAGTTTTATAGCAGCACTGTATTTCTGAAATTCTTAGATATCCATTTTGAAATATTAATTCCAGAGGTTAATGATTTATTTTGTCTCGTCCAGCCTTCATTGGCTACTAAGCAATCTTTGAGGTTACTTTTCGAGATTCCCCTCGTGCAGACATCTCTTGGCCAAAGATCATTTGGCTATCAGGCCCCGTCAATATTTAGTTCTTCACTTGTGGATTCCCTTAAATTTGCAGTCTTGAGTTGGTTTTAAACACACATTAAAGTCCTATTTTGTTTGATGCCAGTGAATGTCTCTATTTTGTTTAATGTGTTATTGTGCCAGAACTGATTTTTGTTTTAAGTCTGTACTACTATTGTTTACTTCTCCCTTGGTCATCCATGAAAATGGGCAGGTCCTACTCATGGACCTATCAGGTGTGTTTTTTTTTATTATTCATTTTTATTGAGCTTTTAAAAACTGAACAAGCCAGTAACAAATACAGTAATAGATCCCAGATAAAGTATTACATTCAAATGTAAGTTCACACATTTTAGTACCCAGATATCGCAATCTATTAATTATGATACAGCATATGGGGGAACCATCCTAATATCCAATTGCTATTAAACATTTTATATAGATATGTTCACCAAGCCATGACATGTGGAAATAAAGGCATGAAAAAATAAGGCATCAAGCAAAAGTGACCATGCATCAGTCACTACTTCCAAAAAGCAGTAATTGTATAAGGGAAAAATATATTCCACAATCAAGACCCCTACACAAACCATGGTAAATGGCATCTGAAAACATAGTATTGAATATCCCCCCCCCCCAGCATACACAGACCCCTATTAGTATGGAACGAAGAAATCTCAAAAACAGCAGTTTCACTCCATTTAAAAAGTTATGGTTTCTACTGGCTAAAGGCCAGTGTGTCTTATTCATGACAAAATGGCTATGGATAGGATTGAGCAGACACTAAATTTGCACCATTGTAGCATCTTTTAACACTTCAGAGGAAAGGTAACAATCAGCAAATTGTTTAAATTGAACAAATGGTATTGTATAAGAATACAAAGATCCCCCGGAGACATGCACTCATACACATAATATGTCAAGGATGGTGCTGTAACCAGCAATGCAAAAGTTAACATTTAGAAGCCCATAGTCCAGTGCAGATACCTAGGGTCAGAGTGTTTAACTGAAAAAAAGTAGAAGTTCAAAGAGCAACCTCAGGGTTCAGTCTCTGGTCCAGATTCCTCTTCTCCAGGGTCCGGTGCTACCAACTGAAATTCTGCCATGATTTTGTCCACTCTTTTCTTGCCCTCCTTGGGGTTGGTGAACTGAAAAGATTTCTCACCATATGTGATGTGGTGCCACGCTGGAGCAAGGAGTGAATGCACCACCCCAAGAGCCTGTAATTGCTGTCTTAGTGGGTCAAACGTTTTCCAGCAATTGCAACGCAAATGACCAGTCTGGAAAGAGTCTAATACATGTGCCCTCAAATTGGATCAGATGGTTCGGTCTGGCCCAGTTCAGAATCTGATCTTGCACTTCCACTCCAGCAGTTTCTTTTTTTTTTTTTTTTTAATTTAAGTTTATTGACAACCATTGGGTACATTTAATACAGGCAAACCAGACAGTTTCAATTCTGTTTTACAGAACTGTAGTATATCACATATAATAAATAATGAAATCCCTCTTCTATACATTCTCTAAAAAGAAAGAAATAAAAAGAAGAAGTGTTTCTAGGTCAATGATGAAAGAAATTAAAAGAAGAAGCATTTCTAGGTCAATGACACTGATGACATTAACAAATCCATCAGGTTGTACTCGTCCCATAACTAAATGGGCTGTCCTCTAAGCGGTCAGTTACATCCCAACCACAACCAGGAAAGCACCTGTAACCGAATCAAAAGATATTACGTTAAGAGAGGAACTTCAAGGAGTCTGGCCAGAACTCAGAGCATTGAATGTTTCCCGCCAGATCTCCCATTTTGTCCATCTCCGGACATATATTTATGTCCTATGATTTATCTTATAAGTTAGTTCTTCCAGTTCTGCAATTTCCTGGACCAGATGTATCCAGGTGCCTATGGTGGGAGAATCATTTTTCAGCCACAGTCTGGTAATAGATTTGTGGGCTGACGCCAAGAGGAGGGCCCAAAGATATGCCGTGTCAGCTCCAGTCAGGTTCTGGGGAGGCTCTCCCAGTATGAGGCAGGGCCAGTCCAAGGGGGCATCCAAGGCAAACAATTCAGTAAGTGCCTGAGAGATGTCCCTTTAGAAAGGCCTGAGCCATGGGCACAGCCAGAAGACATGTAGATAACCTGCCTTTGTTTCCCCACATGTCCTCCAACAGGTCGAATATCTATCAGGGATTCTTTTACTCAGGGAAAGAGGGGAGAGAAAAAAACGCATCTTCACTTTCCAACTGTACTCTTGCCAGAGAGGGAAACAGGTGGTTCTGGATGCCAGCCAGAATACTGAGTCCCAATTGATTTCTCGTAGGCCTACTCCCCCATCCTCTCTCCATCTCCATTTAACTTTTTCTAAATGATCTCTCTTTAAACCCATGAGGGCTTTATAAAGTATGGAAATGAGACCTGCTGTTTGCTGCGAGGACAGTATTGCGTAGAGGTTCTCTGCAAAGGGGGCCACCCAATCGGATTGGGAATCCGTTCTGCAGCAGTAATGAATATAATCCCTGACCTGTAAGTATCGAAAGTGATCAGTGTTGTGCAGGCCAAAATTATTCTTAAGGGTCATGAAGTCCATCATTTCGTTCCCTACCATGAACTGCTTGATATAAGTCAGGCCCAATCTCTCCCAGGCTCTGAAAGTATGATCTAGTTGGAACAGAGTAAAGGCTGTATCCCATAATAGCCTATACAGGGGCCAGAAAGAGGATTTTATTTTACATTTTTGCCAGGCTCTGTAGGTCACCCTTATAGTGTCCCTAACAGTCAGTAGGAAGGGGGGGTAGTCTCTAGCAGTTTTCACTTGTATGGAGCAGACTCCCAGTAATGGACCTCGCTCCTCTTCCTCCACTCTCTCCATTTCCTTCCAATTAGCAAAATAAGTGGGGATAGACCACCGTAGTGCTCTTTTAATTTGTGTGGCAAGGTAATAGTCCTCAAGGTCAGGGAGGGATCTACCCCCTTTTGCCTTACTCAGTTGAAGAATATGAGTGTTTACTCTGGGTCTCTTATTGTTCCAAACGAACATTACAATTGCTTTTTGCCAATCTTGAAAGTGTGTTTTAGGTATGAAGGTCGGTAAACATTGAAACAAGTATAAGTACCTAGGAAGAACATTCATGGTAATAGTATGTATTCTTGACAATAATGGGAGGTTTATCAGGGTCCACCTATCTAGGTCTTTCCTCACTTGGTTAAAGAGTGGGACATAACTGGTCTTAAAGAGTTGGGAATTATGTTTGGTTAGCCAGGCTCCCAGGTATCTCATTTTGTCCGCTAACCAATTAAGTGGTAAAAACTCTGCAATCTTGTGAGAGGGAGAATAATAAAAACACCGAACCTCGGTTTTGGTTTTATTGATGGCGTACCCAGAATGTCTGCCAAATTCTGATAGAATTGACCATATCTGAGGGATTGATGTCTCTAGATGGGACATGCAGAGTAGGACATCATCTACATATAGGGATATTTTCCGCTGTTGGCCCCCAACCTCAATTCCCTGTACCGCTGTTGTGATACGTATTGCTTCAGCCAGGGGCTCTATGTATAGGGCAAATAGCAGGGGGGAGAGGGGGTAGCCTTGCCGGGTACCCCTACCCAGAGTGAATCTCGTAGAGATTCCCCCGGTTACTGTGACATATGCTTGTGGACCAGAGTATAATGACTTAATGCTGTCAATAAAGGTCTGTGGGAAACCCATTCGTTCCAGAGCCAGAAACAAGAAAGACCAAGAAACCCTGTCAGAGGCTTTTTCAGCGTCTAAACTCATGAGGCAAGCAGGGAGGTGGGAACGTTGGATGGCATCAATTATATTGATCGCTGATCGGATGCCATCTGGTGCCTGTCGACCCAGAATGAATCCTGACTGATCTGGATTAATGAGCTCTGGGAGTATGAGATTCAATCTAGATGCAAGGATCGAGGTAAATATCTTGTAATCAGAATTTAGGAGTGAGATTGATCAGTGCGATTCGCACTGGGCGGGATCCTTATTTTCTTTTGGTATGAGTGAAATTGTGGCATATTGCCATGATGGGGGAACCAGGTTTGCCTCCTGCCATACCTCCGAGAAGACATCTGCCAATAGGGGGACTGTTTCTGTAGCAAAGGTTTTATAAAATTCCGCTCCAAAGCCGTCCAGTCCAGGGCACTTTCCCCCCTTCAGACCCTTTACAACTTTTAAGATTTCTGCCTGGGTAATTGGTTTGGTCAGGGCTTGGCCTTTTTCCTGGGAAAGTGTAGGGAGGAACAGGATCTTAAGATATTCTATGCTGTTTTGGGTGGGTGTTGGTTCCTGTGGGGTGTAAAACTTAGCCTAATAGGAGACAATGGCCTCCGCAATTTGCTCGGCCTTATTAATCAGATGGCCAGCGGTCAGGGAAATGATTTTGGTTATTGTGGCTCTGGCTGTGAAGTGTCTCAGGTGGGCCGCCAAGAGCCTAGTGCCTCTGGGGCCTCCCTCATAATATTTTTGTTTGAGGAAA
Organism: Neoceratodus forsteri; assembly: GCA_016271365.2. Lineage (NCBI taxonomy): Eukaryota > Metazoa > Chordata > Ceratodontiformes > Ceratodontidae > Neoceratodus > Neoceratodus forsteri. The sequence continues at coordinate 1,883,083 of CM057450.1, read as the reverse complement.
AAGAGATTCCTCTCTGTCTCTTCTCTCTGGAGTTTCTGAAGTTCAGCCCTCAAGGATCTGAGCTCAGAGTATCTTTGCTTATCCCAATTAGCTTTTTGATGGGACTCCAACTCTGTTAGTTTTGCAAGGAGGTTCTGTTGTTTTAATAGGCAGTCTTTTTTTCTTCTGGGCAGCGATGCGTATTAATTGTCACCTAACCGTGGCTTTCAGCGTATCCCATATAATTTGTGGTGTCATCCCTGGTGTAGTATTTTCAGCTATAGTATTTGTGATGTGTTGTTTAATTTTGTTTACAACTTCTTTGTCCCTAAGTAAAGGTGTATTAAGTCTCCAGTTAGTCGTTTTCCTGGGAGCAAAAGAGTAACCTCTAAGAATATTGGATTGTGATCTGAGAGGGTGGAGGTACCCACCCACATTGAGGGGAAACCGGAAATGCTGTCCTTGAAGGTAAAGAACATGTCAAGTAGGGAGAATACCTTAAACCTAGGCAAATAATACATATAGTCCCTTGCCCTAGGGTACCTCTCCCGCCAAACATCCGCTAGTCCCATTTGATTCAAGATGTGCCTGACTGTCCTTGCTTTGCGGTGGTCTGGATTTTGAACGCCTGAGGTGGTGTCCAGGTTCCTGTCCCAGACCAAATTCCAGTCCCCCCCATGATTAACAGACCCCTAGATCTTTCCGCCACCAGCTGGACAAGTGAGGCATAGAATCCCGTGGGGGAGCCCGGAGGAGCGTAGACACTAACCAGGGTTACTGGAGTATCTTGCACTTTGCCTATTACTATAATATACCTGGCTCCAGTATCCATCACGGTCTCCTCCTGTTCAAATGGGAAGGACGCCGACAGCAAAATAGCCACACCCCTCCTTCGTCCCAAATCCAGAGATGAAGAAAACAAGTGTGGGTGGGACTTGGTCCTCAGCTTTAAGGTCTCAGTTGGTGATAGATGGGTTTCCTGCAAAAAATTCACCTCACAATTTTGTCTGGTGATATACTTCTGGATTTGTTTTCTCTTCACTGGACTGGAGCACCCATTAATGTTATAGGAGAGTAACTTTACATTGTGATTAATCATTTATATTTGTCATAGTGAAACTTTCTAAGAACAAGAGGGAAAAATATATGTACTAACGGGTCTGGCAGTTTTACTTTTTCTTTGGCATGTAAGTACCCACATAACTTAATCAACAACCTCAACTTAAAACTTATCAACGGGGAAACAAACTCCCAACTATGGGTCAGCGTTATGTGCTCGGGGCAGTCCTCAAGTGAGGCCCAAGATTAAAAAGGAGCGAGGCGGATGAGTCCTTTAAGACACGTCTATCCCCACTCGGCATAGGTATCATTAGACTTCCAAGGGAAGGCTGGCAATGAATTCCCAGCCATAGGGCAGTCGCAAGAGCGATAATTAGAAAGGAGCTCCAAGATAATGGTATGCATCCCTTTTCTCCCAGGCAGTAATCCCCTAGTGGGAACACCCTAGGGTCAGTGACTCGCATGCTTCAAAGCTAGCTCCTCCCTCCAAGATCCATGTGGATCTGCAGTAGAACAAATAATTTCACCCTTATAACATTTTCCAATATTATTAAAAGACCAAGCAGGATTATCTGGAAAGCAATGCCCCTGCTAAATAAAGGCTAACTATATAATTCCAGTTAAAAGTATTGCATCTATAATAGCTCAAATCCAGTCAACAGAGCATTTATTAAATTCTGCCCCCAGGAGAATCCAAGAGGTCAAACTATATCAGTCTCAACATTGAGCAAAAGAATGGCATCAAGACATTGCCTAACTGGGAAAAGTTCACCTCCTGATCTAGAGCTCAGAAGATTGGTTTGTTAATTTAATAGTCCCACATTTCCCTTATTCCAGCCAGATCTTAGACAACAGGCTTCCGCACATACAGTCAAAAGGAGGTCTCACCCAACAAGCCTGGTTGCAGTTCCCCATGATCAAGGTTCCACATGAGGCAGTTCCCAAGTTCACATCTGGAGACCTCTATATAAATCAGATCGTATGGGATCTATGCCGATCAGTGCAGAGAGTTCCCGGCAAAGTACCAGCAGGTCAGCGCATGCATCCCCCAGCTGTCGTCGAGACCACGGAGAAACCCCAAGTCAGACAGCAGTAAGGGAGCATCATCAAACAATGTAAAAAAAACATTGGGAAAGTTCAAAGAGGGAGGCGGGTGAGAGCGGGGACAAGGCATCCAGGCATGGGGGGTAGGAAGCTCGAGAGGTCCTTGAACATGGAGTGGAGGGAGGCAAGGAACAAACAGGAATACCTTTGTTTCTCCTTCGTAATTCAGGTCTCCGCATTGGACTCCAAATCATCATTTAGCGAGGGTCCCTCATCTTCCTCTTGAAGGTGTGCTGCCTTCTTGTTTAATTTAGTGGGATCTCCGAGGTGCCTTATCAAGGTAGAGATATCTGCTCGGAGGTTCGTGCGTGGGGTTCCCTGAGCAGTGCCTCACCGAGGAGTTCCCTTCTGCGCTACACTCCAGGCAGAGGTAAGCAGATCCTTTTCCAGTTTTTCCTTCACTAGGGGTGGCACAGTGATTCCCAACGATTCCAGAAATGGTGTGGCAGATAAAAGATCCTGATAAATGTTTGATCCCTTGTCTGAGGCAATCTTGAGGCACGCAGGGTACAGTACCTGTGCTTTAACATTACGGGCCCGGAGTTGCCTCATAACCGGCCAAAGTAACTTTCTGGCATCCTGGACGGCCGTAGTATGATCGTTGTCTATATTCACTCGGTAACCTTCGTACTGCAATGCCCCTTATTTCCATGCTACTCGAAGTATTTCTTCCTTGGCCTGATAGCTGGTGAGTCTTGCAACAATGGAGCGAGGTCTCGCATCTGGGTTTTTGGGTCGAGGAGCCAGGGATCTATGTGCTCGGTCCATCATGAGATCTAAGTCCTGCGGCGGAGGGAGGATTTGTCTAAGTGTTTTTTGCAGGAATGATATTACGTTCTGATGTTTATCTTCAGACCCTTCAGGAATCCTGTATACTCTTATATTTTGCCTTCTACTTCTGCCTTCCAGATCATCTAACTTATGGGTGAGTTCCCGATCCCTGGCCAGAAGGTAAAGCAAGAGTCTATCATGACGGTCCGACTGCTCGACTGTCTGGTTCAAACACAGTTCAAGTTGTTCTGTTTTGTGGTCAACTCTGTTTAAATCTGATCTGAGGTCACTTAGAGTTTGGTCAATTTTAGCAACTGTGGACGCCGTTTGCATTATAATTTCACTGAGGTTTGTCGGAATTTCATCTGCGGAGGCCTCCGAGTGCTGCAGGCCCTCCAGCGTCTCCCTCTCGTGTGAATCACATCGACCCTCTCCCTGCATCATTTCCTTCAATTTTTGCATCAGGGTTGATGGAGGCTTTCCCGTTCTGTTTCTCTTTGCTTTAGCTGGTGAAGACATCCTTCTTACTGGGTGATGTAACTGGATTGTATTCAGGAGGGAGACAGAGCCAAGAAACGATGCTGCCATTAGCTTGCTGAGGTCACCGGAAGTCCCACTCCAGCAGTTTCAATCAGGACTATATGGGGAGTGTCCTGGTTTAGCTGGTGGGAATGAAAGTTGATCTGTTATGCTGTTTCGATGTCCAGTACATCAATCCCCATATTCTTGGGAAGTGCAGCTAAGAGCCGTGTCCTGAGAAAAGTCACCAGGTGCTCCCCTTCTGTACCCTCTGGGAAGCCAGTCATTCAAAGACATATAGCCTGGGTCACATTCTCTAGGGTCTCAAGGTGGGTGCAGAGATGTGAGTTCTTGGTCATGAGCTCTGCGACTGCTGCTTGCGTCCTCATGAATCATTCCTCCGCATCCTAGGCAGTGGTCACTGCAGTTTCATTTTTCACATCCTGAGCACCCAGGTGTTACAATATGTTTTCAAATTTTTTTATCCAGGTCACTAACTGCCTTCAAGACCCATTCCCAAGGTGGTGGGTCTCCCATGCTGCTTGCAGGGCTGGTGCCTGGCTGCTGAGTAGTTTGCTGGGTTGGCAGCACAGGTTTCTGAATGTGCCTTCCTGTCACTCTCTTCAGATGCCCCATGACGTAATTTGGTATCAGTCTGCTGCTCTGACTCTTCTGAATCAAAATCTGTAATAACATTGAGACAAAATAGTGAATTTGCTGATGTTTAGAGGCAAAAGCATGTGGCTTTGCAGGAGCTGATGCAAAAGGTGACTGGTCTGGTGCCTGGCTCTCTAGCGTCCCTGGTCCTATCAGGTGTTTTAAAATAAAGCTGAAACTGTATATTTTTAATTTTCTGACATGGTTTTAAAGCAGTTTTCATAGCTAATTTTGTAATGAATGACTCAAGTCATTAAAGATGGCTGCCACTCACAATTCTTAGAAATCTCTTCCACTGAGGTTATTCTTTGAATATACATACTAGATGTATACTGTTGATGCACAATCAGACCTCATTAATCTGCTATTGGTTAAACTGGAAACCTGGGTTTCTGAATGGCTTCAGCTGCAAACAGAAAAAAAATCATTATTTTTGCCTGCTTAATCCATATGTGTCTGCCTCCGAATCTATCATGGTTCAAGCTGGTACAATGGGTATAATGTTAGCACATAATTTACTTATTAATCCAGAGTTAACGAGGTGTGCATGGCTGTAGCTAGCATTCAGCATTCTGTTTGCAGCATGAATCCTCAAGTTAGCAAGGCACAAATGAAGTGACAATTGACAATCAACTGGTTTAACAGTCAGTTGGTTTAAAGTGTGACTCCTTGCGCTCAGTGATTACAGCTGTGGCTGTGTCTGTTGTTCCGCATGAGTGCACCTAAGCGTGGTTTTTATTTTAAAACCGTGATTTTAAGTAAATTTCATTGATTTAATAAAGCATGTGTTCGGATGGTGCTGCGTGTCTCATTGAACATTATTGTGCCTCATTAATCTGTTGTTTATTTATCCGTAACAAAAGGACTGCTCAGCAACATTTTCAAATGAAAGAGGTTTGACTGTATTAGGATGGTGCTGCCACATGCGTCTTATAGTAAACAGCACAACCCCATATCAAGATATTTCATTGTTTTCATATTAGGCATGGTACAGGAATGGAAACTTAAAAAAAAAAATTCAAAATTCAGTATTTTCATTTAGGAATGAAAGACAACAAAACAATGAATGGGTATATAGATGTTTTTGCCAGAAACATACTATTTCTGAAAAAAAAATGCTATGGTGACTAACAAATATTGCTGCTTTAATTATCAAAATAGTACAATCTCTCCCCAAAGGCCTAAAGTTTACTCAAAAAAAATTCAATGTTATGTTTTTTAGCCCAGCATTTGCCTGGCCTACTGCATTATTTTAAGTGACCACCAACAGGTTATAGAAGTCAAGAGAACAGTTTACATTCTTCCTATATATTTCTTTTTGCATATGAGAACATAATTGTAATTAATCAGAAAGTTAAGTCACTTGATACATTTGCAAACTTGATTTCACAATGAAGTTAGCTGACTATCAGAACTGACATAGTTCATTTACATTATACAAAGTAATTAGTGTATGTCTTTAATTGTGAATTACATAATTATTTGGCCTAATATTGTCTCATTTTTTTTATTATATAGCATATGTTGTCAAAAGTAGGAACCTGGAATTTTGATATTTTCTTGTTCGATCGACTGACAAACGGTAAGCAAAACAAAAACATAACCACTACTAAAATAATCCACATTGCTAACTTGTTGTTTTGTTTGGTTAGTTTATTCTGTAAAGTGTTTGCAGACTTGCCTACATGCCTGCAGCAAAAACATATACTGGGAGGAGTCTGCTCCAGTAAGGCACATCTGTAACCACTACCCTTACTGGAATAATGTCTTCACTCACCAGAGGGTGGATTGGTTACTGTTCTTGGAATTTATGATTTTCACAGGTTATTTAATGATATATTTCCACAAGACGTAGAACCATATGTGGAGACTGCAAAAAGGTTTTACTAAGGCTGTTACAGTCCCAAGTGGAGAGTCATGTCATAAGGGAGAAAGAAGTTTAACCTTGAAATCACCAGGTTGTAGAAAATGTCTCTACTGTTTGTGGAAATATATAAATAACCTATGAAAAACATTAATTTCAAGAATAGCAACCAGTTTGTAGATCCTGTCCACCTAAGGAAGCTACAGCCATAGCAAAATGTTGATGTCAATGTATTTATTAGTCACATTGCAGAAGGTCTGAAGGGGAAAGTATGCCTCTTTGCTGACAACACAAAACTCTGCAATGGGGGGGGGGTGGAAAGAATTAGGGATGATCTCAAAAAACTGGAAAAATGATCAGGGGTATGGCAGCTGGGTTTCAATGCAAAAAAAGTGCAAAATCATGCACATGGGGTACATGAACCCGGGGGCAACATACCAACTAGGAGGAGAGGTATTAAGAGCCACAAAGTGGGAAAAGGACCTAAGATGATAATTTCTGATTATCTGAAGGTAGCTAAACAGTGTGACAAGGCAGTAGGGAAGGCTAGCAGGATGTTAAGAAGCATAGGCAAGGGAATCACCAGCAGAAAGAGCGAGGAGATCATACCCCTGTATAGTTCACTGGTGAGCCCACACCTCGAGTACTGTGTACAGTTCTGGAGACCCCATCTCCACAAGGACATAGATAGGGTAGAGATGGTACAGAGGAGGGCGACCAAAATGGTGCATGGTCTGCATCAAAAGTCATATGAAGAAAGACTTAAGGAATTAAACATGTACTCCCTAAAGGAAAGGAGGGGAGGAGGATGGATATGATAGAAACTTTCAAATACCTCACAGGAAAAACAAGAAGTGAGAAGGAAACATTTTCCACAGAAAAAAGATGCTCAAGGGCAAGGGGTTACACTAAGAAGATAAAAGGGGGAGGTTCAGGGGAAATGGGAGGAAGTACTTCTTCATGGAACAGGTGGTCGACACATGGAACAGCCTCCCAGTGGAGGTGTGGGGGTGGCAGAAATGATTACAGGATTTAAGAGTGCATGGGATAGGCACAGAGGGTTCCTAGTAATAAAGGGGGTTGGGGAGGCCAGAGACCGAGTAGGGTCTGTAGTGTCACTGTAGGTGGGGAAAACAGAGCAGACTAGGTGGGCCAGAATGCCCTTATCTGCTGATAGCTTCTATGTTTCTATGTCTCTGTGTTTCTATGACAGCAGGCAAGATACATACAGGTTTCTGTCTTATGCGATGTAAATAAAATCATCATAGTTATTAAAACATTTGGTGAGTGAGGACTTTATTCCAGTAAGGGTATTAGTTTAGTTTTGACATAATATCAGCTGACTGATTTTACAGTACTGGCTTCATTTATTTTTTGTCCTCCATTCTATATTGTTTTACCATCTTATGACTAGTGGAGCAGATATCAGTCCAGAGACTACATTATAGTTGGAAGAAACAGTCAAAGTTGCCAAGTTCATTTTTAACCAATGGGAACGTACTACACATTGGAGTCATCCAGCAATATTAGGTGATCTGCTTAATGATATTTTAAATCTTTGGATGGCATTAGGAGTGAAGGATATAATTTAAGGTAAACATATTATGAAGGTGGAAACCTTTCTAAAAAGAAGAGGGTTAGCAAACATGAGGGTGTGTGGTCAAAAGTCTTCTCAGCATCTGAATACCTTCAAATATACTGATCTGTATTTTCAAAGGTTCCTGAAAATCCTGCTAGCTGTAGTTACAGGGGAAAATTTTAAACTCCTAGGTCTGGGTTTTTGTACCTGTTTATTTCTCCATGACTATTCCTTGCCCAGGAAGGACAGTAGGGCTAATAAACTAAAGATCACAGCTTATAAAAACTGTAACTTGCTGTGCAGGCTACTAAATCTACCAGTGCAGCAGCCATGTTCTGACAGTTGCAGTGGATTCTGGGATTTCTGGTTACAGCAAATATCAGCTGGTGAGTCAGAATACTCAGCCATACTGCAGTAAATAGTGTGTAAAAAAAATATTTTTGTACACGAACTGCAAATTGCGACCAGACCCTCACTTGGGTGTGGGACTCTTAGCGCTCACATTTAAGGTTCCATAGTGGGCCAGTGTCTGTGGTTGAATTCAAACTGGAGGTCTCTATGTTTGAGATTCAGTGCCCTCACCATTAGACCACATTGCCTTCAGTATATAAATCTGATGCACCATTTCTGAGATGTGACCCATGCCATCTTGTAATGTCACTGATTGATAGGGCTGAACTAAGTTAACCCAGATGGTGTGAAAGTGACTAGATTACATGGCTCAGCACAGTGGTGGCTCTATGCCAGGGCACATCAGGGTATGTGCCCTGGTAAAAAGAATGCTATAACCCAGTTGGTGCTCCATTTGGTGCAGAGCTACCCCCATAACAACATTATATAGGTGCACTGACTGTAAGCTGTTGTGTACCCTCTGTGTCCTAGTAACCAATAGAGACTGGAGATACTACTGGCTTGGCAGTGTGTGGCTAGATTAGTTCAGCCACGATTCTAACAGGAAGATGAAATAACAATGGTACCAGGGTGCCCTCTTTCCCTCTTTCCTCGTAGGAAGAGGTTGGTCATATATGCTCAGAGTTTGTGTTCTTAACCCAACCAAGGGAACTTCTCTTTACACACTAAGTGCTACAAAGTATTATAAGAAAAGCCAGTACATATGATCTTTAAATTCAGACACAATTTTCCTTTATTGGGTATCACATATTGTAGACAGGGGGTACTCACCTAAAATGCTCACTCACATGTTTTGACCAAAGAGTGTCATTCTCAGAGTTCATAGGATGATCCTCTTGCTTCAAGACGCCAGCAAGGCTTGTTGGTAGGAAATGTGTGCCCCGGTCCACAAAATGTGATTTCCAGTAAAGAAAATTCCTGCTTTAATCTAATGACCATCTGAGCCATGTTTCTCACTTCATAGTACTCTAGGTGGGCAAAGTAGTTCCCTTTGTGGGTTTGTACACTCTCTGTGTTCATTTTCTATCTGTACCTTCTCAAGATTCTGTCCATTAGTGATTATCAAGTCCTACAGTGTGTATCTGTTGGCCACCTATGTACTAAGTGCTGGTGCATCCTGATTTGCTTAGCTAGAAAGAGTATAATGATTCCAAGTGTGGTATTTTAAAGCCAAACCTTCTTTCCACATTTACAGTAGATATTACTTTATTACAGCTGGCTGGAGGGAGTGTGGTAATGCATTTTTCTGCTAAGACGGTCATTTTGAAGTTACGAGTTTGGAACAGTCTTTTATCTTACAAATCTGTCAGGCACAGAAACTTTCATGTGTTTTCTACCCTGTGGGGACAGTCTTTGATTGAAAAAAGTCACACATAAAGACAGAGTAAGGCCTATTGTGTTTGGCCCAGCAGCAATAGTCCATTAGATTAAATTGCCTGAAGTTCAAATTCTATTTTGGAGAACCTACAAGCCCTATGGGTCTAACCTACAGTCTGAAAGGGATCAGGGCTAGTATAGGCCCTGTAGACATTTGCACACCCTTCAAAATAGATTTTGGAATTACGTCCATCTCTTGTAATTGGGCCTGCAAAAAGGGAAGGGGCCAACACACTGGCACAGCTTTGGCTATTTTCCAGTTATGTTAGGGCCACACTGCTTTACAGCAGTACAAATCCAGAAAGTGCAGCACTGAAAGTACAAGGTACCACTAGGGCCACTGTTTACCTTGACAGATAAAGAAACACCCATCCAGTGGAAAACAGTGCAGTCTGAGAGGAGTGCTACATGGTTGGAGGTTCTGTCCTTTAGTATGGACAAGGACTTAAACAGATCATCCTATTGTCCATCCCTGGTGGATTTCCAGGTCAAGCTCTGCATTATTTGAGTAGCTAAACCTCTTCTCCTACCACCACCACAGTCTCTGTGGTGGTAAGGAGGAGTGTCAAATAACCTCAGGGGGCTATGCCCATGTCTAGGGGTATAAAGATGTTACAATCATGCTGTGAGCCACCCCGGCATTGTGCAGTTCCCAGGCTTGGCCTTAGACCACACCCCTTGAGTCATGACCTGCTGCAGCTCAGCTGTAACGTCCCAGAGCTCCATCACTACCTTGCTCGGCCATCCTGAATATCTGTGCCCCTTAGAGGGAGATCACCCACCTTCTCCATTTGGCAGCCCCTGCACTACTTTAATGAGACCTTATGGCTACCCTGCTGCCTGAATTGTCAGGGTGTCCTGAGTAATATGAGTGTCACTCTTCAGTTCCTCCTCCTGCAGTTTGAAGGAGATGCCTATGGCAGACACCCTCTCATGTTCTTCACCATCCTCTTCCTCATCATCATCATCATTAATGAACCCCTTTTAGGCCCCTAGGGACAATAGGGCCACTTATGGTGATCACAAGATCGATTCTGAATTGCACTTTACACTGTATACTGTTACTGTCCCAGCAAGGCAACAACTCATTTTTAATCTGTAACCCAGAACTTTACTTTTAGTTTACATAGCCATTGCAATAGCAGGTTAAAACTGTACCCACTGCAGGAAACACATGGACATAGGACATAACACTTACAGCATTAAGTTTCTTGCAAAATGCCAAACATTTATTTACAGGCTGGTGAACACAAAGCAAAAGGTAGCAGGAAAATTGCAGTTGCAGTTCCAAGTTTGGGCCCAGTTCAAATCAAGACAATCGCAGTCATCGATCAGCATGATCACATTTACTGTACGTTGCCCCATGTACGCTGGTCAGGTGTTTGTATCTGATTACTGTAATAGTGTAATTACCTTAAACATATTTGCAAGTTAAGCACACACTCTCCAGCCTGTTACCATATACTTTTCCCCGTTTACAGTAAGGCAACATTGATGATATAGCAGTTACATTACAGGGTCCCATACATATCTGCGAACAAAACTAGGGGATCAGGCCATGCCATCCCCTGCCCATGCCTCCACTGGGGTCAGAGTCAGCACCTTATGCAGTTACAGCTGACAGTGGCTTATGAACTGAATAGGACCGTACCTTGCTTAGGGTGAGAACCTCAGTAACTGCTGCCCTGAGCTTCCAACATTCAAACACAGAAAGGCCTCTCACCCTAGGCTGGAGTCCCAGGCAGCACAGACCACCCACCATACTCAAATTCTGTCCACCACAAAGGAAACAGTGCCACCCAGAGTAGGAACCCTGCCACCATCCAAAGTCCCCCTTTAATCCATCACAGCTGGAGAAGTGCACCCACATGTGCTAAAGCTGAACTGCATGCCCTGGCACTGTGAGCTTAGATGTACTGTACAAAAAAGTAGGCCTACTTTGGTGGATTGGAGCCTCTATTTATAATTCCCTAGTGGGTGTGCCCAGGAACACTCCCAACTAATGGATAATCAAAGGTGCTTGGACTGCACCTAGACAAATTGTCCTAAGCAGCACACACTGCAACAGGAAACAGAACATATACAATTAGCATTGCAGGACACATTTTAGAATATGTCAGCAAGGCTAAACTTAACTTTATAAGTGCATTCATACTGGCTCATTGTTTTAATTTGCAGACCATAAAGCACCTCCACTGCTGGCCCTTGATACATAAGTCCTGGCAACCTTCTGTGCTCACAGCTGAGTTACACTTCAAAAGAGTAAGGGATAACCCTGGTTTTCTTGCCAACACTGCCTCTTTAATAAAACAGGTCATTTACCCATTACTGACACAACAGTACAGTACTTGGGGGGGGGAGGGACCCACACCAGGGACTTGGGGGTCATTTACCCAGTACTGACCCTACAGTACAGTACTTGGAAACAAGGGAATCCCACACCAAGGACTTGGAGTCATACCCAGTACAGAGACTGCAGTACAGTTCTTGGGAGATCCCCCTCCAGGGATTTGGAGTCATACCCAATAAAACTTCCACACCAGAACCCTGTTTTCTCTCTCCTACCAGTTGTATACCAACACTGTTTTTTGCCCTGCACCCTTGTTGTAGCAGTAGTTGTAATAAAACTTTTATTTTTATCTAGAATAAAGCCCTTAGCTCAAGTCTTATTTTCAGAGCTGCTGCATTAATCATACAAAATTTCACAATACAACAACAGACACATTTATACTCATTATGCAAAAATGAGCATGCCACATTTTGTAATCATATGGGAGACTTCACAGTTCATATCCTTTCAAACATCATCCTTGCTTCTGGCAACTGATGTGTTTCACCGTTGGGTATTGTAACCTTATGCATATTGTAGCCTTTTCTCCCGTATTCAAGACTTGTACTGCATTGTAAGTTATTCTCTTTATAGTCTCTGGTGTATACCCTGTTATATTGTCTTCCTTTGTACTAACTCACCTAACTGTTGTTTTGAAAATCCTGACATGGAACCTATGTAAAGAGCTCTGAGCGCAAATGGTTAATCCGAGATTCAAATAAATAAATAAAAAAACACTCACAACAAACAAATTCAGCAGACAAATTTACTTTGAATGCACTTTGAATATACTTTGTCTACCCTATGTTGTACGGTACTTATGTCAGTGCATAGTGCATAGAGCATAGGAATCACAACAGTACCTGATTTGATGCATATAAAATGGGTTGGAAAATCTTGGTAAGTTAATTGGTGAAACCAGTCACCTGACCATTGGTTATTTCTCCTAGTTAATCAATGGTCATCTTCGTACCTGGTCCGCTGACGTATCAGTTCAACAGGAATGATTGTAAAAAATAAATATTAGACAGCCGTTGTTTTTACCTGACGATGGGCTTTCGCATAATAGTGACCCCGGACACCTGTACCTATGCCTTAAACTACTAACCACCTCTCACATCCACATCTCAAAATGCAAAGCTGTGCCTCCAAAATGGTATTTTGTGCATTTATTGGCATCGTTCACAATGGCACCTGAAACTGCAAAGCTGGGGCTGCTAAAACAAAATGCTGTTTTTCAGTGTCACGAAGTGTTTGGACGATGAGATCACCCATAATCTGGGTACAAAACCTCTCCCTGTTTGGCTGTGTACAGCAAACATGTAAAAAAGCAGCTAACAAAAGACTGGAAGTGGGAAGGGTGGTTGTTGTGGGGTTGCTATAAACTACAGTGTCAGAGAAAAGCTCTACAAGTAAAGGTACCTTAATAGGACATACTACCAAAGTCGGTACCCAAAATGCCAAAAAATCCCACCAAGTCATATTAGGCAGAAGAACTATTTCTTCAATTTTACATTTTAAATCATTTCTACATTATTTCACCCACAACAGGGCATGGGGTTATGATGAATTAACGCACCTAAGGCATGCATTAATTCGTCATAACCCCATGCCCTGTCGTGAGTTATTGCTTACGTATAGTTCAAACAGAGTACATCAGTCATATGTAAACATACCTCTCAACCTTTTGTCACTGAAATGAGGGACATGGACATTTTTGGACATTCAAAATGAGGGACAATGAGGGACACAGACCTTCAGCAGGAGGGACACATCCTCAAACACGAAGATACAAGCTCAGAACAGTGTGAAAGCCATAGCATTTACTTGTATGAAGTTTAGTTTTGATTTAGTAGTTTAGAATATAAAGAATTTCTACTTTAAAGTCTGAATTTACAGTACATTCTCTGCATGGGCAGCACCTTTTCCATGAGGGATGGATGAGGGACAAAACAATTTTAAGGGGTAAAATCAGGGATGTCCCTCATAATGAGGGACAGTTGAGAGGTGTGTATGTTAACATCAGTAGGGGCAGAGATCAGGCATTATGAAAAGGGTATTTGAAATGAAGAAATGTAATTGGCTGATTACATGCCATCAGCCCTACTTAATCTTTTAATGACTGTACATGTAGAGCCTGAGCACTGGAGTAGTGCTTGAGTAGGTCCTATTTCAGAACTGAGAGTTTCCACTTAAACTACAATAGACCTACCACCAAATGTAAACCCAAACAACAAGAGACATCTAAATTGCCATCCGGGGTCTGTCTTCCTTACCCCACTGAAGTGCATTTGTATTAAAAACCTAGTCTGTCTCACGTGCTCAGGAACCATATACTTCTATAATAGAAAAAACTTATAAAGTCATCAGGCCATAGACTTTCTTCTGAGTCTTGTTAGTTTGGCAACTGCCCTCAGGTGAACATGTGCACAACGCTGGCACTGTTTATTTTGTACATATTTACACATTCAAAAGCACCTGCCTTTTCATTTGGAAAATGATCTAAAAAAAGTCACAAACTCAAACATGCATATTGTTTTAAATGTAACATATCTTTAGTCCTGCAGCCCCTCAAGTGCAATACATTGACTGGCTCCAGAGCAAAAGGGAGATGACTGAGCTTACACTGACTCCATTTCATTCATGCATATCTCACAGCTGCCACAGAATGCCAGATTGTGCCATACACTAATGAGCAGCCTCTAGCATAGTTAGTTAGTTAGTTAGTTAGTTAGTTAGTTAGTTAGTTAGTTATTGAAATTGTTTCACCAGATAAACATACAGAGATGCAACACAAATCTCATTTACAGATGCAACCTGGGGGAGGTGAGGGAATCAGGAATACGAGGGTGGAGTAAAGGAACAATACCAAAATGTATATAATAAAGTATCATCAATACAAAGTTATACAAAATATCCAACAGTTTTACCATATGTTCAATATTATGTACATAACCAGCAGCAGAGTGCAAGTTAAACACTAAGTACGTTCGGAGGATCCATCATGTGCACTCACAGCACATCTGCCACAGAAATCCTGATCACATTTGAGCTCCTAAACAACTACAGATGGGCTATTTTAATATAAAGTAAATAAGAATTCACAGACAGTTTTACAAAACAGAAGTGTACACATTTTTTTAGTAGGCCATATTTTAATAAAAGTAATAACGTACTGTATTCCTTGGGTTTATGTTAACGTTCTTGTTAATCACTCCCCGGGGGCATGTGACACTCAGCTGAACAATGTCCCACATTATACCCTGGGAACTGATTAACTATAACATTAACTCTCGTCATACTTTATTGACTAAGTAGGTTTAACCAAACTCAATAACCAGGGCCTCAAATATGACACGTCATACATGGCACATAATTTGCTACACCCATGCTTAGTGCGTAAGTGCTGCTGGATCCAACTTCTGTTCTACACTATTTAAGTTAACTTCAGCATATTATAGCTCCTAACTTAGGAAAATATTTGTTGTTTTAAATAATTTAATTAACAAGATACATTTGTACAAGCCATTGAATCAAATGTTTTCCCACGTGGGAGTAAGCTGGCAGTGTGGCCTAGAGGTTAGAGCAACAAGCTGTAAATGAGCTTTGCACGTCCAGCAGACCTGGATTTGATTTCCACAGCCTCCGCTTACATACTGTATGACCCTGAGCAAGTTGCTTCACCTTCTCGATGCTCCCACACCACCACAGGCCTTGTGCCTAGTGGGCCTTACCTGGTTAGCAAAGAATTTAAAAAAAAGTTACTGGAGTCAAATCTTTTTTTTTTTTTTTTTTTAAGCACCTGGGTGGAGATGAGAGTGGATGAACCTATTACTGGTCAGATAATAAGAAATTGTAGAAATGCTTTGACAGACACGGTCTACTTTAGTGAAAAAATGTACTCAAATCATGCAATATCTCGACCCACTTAAGTTTAAAGTTATGAGAGTGTAATGTCCACTTGTTTATGCGCTACAGTACCTGTTTCCTATGCCATGATCATCACTTCTTGCATGTACTCCTCAAAATGTTTATGTACCCCCCCCCAGTTGGAACTAGAAACAAGCCTTCCAGGGCTCTATTTTCTAACCTGATAAAATCTTTTTTAATAAAATAAATAGATAATCTGCACACCCTATGTTTTTGTCACTGTAACTGATAAGCTGCTCACATCTGAAAATGATCTTTTGAAAATAGAATAACAATATTTTACCAAAAAAAGAAAAAATACAAGCTGAGTTTAGAGATGGCTCTGCAGTTAAGTGGGTAGAGCACTGAAATGTGAAATAGGAGATCCTAGGGCTGAGTTCCGGAACAGTCATTGTTGGTGCCTTTGTGAGCATGTCCCTTGATCTCCATGACTGGACTTTAATCTACCAGCTTTAAAACTGGGTCGAAGCAGGATCCCACTGAAAATTAGATGTTACATCATAGTCTAGGTATTTCTTCTCAAGAAATTATATAGCAATGTGTGCTAACTATTGCAATGTCAGAAGGCTTGTAGTAATGTAACGCTCAAATTTTACCATTATTTTGGGAATGAACACATAACTTCAGTGTTTGTGTACTGACATCAAAGTAAGGTGGTGTGACATGAAATACAGTATTCTGTATATATAATAGCATTATTACACAGTTATAACAAAATATGCCTTAATGGCACATTATAGCAATCTGCTGTTAATAGATGTATAGAGAAAGAAAGAAAGAAAGAAAGAAAGAAAGAAAGAAAGAAAGAAAGAAAGAAAGAAAAGAAAGAAAGAAAGAAAGGAAGACTGACAGATTGATTAGCAATAAACATCTTATTCTACTATTTATAATCGATCCATGGAATAGTGCTGCCAATAATATAGATGCATCAACCAAATATGCTAACATTCCACCTTTTATAAAATGCATTTTGATAACAGCTTAGTGTGTCTTTCCTATAAAAATTACAAATAAGTAAATCTACTGGTAGCAGTGCAGTCTAGTATTTTGAGCACTGGCTTTGGAGACAGGAGGTTACAAGTTAAAACCCTACTAGAGCCAAGAACTCATTTGGTGACCTTGGGCAAATCATTTGACCTCCCACTATTCCAGTCCACCCAGCTGTGGGAATGGGTGGGTTCCCCACTGAAAATGATATGTTGCATCTCAGCTGGGCTATCCGTGGTAAATACATTGTAAGATAAAGTAAAATCAAACCTAAACATTACTTTTGGTTTTAAGACTGATACAGTATATAGGAAAATGTAATGAAGGGCTTTTTTGTGGTATTTAATATTGCATTTCTGAGCACAACAAGAAACTCTCTTTATTGCTATAAGTCTTTCTGTATCCCAACTGTTACCAGATGTGTGTGCTCTCTCTTTCAGGAAACAGTCTGGTTACACTGTTGTGCCACCTCTTCAATGTCCATGGACTTATTCATCATTTTCAGTTAGATATGGTCAAATTGCACAGATTTTTAGGTAAGCATTCTCTTTATTTTGTTTGGAACAACTAACCCATTACAGAAGCTGTACAGAAATGGCATTCCAAAACTATATATTGAAATGGATCAATTAATTGAGGGGGTCTGGTTAAAGGGAACACTTGCTGAGACAGCAGTTCTTTTCCACTTGAACATATGAACATACAATTTAAGAAAAGAAAGAAGTCCACGGGCCATCGGGTTCTGCCCCCCCCCCCCAGCTCAGTGGGATTATCCCATCACACAAATTTTTTCAAAGTCCCTATCAAGTCCAAAATATAAAAGTAGCTGCAATATCGGACAATACCACCCACTCTGGGATTTTTTTCCACATAGTCACCACTCATTCTGTAAAGTAGTTCCTCTTAATATTTGCCTTGAATTTTTCTCCTTTCAGTGGCATTGTGTTCCCATTTGTTCTCTTATCCCTGGACACTCTGATGAACTTCATTTATCTGCTCAAGTTATCCTCTTCAGATATTTGAATGCCATGATCATTTCACTCCAGAGTCTTCGGTTTTCCAATGAGAAGATCCCCTAGTTCTTCCAATTGATCCTCATAGCTCATGTTCTCCAAGTCCTCCATCACCTTGGTCACTCATCTCAGGACTTTTGTTATCATGTCAATATCACAGAAACATAAGCAACATAGATTTTGACAGCAACAAAAAGGCTCAATGGCCCTTTAAGCCTGCCCAGTATCTGCCTGCCTACTCAGCCAGCCTAATGCTGCACTTGAGCTAGTCTACCAAACGCCCTAACTGTATTTCGACACCCCACCTCCTTAGTCTACCAGTAATCATCCTCTTCCCTCTACTTCCCACTCTCTACCCTCCTCTGGTTTGAACTTTTCTCCTGTGCCTACCTACTTGTGTTTAAAGCAGGTGACCACTTCTTCTGGTAATGCATTCCACTTCTCCACAATCTCTTCGGTAAAGAAGAACTTCCTTACATCCGTCTTAAAGGTTCACCTCACCAGTTTCCATCCATGGCTTCCTGTTACTTTTCTCTCAGTTTCTGTGAACAGTGCACTGCTGTCCCCTTTATTAATACCCCTTAAGTCCTTAAGGCATACTGTCGAAACACTGAAGTTTTGAAGTTGACAGTATAGCTTAGAGGTTAGAGTAACGAGCTGTGAATGAGCTTGGTACATCCAGCAGACCAGACCTTGATTTGAGTCTCACAACCTCCACTTGCATACTGTGTGACTCTGAGCAAGTCACTTAACCGCCCAGTGCTCCCTGGTTGCCCTTGAAAACAGGCGCTTGTGCCTAGTGGGCCTTACCCGGTTCACAAAGACTAAAATAAAAAAAAGTAAACAACCCATTACAGCAACAATTTCAACATGATTCTAAGTTGTCGCTGTAATGGTCTGCTGGTGAAATTTTGCTGTTTCGCGAGTGTTTCCCTCTGCTTCAAACAAACTCTGACTCAGAGTTTGTTATCTTTAGATTCGCGGGGGCACGGGGGGCAGAGCCAATGTCTCTCAACACTCAATGTCTGACAGGCAAAATTTCACCTGTCAACATTGGGGATTTCATCAAGTCACATTTTGACAACTTCATTGTCGATGCAGCTTGGTGGAACCAGTATTTAAAGGTCTTTATTGTGTCCCCCTTCCTCCTGGTCTGTAATGTGTACATATTGAGATTCTTCAGTCTCTCCTTATATGTCCTCCCTTACTGCTCCTGAATCATATTTATGGCCTTCCTCTGAACAGCTCCCAAGGGGTCCCTGTCCTTCCTCAGCTGCGGCCTCCAGAAAGTCATACTGTACTCCAGGTGAGTCTCACCAAAGAACTGTACAGGGGCAGAATTGCTTCCATCTTTCTGCTAGCAAATCCCCTCCCTATGCACCCCAACATCCTTGCAGTCTTCTGGCATTGGGCCTGGGACTTTAGACTGTTACTAATAATGATGCCTAGGTCCATTTCATCTGACATCTACTCCACCCTCTCTCTCCCCCAAAGCAATACCCTGTTTTTGGATTTCTTTTGCCATTATGCATTACCTTATACTTTTTGACATTAGATTTCAGTTGCCATAACCTGGACTGCTTTTTCAGTTTGTCCAGCTCCCTTTTCGGTCCCTCTATTCCCTATACTGTATCCACCCTGCCTCCAATGTTGGTATCATCTGCAAAGATACCAGTTTTACCCTTGTTCCCTCTCCTATATCACAGATGAATATATTGAAAAGGACTGGCCCCAGGACTGACCCCTATGGTACCCCACTAGTGATCTCTCTAACCCCTAAGTATTCCCGGTTGATAACTATCCTCTGAGTCCTTCCCCCCTCCAGCCAGTTACTAATCTACCAAATTGATTTGTCTCCACTCCCCAGATCTCTCACCTTTTTACAAGTCTCCTGTGGGCACAGAGTTAAAGGCCTTGATAAAGTCCAAATTTATTAAGTTCTCTGCTTGGCCCTTATTGACTGTCTTTGTGACCCAATCAAAGATGTTTTTCAAGTTTGTATGGCATTATCTGCCTGACACAAACCTATGCTGCTTCTTGCCCTGGAGTCTGCTAGCATCCAGTCATTCTACTATGTGCCCTTTTATAATGGTTTCTAGCAGGTTCACCAGGATTGAGGTCCGGCTGACCAGTCTGCAGTTCCCTGGATCCTCTCTACTGCCACTTCACATGGCCTCCCTCCAATCCACTGGAGCTGAGCAGTTAGAAAAAAAATCAGTTAGTTGCTCCAGGAACTGAGCAACCTCCCATAGCATCCAAGGAGGCAAACTATCTTGGCCTTGTGATTGTTCACCTTTAGCATCCTGAGCCTCTAAAGTACCTGCTCCACTGCTCTTCCTCCAATCTCTGATCCATGTTCCCTCTCACCCTGGCTAGAACCCCCCACTCTGGGAGTGGTCCCCTCCTCTTTCTTCCAGAATACTGAGAAAAAGTAGGTTGAGATGGTACAGAAAAATGCTACAAAGATGATCAAGGTTCTCAAACAAAATGACTACTGATAGAATTTAGACCCTAGGATTACATAATAATCACATTTATTTATTTTTTTTTATTTATTTAAGAATCAGTTTACAACCTTTGAGCCAGAGGCTCGTTTACAAAGGTACTTCGTCACATAAAGACATACATTGCATTTCAGTTACATAGCACAGATTTGCCAAAAATCAGTAGGCATTCACCAGAGGTGCCACGTCACATTGTGGTCAGACAGATACAATTGGGTACAGGGTACATGTAATCGATAGCAGGTATTAAACAAGTTGGTATCAAGTGAGCAATTCTGGTAGATAAACATTGAAACAGCTGGCACTGGCCAGGTTAAACCTAGGCAAGGTGGACATGGAAGTGGTGTAGGGGATGGTTGAGTGGAGAGCTGCCCGGGGGGGGCATTGTCAGGAGAGAAATAAAGAGGTGGAGGCTATGTTCAGAGACAGAAGCAGTTACGAGTGCTGAAGATGTGGTTCCGAACGAAGTGCGGTTTTGAATGTGGAGATGGTGATGGCATTGGTGATGGTGGCAGGGAGAGAGTTAAACCAGGTTGGGGCTCTATAGCTGAAGGACCTCTGGCCACGGCTGGTTCTTGTTCTGGGGACCTTTAGAGTGGTCTTGTAGGAAGACCGTGTTGCAATGGTGGGAGGGCTCTGGTGGATGGATGCTGTTACCCCAGGGGGGGAGAGCCCGAGTAGGGTTTTTTGGTGAGAGACAGGTCTGATATCGAGCCGCTCATCCAGGGTAAGCAGGTTAGCATCGACATATAGCTGACAGGTGTGTGTGAGTCTGGGGGACCAGTAATTAATCTGCACGCTTTATTCAGGGTTAGGTGAATTTTGTTTAGTGCAGTGGTGTCGGCAGCACTGTATACTGGTAGACCATAGTCTACAAGGGACAGAACGGACGTACGTAACCGCTAGCCGGAGAGCATTTGGGGAAGGCAGTTTTTATGGTGGAATAGGATGCCAGTCGCGGTGTTGGTGGCGGATGTTAGGGTGTCGATGTGGGTGTGAAATGAGGGCTGAATCGAAGGTAACCCCAAGGTATTTGTAGGAGCAGACTTGTTCCAGTGGTTGGTTGGTGCTTGAAGGATATAGAGTGGTGGTTGCTAGCTTTGTTTTGGGGGTGTGAAAAGAGCATAGTTTTGTTTTATTAAGATTGATGATGAGTCTGCGCTCCTTAAACCAAGCCTCGCACTGTTGAAAGACTGCTGTAGGGAGTCCTGTAGGGAGATGGGATTATGGTGGGTGGCAAACAGGACAGCGTGCCTGCATACAGCAGGATTTTGCCAGAGCATGCACTAGGCAGGGTGTTCAGATACAGTGAGAAGAGAAGGGGCCCAGGATGGAGCCTTGGGGACCCTAGAGAGAATGGGACGGGTATCGGAGAGTGTGCTTTAATCTTGACACACTGGGATCGAGTGTCAAGATAGCTTAGCACACCATGCCAGGGGCCAGCCGAGACCAGTGAGGCAGAGTGCATTCAGCAGCAGTGGATGGGAGACAGTGTCGAAAGCCTTGAGAGGTCAATGAACACTGCACCAGCTAGGAGCTGGTATCCAAGGAGGAGTGTAGGAAGTTGGAGAATCTAATAAGGGCAGTGCTGGTACTGTGACCCGCACGGAAGCCATGTTGCTCTGGGCATAAGATGTTATGCTTAGCCAGATAATCAGTGATTTGAATGGCCACCACTTTCTCCAGGGCTTTAGAGAGGGAGGGAGGATGGAGATTGGCGGTAGTTGTTGGCGACGACCTGTCGCCTCCTTTATGAATAGGTGTGATAATGGCTGTTTTCCAAGCTGTGGAAATTGTCCCAGGCAGAGTGACTGGTTAATTAGGCTTGTGAGAGGTGCAAGGACTTCATCTAGCACCAGCCTGAGGATGCTGGGGTCCAGTGAGTCACTGCCGGGATTGTTGCCATTGAGAGCTTTGGTTAGGATGGGTCTGGCTTCCCGGGTGGAAATCTTTTGCAGGAGGAAGCTGGGGTGCTGGAGGACAGGGGGAGTTTGGCTGGGGGAAGGGTCAAAGAAATTACTTGGGAGGACTGAGCTAAGGTCAGTGAAAGTGGTGTTGAACCAGTTAGCTATGGTGGCAGGCTCGGTGGAGGTTGTGCCATTTCTAGTGAGCTGGGATGGGGCGGGGGAGCAAGCTTTACCATTGAGTTGCTTAATGTTATCCCAGAAGGTCCGGGCTGAGCCCCAGGAGGAGGTAAGGGAGGCCTGGTAATGGTCTGCCTTGGCTTTCCTGATGGCCCATGAGCATTTATTTCGGCTGCATTGTATGCTTGCCTATCAGACAGACGACCTGTTTCAGTGGCAAGGAGTGCCAGAGGTTATCCCGGTTTCTAAGTAATTGTAGGAGGGCCGGCTAACCCAGGGTGCGCTTTGTTTTTGGACCGGGTTTTGGTTAAGGGTGCAAAGAGATCACAGGCCATGTTGAAGTTGTGAGTGAAAAAGGCGAGGGCAGTATCAATGTTGGTTGCCCGCTGAATGGGGGACCAGTCTATCTGGGTGAGGAGTGCCTTAAGTTTCTTCAGCCCACCAGGGCGGAGGCGCCTGCGGAGGGTGGTCTGGGCTTTGGGTTTGGGATTGGGGGTTACCCAGTGGAATAGGATAGGGGAGTGGTCACTCAGGGAGTCTGGGAGGACCTGGATGTTTTGGATTTTATGGGGTCGGTTAGTTATAATAACATCCAGCAGGGTGCTGGTACCACTCTTAGGGTTAAGTCTCGTGGGCTGGGTGACGAGTTGTGTCAGATCTTGGGCGGCAAATGAGTCTCTGGTGGTGGATGAGGAGGTGCTGAGCCAATTTACGTTAAGGTCCCCCACTAGGATTTGTTCTGCCTTATGGTGGAGGGTGGCCAGGTAGTCCGTTAAAGATATTAGGGCTGGGTGCTGGTTCTTTGGGGGAACATAGGCTGTGGTGAGATAGAGAGGGCTCTAGAGGGTCTGGGGTGAGTCTGAGGGTAAGGGCCTGGGCCCCATTTGTGAGGGCAGGGTGGGAGTGCATGTCCAGGTATTGTGTCCCTGGTGTAGATTGCACAGCCACCCCCTCGTTTGCCTACTCGGTCCTCCCGGTATAAGGTATAGCCTGGGAGGGAGACAAATGAGTCTGGAGTTGATTTGGACAGCCAGGTTTCAACCAGGGCTATGATGTCTGGTTGGTGAGCCAAGGCCCAGCACTGTAGGGCGTCAAATTTCTTCAGCAGGCTGCATATGTTCATGGAGGCTACTCGAAGACCAGTGGGCTGAGTGGGTGGATGGGAGGGGGCAGGGCCTGGGTTGGGGTGTATGTTCCCTGTTAGGAGTAGAAGGAGGAGAAGTGCTCTGGTCAGAGGGAGGCTGATGGAGAGTTTACGCTGGGAGCGATATAATAAGGAATGGGGTTTGGTTGCACAAGGGGTGGGTAGGGTAGCACAGGCAGAGAAGGCCTGAGTGATCAGAAGTGCAAGGGGGCTGTGGGGGGAGGACAGGTGATGTCTGGAAGGGGGGTGAGGTGGAGAGGAGCAAATGGGATGTGTGGAGGAGGAGGGAGGGGTAGGAGCAGTGGTAAAGGAGGAGGGGAGGACAGGAGGGTAGGTAGGAACACTGGAGTAGTGAGGCTGAGGGTTCATAGGGACAGTAGGGTATGTGGAAGGCAAAGGGAGGAGGAGGAGAAGAGATAGACTGGTGAGCAGGGGATGCATGTGCATAGTTGGGAAGGTTGGTGGAGCTGAAGTGAGGAAAGAATGGGGGGACTAGGATGAAAGAGGGGAGATAGTAGTGAGAGATCACCTCAGAGTCTAGTTGCTGCTATGGTGTGGTGGCAGCACATGTGCCTGAAGTGCACAGAGTACTGGGTTCAAGCCCTGATCAGGGCAATAGGAGAGAGCCAGACCAGTGGCTGCAGCAGCAGGGAGCTGGGCTCAGGTTTGTAGAAGCACCTACACAACACTTTAGTTGTGTCACAGGGTTAGTGTGTTCTTTATAGTAATGAAATCCTGCAGTAAAAATATGCAGGTGTTCTAGGTGAGCTGTGGACTTTGGAAATAAGGGTGCAGGGTTCAAAGGCAGCAGGAAGAAGAGGTAAACTTATATTTTGGCAGATTGGGTAGCTAAGTGATTAAGAGGCTTAGAAAGTAGTAATAAAGTAGGTAGGTACTGTGGTGCAGAGGCAGAGCAGCAGACTCTGACCACAAGGGCACTGGGTTTGAACACAGCTCAGGGACAGTGGGTAGAGAGGGCCAATTTTTAAAATCTGGGCAGGAGGGAGTGAGGTATGGTTAAGAGCATAGAAATACAGGAAGTACATGAGATGGAAAAGGGGGATCTTCGGTTATTTTTTAGTATTCTAAACTATAATAGACTTATTAGGGATCTGTATCTTGAATTGAAACCTAACAGCTTTGGAATTCGAAGGCATAATAGACAGCTATGTGTTAGGTTTTTTAAAATGGTTCAAATGATTTGTTTTTTTTACCCAACATACATTGGGCTTATGAAATGCGTTGGCACAGAACATCGTGAATAGTGCTAACATCAATATATTTACATCCAGATGAGATTAATGTGTTGATAAGATCATTCTCAATGATTTATCACCACTGAGAAGTGCAGAGGACAGCTTTTTATGGATTTAAGTCTTCTGTTGTCGCCATGCATCCAGTATGAAACCCCAGTAAGTATTCATTAAATATCCCCTTATCATCTTCCTCAGTTTCCCCTCCATTGCTCAATCTGATGGTTCCCTCTTTGGCTGCTGCTGTCCTCTGATATTGCAGAAGAAAGTTTGGTCCCCTTCTTTTATACCCCCTGCTACTTTCAGATCCACCTCTGTTTTTGATTTTCTGACGACCCTATTAGCCCCCCCCCCCGCTTTCTCCACATGGAGTTCCCTATTTCACATTTGGTGGTCTCCCATGAACTTCCTAAAAGCTGCCCTATTTATCCTTATTGCTACAACCACTTCTCTTGAGAACCAAAGCCTTCTTTTGTGTTGCTTTTTTTTTATTTTCCTGCCTGCTTCAAGCAGGAGCTAGCTGCTTCCATCATTTTCTGCTTTATAATTTCTCACTTGGCCTCAGCACCCTCTATGTTCCAAACCTCCAGGAGTTTCTTCTGAATTAACTGCTCCTCATTTTCAATATCTGCCCTTCCTAGCTCCAGGACAATTGTTCTTGAATTTCAGAATTGGATTTCCAACATGAAATTGTGGTCACTGGTACGAAGGGGCTTCTCTTTTCTCAGATATTGGGACCAGAACTGAACAGTGCACTCAAGATGTGACCTGACCAAGGATTCTGTTTTCCTTTGTAGCTACTCCCCCACACTTTTGGTCTTATTTGAATGTGCTACTGATTATTACACCCAGTTCTTTTCCATTTTGGCTTTTGGTAATCTCTGAACCATGTAGATAGTACTGTATGTTGTCTTTAAATTCTTCTTTCCAAAATGCATGCCTTTGTATTTCTCAGCACTGAAGTTCATGTACCATTCCACTGTCCACTCCCCCAGCATGTTCAGGTATTTCTGCATCTCATTTATTTCCTCCTAAGATGTAATTACTCTTTCTATTTTGGTGTCGTCGACAAACTTGCAACTCAGTCACTGGTGCCCACCATAAAGTCACTTATAAATAAATTAAACAGCGTTATCCTTAGGACAGACCCCTGTGGGACACCTCTAGTCACTTGTTTCCATGTTTACAAGTTGCCATTAATTATGACTCTCTGCTTCCTATCCTGCAGGATGAGCAGAGACCTGAGAAAACTCAAGGAGTGATCAAGGGTATGGTAGCTGGGTTTCAGTGTGAAAAAGTGAAAAGTAATGCATTTGGGGCATAGAAGCCCAGGGGAACTGTACAGAATGGGAAGCAGGGGCGTAGTGGGTGGGGCAGGTCAGGCAAATGCCCGACCATGTTATTCAGTTTTCCCTTCTGTCAGGAACTGACTGAGGGAAGACAAAGAGGGTTGTTTTTTTTCAGGTTTTTTTCCCAGTCCTCTGCCACTTTCCCTTCTCCTGGCCTGCATCATCCGACCCTCCCCCTGACAGGACAACAGACTAGACAACTTCCCGACACAGAGCCAGAGGTGATTGAACTGCCTCACTCTACTCACAGTAATTGTTGTACCCTGTGGGGTGCCGGAGCCAATCCTCACAGCTTGCGGCAGCAGCAGCAGCAGCAGTGGGGGGGGGGCTCAGCCAATCAGATATGAACTGTATGCCTGTGGACCTGATTGAGATATTCCCTTAAGTTGTAAGTCACTCAAACTCTTAATCAGGTCCTCTGCGGTCATACAGAGGTGGAAGAGTCGGAGATAATCGCCGGGACGGTGGGACCCAGCCGGGGCAGCAGAGCAGAG
The DNA here is from genome assembly GCA_016271365.2 of Neoceratodus forsteri. NCBI lineage: Eukaryota > Metazoa > Chordata > Ceratodontiformes > Ceratodontidae > Neoceratodus > Neoceratodus forsteri. The sequence continues at coordinate 1,856,676 of CM057450.1, read as the reverse complement.
CGGAGCGGAATGGGAGCCAGCCATCATCAGCTCAGCAGTGAGCAGCAGCTGCGCGTGAATTGAGGAACTGCTGCTGGCCAGTACAGACGAGGCCGGGACTAGAAAGCGTAAGAGCAAGCTGCCTGCCAGACAGTGCCAGTGGTGAGTGTGTGGTCGCAGGCCCAATTGGAAAACTGGAGTGGGGAGAAGTGGGGTGGAGAGTGGGGAGAAGCAGGCAAACTTAGTGTAGAAACTGCAGTAGCTGGGACGAGGCAGTGACACAAGTAAAGCTCTGGCATAATAGGGAAAAAGACACTCAAAACTGTGGAAAACTTAAACTGGAGTACTGTAACTAGAAACATAGAAACATAGAAACATAGAATTTGACGGCAGATAAGGACCGCTTGGCCCACCCAGTCTGCCCATTTCCCTACCTACTGGATAAGCTGCAGATCCTAGTTAACCAGCAGCCTACTTCTTTCTACCCCCACCCCCCAGAATTGCCTTATGACTATCCCATGCATGCTTGAATTCCACCACTGATTTTGACTCCACAACCTCCTCCAAAGGCCATTCCATGCATCCACAACCTCTCTGTGAAAAAATACTTCCTTAAATTACCTCTGAGCCTCTCTCTCTATCTTCAAATTGTGCCCTCTTGTTCTTGCACGCCTCTTTTTGAAAGATGCTACCCTCTTGGACTTTGTTGATTCCCTTGAGGTACTTGAAAGTTTCTATCATGTCCCCCCTCTCCCTCCTTTCCTCGAGGCTATACATATTAAGCTCCTTAAGTCTCTCTTCATATGTCCTCCGGTGCAGACCCTGCACCATTTTAGTTTTAGAAAGAAAGGAAAGTAACTGAGACACTATTAAGACAGCATGCTTACAAGTTGTGCCAATACATAATAATTTGTTTTACGTTGCTGTAAATAACAATTTAATTTGATGAATTGTTGTATCATATTTGACTTGTTTTATATTGTACTGAGCATGGCTCAAAATCAGTTTTTGTAAACTCAGTCCACTACCTGACTGAACAAACTAAATGAATAAAAACATAAACTGTAACCACAAAGAGGTGCTAGTATTAGAAGGAGGAGATACTGGTATAATAGGGCAGAGACACTGCTGCAACTCAGAAACTGCCATAACTGGTACAGTATAAAACGCTGAGAGATTTAAGAAGAAATGCTGGTGTACCCGGGAATAAACACTGCTGCTACTGATATACAGAGATACTGGTATAACTAGTAGAGGACACTGATAATACTTGTATTGCTCTTTTGTAACAGGGAAGAGACAATGGCAAAACTGGTAGAACTGGTAGAAGACACTGGAAGAACTGGAATAAAACCTGGCATAACTGGCAGGAGAGCTGCTGAGACTCAAGCTTTGACTGAGTGTCAGTGTGAACTGCTTGAATGCATTGAGCTGTAGCCTGTAATTCATTTAGTACTTAGGTAGTACTACTTCAGTCAGGTTACAGGTATGCGAAGTGAATTATTGTAGCTGGCCTGGCGGTCAGCAGCAGCACTGACTGCAATTTTGTTTCTTAGTTGTTCCTGAAGATTAATTTGCAGTTTAATAGTGCAGTCAGTGCATCATGTATCGTGTATCATAATGTGTGGGACCTGGGTGGGTGTGTGGGACCTGTGTGTGTGTGTGTGTGTGTGTGTGTGATCGGGGCAGTGGATTAAGATCTAGCTAGGTACAATTAAGACTGAGGGAACACATGGGTACGGCTGGTCTGCTGCTCAGCTGTCTATGTATTTAAAGCTCCCCAGCCAGCCGCAGACTCCGCGCATGACTGGCCCCCTTATCCGATCAAGGACGGAAAGCAGGGAGAGTTGTAAGATCGACTCCATGCAGATTGCTTTACCATGCCGAATGGTGCTAGTCTGGCATGTGTGTGGGGGGACGGGCTAGGCAGGGTGGAACTGGATACATGAATACAAATATTAGGTAAGGGGGTCTCAATTACCTGTGCTGTGTGGGATTGTGGACAGGGGAGTCCACCCCGCAGCCAGTCACTGACTAACTTGAGGTGTGTGGGGGTTGGCAGGGGTAGACAGGGTGGAATTGGATACATGAATAAAACTGTTAGGGAACGGTGTCTCAATTACCTGTGCTGTGTGGGATTGTGGACAGGGGAGTCGATCCAGCAGACAGTCACTGACTAACTTGAGGTGTGTGTGGGGGGGGTAGGCAGGGTGGATACATGAATACAACTGTTAGATAAGGGGGGCTAAATTACCTGTGCTGTGTGTGATTGTGGGCCGAGTAGTCTACCCAGCAGTCACTAACTGGAAAAAGTCAAGGTGTGTGTTGGGGGGGGGGGTTAGGCAGAGGGATTTGGATACATGAATACTGTGCATGAAGTGGGTGGCTAATGGCACAGTCAGTCAGCGAGCTGACCTGCCCACCACAGTTGCAGCTGCAGACTTTAGACCAGCTATAGTCTCACACACCTCTGTTTTCATGGGAAAACACTTTTTTCCCCCTGGAATCAGAGGGAGGTAAGATGTAACAAAAGTGTGTTTTTCATCCGAACAGCCAGAGCTTCTGGGAGCCGATATAAAAATCTTTCATAGTGCGTGGGGTGGATGGATGACTGGCATTGTTGGCCAGCCAGATGCCCACCAAAGTTGCAGCTATTACAACAAGCTGTAGCCTCCCACACCCCTGACTCAACGGAAAAAACATAGATTTTTCCCATGGGATCAGGGGTAGGTTAGATGTAGCAAAGTGTATTTTTATCTTCAAGGAAAGCCCCAAAACTCACCACAGAGCATCTAAACAGCCAGAGCTTCTGGGGGGCTAGCGGCCCCCTGATCCCTGGCCTTTTTGTTAGGATTCCAGCCATCTTGTTGGGATTTTACAAACTTTCTGTCTGACCTACATTTCTGGTCCCACTACACCCCTAATGCGAGCAGTGGCACTGATGACCACCAGGCAGGCAAGAGGCCAGGGGGTGATCATACTGAATGCCCTAAAGGTGACTGGCAGTGCAACATGACAGTGGTGAGTGCTAGTGGGATACCAGGGTACATAGGGAAGGGGCATCAATATCAGAAAGAGGGAGGTGGTATAGCCTCATTATAGATTAGTAGTAAGACCCACCTGGAGTACTGTATCTACTTCTGGAGACCACATCTGTGGAAGGACATAGACAGAGTGGAGTCAGTCCAGAGACGGGCAACTAAAATGGTGCAAGATCTGAATCAGAAGCCCTACATAGAGAGAGACTTATGGATCTAAATACATACACTCTGGAAGAGAGGGGGGGATTGGTGGGATATGATAGAGACTTTTAAATACCTCACAGGGGTAAATAAGGTACAAGAGGGAGGTAGTTATCAGAAAAAAAGGTGCTCAAGGACAAGGGGGCATGATAAGAAGATGATGGGGTAGATTCAGGAGAGATGTGAGGAAATACTTCTTTACAGAAAGAGTGTTGGATTCCTGGAACAGTCTTTCAGCAGAGGTAGTGGAGGAGAAAACAGTGGTGGGGCTCAAGAATATATGGTATAGGCATAAGGGACTCATAGTGGAAGGGGAAGGAGGGTGAGTGAATGGACTGGAGAGCAAGTAAAATCTGCAGTGATACTATAGGCAGAGAAAAATGGGCAGACTAGGTGGACCAAGCAGTCCTTATCTGCTGGCAAATTCTGTGTTTCTGTGCAGACAGTTACTTACCCATTGAATTATTTAATAAGCTATACCTAGAGTTTCCATTTGCTGAACTAGCCTCCTGTGTGCCGAAATCTAGGTACACAGCATCCACTGGCTTTTCTGTATTAAGTTCCTTTTTCCACCATCTCAAAGAATGCAATAGGATTTATCTGTGGCATGATTTCCCATTCCAGGATATGGGGATACTAACACTGCATATATAATTGGTGGACTCCTGGCACCTGACCGTGCATTAATGCACAATATACTCACAGTTAGTGTAATGAGGTGCCAGGTAAAATCAGTGAGCAGAGCCAGGTCTGGTTTTGTGCTCCAATGGGGAAGACATGAACAGCAGCCATTTCTTTTTCCAGATCTAGCGAGCGCTGCACTGACACCTACCCACCCGCCCTGCAGATTGTAGACAGCTGAGGGAAAGCAAGGGAGTACTGTGTGATGTCATTCTGTCTCCTGTTGTGTGAGAGGATGCGCTGAAACGCTAACAAGTGCTACATGAAAACCCACCCAACAGGCAGGTCAAGGACAACCAAGCTGAGTCATTCCCAAGTATATTCCTCCTCATGTAGTGCAAATCCCTATACATTTGCCACCAATCCGACACATATGAGTGTTACTTTTGGTGACAGCAGCATTAGGAGAGCAGGCTGTTGTCAGAAACATCTGTCCCGCACTTCGCTCTTTGACTGCTTACCCACCTGCCCAGCTGGATCACATACTTCTCTCACAGTTCTTCTGTTGCCAATCCATTGAGAGGTACTGTAGCCAGCATGCACAGTCTCCAGCTGCAGGAATAGCAGTCCAGCGTGTGACAGAGAGAGAGAGAGCCAGCAGGAGAACACAGTAGGCACAAAAGTTGCTGCAGTGTGCTGCATCTCTGTCAGTCTCTCTCTCTCTCTCTCTCTCTCTCTCTCTCTCTGTGTCCGCAGAAACAGTAGCGAGTGACGATCCACAGTACGGAACCCACTAAGAGCCTGTCCACACCCCGCGCCCGCCCGTGATATGTGCTCCCCGTCCTCCATCCTGTCACAGTACTCTGTCCAATTTGGAGATCAGCCGCAGTGCGAGTGTGAGAAACCTGTGACCCACTGACAGGGCTATACAGTACAACTGCTGAGAAGCTGTGCGCTGTTCCCCCTGCATGCCTGAGCGACAGCAAGAGAGCGAGTTGGGGAACAGTATGGGTGCTGTCCTGTACATTCAGTGCAGTAACATTAGCAAGAGGGAGAGACAAAGACAGACAGTGACCAAGTGGGACATTCTCTCCACATGTGCAGCAGTCATGAAGCATGGCCAGCAAAATCAGCGCCATTGTCTGTCTGTCTCTCTCCACAGTTGGTGCATGCAGCACTAGCTGAGGCTAGCGAGCAGAACGAGTTACATCTTCTTTGTCCATGCCTGCAATATGCGCATCATTGACAGTGGGACACAGAACAGACAGAGTGAGAGGGACAAAAAGGACAGCATCCTGTCTGTTCAGTTGCAACCCATGCACATTGCCTATCTGTCCTACACTTTCTGCATGGATACACCAGTTCCATAGTGGAACTACTTTGTGTCGTGGGAGGACACATAGTAAATATTACATATTTAATGGGAAAAAACATATTTCTGTGTATTTTATCATAATCCTACTTAGCCTATTTTATAAGCGCAATAATCCACTCCAGGGTGGCCTTGTGCCTCACCACGCACCCGGGGTGTTGATTTATCCCCAATAACCACAGATACTGTCATGGATTATTGCTTACTTGAGTCCTTGATTCCAAATTGTTTTTCTGTAAGTGTACAATCCTATTTCTTATGACTCTCTCTAGTAACTTCCCTAGTGTAGATGTCCAGCTTACTGGCCCATAATTTTCTGGTTCAGCCTTGGAGCTCTTGAATATTGGCAACACATGGGCTACTTTGGAATCTGGAGGGACAAAGGCCAGTCTTATTTACTGCATTTATTTATAAATGTATTTTTTTATTTATGTTATTATTTAGTCATGTATTTAATTGAAAGGCTTGCCTGTAGTTCGGTGGCCAAGCAGCTAGCCACTCCCACTTCCTGAGCTATATAAGCAGTTCCTCTAAGCCTCACTGTGAAGCATTTTTTCTTTGCAGTCAAAGGCTCTGTCGGTTTGTCCTCTAAGCAGGTTGGGCCTCCCTGGCTGGCGGGGGCCGGCCCCCCCCGCTGCTGCTCCTGCTTGTCTCTGCTGGGCTTCTGTGTTTATTTTACTGCTTCTGGTTTGTATTTGCCTTCGGCTGTGTGTGCTTCCTTTCTTTTTTTTTGGGGGGGGGCTTTTCTAAGCTCCTGGCATACTGCTATTTCAGAGCTCATACTGCTTGCTTTCAGTTACTCACAACTCTCAAATTACTTGCACTGCAGCTGCAGTCCTGTCCTGTGTGTTTCAGCTCAACTATAGCTGGCCCATGTGTCATATTCTATTACTTTCACCTGATTTAGATTTACTTGAACCTAGCTATACAGCTTACTCATGCTTGTTCTAATTACCTCATTGCTGCAGTCTCATTGCACTGCCTGTTGACAATGTTTAAGAGCATTATGCCTCCTTTTATTTGCAGTTACAACTCAGTGTACTTGTTTGTTTTTACTACTGCTGTACAGGCCTACTTGGTGCCTGCTGCTGCTTTGTTTACTCCCATTACTATTGTACTTTGTTTTACTCTGAGGTTAGCTGACGCTCCTGCTGAGGGTATTAAATTAGCTTTTATATCTGCATGTGGTTCTCGGCCTTTCCATCGCTTCCTTGTTTGTCCTACGGTGGGGACTGGGAGGTGTTTTGGGGGTCATGGCCTATGTGGCTAATTAATTCTGTTCTAAATCCTGTCTTCCCTGCCAAAAATCCTCAGAGTTTGTCACCTTGATTTGGCTATTCATGTCTGGCAGGCTTGCCCCAATTCAGTGCTGTTTAATTGCTACACAGTATTTATGCAGGTCCACCTATCACTACTACTGCTTACTAACCTCTGTGCAGGTCCACACTTGCTTACGCAACCCATTGCTTCATGCCTACTGCCATCCCCTCGGCTTCAGCCTCTGGGATTCTGCTGCACTCAATCTGCATTCAACCTTGCAGGTCTCAGCACTCAATGTTCATTACGATCTCAGCAAGCCGTGCTCATTCAGCTCACCAGCTTCAGCTCTCAATCAATTCTGGGGCATGCCAGCCATTCTATTCTGGCGCAGGGTTCCTGCAGCCAACAGTCTCGCTCTGCATTTAGTCTGCATCTCGAGAGTGTCCAACTTGAGGCGGGATCCTTCTCACCTGTCCCATAGCTGTGAATGTCCTCACCCTGGGCTTGGCTTTAGCTGCCTGCTATGTGACAACAGCTCCTAGTGTAGAATTTAAGACTAGCGGTGAAGGGTGGTTACGATGATCTCCTCTGGCTCTAATGTTCCACTATAACGGTTAGCCATTGACTTTAGTGGTTTTCCTAGCAAGGCACCTTCACCGCATTCTCCCTACGACTGCCTCTGGTTCACCTGGTTTGATTTAGGGTGGGTATGCCAGGTGAGTGCCTCAGCAATTGTTGCTCTCCTCCTGCACCTTGGATGCACGTATTGTTGTAGAGTTTTCTCGCAGCCTTCCACAGCATTCCCGCTGGAGGGTTGCGTGAGAGCCTTCCTCCAAATTGGAATATTTTCCACCTCCTTTTGATTGGATTTCCCAAATTGCAGCTGCAGAGCCATCACTAAACTATCCCAAGCCTGGAGGGAAGGCGACCTAGGCCTTGGATCCCCAGAGATTTCCCTCCTCATAGGGTTTTTTTTCTCTCCTCCATTGCCTCAGGTCATAACACTTAGTCAGCATAGTTGTTTCCCCTAGTTTCTTAGGTAGGTTCTGCTGTTGGATGGAGGTGGAGGATGTCCTGCCATTCCCTCTCTCCTTATGGGATCCCCTAATCTCAAAGCAAAACATCAGTATCAAGCTACGCAAACCTGGGCAGTCATTACATTATCCAACTGACCGTCTCATTGCATTATCAAACTGCCTATGCTTCTTTACTACTACTGCATTATAGTTACTGTTCCTATGTCACAGTTACTGCTTGCTCATATGCTTCATGCTGCCTCCTTTTTGGGGATGATACTACAATTCTTTTGGGGATTCCTAAGGTACCTTTAGCCACAGGAACCGTCACGTTGCACCTCTAGGGGTGGAACCCTCTCTGAGGGTTCCTTGCCTTCCTACCCCTACAGGGTGGTAATTCCTGTGGAATAGAGAGTGCGAATGGCCAAAACCAAACTAACACAGTTGTACAAGCATAGCGCTATACTGGATGCATAGGTCAGTGAATTGAAAGACTTGCCTGTAGTTCGGTGGCCAAGCAGCCAGCCACTCCCACTTCCTGAGCTAGATAAGCAGTTCCTCTAAGCCTCACTGTGAAACATTTTTTCTTTGCCCCACCATCCTCCCCTCCTCTTCCAGTGGCAGCACTCTCTCCTTAGTGGATTTCTAAGGCATCTTTAGCCATGGGAACCATCCCGTTGCACCTCTAGGGGTGGAACCCTCTCCGAGAATTCCTTGCCTTCACACCCCTACAGGGTGCTAATTCCTTTGGAATAGAATGAGAATGTTCAAAACCAAACTAACACAGTTGCACAAGCATAACACTATACTGGCTGCGTAGGTCAGTGAACAAGGATGGTGGTGTGGGTCAAATGGCCAATTTTCATCACACCTGGAATTGGGTTATTTACTAACTGATTTCACTGACACTGATATGGACAATTCTTTGGCAAACTTCCTTAAGATTCTTGGGTGAATTCAGTGTGAGAATGCTATGGAATCCTAGTGTGGACCACTGACCCTGAATAATTAAGCAATAAACCATGACAGGGTGTGAGTTATGCTGGGATTTACTCACGGTTGGTGTGGTTTGGCCATGAGGCCACAGGCCGAGTGGTCAAACCAGGTCAGTCGTCGGTAAATCTTAGCATAACCCACACCCTGGAGTGGTTTATTGTGATTGTACAATGTCCTGCTATGCTTTTTGTAAGAAAAAAATAAAGAAAAAAGCAGTTTCTTTGGCAATTATAATTATTTTTTTGTAATTCATTCATACACCAGAAAAAATAGTGCCTTGTTGCTTTAACTAGCTGAACAGAAAGTATTTTTTTTTTTGGTCATAACAATGGCACCATAACCTTGGGTTTAAGGAGTGAGTGCACACAGTGTAATCCGATGTCATCTAAGAATTGTTGGATAGACCTGTGAGCTAAACGGGGAAATAAGGATTGTTGTACATGAAACACACAGCAGTCAAAGAGACAGGAACACAAGTCTAGCACTTTTCATAGCCAGGTAACCTACATATCAAGACAGCACCTTATTGATATAATTACTGCTGCAAACAGAGGAGTGTAAAAACTGATACAACCATACCTCTGTTACCCAAATTACCCAGTTTACATCACTAATCTGCCTTGGAGTATCAGTGAATTACTAATGAGGTGCGGTGAGTTGCAAGCATGCCAGCATCCTTTAGTGTGTGATTCCGGGGTGAATATGGGGTTTGCGGTTGGGAGAAAAAAAGGGTTTTCATCGGGTAAGTCTGATGCCAGAAAGATAAGCAGTGGCGCTTCAGAGAACATCTTTTTTTTAATGGGAAGGAATCATTTGCAGTACAAGTGAGGGAGGAGGAGCCAACAGTTTCAGCAACTGTAACATTTTTGGGCACATGGCAACAGAACTGAGAACACAGTTTAAACGGTTTACAGGTATGCCAGGAAGAAGAGGTTATAGGGAAATGACTTGTGATTTGTCTTTCATGTGGGTTTTCAGGCTGTTGCAACAAGTTATTGTAGTTTACTTTGCTGCATCAGGAGTTGTGCTTTTTGGAGGGATCTAACATGGTGGATTTTCATTCTGAACATTCGGGGGTCGTAATGATTTCAGAGATCCGGCTGACTGGCACCTTTTGCGTTGGTCATGCTAGGATTTACAATGCCTAAAAGGTGCCAGTCAGCCAATCAGGGTATCGGATTCTCAGACGCATTGTATAATGGAAGACAAATCAGGATGAGTCAGTTCTGAGATGGAGGCAGAAAATAAAAGAGAAACTATCTATGAAAGAGTCTCCCATCACCACATTTTGATTTGTGAATCCAAACCTTAATTTTTATTTATTATAGCTAGACAGTCAGGTACTGACACAAATATTTTGTGGAAAATCACTTCCTTGGGTGAACAGATGCTAAATTAAGTAAAAATAATCATTTTTATACCACAAACTTTAGATATCTCTTGTATATTTCCACAAATGTTTCATACGAACATGCGAATCTGCTAGCAGAAACAGGCCTCATGGTCTATCAAGTCTGCTCGAATGTGCAGCTAGCACCCTTATATTGCAACTGCCCCTCCCTCTCCTCCCCCTCACAGTTACCTTCCCTCTCATCCTGTCCAATCTCATTTGAAAACTACCCACTGTCTTACAGGATACCACCTCCTCAGGTAGAGCATTCCATTTAGCCACCAACCTCACGGTGAATAAATGTTTCCTCATCTCTCTCCTATATCTTCCCCCCTCCAATCTGAGACCATGTCCTCTCCTGTCCCTCCCCCTCCTTAACTTAAATACCCCTTCTGTACCAGCCTTGTTTATCCCCATCAAGTATATAAAGGTCTAGATCCCCGATCCCTCCTCTCCTGCAGGGAGTACATATTTAACTAACTCAGCCTGTCCTCATAGGGTTTGTCCTCTAGTTCCTGGATCATCTTTGTTGCCCTGCGCTGTACCCCCTCCACTAGTATGACATCTTTCTTCAGAAACGGATGCCAGTACTGCATGCAGTACTCCAGGTGCAGTCTGACTAGGGCCCTGTACAGAGGCAGGATCACCTCCCTACTTCTAGAGAAGATTCTTCTCACAATACACCCCAGCATCCTGTTGGCTGTAGCTGCCGCCTTCCTGCACTGAGCTGAGTTGTTCATATTCCCTGTTATAACCACCTCTAGATCCTTTTCCTCCTCAGTGATACCTAACTGAACCCCTCCCAACTGGTAGCTGCTCCTCGGGTTCCTAGCTCTGAAATGCAGTACCAATCACTACTTAGTACTGAACCCCAACTGCCACATTTCTGACCACTCCTCCAGCTTAGTCAGGTCATACTGCAGCCCCTGCCACCCTACTATGTTGTCCATCACTGCCCCCACCTTGGAATCATCAGCAAACAAACTGATCTTACTCCTGATACCATGTGAGATATCTGCTATGAATATCCCAAACAGCACCGGGCCCAGTACCAAGCCTTGTGGAACCCTGCTAGTCACACCCCTTGGGAATGAGAGTTCCCCCCACCCACTCATCACCACCCTTTGCTGCCTCCCCTTCAGCCAGTCCACGATCCAGTTCACCATCTTTGTCCCCACCCCACATATTCCAACTTGCCTCCCAACCACCCATGAGGCACCGAATCAAAGGCCTTGCAGAAGTCCAAATACAGGACATCCACTGCATGGCCCTAATCCAGTTCCCTCATAACCCAGTCATATTACTCAACTAGGTTGGTCTGGTAGGATCTTCCTCAGACGAATCCATGTTGCTGACTGTCCTGAAGTCCATTGACTTCCAAAAAGGTCACCAGCCTCTCTTTCAGGATTGTCTCCATTAGTTTTCCTATGATGGATGTGAGGATTTCTAGTCTGTAATTGCCTGGTTCATCCTTTGTGCCACTTTTGTGGTGGGGCACCACATGAACCATCCTCCAGTCTTGTGGTACGCATCCTATGTCCAGGGAGGTGTTGAACAGGTCTGCCAGTGGCCCCGCCAATACCTCCACCAACTCTTTCAGTACCCTGGGGTGAATGCTGTGAAAAATTTCATGAGAAATTCTAATCCAGGGGTGGGTCTCCCCTTCTACATGGTGCAGTGCTTCCTTATCACAGTTCAGAATTCTATATTCAAAACAAGGCTCTGCTTACATAAAACTGATATAGTTACCTTACTTTGCAACATGTATATATTCATTACAAAAAACTGCATTAATGCACCAGTTAGGGTTCAGTTTAAAGCAACACAAATATAGGGAAATGTGGTGTCAGGGTTTCCAACCATAACTACCCACCCTCCACGCATCCAAAGGGACAAGACCACACAAGCAACCACAGAAGTCCATCATCTAGTTAAGGCAAACAATATGCAACTGCTTCCAGATGACACAAAAGAAATCCATTATCATGGTCCAGCTCTGCAGCCATGGATATGCATGCACACTTTAACACATATACACCCAGTTCTGGTTGCAGAAGGAACCTGTGCTTTAGCTGCAGATAACAATGCGCACTACCCAACACAGATGACACATATACAGCATGTGGTTGTAGAAACATAGGCCCTATAGGGGTACCATTGTAATTCTGGTACTGTATCTATTGCAGCACAGGCACATGCTCTGCAACTGCCTGAGCTTTTGTATACAGAGTCAGGAGTGCATGTCTTACAATGTGCAATCGTACAATATTTCCAGATATTTCATGACATATATAATGAGATTCTCTCTGTTGACCCACAGTGGTACTGCAGGCAGGTAATTTCTCTAGTGATATCACATAGGTGTCAGAAAATATCTGTCCATGTCTTTGGCTGCAACTCTGTATGTGTTTAAAGAATTGTGTTATCCAATGGGGCCTGCAATGCAACACACAGAAGAAATTCTCTAATCTGGTTATCCTGCATTTATCTATGTATGTACAAAGGTCAAGCCCCCACAGTGGCCTGCACTTCTGCAGCCAGAAGTGGGTGTCTATGCCCTATACTATGAAAGAGTGTCTGTGCCTACAGAATTACAGGCTACACAGGGTCTGGGCTTTTGCACACAGAAGTAGATGTCTGTGTTTTATACTGTGCAACTGTATCTGTAACTGCAGAACCACTGTAGTGACCCAGGTACTCAGAATTTGTATATATAGGAGTACACTAGCACAAGGCCCACATGGGACTGTGCTTCTGTAGCCAGCAGTATCTGTGTATGTCTTTCACTATGCAATTGTATGTGTGTCTACAGGATGGCAGGCTCCAAATATGCATATCCTTCTGCAGCCTGAACTACTACAGTATGCTGCTCAGGGTATCTTGTCTCTCTATATCTGGCTACAGAAGTGCAGGCCTTGTACAACAGTACTCATGTAGTATGGGAAGCAATGATTTTATCTCTGGGTGCTTTAGCACTGCTTCCTCATGCTTAAGTAGTGCTGTGATATGAGTATTGTGGATTTCAATCTGCACCCACAAGGGAGTATGTATGTCTTGAAGTATGCATGTGTATCAGTTGCTGTGGAAATTAAATGTTGTGACATCAGTGTCATAGATTTCTATCTGCGGCAGAAGTTGGTATTTAGGTGTTGAAGTGTGCATGTGTATTCATGGCTTCAGAAGTGCTGGATCATGATGAAGGATGTCTTTTGGGTCATCTGGAAACAGTTGTATGTTGTTTGTCTTACCACATGATGATCATCTGTGGTTGCTTGTGTGGTCTTGTCCCTTTGGCTGCTTGGGGGGATGGGGAGTTAGTCTTGGAAACCCTAACACCACATTTAGCACTTTTGTGGCATTAAATGTAACCCTAACAGGTGCATTGACACAGATTTTTGCAATTCATTTCCTTTCTTTTTGAGATTGTGGAATTGTATTCTCATTCATGCAAGTCCCAACAGATCTGTCTAGCTGTGGAAGCACAAGGCCCAGAGGGCCATGCACTTTTGTGTGGCCACAGGTGCAGACATGAGGGTCCTGCACCATGTGAGCGATCCATCTGGGGACCAAAGTACAGGGCCTTATGGGCCCTTGCTTCAGCACTGAGTGAGGAGTCCATCTAGCTGCAGAAGTGCAGGGCCCTATAAGCCCTGCACTTCTATGTGGCTACAGATGCAAACATACAGGGCCCTGCCAAATGAGGAGTCCATCTGGCTGTGGAGGGGCCAGGCCCTCAGTGAGGCTACAGATACAGATGCGCAGGGCTCTTCCTTCATAACTTTGTTTTGTAATGTTTTGACCCCACATTTTCAATAGTTTTTTATGACCCCACTTCATGAACCAGTCTGGTGACATTTTTCAAATCCTGCCTGAAAGGTGATTTCACAGAATGTCTGTCAAATTACCGTTCAGGCCAAATCTGAAAAATGTCACCTTCCTGGTTCATGAGGTGTGGTAAAAAAAGGCCATGTTGAAAATTCGGGATAAAGATCCTTTAAAATGGCCTTGTTATAAACAAAAGTTGTTTTCCTATACAGACAAAGTTCTTCTTTTCTGAGCAGATTTTCTTCTTTAGTATGGTCTCACGAAAGAAGATCACGGAAGAAGAATCCACCTCACAAAAGAAGAAATATTTCTATGTGAATTTCTGATACAAAAGAAGATAGTGAAAAAGGAATCTCACCTCAAGAAATGAGGTAAATGGCAGCCCCCACAGGCCCTCACTGCCTTCTCTCCCCCCAACGGTCCACAGAGGGAACACTTAGCCACAATGTATGCCTTTCTCCAGTTGACGACATCACTGGGCCTCACACAGATTATTTCCTCTGCTACTCATAAACACAGTTACTCTCTTAACTTGGTCTTCCTCCTGGGGATTGAAGCTTCTGAGCTGGGGATGGAACCAGTCGGATGATCTGATCACTACACTGTGAGGTTCAGTTTTTGCACCCCACTTCATAGGCCAGCCCCTGTGGAGATGGTCAGGTACTGCCCTTTATGGGAAGTGAGCCCTGATGGCCTTGCGGCAGTACTTGACCTATAGGAAATTCTTGTGGCAAGCCGGAGCCCAGAGGGCCTAGTTCAGACCTATGATAAGGCCATCACTATGGCCCTGGACTCTATCACTTCTGTCCGTGTTCCTTCTCTCTCCCTCTTCACCCTCGGTCCCCTTGGTTTGATGGGACCTCGAGGGAGTTGTGGCGACAAGGACGATGGTTAGAGCACTGCTGGTGGAAATCCACCCTGTAGGCCAACCATCTTAGATTGATGGAACATTACCAAGTCTATCAATCAGCAGTCACCCATAAGAAGGCAGAGTTCCTGTCCAGGGAGATTGTTGCTGCTCAGAACCAAATGGCTCAGCTCTTTCGAACAATGGACAGGCTGTGCAACCCAGCCTGTCTTCAGCCCAAAGAGCTTTTTCGCAACTTGAGTGTGATGAGCTTGCTCGGTTCTTTGCAGATAAGGTGGCCAGCATCAGGGTGGAGATCCAACCGGCACACTCTATGTGGGTTGCTAGTGATCGGTGTTTGGCCACTGTCCTTCACTTTGCCTTGAGTACCTTCAACTGGCTGGAGTCCGCAGATGTTATGCGGATTGTGCAAAGTATGCACCCTATATGCTGTAGTTTGGATCTGGGCCCAACTTCCCTGATTATGGGTTGTTGTGACACCATTGGCCCGGTCCTCGCAGGGATAGTCTGGTGCACCCTTGAGTCAGGTGACTTTCCTAGCTCCCTGAAGGAGGCAGTGGTGACATCTCTCCTAAAGAAAGCTTCTCTGGACCCAGGCTGCCCTGCTAACTACAGACCTATCTCTAATCTTCCCTTTGTAGGGAAGGTGATTGAGAAAGTAGTAGCACTGCAGTTGGAGAACCATTTGACCATCCACGACATCTACGAACCACTCCAATCTGGTTTTCAAAAGAGGCACAGTACCGAGACTGTGCTGGTTCGGGTGCTCAATGATCTCTTGATGGCAAGAGATCAGAAGCACCGTTCCATCTTGGTGCTTCTTGATCTCTCTTCAGCTTTCGACACCGTGGACCATGCGGTATTGCATGAGCACCTGAGGTTCATCTGTGGCCTGTCCGGCACAGTTCTCAGGTGGCTTAAGTCCTTCCTCACTGGCAGAACACAGAGGGTGGTGTCGGGGATTTTCTCCTCTGACCCATTCTCTCTGCCATGTGGGGTCCCTCAGGGCTTGGTGTTGTCTCCCATCTTGGTTGCATTGTACGTGCTGCCCCTCAGAGACATTGTAAGATGGTATGGGCTGAGGTTTCACTGCTATGCTGATGATACCCAGCTCTACCTGTCTTTCGCATCTGACCAGGATAGTGTGCTTTCGGTATTTAATAACTACCTCACTGAAATCCGGAACTGGATGAATTCTAGCTGGCTGAAGTTGAACTCGGGAAAGACAGAGGTGATGGTTGTAGATCTGGGCCACCGGATAGAGGGGTTGGGAGCTGGTCAGCCTACTGGGCTTTACTTGGGGGGCTCCCAGCTTCTTACCTCTGAACGGGTGTGGGACCTGGGGGTGATTCTTGATGATGGGCTGACACTATGATCCCAGGTGTTGGCAGTTGTCAAGTCCTCTTTTTACCATCTGAGGAACATCGCCAGGGTCAAGCATCTAGTTCCGTCTGGTGATCTTCCTACATTGATCCACGCCTTTGTGACCTCGCACCTTGATTACTGCAACTCCCTTTACTTAGGGCTGCCGGGGGTTGATATCCACCACTTGCAGCTGGTGCAGAATGCTGCAGCCCGATTGTTGACAGGGACCTCTCGGGCGTATCATATTACACCTGTGTTGTGCGAACTGCACTGGCTGCCTATTCAGTGGTGGATCACCTTCAAGGTCAGGCTTCTGACTTACAATGCCCTAAATGGACAGGGCCCAGACTACCTGAAAGTGCTCCTGTCTCCCTACTGCCCCTGAAACTGCTCCACTCAGCTGACAAGGGATTGCTAGAGATTCCAAGGGTATCCTTAAAGTCATTGGGGGCATGCGCATTTATGTATGCGGCCCCAGCCCTGTAGAATTCTCTACCCCATCAGCTACGGGAGTGCATGACCGTGGGGGGGTTTAAGCAAGCCTTAAAAACCCATTGATGGTGCCAAGCCCACTTGTGCTAATTTTATGGATTTTACTGATTTTATGCATATTGTATTGTGCTTTTATTGTTTTAGCTTGTTTAATTGTTTATTTATCTTTTGTTAAAGCACCTTGATAATTTGAAAGACACTCAATAAATAAAGTTATTATTATTATAATTGTTTCTGTGCTGGGCACCCAACTTTCTTCAAACCTCTAATTACACCCTATCATCTGTACTGACCTTAGATCAACAAACGTCATGCTGACTGCCACTTACTTTAATTTGTTTTGGCATCTGGCTTACGTAACTGTATAGGTCAGATACTCACTGACAATATAGTGTAGTGTGGCCTCTCCAGTACACTGAAGAGAGAATGCCACAATGAAATAGTCTATAATACATACTAATGTTCACAAATGTATAATTCTCTATTTCTTTCACATGCAGTTATCCTTGCTTACCAGGCTGAAGTTGTTCAAATTTCTTCTAGTTTGTCAGGGTATCCCCAGGGAAGCAAGCATTTAATCACCTCAGACTCTATTAATACCATCCAGGGTATGAGTGCTACCCTTTTAATTTGGATTTAACTGACAGAAGCACTGGACATCTAAGAGATAACAATTTCTCTGACTAGCTAAATGCCATTTGGGGAAGAGTAAGAGATGGCAGCTACGATTAACCTACAGTATGTGAAACACAATGGTGGCACTTTGTTCAGAATAGATAAAGTCTATCACGCAAGTCAAAAAATGAAAGCTGGTTCAGCGTTTTATAGTAGCCAATTTTATTTAGAGGAAGAAAAAGGTCAGTGACCATCATCAAACTGTTCTAAGAACCAAAGAAGCATTTCCACTCCATGAACCAGAACTCCCAGCAAGCAAAAAAAAACAAAGTCATTCCTAGAATGTAAAATTGACGGTCACCTCTACAATGCAATTCCAAGATGAGTAGGGGGGCATGTGCACAATTTATCTCACAGCTTGGGTGCACTAAACGGTCATGCACAATTGCAGGCCAATGTTCAGGCACAGAAAAACAATGGCAGCAGTAGACAGACACAGGTTGTGCTGAGTGAAAAAAATCTGAGGTTGTACAAGAGATTTTCCTTCCAAGCTGGGATTTATTGTAGCCAAAAGAAAACAGTAGACAGCAGGGTAAGACACACAATGAGTACTGGTTACAATAAATCCCAGTGTGGAACAAAAATGTCTTGCACTGCCTCAGTTTCTTGTGCTTGGAAATTGACAGCCGTGCCTTGCATGCAAAATGAACAGTCACTCTAAGAACATAAAACAGACAACCACTTCTAAATCGTTTCAAGATGGAAGTTGAGCAGATTTGCCTGTCAGCTCAGCCCTGCAGGAGCACAAATACCAAAAAAGAGAGAGAGAGAGTATGAGAGAGTGAGGGGGAGGGTGCATGCAAGCAAGCAGCAGCACCACCTCAGATGCCAAGCTCAAAATTCCAAAAGCACAGTGATTTGAATCGTCCAGCTGGGATCCAAGAACTAAAGGGCAGATGGACAGGAAACGGGGCCCTGGAAGGCATTGCAAAGCATGCAGCCTGCAGTGGGGGAGAAGTGAGCTGAACAAGAAGGATGGGAGCTGCTGATCTCTGGGGAGAAAGGGCAGTCACTATGGCTGTTAGCCCAGCTGATCTCAGCCCCCTGAGCCAAGTTGATCAAAGAGCACTCACAGCCCTAACTGTTCCAGATGATCTAATCCCATCCCCAGCCAGGATGATCAGAGACATCCCATCCTTTACCATCCCAGCTGATCTGACCCCATCCTCAGTCCAGCTAATTAGAGACACCCCCTAATCATATTGTCCTAGATAATGTCACCCCAGCCCAGCTGATCAGAGACCCCTCAGCCCTACTGTCCCTACTTGTCTGACCCCCCTCAGCCCTTCTACTGTGCTGTTACTGGTACAAAGAGCTAGAACTCAAACTTTATCCAACCTCCTCTGCAGAATCTTGTCTTTGTTTTCTTGCTCTGTAATGCACTCCTTTTCCCACCCAATGTGACATAAAAGTAAAGTGAGAGAGGAATCCTCCCTATCAATCATAAAGAGTTCCTGGGACTGATTTGTACATACAATTGGATATAAAAGATGTTAAGACATTGATAGTAAGATCTGTTTACTGTAAAGAAATCCAGCATAGAAGGAAGGTGTTGATGTCATCTCAGGTGTGGGGAACTGGGCAGGTATGGTTCAGGTTGCTGGAGGGAAATTAGGAAGAAAGAAAGAAGAAGAGAAATAAGAGAGAAATAAGAAATTGGGAAAGGGAGAATTAGACAGTGCAAGGAAGGAACAGAGACTGAGAGAACGGGAGGATAAAAGAAAGCAAAAACAGACAGTAAAGGAAAAGTAATGCATGAGAGTACTGGAAAATGCAACCCAGCAAGATAGCGAGGACCTACAAGATATGCACCCTCCCTCATGTGTCCCATCCCAAATTTCATTGTCACCTGTACCTGACACTGACATTTGTCACTCTCTGGGAGAGATCGTTCAGTCTATACAACTGTCGGGGGGGGGGGGGGGGGGATTTACAAAAGGTGCTGCTCTCTTAAACACTGAAACTGCATCTGTTTTGTTCTTTTATATCACCATATTTCTTTTTTTTTAAACTGCTTATGTGTGCATATCATATTGTTTTATGTTGAGCAATGTCTGAATTCCTTCCAGTATTGGGCTATTTTATGTTATATTGTGCTATTATATCGACTATTCATTTAGTATATTTTTTCTTTTGTTATAACTATATACTCAGCAGTTACTGTAATCATGCTTTCTTAATGCTAATCATTTGCTCAAAATATAGTGAACTAACATACATTTTTTCAGTTAGATTCCTCATTTCTGAAAGTACTGCAGCATCCATTTTACTTGCATTGAATGAATTACAGGATTACATTTAACTAATTATATTACCACAATTTATGAAAGAAAAGGAAAACATTTGCCAAGGGCGTTATTGTGGCATTAAATGTCTTTGCGGTTGCCCAGTTTACTATTACACACTCATTAGCACTGAGTAAGCATGATCAGCTGCTGTGTGTTTTCCACGGCATGTAAACAAGTGTCTTAGGTACAGTATACCACACACCGGCTTAGCTGAGCAGTTTTCCCTTTGAAGCAATCTGTGTAAGATCATTTGCTCACAAACTGTCCAGTTTCAAAAGATTCTGATAAAGTATGTTACAATATACACATATAGAAGCAGCTTCATATACAGTGTTGTGATGAGTCAAGTAGTTGATTTTTATTTAATTTGGATTCTTTTGATTCATTCAGTCCATACTGTGATGTAGTGTTGTGATCAGCTGTACCTTTTCTTAGTGTTGCATCAGTGATTTATGATCTTGGATAGAAGGCATATTGTTAAAGTTACTACGTCTGTTTCTTGTCCAGTTTTTTATTGGTTTTTATAATGTCCCTCCACTATTTTTGCTGATATGCCTGGCAGTGTTTCTGACTGAGCATTCCATTCATAATCTTCTGTCTCCCACCACCACCACCACCGTCACCACCAATATGTGGTGCTGTACACAATATATAGAAGTACTGCAATAGTTTTCTGTGTAAAGCACAGCCATTGTAGCTTTGTAATTAATTGCTCAACTAGTCAAACTAGGCATTCAGTTTAATTTTATAAGGGAACGTCATGTTGTACAGTGACAATGACAATGATTTTTTTAAATGATAGTGATGCTTCACTTTGGTGCTTATAGCTTTCTAAAGGCTATTTTCTTTACACGCATTCATTTAAGGTTGACATTCTCTCTCTAGCTGCCCCTCACCTCCATATCCACACACACACACACACACACACACACACACACACACACACACATTATGAAACGTTAAAAGTTGCTTACTCATGCTACACTACTATGAGCAATAAAAAAGCTTGCAGCTACTAGCTGTCACCAGCCAGCATCACCCCCAATCCACCAGCCCCGGTTTATTCCACAAAATATGAACTGTAACACAAAAGACTGGTATCATTTAGTGTTTCAGATCTTTGACAGGATTGCAGGGTATTAGAGGAATGAAGGGCATTTTAATGAAGGAATGAGACAGACATTAGAGAAGGCTCCTCCTAGTCTCAATAACATATGGCAGATATGGATACAGGGTTAAAAAACTTAGAATTTTAAGAATGACCCATATTCATAGTTGTGTCACAGTATTTATTTCTCCTTGAAATTTGCTGGGAAACCATCAGATTGTAGAGACTCCTCAGGCACACTGTGCCACTTTCTACTGTGATTGACTTCAACGTTTGCACATGCAACCAGTCTGAGATTACCCTTCAGCCCATATGGCAGAGGTGTGGAGAGAGAGATACCTGATCATGCACCACATTAGCCAACTGGCTGACTGGTATCGACCCCTAAGGTAGGCACATACACACTAGGGGATGTAGTTAATATCAAACTGATATCATGTGGGTGAAATTGAAGGAGTGCTCTCAATAGTTTAAATCAGATATCCATGCTTGAAATAAGGTCTTTGTGGGACTCAGAGAAGGACATGGGCAACATCTTTCACTAGTTACAAGGAATGGCTGCATTTCAGCTGGAACCTGTATGTGTGAGCATATGCTGTGTTGTCAATGAGCAATTGGCTTGATCACATGCTGCAGTCCAGTTTGCAGAATCATGGATTTATTCTTGTCAGATGAGAGGCCAACAGTCCAGCCTTCCCTTTAGGAAAAAAGGTATCACAGAGCAGCATGTCCATGAATTAATGCAGTATCATTCAGAACCGCTGATATGAAAGACTACCCAGACTGTCTTCCAGCTGCACTGATTTGGAGATTGAGTGAATATCATAATCACATTATTGTTAAAGATATTAGCACTAGCAAGTAGTGTTTTATTTTTCTTCCTCTCACTATAATTGTTATTCCTGATACTAGTTTGATCCCAGGGAGTTCATTGGTTATTTGACATACTGTATAACAGCCCAGCTGATTGGGCTAATTGGGAAATACCAGGTGCAGCTCGAGCATGCAGTGCAAGCACATACTGTACCTCATTCTCTCAAAACTCACCTGATAGAGGGGCACATCGGCTGTGCAGTTTGCAATGCTCCCTGCTTCAGCACTGCTGGGATGTACTAGTGCCCATTTGTGCCCATGCATTAAGGAGTCCGACTCTATGGGGTGGGGTCCAGCTGATGTTCTGTCTGTTCTCTGTGTATTGATACTTGAGTAATATTTTAGCCAGACTGGATGAAAAGGCTTCAAAAAGTGTACTGAGTGAAATACATTGACAGTAATTTGAGCAGCTATTCTCAATCATCCTTTACATCTGACAACATAACATTATTGGGAAATAAATTTGGGACAGGTTCTTTATACGCACAAGGCAAAAGTAAATCTTCTATATTCTGTCATTCTTTTGTGTGGATGCAGTTATCACATCTAAACTTGAGTTAGAATAAAATTTGTTGCATGTAAAAAAAAAAAAGCAAAATTATAAATGATTACATGTAGTATAAGGTAAATGGAGCACAAATTTGGAGCAAGGTTTTGTTTGCTCTTTTTATACTTGTTGCAAATGCACCAGCCAGATTGCTGAAATGCAGTGAATTTACTCATAATTTGTGACTAGTACTGTTTTCTCCTATAAACACGCCTTCATAGTAAACTGCTGTAATAAATCAAATGCAATTGAGCTACACAATATACTGTTAGTTTTGATGCATGAGGGACAAACAAGAAAATCAATTTTTTATTTATTATCAGTCACATATGGATTTCATACAATGCACGGCTTTGTGTGGGTTGTTCGGGTCAGGTGGTAATAGAATGTGGCATTACAAGACAGCTAGATGATGTGCATATCAGTTATGCAGCCGTTTTATTCAAAGATCACACTATATCAAATGAACTGCTCAGATTTTTTTTTTAACGTTTAAACCTCTTACTCTGTAACATAGTGATCCTTGCACCAGAACTAGATTACAACACTACAGGTGCTGAACAGTGTGATACTGTATATGAAATAAGCAGTCAAGAACTTTTTCACAGAGAAAAAAAAAACACGTGAAATTGAACTGATGTTATGTGCAGTGGATATGCTCAAGCAGCCGTTGCATCGGGTACAGACACATTACTGTGACTAATGTAACGTGAAATAATGCTGGAAAAGATTTTAGGGTCATGGGTATGAATAAACCATGTGGAGAATGGTGGATGAAAGGGTAAGAAACTGTCAGGTTCATGTAATCGGATAACATTAAGGAAAACAACCCATACAACATAAATGAACAGAAGGAGTTTTGAAACAGATAGATAGGTAGATAGATAGATAGTTAGACAGACAGACAGACAGGTAGACAGACAGATAGATTGACAGACAGGCAGACAGACAGACAACTGCAAGAATGCAGGCTGGCAACACTTCTCCATCTGTGGCTGTGGAAATCAAGAACGTCCCACTGTTCTCATACAGAGAACACAGGTGAAGACCTCCTCTTGTTAAGCTAGGCACCCAGGATTTTTGGGTGCACAGAAAAATAATTTCTGGACTAATTAAAAAAAAACACACAAAAAAAAACAGGCGTCAGAATGCAGCTATATGGGTCATGTTTATGTACATTCAGGTGTCAGTTTTTTGAAAATATGTAATTTTTAAGTATTTTCAATGTTTTTTTAGTAAAAAGAAAACAAGATGGTAGCTGTCACATTGTTTTTTTTTTCTCATGACAAGTAATTTATTTCTCACGACAAGTAAATCATGAAAATAAGCACTCATGAGTCATGATCAGTGTTTTTTACTGGTCAAGCTGAGGATTATCCTAAACTTAACTTTAAATCCTTATAACTCTGGAACTGTAAAATATCTTTTCACAAAACTTTCAAAAGGCATTACCTCAGTGCAGGCTGCTTCTACCCTGAAAGTTTTGTGAAACAATTCTGCACTGTCTAGGCTGTGTATGAGAATAAACAAAAAAAACATGTCAGTATGGGAAACCCAAACATCTTTTTTTGCATTTTTGGCATTCCTTATCTCGAATCCAGACAAGATGCAATCACAAAACTTTTCACATCATGAGGCTCTGCCAGCCAGACCACACATGCCAAGTTTTGGGTTATTTTGTCAAATACCACCAAAGTTATTATAATGCAAAATTCGGGGTTTAACATTAAACAGCCTACTCAACCCTAACTACAGGGGTGCTACTTGCTCCTAATATATATATATATATATATATATATATATATATATATATATAGTCTATGCAAAAAACTGCATCAATGCATCATTTAGGGTTAAAACACAAAAGTCAGGAAATGAGACCTTTAGGTTTCCCTCATATCCCCCCATCCTCCCAAAACTGACAGAATGGTGTAATATTTGCTGTGAGGTCTAAATGTTGTCCCATTCCATGTATAATCATATTCACAAGCCACAGTAAAGAAGAATGGGTGACATTTAGGCCTCACAACCCCAGTGACACAACCAGGCATTTGTCAATCGTGGGAGGATGGGGGGTACTCGAGGGGGGCAGCCATAAGGTCTGGTGCAAACTTTGTTTAACCTAAGCAATGCGTGCTGATTTTTGCATGGAAGAATACTCCTTACTTTTGAGAAAGCATAGAAAAGTACAAACTCACGCAAGTTGGTGCCACCAACTTGCAAATTTATGCCTAACATAACAGTACAAGTACTGAATATCATATCTATTGGTGGGAGCGCACATTGGTGGAAGCATGCCCCAGGCTCCCACCAGCTTGAAACAAAACAAAGTTTCATTCATCGATTCATTGGAGTGGCATAATTCTGTACCTGTTTACATTTCAGATACCTAACCACTGAAAATTACTTCCATGGCAGTAAGGCTAGCTACCCTATAATTGTCAAGCCACTACCACAATGCAAAACACTATATGCAAAATGTACAGTGCATCATGCAATATTGCCACAGAAAATTAATTTCCCAACACCTAAACACCATAATTCACATCTATGGGACATCCCCTCAACACCCTCCAAATTTCAAGTTAAAAGACCAAACTGTTTCCGAGATATTACATTTTAAAGTTTGAGATTTTCATTTGTTGGAGTGGCATGATTCCACACTTGTTTACATTTTACACACCTAATCGCTGAAAAGTATGTCCATGGCAGTAAGGCTAGCTACCCTATAAATTTCAAGCCAGTACCACAATGCAAAACGCTCTCCGTAAAATGTAAACTGCACCCTGCAATATCTCCACAACAAATGTATTTTCTGACATCTAAACACCATAATTCACATCTACAGGACATCCCCTCAACACCCTCCAAATTTCAAGTTAAAAGACCAAACCATTTCTGAGATATTTAATTTTAAAAGTTGTGAAAATTGGGTTATCTGGTCCCTCCAAATCTGGCCATCTAGTCCCTCCCTCGCGAACAAAGATCACTATCAAAGAATCTCACAATCAAAGAATTTGCAGGTTCACATCCAAAGAATTTGCAGGCTCATGATCAAAGAATTAAAAAATGTTAAAACTCAATTTTTTCAGAGAAATACATTAAACCACAGGCATGGCTCAATAGAACAAAGCCCCCTGAGCAAAACTCATCCTAGTTTGACTTCATAAGTCACCCCTGGGCTGAGATATTTGATTTTTAAATCTGGTAATCTAGTCCCTCCCTCGTGATCAAAGATCGCAGTCAAAGAATCTCGCGATAAAATAATTTGCAGGCTCATGATCAAAGATCATTAGTGAGTTGCGATCAAAGAATTTAAGACTTTAAAACTCTATTTTTTGACATAATTACAAGAAACCACAGCCATGGCTCGATAGAGAGAAGACCCCTGAGCAAAACTCATCATAGTTTTACTTCAGAAATTACCCCTGAACTGAGATATTTGTTTTTTTCCGACCACAAAATTAAAACAAGATGGTGGCCGTCGTAATCAAAGAATTCCTTACGATCAAAGATTCTTTGATCATGAGCCTGCAAATTCTTTGATCATGAGGAGGGACCAGATGGCCAAAACCCCATTCTTCTTTCACAAAATAACCATATAAATTTTCCCATAGACTTATAATGGGAACTTAAAACTTTAATAACTTTTGAATGGATTAGTATTTTTTCACCAAACAACAAGTGGCATGTTTCTTGACCCAACCTCTATTAACTTGCCAAGTGGCAGACCTGCACACCACACAACAGCCTTGCAGCACCACAGACAAAATCAAAAAACTGTCCACAAAACTGGCGAAAAGTGCATTTTCAGTGTTTTGATGTGCAAAAACCATAAGTCTGACCGAAACAAAATGTGGCAAGTCAAGAGATCTGCCATGCCCCACCGTGCATACCATATTTCAAGCAAATCCGTTGAATGGATCCAAAGTTGTTAATGTGCAAAATTTTGAGTTTAACATAGAAGTGCCTTCATAACCCTTAAATATAGGCGTGACTACGCTCCTATTATATATATATATATATATATATATATATATATATATATAACCCTCACCCCTGCCTTTTTAGCAAAACGACAGGTGGCATGCTGTTGTAGCTGACAGTAGTACCTGGTGGGGACTGGGTTTGGGGAGGATGAGGTTACTCGACACAGGGGAACTAGGTTTGGCTACTCTGCTTAGGGGCACCCAAGTAAATCGGAACACAGGAAGCAATAACTGTAATGTCCAGAACCAGGAATGGGATTCTTCAGTGTGGCTTTTATTCACATCCAAGCTGAACAAACAAAGCACAGACGGACCCCCACGGGGCTACATTTCCTGGTAATGCAGGTTAGAGACTACAGAACACTTTATCACTATTTCCAGCCCTCAGGCTCTAAACCCACCAGGTACACAGTCTGGACTTGCATGCAGCTTTAGGTACACAGCCCGACTTGTACACTACTTGGGGTTTTCCCCACTGGCCCAGCTCCCCTGCCGGCCACTTGATCCGCGGTCCATTTGAGGAATGAACCAATTATCCTGTTGGGGCTCCCCAAACCAAACTAGAGTCTTTGACTCCTAGAGAGAATTTTCCTTACAATCCCATGTCTGGGTATGTCCCTCATCACTGGCCAAGTGCCAGAGGTAAAGTAGAAATCCACAGAAGAAATCTGTAGAGGTGGACCTGGTCACTAAAGATGGGGGGCCACCCACCTCCAGCTCTCACAGCCCATACCCGGTCATTTCTCTGGAAACTGAACAATTCCTTTACTGAAAACTTTCAAACGTAGATTCTGGGTAGATGTCTGTCACATCTCCTCTACATATCATTTGCATCCCAACAAGCTCTGGACTTCAACCTACTTTTAATTTGCTTAGCCCATTACTCTAGGCTTCCACCATCTTAGTAGTTCAATCCCCACATTGTCACACAAGTCCCAGGGTGAAAAACATAGGCCCTTTTAGCAAGAACAGACACTCACCCTCACATTGCAGGACCCTCACAGGCGACTCACAAATCTTCTTGTTCTCCCAAATAAACTCTGGAACACATAGGCAGCTTTTCCTCTACAAGCAGAACTAGGGGGTTGCCCCACAAATCTGCAGGGAACCCTTTCCTGCCCCACCCAAAGGGAGGGGGCACTGAGACCCGAAAACAGCAGTCTCCACCATTTCAATTATCTTCTGTGTCTCTCTTTAAGGTGGAGACACACACCCTTTTAAACTAAAAGTAGCCCTCTGACAGGGCTGAGGCTCCTAGAGCCTTCACTGAGCTGCTTTCTCAGCAAGCTCCCAACTTCACACTCACTCACTGAAGACTGACTTCAAAACCTCCCAAGGTTCTAACTAACTCCCTTGCTGCAGATTCCAATGTGGCTCATGCAGCTGCGATAGTTCTATTGGTGATGTCATCCCTCAGTCTCAGCTGAGACTGAGAACAGAGTGAGACAGTGTGAAACCCATTTAACTGGAGTTTCACAAGCTGCCTTCCCTGCCTACCACTAGGTCTTACTGGGATTCTAGTAACCCCGGGTAACAAGGGGGTTACATATATATATATTTACAACTTTTGACCACCAGAAAAGGCACACTAAGCTGAGATAGCTTGTTTGCAGGTGTTTGCTGGGGGTGGGGGGGGTGACATGGACCTGTTTTATTGATGAAGGAATGTTGGCCATGACACCCACCAAACTCCCCTACTCTTCAATGATAAGTGCCATGGGATCTTTTGCTTCCACATGAACAGTGATCAGAGAAGGGTAGAAGGAACCTCAGTTTAACATCTTAAATTTTTTAGCCACTGAAGTATTCTAAATGAGAATAAATAATTTATTTCAATATTAGGTAGGACATCAGCATTTTCTTCCACATTAGGCTGATCAAAATGTGCTCAAAACAGAGCAGTGAAATCAAACAATAACCAATAAATCTTCATTAAAAGAACTAAACCTGTGCAATTTAAAATACATTGTATAAATTGGGCACACAGTGGTCTGTATTTTAAAGCTTTTAAATGTGTTTTTTTAAAGAAGATTTAACTCTCTGTTTGATTTCACTGCTTTGAGAGATGCTGTAGCTGATCTCTGAGCAACGTCCACATACTGTATGCTAAACCCAGGACCGCCCCGGCTTTTGGTGGACTGCCAGGAGTCCCTGGGTCCAGTTCTTGTGGAGATAGTCAGGTATTCCTCAAGGGAGGATGATTTTTTCCACTGCACTGAAAAATGGAATGTGCAACCTCTCCTAAAAAGCCATCTTGGACCCAGACGTTTTGTCCAGCTTTAGACCTATCGCGAACCTTCCATTGCTGGGGACGGTTATCATGTAGGTATTGGAGACTGCCTGAGATGCAGCTGGAAAAATTGTTCGTCTATCAGCCTTTCCAGTTGTGATTCAGGAGGTGTTACAGCACAGAGCAGCACTAGTCATTATGCAAAATTACCTTTTCCTAACCAGAAATAGATGTGTATAATGGATTTTTATTCTCCTCATTCTCATGTTAGCTTTTGATACCATAGATAATGGCGTTTTAACAGCTGGACTGAAGCACTTTAGAGAACTCACAAGCACTGTTGTGAAGTGGTTTGAGTCGCCCCTTTCTGAGAAGGTGCACCATTAGGGTGCAGCAGGTGAAGCTGGGGACATTTTTCCTTGTACCCTGCTGCCCTTGACTGTGGAATGCCTCAGGATTCAATCTTATCCATGCTGTTTGCAGTGTATATGCTGCCCCTGAGAGAGGTCATTTGGCAATATAATCTGAGATTTTATTCCTATGCTGATGACGCTCAGCTATATCTGTCATGGAAAGATAAATGCTGTCAACCTGCTGCATAGATGCCTGTCTGATATCAATTGACTGGATGGCCTCCAGCTGGTTGAGGCTGAATGCAGACAAGACAAGTACTGCTGGTGTATACAGGTTCTTGGAAATTTTCAGGTATGGACTGGATTACACCTTAAAGAGCACCTTTCATGATGGTCCAAAAAGTTACATCTTGTAGTCATTGTATACAGTATTAGACCTGAAAGATTGTGTGCATTTGCTATTTTCAGCCAAGGTTTACTCTGCTTCCATAATCTGGAAAAGCTTGGGGAGTAGATTGAGGAGAATTTAAACTAGGAGAGGGGGTGGCAGAAGGGATTGAGGTGATCAGAGACCTCCAAATGGGAAACCATATGGGCTTACCCCCATAACAGTGAGATAAGATGAGAAGCAAACAATACAGGGAGGGTCATAAAGGGAGAAGAGGAGGAAGGAGGGAGGAGGAAGAAAGGGGATGGAGGGTGGTATCTTTAAATGCTAGAAGACTGGGAAATAAAAATGCAGAACTACAGGCAATCATGGCAGAGGGAGGGGTGGACATGGCAGCCATCACTGAGACGGGGGCCACTCAGAACCATGACTGGGACCTGGCTGTTCCAGGTTACAGACTATTCTGCAAGGATAGAGTTAAGGGGAAAGGATGGGGGTAGCACTCTATGTGAGGGGAGGGGCTAAAGTGTGTTAGCAAAGAGGGTGAGGAGGGAGATACAGAGGCTCTATGGATGCAAATCCAAGATCCAAAAAATAGGACACTACTGTTGTGGGTAGTGTGCAGGCCACCCTCCTAATTGGAAAAGACAGATAGGGTATTGATGGAACAGATCTGGAGGAACTATGAGAAGGGTGGGGTAGTGATAGTAGGTGACTTCAACCTGCCGGGAGTGGAGTGGGGAACACCTGCCACCAAGTGCAGAAGGGAAAAGATAATGCTAGATGCCTTCCAGAATAACTTCCTGATGCAGTTGGTCAGTGAACCAACTAGGGAAGGGAATATCCTTGACCTCATACTGTCTAACGGGGAGTGAGTGAGTGAGGGAATCTGAGGGTGGAGGAACCACTGGTGGGGAGTGACCACTGGGGCATCTGGCACAAAGGTGCTAGACTTTAGAAAGGCTGACTTCAAAAAGATTGGTGAAGTGGTGCAAGAATTCCTGGACAGAATTCAGCCTAATATGGACATGAATCAGAGGTAGGAACTCATTAAGCTAGGGATAGTGGAGGCAACAAATTCCTGCAACAAGGCCCAAAGTAAAAAGGCTAGGGTGAAGAAACCTAGCTGGATGAGCAAGGGAGTCATTGACAGGGTGAGGAGGAAAAGACTCACCTATAGGAGATACAGGAGAACTGTGAAGGGGAGGACAGGGAGGAGTACCTGAAGGAAGCAAAGGAGGTGACCAGGGAAGTGAGGGCAGCAAAGGCATCAAGGGAGCTTAGGCTGGTGAAGGGAATTAAAGTGGGGGAAAAAGACTTCTTCAGGTACATCAGGGAGAAAAGGGGTTGTAAGGACCAAATAGTAAGGATTAAGAAGGAGGGGAAATGGGTGGAAAAAGGGGACAAAAAGGCAGAAGCACTTAACGACTACTTCTGATTATTTTTTACTAAAGAGAAAGGGGGGAACTACCTAAGGTTGGGGGGAGGATAGGATCAGAGGGGGAAGGGGTGTTGGACTGGGAAATCACAGAAGGTAGAGTGCAAGAGGGGTTAAGGGCACTGAGGATGGACAAGGCACCAGGAACAAGTGGCATATACCCCAGGATACTGAAGGAGTTGGCAGAGGTCCTGGTAGGCCCATTGGCAGGCCTATTTAAGGCACAGAGTCAAAATGTTGCATGGCAGAATGCCATGCAACTTAATCAAGTTGCACGATTTCTAGATTTATTTTGTTCTGTAGGGGGCTCCACCCTCCACCCCCCACACCCCCTGGACCCCCTTCACTTAGGATTCTAACTCCGGGGGGTCCAACACAGAGACCGCACAGGTCCAGGGTTCGCGCATAATGCCATACGCTATTAGGCGTTTGACATTATGACCCGGTACACCTATTTAATGCTTCCCTGGACTTAGGATGTGTACCTCAGGATTGGAGGATAGCTCATGTGGTTCCACTCCATAAGAGTGGTCCCAAAGATGAATCAGAAAACTATAGACCAGTGAGTCTCACATCCATGGTGTGGAAACTGATGGAAACAATCCTGAAGGAGAGGCTGGTGATCCTGCTGGAGGTCAGTGGGGTGGAGGACAGTCGGCAGCATGGCTTTGTCAACAGCAGATCCTGCCAGCCCAACCTAGTGGACTACTATGACTGGGTGACTACTGAAATGGACAAAGGGCATGTGGTGGATGTCCTGTACCTGGACTTCAGTGAGGCATTTGACTCAGTACCACATGGGAGACTAGCATGTAAGTTAAGGGGCACAGGGGCAGGGGCAAAATTGGTGGGATGGGTGGAGAACTGGCTGCTGGGATGGCACCAGAGGGTAGCGGTGAGAGGAGAATTATCATCCCCAAGGGCAGTGATGAGCGGGGTCCCACAGGGGTGAGTGCTGGGACTGGTGTTATTTGGGGTATTTATTGCAGACATCTCAGAAGGCATAAACAGCAAGATCAGTCTATTTGCAGATGATACCAAGATGGGAGCAGTGATGGATGACCAAGGGGGGTGGCAGGGATTGCAGGAAGATCTAACAAGGCTGGAGGCATGGTCTGACAGCTGGCAACTTGGTTTCAATGCCAAAAAATTCAAGGTGCTGTATTTCGGGGCAAAGAATCCAAAAAGGAGCTACCATGGGGGTGTGCAGCTAGCTGTGACTGAGGAGGAGGAGAAAGATCTTGGGGTGCTCCTTATAGGAGCAATGAACAACTCAGTACAGTGTAGAAAAGCAGCAGCAGTGGCCAACAAGATTCTGGGTTGTATTGCAAGGAGTATAACCTCTAGGAGGAAGGAGGTGATTCTGCCGTTATACAGATTGCTGGTCAGTATTGTGTTCAGGTTTGGCACCGTTACCTAAAGAGAGACATTAGATTGCTGGAAGGGGTGCAACACAGAGCAACAAAGATGATCCTGGGTCTGGGGAAGTTATCATATGAGGTTAGACTGAGGGAGTTGAACAGGTATTCTCTGGAAGTGAGGAGGGATGGGGAGATATGATTGAGACCTTTAAGTACATGAGAAGAATAAACAGGACAGGCATGGAGGGACTTTTCAAGGGGAGGGTGGGGAGAGATACTTGGGGTCATGATATGAGATTAGAGGGTAGAAGGTTTAGGAGGGAAATGAGGAGGCACTTCTTTACAGAAAGGGTGGTAGCAGAGTGGAATACACTACCGACAGTGATGGTGACCTGTAAAACAGTGGGATGCTTCAAGAGGGGCTGGGATAGGGTAAAAGGGAGGGGCATGGGGAGAGTGGGAGGGGCAGCTGCAGAGTAGGGGTGCTAGCTGCAAAATTGAGCAGACTCGATAGACCAAATGGCCTTTTTCTTCTGGTAGTTTCATATTTTCATATGTTTTTGAGCCCTGTTTTAGCCCTGCTGCACTTGCCTTGCCTTTGCTGTTCAGCTACTGGACTGCTGGCTCCCAATGACATCACTAGAGGGCAGAGGAGTGACTCACACTGTGCAGTACAGTGCAGTCACAGCAGTTTTGCAAGGGAAAACTACCAGTACTCAATGTACATACTGTGTAACCCCTTCCCCCAAGACACCCTGTTAGCATGCATTATCCCAAAGTCCAAATGCCTTGTCAGTATGTTTTTACAAAACTGACAGGGACTGAGAGAAGACAAAGTTGCTGTCAGCACCTTTCCCAGTCCTTTTGACTCTCATGCATAAATTATCCCATTTTGAAAGTCAGGACATGAAACTTATGAGAACGGGAGGCAGAGTTTCAACTACTAGGAAAAGACATCTTATACAGTAAAAGAGAGCAATATTTTGCTGAGAGATTGAGATTTAAAGAGCACCTTTACCAGTTCTTTTGACTTTCATGCAAAAATTACCCCTTCTTGCATTGATTCTGGAATTGCATTTCATTACTGTCCTCTGCAGTTAGTTCTTGCCTTCTGAGCTGCTAAAAACTGCAGGGTGTACTAGAGCTTCTGTAGCAAGCCTGGTGTTTCTGTGGACCCAGGGTTGTACTGCTCACATTACTATATAGCAGTGTCAGTGGCTCAGCATGTAGCACACTCACCTCTGAGGTTGGGAGATGAGAAGGCTGTGGGTTCTATTACCACACCGGGCACTTGGGTTAAATCCCTATACTGACACTGTGGTGCAGCAGAGAGGGGAACTGGACTCCTGAGGTGCCGTCTTTCAGATGAGACGTTAAACTGAGGTCCCATCTGCCTGTTCTGGTGGTAGTTCAGGTGGATCTTAAAGATCCTGTGGCACTTCCCAAAAAGAGTAGGGGAATTTTTTATTGAAAGAAAAGGACTGCAGACAAAAAAATAAACATACGTAACCAAACCAACTAACACATAAACTATATACAAAGATCCAAGAATGAACATGTAAACTTTACAGAATCAGTGTAGACTAGATGATAAACATGAAATATAAAGTGAAAGTAATTATACTTCATAATATGCGTAGCAAAATACAAGCATTAAAAAGGCTGCTATATCATCCTAATCCAGCCAATGGCGGTACTGTGCCCATAATGCTACAACTTTTTCTAATGGACAGGTTCTCATATCATATTGATAAAGAAGATTCATAGATATTTTGACATTTTTCAATAATTCAACATAAGATACCCATCTCTGCTGTGTAATCCAAAAACACCTAGATTGCCAGATGTAATATCGTAATACAACAAATATAATGTATAGTGTGTCATTATTGTATCTACCCCATCCTCCTTGTGGTATGGCAAACATTAGTTCAGGATAAGATAAGCTGGTAAATCGGGCTTCACCCCATTCCCCAGAAAAAAAACACCCAAAAATCTACCACATAACCACATTCAAAGAAAAGGTACTCTTGGGTTTCTAAGATCTGTACACATGACTCCCTAAAACAGTTTCTGTCCAATACCTGTTTTTGTTTGTTGTTATTCTCTACACTCAACCTACCATAATTACTTAACCATAACATATCCTAAATGAATTCTGGAAGCCTAGGGTTGCATAATTGTTGCAAGATTACATTAAATCTAGTAGCTGGGCAATTAGGAAATATTACTTCTTTCCTTTCAACCAGAAGTAGATTTATTTATTTATTTATTTTTATTTTTATTTATTTAGCAAATCGGAAAGACCTTTGTGCCAAGGGCTCTTTTACAGAGGTTCCACGACAAGTCTCAAGAATAACAAATTACAATGGTTTCAGTAAGTAGTACAACATGAGGAAAGTAATTACATAAACAAAAGAATAATATGGCAAGATAAATACTGTGTCAAGTGCAGCCAGTGGCCTTGTCTGAAGAGGGGTGAAAGGGATTACAAGGAGAGAAGGACAGGGGGTGAATTGGGGGTGGAAGGAGCAAAATAAGAGCAAGGAGGGAGCTGCCACAATGACGCTTATGCAAGAAAAGACCCACAGGGGGCCGGGGGTAGAGGGAGAAAACAAGGTGAGGAAACAGAGGAGGGAGGGAGGGGGAAGTGGGAGTGGAGGGGTAAAGGAAGGGGGGATGAGTTAGGATGAAGAGAGGGCAGGGATGGTGATGGGAAAGGGATGAAGGAAGGAAGTGCTGTAAGTGGAATATTAGTGAAGCAACAGTGTAGGGCTATACAGGGGTGAATGGTAAAACAGGGAGGTCACAGTGCATTTAGCTGTCAGCAAAGATTAGGTATAGCAGTCACAAGATGCTCTGTAAACTAGGAACTGATGCAGCTTCCATTTAAATGGTCCCAAGGTTGCAGTCATCACAATCTCTTGAGGAAAGGGATTAAATAAATAGTGTTCCTATGTAATGTCTGCAATTGTACCTCCTTTAGTCCCCACTTAATTATGTTTTTTAAAGTGTACATACCATAACCAGTAACTTTAGAAATACTGTTCAGTAGTCTTGGTTTCTTTAGTGCCCACAGGTTTAAGCAGGGACTGAGCCAATCAAGTAGAAGGAGCTTCCACAGTTTTTCCCCAGGTTTCAGTGCATCTCCTATATTATAAGACATAAAGAGACTCATAAAAAATATTACAGGGGTTGGCCCATCGGTGCAGTGGTTGGATTTCCACATGCGATGCTGATGACCTGGGTTCAGGAATGAACTCAAGCCGCTGGAGGGCCGGCAGGGGGAAAACGGCTTCAGCATCCCATGACAGCTCACCTTCTCCAGGGAGAGGATGGGGACCAATGCCTGCAACTTGTCTGACCCTGAGCAGAGGCTCGGGATACTGCAAGCCCCACAGGGGATGGGCGGCCAGAACACGCAGTGGACTTCGGCATGTTGCGTCATGACATCAGGGCTACACTGCGTGGGGGAGAAAATGGGGAAAAAATGCCTGCTGGTTCCGGGAAGATGGACTGCCTGAAGCATGCCTCTGATGTGCCCCCCGCCCACCCAGCCACCTACCAACCAAGGATGACTCCTTGGTGGCCCTGAAGGGTCAGGGCCGGCAGGAGGCAGGGGAGGAATAAATTGCAATTTAAAAAAAAAAATATTACGGGGTTTATCATTCCTATTTCTCCTTCTTGTACTTTCCTATATATCAATTCCCTTTTAATGGGATTCAGTCTACTGCCCCAGAAGGCTTGGAAAACAACATTATAAAGAGGTGTCTGTATGGCCTGAGGAGGGAAGACATAACTGATGTATAGGAAAATGGGGACCATCAATGATTTTATCAGCATTACCCTCTTTTTCTTAGCAATTGTTTTGCCCTTCCAACTCAATACCAGTCTGTTTGCTCTGGATATCCCTTTTTTCCAGTTAGAAAGAGCCATATCACCTGGGCAAAACTCTATTCCTAGCATGTGTATGGGGTTACAAGAAAGGGGCAATTCTGCAAATTTTCCACTGTCTGGGACCAGAGTGTCCCCTAAAACAATTCCTTTACACTTCTGGTAGTTAATCTTAGAACCAGAAATCAAGGAAAATTCATTTATAATAGTAATGAGGGTATCTTCCTCTGTGTTGGGAGTTAATGTTAATATGACATAATCTGCATATGCCAGGATTTTAATGGGATAACCGCCTACTTCTTGGGAAAGACCTCTAATGTCGAGGTTACTTTGAATGCTCCTAATAAATATATCCATTCTAAATACACATAATAACGGACTAAGCAGGCAACCTTGACTCTTTTAACCAAGATTTTCTTGCCATGCCAACCATTTACTGGAGGGATAAGACTAGCTTCCTGGTAAAGGCAACAGATCCAGGCTGTGAATTGTGTGGGTACTCCAGATGCCTTCAGTTTCAAAAAGGCAAGCATGACTCAGCCTATCAAATGCCTTCTCCTGATCCAAACTGAAAACAAACCCTTGTAGGCGAAAAGTATTACCTCTTTGAAATATTTCTCTTAAGGCAATCAAGTAATCTTGAATCCCACTATTAGAAATAACACAAGTTTGAGCAGGGCAAATAAGTTTAGCTGCCACCTTGGACAGGCTGTTTAAGAGCATTTTGCTCAGAATTTTAACATCTGAATTTAAAAGGCTTAACAGCCTTCAGTTACCTAGATCCTCCCTAGCCCCTTTTTTGTATAGCAGAATAAGGACCGCTTCCCACATGGAATTAGCTAGTTTATTTGAATCTAACATATAATTGAACAAAATAGATAATACAGGGGAAAGTAACTCCTGAAAAGTTTTAGAAAATCCTGCCTCTAACCCATCTGAGCCTGGGGCCACATCTTTCTTCAAGCTAGTGATAGCTAAAAGGACTTCCTCCACTGTAATCTCCATAACCAATAATTGCACATCTTGCACAGAAGTCTGTGGAAGGTCCAGGTCCTCAAAGAATTCAGGATCAAGGGAGGGCTGTGGAATAGTGCCAAATAAGGCCTCAACGTGCTTTTACACCAGGTTCACCATTTCCAAAGGAGAAGGCATGTTCTAACATACTAACATACTAATTGCCAGCAGATTAGGCCTTACGGTCTATCAAGTCTGCTTTAACCTCAGATCCCTAGTTGGGTGCCGAGGCCTTTCCCCCCTTGTGTTCCAGAAACCCCTATCATCCATCCCCACACCCCAATACATCCGCTTTCCGTGTCTGTCCCACCCTCTCTTGAAGCCCTCCACTGTGGATCTCTGAACCAGCTTGCCAGGCAGTCCATTCCAAGGGTCCACCACCCTCTGAGTGAAAAACCTCCTCCTCTTTTCCCCCCTCACCCTTCCACCTTCCAACTTCAAACCATGCCCTTTGGTGATACCTCCCTGCTTTAGTCTAAAGATCCCCTCCATGTTACCCTATTTATTCCCTTGAGGTACTTGAATACCTCAATCATGTTCCCCTGACTCTCCTCTCCTCTCCTCCAATGAAAACAGGCAGAGCTCCTCAAGTCTGTCCTCATACATTAAATCCCATAGTCCTCGTATCTTCTTAGTTGCCCTCCTCTGTACCCTCTCCAGGAGCTGTATGTCCCTCTTCAAGTGTGGTCTCCAGTACTGTGCATGGTACTCAAGGTGTGGTCTAACCAGTCCATTGTACAGTGGCAGAATCACTTCCTTGCTCTTAGAGGTGATCCCCCTTATGATGCATCCCAACATCCTGTTTGCCTTGCTAGCCACTCTCCTGCACTGCTCAGAGTTATTCATACATGCATCTGCCCTGTGTCTTTTTTTAACTCCATCACAACCCTATGACTCACCCTCTCACTACATTCTTTGACTGGATCTAGTGTTCCCTTTTTCATTTGTGTGTTAAACCTTAACTCTTGCTCTAGAGACTTTGCTCTGTCATACTGGAAGTCTCTCATTTGTTTTTTAATTCTAATAATTTGTTCGCTGTAGTCTACTTCATTCATTTCAGTTAAAGAAATCAATTTTTGCAGCTGATCCCTAAACCATAAGTAATTTAAATATTCTCCATGGCCTTTACTTTTAGCTTGTTGCTGAAAAAAAAACCTGCCAACTCTTCTTAGTATCCTCCCACCAATCGACCAAGTTATCATAACAACCAATTACAGAAAGCCTGGTTTCCCATTCTCTTCTCCAAGCTGTCACTAACCTAGAGTCATTTAATAGGGATTCATTCAACCTCCAACTTTTCTTTTTACACCTTGGGGAGTTATCCCATCTGACCGTAATGTGGATTGATTTATGGTTGGAGAATTCCCAAGCATGGGAGGACAGATTCAAGATTTTAAAGGCTGGAGAAATAAATACAAAGTCTATCCGGGTAGTGAGTGGTCTAAAATAGGTATGCCCACCTGAAGAAAATGTATGTCTCTAAGAATCAATTAATCCCACTGTTTTTACAATATCTTGTAATGCTACTGAGTCGCAAAAATGTTTTTTTTGTTTGTAAGCCTCTATCCGATTGTGAGACTGCACTTAAAATCTTCTACTCACATAATAAACCTGGCAGTGTGCAAAAAAGGTTGAATTTCCCTAAACAACGACACCTTCTGTGATTTAGTCTGTGGTGCATATACTGTAATGAATCTGAACCTTTCCTGATGAAAATTAAATTCCAGCAGCAATGCCCTGCCAGAGTGGATGTCTACCAGCCTGGAGGCTTTCAAGTCTGAGTTGGTAAATAAAATCCCAATACCATCGCACACAGCCTCTCCTGCAGACCAAAAAGCTGCCCCCGTGTACCATGACTGAGAGACTTGTCTTAGTTCTGTAAGAGTCTTAAGTCTTATGTCCTGAAGGCAGAAGATATCACTAGAAATGCTCTGTAAAGCATGAAAAACTCCCAGTCTTGTCTTAGCACTTTTTACACTGTTAACATTAATGGAGGTTATGGAGAGAGAATGCATAGTTAAATTGTGCTGACTAATGTAATACCTGTGACGGGGTTTTGGACATCCTCCTGTGTCTAGTTCTTTTGGCAATAGTGTCCCCCCTTCCCTCCCTGTTCTACATCTGAAATCATATCTGTAGTAGTAGAAGTTATAGAAGAAGAATCTGAACCTTCATCCGCAGAATCACCGTTATCCCTATCTACTGCTAAGGTGGCGAATTTGATCCCCACTTTCCAAGACAAACGTGGGAGGGGTTTGTCTTTTTTTGCCTGGGAAGCACCCTTTCCAAATCATTGCTGTTTTTCTGAGGCAACTGTTTTGAAGGGACCTTGATTGAGGGGGGGATTACCTCAGGGGGAGCTGTCTCCAGTGATGCAGAATTGTTTTTCTCTAAATCTACTGCATCTTCAACTGGAATTGCTAGTGTAGGGGGTCTACCTCTGTTTGAGGCTCCTCCTCAATCATGCTTACAACTGGGTCTATGGTATTTTTTTTCCAGAGCAGGTAAGTTAGCCTGCTGTCTCGGGTCTTCCCTGTCTCTGAAAGAGGCCTTCTCTTGTGCTACAACTCACTTGGCCTGCATGTGTTGTGCTCTGTCTATGAGGCCTACATGGGACGGGCAGTCCTCCCAATTATGAGATGACCATGGACACTTACCATAGGATTGCATTTAAAGAGGCTAAGGCATTTAGCTGACACATGCCCATACTGTAAGCAACGACTACATCAAGCCGTATCACATGCTGAGCTCAGGTGTGTTGTGGCTCCACATTTAAAGCAGGGCTTTGGCTGACCCGGGTAGAACAAGGACCCCCTATCTTTACCCAAAAAGAAACTGTTAGG
Organism: Neoceratodus forsteri; assembly: GCA_016271365.2. Taxonomy (NCBI): domain Eukaryota; kingdom Metazoa; phylum Chordata; order Ceratodontiformes; family Ceratodontidae; genus Neoceratodus; species Neoceratodus forsteri. Next base: position 1,817,249 of record CM057450.1, on the reverse strand, counting down.
CAGGTGAACAGGACCTGAATTGGAAGAAAAAGTTTAACCTTAATTTTCCACCCCCTGTTCCAGATTTGTTCACTGTCCAAGATGAGAAATGGTTTGTCTAACACTTCGCACCTCTGCCTGTACCAGAACATAATATCTTCCATATTAACCCCCTCGTTGCGAAACATAACAGTGTTTTACTAAAGGCTCAGTAAGTGGAACAGCAAAGAATGGAACCCACAGGGGGTTATTTCTTAAACTATGATATTGGGCTCAAAATCTATCAAGGTTTGAAACATTTTTAAAACTAATATCATAGTTTCCATTGCCAGTGTGAATCAGTGCAAAAATGTCAAATGAAAAAAATTTCATGGACCCTTTTAACAGTTTTTTTGCCATAAATAGTCTGTCTGGGGGATCTTCTAAGCCCCCTTTATAAATGAGATGAACTTTGTTCCATCTGGGAGCAGGCTCTCCTTTATTCTGGAACAAGTCTCCTAATCGAAACATGGGCTCCAACCAGGCCCTATGCTGTGGGTCGGTGATAGTCTCTGGTTGAAGCCCCATTCAAAAATCATTGCCACTGTCTTGTGTGGTAGCAGTGGACACTGTACTTTGTAAGTCAGGAGGAGGGGAATACTCTCTGCCCTCCAGTGCACCAATATGATCAGTGAGCTGTCAGAAGACAGAAAGCAAGTTCTCATATGATGCAGAACTTTGGGGGAGATGAGCCTTCTAAAGGGCCTGCATGCGAAACAAAGTGAGCGCTATCTCTCATAGAGGTCATGTCAGAGTTCTGAATGTCCTGCTGATATTGCTGAATTTGGGGATCCACAGGATCAGGAATCCACTGGCCTTTAGGGGAGCAGACCCAACCAGCATTCTCCAGTGCTTGATTAGGCGACCAGTTGGTTGAATCAGTAATACCAGTTTCAGAGGGTACAGAAAAATCAATTCCGTAGTCCGGAGTGTATTAGTATTAGTGACACAAGGAGAGGGGTTCAGCTTCTTACTGGTATTGTGCTTATCTGTCGGGTGCTCCACACATTGGTCTTCCGTGTCGCAGCCCGAGTGTTTCTGTGGGCCCAGTCTCTTTCGAGTTGTGCAAATCGATGCTTGAACATCCTGGTTCTTCTCTCGTGGCTCCCAGCACATGGGATTCAACCCGCCACCTCTGCCAGCTGCATTTACGGGGGGAAACACAATGCTAGGCGCAGTAAAACTTACAGAAGGGTCCGTAACCTCGGACAGGGCTGCTGAAGCTTTTGATGTATCAGCTTCATCCACCAGCTGATCGTTACAGACAGACAGCTGAACGCCCTTGATAGGTACTGGCGCAGACTTTAGAGCAGCAATTCGAGAGTGTAGCTCCCTCTGTTTCTGTTATAAAAGACGTTCTTCCAATTCCAATTGAGATAACAGGAGTTCGGGTTGTAGGCATGGTCCTGCAGCCTGTGAGCATAGCTCCCATCTTGTTTAAGCAGCAAAAGAAGCACTAGGAGGTTCAGGAGACAAACCCTTCAGAACTCATTCCTTCCTCACACAATTCCTGCATAATAACAGCATTTTCAACAGCCTCTAGGAAATTCACGCCAGGTGAGGAGGCTGGCTCCCCTACCTCAGACACATCCATCCTCTCCAGTGCAGCACCTGGAGTGGCCATCTTGGGGCAATGGCCAGAGTTTCCCCCTACAGGACAGTATGGGATTTTCCCCCAGTGCCCTGGCCAAATTTCACTCCATTCACTAATAATACCACCAACAGCTTAATCTGTTTCAAGGTCAGTTTGCATTCATCTGTATCCCCCTCCCTGGGTTGTGCCTGAAAATAGGCAGAATGTGTCTAGTGCACTTACCTGGTCAACAAAAACTAAATAAATAAATATGGCAGAGGAGTGACTCACAAGTCAATTTTACAAAAAACATACTGACAAGGCATTTGGATTTTGGCATAATGCATTTGTTACAGAGTGTCTTGGGGGAGCTCAGTATGTACATTGAGTACTGGTAGTTCTCCCTTGCAAAACTGCTGTGACTGCACATACTGCACAGTATGAGTTACTCCTTTGCCATATAGTGATGTCAGCAGTACAACCCTGGGTCCACAGCAACACCAGGCTTGCTTATAGAAGCCTCTGGTACACCCTGCAGTTTTTAGCAGCTCAGAAAGCAAAAACTTAACTGCAAAAGACAGTAATGAAATACAATTCGAGAATCAATGCAAGAGGCGGTAATTTATGCATGAAAGTCAAAAGAACTGGGAAAGGTGCTCTTTAATGCCACCCCTCTCATAACCAGGGATAGAGGTGAAGTATCTGGGCAGCATCAGAAGCAATCACAAGTTGATATTGGAACATTAGGTATCAGTGATGCTCTGTGGTGGCTTTTTCCATATTAGGAACATCACCCAAATCAAACCCTATCTGGGTCCTGAGGACATCAGAACCATGTGCGTGCCTTTGTTACATCAAGGCTAGACTACTGTTATGCGCTGTACCTTAGGCTAACTGGAGGATCACCACACTGCTTGCACCTGACACAAAGTGTCATGACCAGTTTGATCGCAGGGGCTTCTTGCTCTAATCATATCTCCCTTGCACTGGGGACAGTGCACTGACTGCCACTGAGGTGGCATGTCACCTTCAGGTTCAGTTTGCTAACATTCAAAGCCCTACACAAGTTGGACCCAGGCTTCCTAAAAGAGCTCCTCTATCCTTATGCTCCTGCCTGTCCCTTTCATTCACCTGAAGTGGGTCTCCTGATGGCCGCCAGATACCAGTTGAAACAGTCTGGAGACCGGGCATTTGTACTGGCAGCACCTCTTGTGTGGAAAATGCTGCCACACCATCTGGAGGAGGCCCCCTCAATTGACAGTTTTAAAAGGAAGCTAAAATTCCATCTCCTCACACTGGCTTATACTGACTAGATTTTTCAGCCCAGGCTATCAGGCCGGCCCACTGGCTAGTTGTGGGGTCTATTTATCTTTGAACCCATGAAAGGTGCCACCAGAATAAGGCCTTGTGTTCTGTCAAGTCAGCTTGTGTTACAGAGTCCCAGTGGCAGCTAAAGGACCCTACCCCCCCAACTGATACCCATCCATTTCCAGCTGTTCCCCTTTGGGCCTTGACTTTGCCTTTTACCCTGTCCCATCCCCTTTTGAATCCATCCACTGTTTTAAGTGATAACTTCCTCAGGGAGCCCATTCCACCCTGCCACCACCCTCTCCTTGAAGAAATGCCCCTTGGCCTCCCTCTTAACCCCCTCCCCTCCAACTTAAGGTAACGCCTTCTTGTGTTTTTGTTTCCACCAAGCCTGAAGAGGTACTCCTTGTCCACCCTGTTTATGCCCTTCATATACTTAAAGATCTCAGCATACCTCTCAACTGTCACACATTACGGAGGTACATCCTTCATTTTATCCCTCAGAAACCCTCTTTCCCACATTGAGAGGATGACATTCCACACTGACCACTGAGACTGTTAAGCAGAAATGTATAATGATATAAGATGCTAGGTTATCAGCGAACATTGGAAACATCAGTGCACTTATTTCCACAGTATTCTGAGCTTGCAGTGTCATGTTTGATGTTGTGTCACATATTTTGTCCAGTTTTCACACATCTTGTCACACATTTCGGTGATAAAAGGTTGAGAGGTATGGGTCTCAGTCATGTCTACCATCTCCCCCTTCTCCAGGGAGTATATGTTCAGGGCTTCAATCCTCTCCTTGCATGTTCTGTCCTGCTGACCTTTAACCATTTTTATCATTATCTTATGGACCATCTCCAACAGGTTAATGTCCTTTAGGTAGGGATGCCAGTACTGCACACTGTACTCCAGATGCAGCTGTACCAGTGACTTGTACAGTGACAGTATGACTTACTCCTGCCAGCTGCTGATCCCCTCTTGCAATGCAGCCCAGCATTCTGTTGGCTTTTGCCACTGCTGTCCTGAATTGTGTGGAGTGCTTCAGATCGTTAGCGATCAACACCCCCAGGTCTTTTCCTTCATCATATTTGGTTACCAGGACCCCTCCCAGGCTGTACTCCATCTTTGGATCCTTGGCTCTAATGTGTATAACCTTACACTTTTTCACATTAAAGCCAAGTTGCCAAATTCCAGACCACCTCTTGACCATTGTCAGATCTTCTTTTAGGTCGTGTATCCCTTTCCGTATAAGCACCCTCCCACAGAGCTTGCTGTCATCCATGAACAAGCAAACCTTGCCCTTTATGCCTTCACCAGTATCATTGATGAAGACATTAAATAGCACCAACCCAATCACAGAATCCTGTAGGACCCTGCTGGTGACATTTTTAGCACATGAGAGCTCCCCCACCACTACCACAACCACCACCCTGGGTCCTGCCTTTCAGCCAGCTAGCTACCCATCCAGTCAGTATTCTCTCCTACCCCCAGATCCTCCAACTTTTTTATCAACCTCTTATGGGGCACAGAATCAAAGGTCTTGCTGAAGCCCAAGTACTGGATATCCACTGATTGGCCCCAGTCCACTGTTTTAGTGACCCAGCCAAAGACGTCAATCAGCTTTGTCTGGCATGATCTCTCAGCCATAACCCCTGTAGCTGCTGGTCCTGGAGGCCTTTTTCTTCCAGGTGTTCTATCAGTCTCTCTTTAAGTATGGCCTCTGTGAGCTTGCACACAGTTGAGGGCAGGCTAGCCAGTCTGTAGTTGTCTGGGTTATATATATTGACATTAATGGGACTGATTTTATAATATGGCCCAGAACTGATGGTATGTTGTAAGAAGCTGCTTAAATGCTGCTGTATTACTGTATTTTGTAAGATGCCCTGAGCCTGAGGGATAGAGCATCAACAAATTAAACTACTAATAATTACCGGGACTTCCTTTTTCCCAGAGGGAAACCATGGTGTGATTCGCCGTTATAAAAGAGCATTTATAACAGTGAACAAGCACCTGGTTTCCCTCACACTGTGCAGGCGCCCCCGCCTCCAAAGCTCTTCCTCCTAGCCACTGTCTGCTTCATCTTTCCCCCTGACACAGGACCGCTACCCAGACTCGGCGGTAAATGCCGGCAGGCAGAAACTAATTGAAATGAGACAATTACCCTCAAAATATAGGCTCCATACAAAACTGAATTAAAAAATTTAAATAAAAGCAACCGACTGACCATAGACCGTGCGCTCATACCTAAGCAGACCGCAGTAGCACAAGAACGTCTTTTATTTTATATACTTAGTTGTGGCAAAAGGAAATCCAGCAATTATATAATGATAAAATAGGATCAGGTGTAAACTTGAAGCTATTATTCTTGGGGTTAGATGCTATGCATAAACCCCCTTGAACTTCGCCCGGGTTTATGTAGCATCTAACCCCTCGGTGTAAATTTCTTGTTATACACACCGATCCATACTTTATTCTACATATACTGTACTACTATTACTTTGTTTTAAGGGCAGCAGAGACCATTGTGATGTCATCAGGCACTGTACATGCTTCTCTTTCACCGATCAAGGTTTCCTTTGTAACCTGTCTAAATAGGGGGTAAATGCCCAAAATAAAGATAAATGATGTATCATCATTTAAAATGCTTCTGTGGCTTACTAATTCATTTATCTGTAAGATCTGATGCTTACATACAGTACCAAGTATAAATATAAGTGAGAGCGGTAAAGCATGAATGAGTCATTTTAAGTCCCGCCACTCACAAATGGAAAGTTATTGCATATTTGGAGTCAGACCAAGGTATGTTCAATATAAACAACTTCCGAAAATGAATAATTTTGTACAAATAATTGTGTTTGTTTCTGTTTCTTTTTGTGTACAGCTAGAATACTTACAGTGTTATGGAAGTGCATTACCTTTCAGTTGTCCCTGATTTTGTCTCAAAATTTCCTTCAGTCCCTCCTAAAATTGGTGTTTCCCTGACCAGAGAGGATTGTAAACACAAAGTGGTGTCAGCCATTAGTGTTAGTGACTTGTTTGTCTTCAGAAAATGCTTTCACACTAAGGTTGTTATTCTACCAACTACCATCATCAATGTTTAATATGCGTCCCTGGATTTGGGCATTTGTCCCTGATTTTTTTTAAGTGTTATCCCTGATCTACAAGGCAGGGGATTGAGAGGTATGATGTAGTGTATCCTCTCCATCCATCCTACACACACACACACACACACACACACACACAGCTACTTACTGTGAGGGGTACAGTAGCAGTGTATGAGTAGCCAGGACTGTCAAAAAAGATGCTGGTAACAGTGATAGGGATCCAGAGCTGAAGTGGGTGAGGCATGTTTCTGTTGTTTTGTGAGGGAGCAGGACTCTGGTTGAACTGTAATCTTTGCTTTATTAAGCGTGTGCAGTTGCAACTGGGTATTTCACATCTGTGTATGAGTGGAAATAAAAGAAGAGGAAGAGATGAGTTAGGATTACATAGAAAGGGCACAATAAGAGTTAGTTCAATACAAGTATGGTTATGTAGGCAACATTATTCTTTTTCAGTACTCTTTCAGCCCAAAGGAAGAAACTTGAGGAAACAAGATGGCAGGGACAGGGCTGCATTTCATTTTTGGATAAGGTTTTTGATTGTTTGCTAGTCAAGAAGAAGTCAACAGGGGATGGGCACTTGCCACTTTGGTACGTTAATTAATATGATGTACACAAATGCAAAATAAATGGGAATGACATACTCATGTGGAAATTAAATCATGACTCCCATGATGTGTCCCTGGCTATTGAAAATAATCAATGTATTTGTTGCCACTGGAATCTACTTAAGTTTTATACACAGGGGATATACAATGGCCTGACTCAAAATCTGTATTTTATCCAGCCCTTCAGATAACTCTATTTTGGACGTATTTTATGTCCAAAAATTAGCTCAAAACGTCAAGAAATGTAGTCTCTGGAGTCATTGACAACCACTAAAATTTATTTTTTTTAAGGCTGATGTCCATTTTTCGTGGAGTGGACGTCATCACGCCTTAATGTTTTGTTTTTTTTATTCATGTGGACCGTGGGTTTCCAAATTGCCAGCTAGTTACCATGGTATTTTTTTTCATCCCAAATTCTGACCCGCCCACCTGGCAGCATTCACTTCATGCATGCTGTGCAAGCACAGTCCATTTGGCTTCTTCGTTCTGTCATTGTGAGGACAGCAATCAAAGGAGCGGGCTGCCAAGAGAACTAGATGAGCACAGAGCAAGTAGCGAGTGTCAAAGCCCAGTAAGTACACTAAAAGTCTGATAAAAGATACAGTCTCTGTCATCAGCCCACTACCAGATATTTATTGACTGTGGCACTGAAGTCTGTGTGGTACAACTGTGTGCTGTAATTTTAGAGGAGCCAACCAACTGTGAGCAATCCACCAGCAGCAGTGATTAACAAGTCATCACTAAGGATCCGGAGCATCACAAACCACATGTGCGGGCAATGCAGGCTACCCGTGACCCGAGGTGCGATTGTAGCAGAGTGGAGGAGCCTAGCCTAGGGCGGGGAACCTGGAAGAGGTGAGGGAGACAAAGCTGGAGGAGTCTGCAGCTGTTCATGCCATGCGCAATGGTTAGAAGGTGGACGTGGTGGCACCACATACCTCAGTGGAGTGGAGAGGAGGCCCGAGTCTTGACTAAAGAGGTGAGGTAATCTGGAAGAGGGTAGAGACAAGAACTGGCTGGCCCTGAGGACGTGAAGGCTGAATGCAGCAAAGGTCAGTTGCTGGACTTGCTGGGTTGGGTAGCTTGAGTTCCCTTTTCCCAATCTATGATTGATCACTTCTCATCCAACCAACGTGTTCCTCATGAGCCAGCCAGACCAGCGGCAGCAGGGAGCTGGAGTAACTTGCAGGAGGATGGTGGCAGTAAAAATAATTTAATTGCTGCAGCTTAAGTTGGCCTGGAGTGGCTAATGCGATTGCGAATCACAGTTAAATTAAAGCAGTGGGTGCCTGTGGAGGGTGGAGGCTGGGGACAGGCCATGGTTCTTCTGTGTCCAGTGCAGTATGATCACCACACGGTTCATGATTCCTCTGAAAAAGTTAAAGTTATTTATTTTTAATTATATAGCCATTAGACAATATGTGATCTGTCTAGTGACTGGAGACTAGAATGCATTTTATTTGATCCCCTGTCTGAGCAATCTTCAGTGCTAATTGCAGCTACAGCATTTTCAGTGTAAGATGCACTGTCTCTTACTGTTACACATGTTTAGTGTTTGTGTGTTTTGTTCCTGAAACCCACGTGTATGCGAAGGTAAAGAGATAGAGCACCAGGACAAATGCCATGGTGCTAGAAAAAATGGAATACTGTAATATAAGTCATTTAATATAAATAGTGTAGTGCAAAACGTACTGCAAAAAAATCAGGAGCTTACAAGCCTTAATGATAGCATAGACCTAGCTGCCTTTCTGAAAAAATTTAGGTGCTGCTAGGACTCATTATGTCTGAATCTGACATAGTAATTGATATTCATAAGAAATGGTTGTTGAAATGTTCTCTGAAAATAAAAAATTAAAAAAGTTGCCCCTCCGTGCATTAAGAACAATTAGTACCTGGATGGAGGCACAGTGTGAGCGCTTGTGCATTTTTAATATAAAGGGGTAATTTCTATACCATACCTGGCTATCAGGAGGTATGTTTAAAAAATGTTTAAATGCACAACAGTAATATCACTGGTGTCCATCCATGACCATATAGTTAATGGAGTTTGTTTTTAAAATAATAGTTTATGTGAAATATATTAACATTTTTATTATGAAATGTATTGACATATAGGTGTTATTTTCACTTAAATTTGAATGAACTGCCACATATGGTAAAGTTAATGATGATTGGACACTTGCTTGATATAGTCACATGATTTGTAACTATTTAAACTGCTCTGTGATCATGGTCAATAGATCACTCTGAGGATGCATGGCAGTGACCATGTGAAACGTCAGTAGTTTCTGCAGCCTAACCAACAGCCTGTAAGCTCCTGATTTTTTTGCAGTACGTTTTGCACTACAATACTTATACTAAAGGACTAGTTGCCTTATTTTTGCAGTCATGCACGCGTCTGTTTACCATGGGTGCTGTTTTGATTACAGAAACCCTTGTGTACTCTTCAGCTGGTGCTTTGTTAGTTTCTTCATCAGGTCACCGCTGTACAGAACTTGTTCTGTGTGGTTTCTCTTATGACTAGTTCAATAAGGACTTGAAGACAAAATTTGGCAAAGTTTAGTATATTACAGTAGGACTGAACAATAACAAACGTTATTGTAATATGGAGTGGAGATGATGTCTATCATCCCATTTCCATTTTAATTCTAGAAGGACTTTAACTAATGGCGACACATTCTAGAGGTATTCAGAAGGCCAATGAGTTGACTTCAAAAGCTATAGGTCTTGGAGTATTTTGGCTGCCAAAATTTGTCAACTGGAATTATTTTGACTTCCAAAATATTGAAAGCTGGAGTATTTTAACTCCAGTAAAACTGAAATGACTTCCGAATTTCAACTCATGGAAGTATTGGACTTCCACCCAAAAAAAATTATGTGAAGCCCTGATTTTATCTTCAAGTATGAAGGGGCAGGACCATAACTCATGAGTGGCAGAGCCACGAGTTTCTTATGAAAATCCTGTCCCCTCACAAGTGATGATGAATGGCATGTTTTGAGTCAGACCATTGTGTATTCAGTTTATACTTGTTAAAGTTTCTAAACCTGCTGTTCGTTTGAAGATCGAACCATTATTTTTTATTTTAAGTGCTGTCTTCAGTTTTGTATCAGTATTGAGAAAGCTGTTCTCTGATTGGTTTAGTACTCCATTATGATGAAACCAACCTTTAAGATATCAGTTATGACAAGATTAATACAGAGGATAATGCCTGAGTCAAAGTGGTTAACCACAATGTAATCACCTCAAGCAGTTGCCAGGACAACCAAGTACGCTCTCAAGGTTTACAGTTGTCATGGCAACCGTAAGAGGTGATTACGCCCGTGGTTGACCACCATTACTCAGGCATTGTATTTTATAGTGTATGGAAAAACTAGCCACTGTGGTAAAAAAAATACAGTTTTTTCAATGTGCATTTGTTCTACAGCTTGGCTATGAATGCCTCCTGCTGTGTGTGTTGAGCAACTGAAGTGCTGAAATTAATCATTACAATCTATACTGCAGTGGTTCTGTAACTGTATGAATGGAATGTGTATTTTGAATGAATGTCCAAGCAGCAGATCGCCTTTTCTTTCCAAGAATTTTGACAGGTGGAGACATTCTATCCTGTAATCCCATCATTATGACATAGTTAAGCAAGGTTTACAGCATACCGATGTCATAACGATGGGATTATCAAGTTATAAACTGATTGAAATCATGGGGATAATAGACACTGTCCATGCATTATAATAAGATATCATGATACTTTGAGGTTATCTACAAAGATATCACCTATTAATTTGCTTTTTGCATCTCATAATGGCCCCTACGCATTAAGGGTCAGGTTGCCTACGCGCCGCAGATGCGTAGCACATAGGCAACCCTACATTTGAATGCAGTGAGCCAGGTTTCCACAGAGCCCTGTGCACATTTATGGAAGAGATGTGCATCCCTTCCACACAGGATCCCCTGGACGGTCATGCAGCTATGCACATGGCCGGTCCAAGGCGTGTCTGGCGGTGCGTCTGCACTCTTTACCATTCACAGAGTGCCAGGCAAGGCAGACACAGGATATGATAACAGGGACCCTACCATATCATTTGCATGCCCCTTCAGTTTACACTCACCAGCTGCAGCCTGATGAAGAATCCCCCCACCATGCTGCCCAGCCCTTTGGGCTGACTGAGAGGTCCAGGAGCAGCCATTCAGGCACTCACCCCCTTTACAAAAACTGTATGGCCCACATCATCCCCAAATCCTCTGTTCCTCATGGATCAGGAGATCCACTATGGGACCAGGTTGGAAATCTGGCTGGATACCTATCTGTGTCCTCCAGTCTGCACCCCCCCACCCAGTAGCATGCCAGGAGGGGCAGAGATGCAGACAGGCACCACATGCATCTGTCCATGGGTAGAGAGCTGCACAGGCTAGGTACACACCTCTCATGCATACCCAGCTTGCATTCATGCATAGCCTCCCACATACAGTTAATCTGAATGTGTGAGTGGGCAGGACCATAGCTTATGAGTGGCAAAGCCATGAATGAGTTATGAAAGTCCTGACCCCCTCACAAATGATGGATGATAAACTGTGTATTCTGAGTCTGATTGTTGAATATTTCATTTATACAGCATCAGTTTACTGTAGCTTTTAAACCAGTTGTTTATTTGAAAGATTGAACTGTTTTTCTTTGATTTCAACAGCTAACTTTAGTGCTGCACTAGGCAATTGTGATATCAGCATTGTGAAAGCTGCTCTGTGATTGGTCAGTACACCATTGTGATGAAGCTAATCTTCAAGATATTAATTATGACAGCACTAACAACAAGATATCTTCATATCTTGAGGTTAGCTACAAAGATATTTCTTGTTATCTGTCCATTTTATCCCCAGTGGTGTTGCATAAAGCAATAATAGACTTACAAAAGAACAAATATGCAGTCAAAAACACCGTAACAAATGTCTGACCTGCAGAACTTGTAATTCTCCCATTTTGTTTCTATCAACATTAATACTCTTCCACACTTACTGTCACATCCTCATTATGGCATTGGGCTGTGACTCAGTTCCCTTACAGCTGAGATTGGCATCAGACTTAACTTAACAAGCATTTGTCAATGCCGAATGTTTGCTTGCTGGCATTGGCATTGGTAGTGTAGAAGTTACAGAGCTGCATAATAGGAATGGCAGCGAAGTATTGAACTGAACCCAACCCCACCACCACCCTGCAGAGAGTGACAGGCATTGGGGTGTGCCTTTGGGTCGTCAGGCATAACGACCATGCCATTTCACCACACCCTACCCTGCAGACACTGACAAGTGTCACGGTGTGCATTGGGGTCTTTGGCCATTATGCGCACCCCATTCCATCAGGAAATATGGTGAGATGGGTGCTGTATAGGAGAATGGGGTGAAGTTTGGGCCCGAAGAGTCCGAGGCACACCTTGATGCCTCTCAGTGGCTGCAGGGTGTGGGTGGGGGTGGAATGGTATGAGCATGACAGGCAAGAATCCCAAGTCACACCCCTGATGCCTGTCATTCTCTACAGGGTGGGGCATTATGGTCGGAAACCCTAACGCCTCAGGCATTCATTGGTATTTTCACTCCAATTTTTCAACATTTTTTTTTGTGACCCCCACCTCATGAACAGTGACAATATCAGTTTGTTGGCCGGAAACTGCTTTTGCACAGCGACTATGGCATTTAGCACCACAGGTGCAAAAACACATTCCGAACAGGATGTGAAAAATGACAGCGGTACTGTTCATGGGAGGTGTAAAAAATGGCAATGTTGAAAGTCTGCTGTGAAAATCTTAAAAAAACTGGTGAAGTCACGAGCGTGCATAGAAACTGTGCAACGCACACCCGTAATGTAACTAGTTTGGGGATTTTTTTTACAGCAGATTGTTAACACAGGCATTTTGGGGCCTCCGATCATGAACAGTGTCAGTGTGATTTTCTTTATCTGTCCCGAACAATGATTTCCCACAGCGACCACACATTTTTGTGCTGAAAGTGTGAAAACACATTTCGGCCATGTTGTGGAAAATGACAGCTGTACTGTTCATAAGGAGGTGTGAAAAATGCCACTGGTGAAAATCTGGACTGAAAATATTACAAATTCATGAACCTACAAGGGTGCGTGGAAACTGCACAATGCTCACTCGTAACATAGTCATTTTATGGAGTTTTGTCACCAAATTTTCAACATAGCCATTTTAAGACCTCTGCTCATGACCAGTGTCACTGTGATTTTCTTAATCTGTCCCAAACATTGTTTTCACACGACTGTACCATTGTGCACGCTACATGTGTGGAAACACATTTGGGGCGAGATGTGAAAAATGGTAGCTGTACTGCTCATTAGGAAGTGCGGTAAAATGGCACTGTTGAAAATCTGGTGTGCAAATATTACAAATTCGCAAACTTGCCAGCGTGCGTAGGAACTGCGCAACGTGCGCTCCTAAAACAGTCATTTTTGGGAATTTTTTAATCAAATTTTTAACACAGCCATTTTAACACCTCTGCTCATGACCAGTGTCACTGTGACTTTCTTAACGTGTCTTATACATTGATTTCGCACACCGACTGTGCCATTGTGGGCTACATGGGCAGAAACACATTTTGGGTGAGATGTGAAAAATGACAGCTGTGCTGCTCATAAGGAGGTGTGGTAAAATGGCAATGTTGAAAATCTGGAGTGAAAATATTGAAAATTTGTGAACTTACGAGCGTGTGTAGGAACTCTGCAACGCACGCTCATAAAACAGTCATTTTTAGGAATTTTTTCACCAAATTTTCAACATAGCCATTTTAAGACCTCTGCTCATGAACAGTGTCACTGTGATTTTCTTAATGTGTCCCGTACATTGATTTACGCACACCAACTCAGCCATAATGCGCTATAGACGCAGAAACACATTTTGGGTGAGATGAAAAATGACAGCTGTACTGCTCATAAGAAGGTGTGGTAAAATGGCAATGTTGAAAATCTGGAGTGAAAATATTGAAAATTTGCGAACTTACAAGCGTGCGTAGGAACTGCACAATGCACGCTAGTAAAACAGTCATTTTTAGGAATTTTTCCACCAAATTTTCAGAATAGGCTTTTTGATAGCCCATCTTATGTACACTGGCAGTGTCATTTCATTAATCATTCTGGAAAGGTGATTTCAAGCAGTGGCTACGAAATCACCCTTCGGGCCCGAGTAACGCCATGACAGTGCAAGAACTCATGAGGCGGGGTCCCAAAGACCCCATGTTGAAAATTTGGTTCAAAAATTCCAAAAAATGCCTGAGATATGCAACAAAGTTTAAAAAACCCTATCTATCCCATTATACAGCTTACGGCACTTCCTCAGTTAGATTCGGCTTTGAAGAGTGCAGAGCGTGTTCGGTCCACTGAAGATCGTCGCGCCAGACTCCGGAGTAGTATGGGGTGAGGGAGAGGTGTGTGGGGAGGCAGGGTGCGCAGTGGGTGGGTGCTGGTTGTGGGGGGTAGGGAGACTGCGAGGGACCATTTTTTTCTTTACAGGTTTTTTTTGTTTTAAAAGACAACGCGGGACGTTTGCCATGCTGGGGTGGGCTCCCAGCATGGCAGAAGGATGGCTGGGGGGATGTGGAGCTGACTGGGATTGGGCACTCCCTTTGGCCATGGCATCTGTTGCCATGCTGGGGTGGGCTCCCAGCGTGGCACCCTGTACTCTGGGGGGGGACACAGTGGAGCGATGGGGATTGGGCACCCCATCGGCTATCTGACGTAACCACGCTGAGGTGGGCACCCAGCGTGGATATGAAGACTGTGTTTTGAGGCACAGCACCGACGGGGATTGGGCACCTCGCCGGCTATACAGTGCATGCTGGGGGCAGTATATGTGTGTGTGTGTGTGTGTGTAGGGGGAGCGCGCATGAGCAGGTGATATCTGATCGCTGCTCACTGAATCATAGCTCCCCCTTTCAACTGTATGCCACTGCATTTTGGAGCTGTCATAGACAGCTGCTGCAGTCATTGGAGAACTGCGGCCGTGCCTGCAAACACACTGACTGAATTAGAAGAGGGCTGACACACCTCCGAAAACTCTGATGATGGCACTATGTTTCTTGCACATGCATGCAAGCAAACACAAAAATGCTAGACTGAGAATGTTCCACACTCAGACAGGGAGAACCCTGCTGAGTCTTGGAAAAGACACAAGAAATATAGCAAAATCTTGTGAGTTGATTTAGTGAATGCACTTAAACATTTTCAAAAAGCATTTAAAAGTGGGGATTGAACACTAATATACGATATGCTTGATAACTTTGTACTGAGTGTGAAAGACGATTAACTTTGATAAGGCAAACTAAAAGAATGACAAGTTCTGAAAGTAGAAAGAAAAGGTAAAGCCATTACAGGGCACGGGGTCATAATGTCACAAGACATTATGCTGCATGGCAAAATCGCGCTGCCAATACAGCGCGGTTTATGCATGTCTTTTTCTGGGGGACTCTGCCCCCCACACCCGTTATGGGGCTGTGCCCCTCAGACTCCCCACTAAAGATTCTCAACTCCGGGGGGGGTCCAACTCGGGGACCACACAAGTCAGAAAAAAATAAAATGTTTCTGAGACCGGGAATCAAACCCAGTCCCAGATGCAGCGCCTACGTTCCTACTGCTGTGGCTCAGTCCTGTGAGCCACGGCAGCTGCTCATCAGAACCTGCTCCCTGCAGAGTTTTTATCCTCTGCCTGGGAAAGCGCTACTGGTGTGTGGTATTGCACCAGTAGTGGTAGCATACTGCGCTGTACCGGGTTAGCCACAATGTCGTATGCTAGTAAGCGTGCGACATTATGACCCGGTAGGCCATTAAAGCACCTTAATAAAATCTTTTGTTTATTTTATGAATATATTGTGCATAGTCTTAAACTAAATAAAGTTATGCAAATTGTGGGGCAATAAAAAAATGGGATTTTGTCCCTTTATTTCTTTTGGTTGCTTTATAGACCCTGAAAGGATTAAATACCACTATGAGTGAGAGGTGAACCCTTTGTATGGTGTTTCAGATTAGATATTTTTGATATCTGTCTATCTATCTATCGGAGCAAATTCTATCTATGATATTAGAACAATTATATCTATATATTAGAACAAATGAAAGAGACTATATCCTTTTCATATCAGAAGACTTGAGATTCTAGAGATGGGAGGGACCTTTCAGCTGTTATCACCTGCTAAGGTGTGGTTGTCTCTTAAAGAAAAACAGTACATATTCTTTGAAGTTGACCAGTTAGTCACCTTTATCAGAACACAATATGAAGAAGATTTCAAGGAAGGTGAATCCCCAATGGATTCAGGTAAGGAATTATCCGGCATCGTACAAGACACAGAAGAAGGCATGATCTGATGAAAAGACCAGAATAATCAACTGGAATGTTTCTTTTTTCCCTTTTTTTCTCTTCTCTCTCTGTAAATTGTTTCTATAGTAATACTATATTATCCTGATCCTGATGGCTGAAATGGGAACATGGCAATTTATTTATTCGCTGTAGTTTGTGTTTATTGGAATCTCTGTTTTGAAATATCTAAAGCTCTGATTCCAGCAGGGGACTCAAAGTTACCCATCTATTTAAAATACTATCTTTTTGCCCTGTATAGATAGATAGACAGACAGACAGACAGATAGATAGATAGATAGATAGATAGATAGATAGATAGATAGATAGATAGATAGATAGATGAACAGTACACACCACTTAATGGGGACGCTGTTAATAGGGAGAACCTGGTTAATCAGGACATCTCAGCCGGAACCAGTTTTCACCCCATTAGTTCCTACAGTCTGTTATCAACAACCTTTTAATAGGGACTAAAGTAGCTGGTTAATTGGGATGGTCAGCATGCAAAGTAAAATGTTAGAGGCTCTTGAGAGTCCTCAGTTGTGCCAGTCGCTGCTTGTACATGGAATATGAGATGAGCTAATATAAGATATCAGAAATATCTTCTTGAATTGTACTTGACCTCTGACCTCATGAGTGGGAAAGCCACAAGTCAGGTCACAAGAGGACAAATACAATGAAAGAAGATATTTCTGCTGTAGTACATTAGCGCACCTCTTATTTGATGTATACAACAGGGCCTGAATGTTTCATAAATAAAGCTATAAACAAGTCATTTGCTTTTTTCATTCAGTTTTTATGGTTGTTTCTGTGAATGGAGTCTCTCTGAAGAATGTATGAAGGAATGATTGTCAAGATAGCATTGTTATGAGGTAATGTGATATGTCCTGTTGCTTCTGCTCAATTGTCAGTGGGTAATGTGTGATGTAGATAAGTGGTGATATTTTGGTATCTAAAAGGGGATATCTTAATGTAATACATGATAGGACCTTTTCCCCATAGAAGCCCATTATTGTGTATTTCCCTGTATATCTCATCAATTAAACCTATCAATACATCCCAAACAATTAAAGCTGTATACCTCCCAATTAAAGGTGTGTACCTCCATACTGAAACCTGAATAACATGGGGTAAAGCACCCATAGACCAATATTATGACCATCAAAAAAAACGACTTAATAACCAATTGATTCAAATAAACACATCAATGAACACACCAACGGAACCAGTTAAGAAATGTCTATGCTAATTAGCACACCTAATAAAGCCCCTGACAAAAACACAGCCTTATCTAATATAAGCTCCCTGACAAAAACATAGACTTCAGGTACAAAAAAAGGCAGCATCCACATGTATTATATAAATAAAACAATAGAGAAATGTGATGCATAGGGATATAATTCAATCAACGCGGGGTCCTAATGAAGTCATAATGCCACTCACTCTTCGTGCTCATGGCTTATTGACCTAATTAAGACCCCTCAATGGAATTAGATCTCTATACATCACACTTACCTATAATTTATTCTATATTTATACAATGAGGTGAGACAAAAATGAACAGATAAATGAAATATTTACTTGGCAGTAGGACATGGAGTGATGATAAATCATTTATCATCGTTAGAGGTGGGTCATCACCATTTATCATCACTTGATGCTGGTCACACAAGAGCTCCTAACCAATGGAACAGCAGCTTGAACAATGCCTGATGACATCACAATAACCTCTGCTGCACTCAAATAGAGCAGTGAAATCAAACAGCACAGTTTATGCTTCATTAAAAGAACTAATCTGAAAGCTTTCCGATTTAAAATACATTGTATAACTTGGACACACAATGGCCTCACTCAGAATATGACATTTATCATCACTTGCGAGGGGGCAGGAGTTTCATAAGTCACTTGTGGCTCTGTTATTTGTGAGTTATGGTCCCCCCCCACTCATGATGATAAATGGCATATTCTGAGTCTGGCTATTGTGTATCCCATATATCTTGAAACTTAGCTGAAAGATATCACTAGTTATCTTTATAGATTTATATCCACAGATGTTGTATACATGTATATATGTGCATGCTTCCTTCTGAGTAAATGAAATATTTTCTTCTTTTTTATAACCCATGATCTTGCTTTCTCCACATTTAATGGACTGGATACTATCATTTGTGTAAGTGTTAGTTGACTACATGTTATACCTAAAAATCAATTTATAAAGCCCTGTTTTGAGTAGAGAATTCTAAACAGTTATAAATAAGGGAAGTGCCTACTTGACATGTGGAAAAGGAAACCCATCCTTCAGTAAGAATTTTTCATAAAATGTTTGTGTAAATATATAATTGATACCAATGTAGGTGATGTACTGTACATATGTTAGTGTAATATAGCTCCTGTGCACCCTGATGAAGTATTGTTCTGCAAACATTTGTGTCAGTACAAGTACGTTCGAACAATGATGAATTAAAAACTTAATTTTTGATTCACAAATTAAAGTGTGGTGGTGAGTGGAGCCACTTGTCAAGATACTGTAGCTCCTCCTTGATTCTCTTGAACTCCATCTGGATCTAATATCTTGCTTGTGTTATCCATCTTGAGTATTCTTTCAACTCCTTCAGTTCTTCTGTATATGTTGTGTAGTGTTTCTCCTTGTGCTTCTTGCAATAAAATTTCATTGTCAGTTACTATGCCGTCCTTCCTTCTCCACCGCGAATACTGGTGCAAAAAAAAAACATACTTAGACATCTCACCATCTCTCTAGAACCTTGTGTGTCATCCATTTTGGACTGCATATTCTACTATTAAACTTCATTCTTTGTGGGATGCATTTGTGTATTCACTTATCCTTGTGATTTCTAAAGATACCCCACTGTTGCTTAATATGAATGCTGTCAAGGTTACCTTCCCAGTCTACCTTTATTGTAATCTGCCTCACTTATTCAAAGTTCACCCTGTGTAGGAGAATTGTACAGTATATGTTACCCCTCAATATTCTCTTTCTCTCTCTCTCTCTCTCTCTCTCCCTCCCTCTCTCTCCCCCCTTCCTTTATCTCTCTCTCTCTCCTCTCCCTTTCTCTCTCTGTCTCTCTCTCTGTCTTTCTCTTCTTCTTCTCAATAAACTACAATTTGACTTGACTGTCCTCTCCTCCAAAACTATATCTGGGAAGTTAAAGTCCCACAGCAAACACATGCTTCCCTTTACTGAAGATTTCCTAATCTGTTCATATTGTTTTTAAATCCTGATATTCTTTCTAATCTGAAGGTCTGAAACATAACTTCACTGTGGCCATATCTCCATTTCTGCTGATACCCTTAGCCAGAGTGTTTTGCTCCATTCTGAATCGAGGTCATTTATTTCAAGTACCTACTGTACAGTTGGCTTCTAATGCATAATGCTATCTCTTCTCCTTTCTTCCATGATTTCTGTCCTGAACAGTTTGTAGGTGTCCAGCTCTATTCACTGTAGGTCCACTTCATCCCACTATGTCTCTGTTACCCCCACAATGTTCAGTTCTTCTAAGGCTGCATATGACTCCATGCATAGCAGATGTGATTTGTAATGCATAACTTTATTTGCATTTATCACATAATACTAATTGAATAGTTTATTCAGCTGAAACACTAAAAAAGCAAATACTGACAAAAAAAGTGTTATTTAGCAATTCCTTTCAACAACAGTGATACATTTTTTCCTCCTCTACAAATGTGCAAAAGTTTCTACCAGCATGGCGTATGAGAGTACAGGCTACAATGTACCCCACTAGGTTGCTGTGCTATGCCTTAACTTCAGTCCCACTTCATCTGGCTGTCATGCTGGGTGCGCACAGTCTGTGCAGATAACACGTTTATCTATGGATGGCTCCTCTATGTATAGCTTCTCTTTCTCCAAGCCATCTGTGGGAGACATTGTGAAATCTTAGCCATAATTTAGTACCTTCAAGGGCAGAAGGAGTAGTAACATTACCTTAATTCCTGGTACACACATATAACATATCACAAATGCCAGCTGTGCTGTGACCTTGATAGCCATGGATTTATCAAGCACAAGACAAAAACAGTAAGCTGACTTGATATAAACATAGCTAAGAATTCACATTCCACAAGCACTAAGGATCTGTGCATAGTCCTTCATAGTCTGATGTAGACAACAGCAGGTCCTGAATCTGACAGGCATTCTGCAAACAAGTATCAGGCCATTTTCCAAAACTGCATCCTTCACAAACCCCCTCATCTGTGAAAAGTTTGCCTCTGCAAAACAACTGTAGAGCTGCAAAAAAGCTAGCAAGATGCAGACCATGAAGTCAAAGCAATGTTCTCTTTGTCCAGTTTATTTCCAATCTCAGAAATGTCTTTCGCCATTCCTCTCGTTCATATTTTCTGGCATATGACAAATGTGTGATTCTGACATGCTACTGGCATTAGACTTCTTGGGCCAGATATTAAAAACTTTGCGCTGAGCACAAACCATTTGTGCAGGTTTTGCACCCCGTTTGCGCATGGCTGCAATATTCAAAAGACCAAACGATAATGTATGCGTGGTGCAAGGGGGGGGCATGAATACAGTTACAATGGTATATTCAGCACATTAGCGCTGCGCAACATATGGTAGTGTGACACAGAGCACAGCGGAAGATCTTCTTCGAGGGTATCTCGCAGCAGGTAATACACTTTGGTATCCACCAGAGAGCGCTTTTGTTAACAGTAGCATTCACTAGCACTGCTGACCGGGGTCTGCCCACAATTACGTCATCATGTTTACTTCTTTAAATACATGGGTGGCCTCAAGCGGCCTTAGTTCTTTTTCCTGCCATCTCTCAGCTCCCTGCATGAGTAGCTTTCGCTTCAAGTGTCTCGACATCACCATTGACATGGAAATAGAAGTCAGAACAGTTCACCATTCATTTTCTTTTTTTCACCTCGGCTTTCTGGATGTCCAGTTCAGAATCGTTATTTCAAAAGTTCCCTTGTGGCAGGAAAATTTACAGATGAAATATGCATTCCTTTTGTGTCCGCTGTCTGAGGGCTGCCCATAATGTGTCTACCTGTGCTCACTTCCAGGACTTCATGTAGGGACATATGTGGGAGGTACAGGGGACGGAGGGTGACACCCATGGCTGAAGTCCTTGCAGAGGTGTCCACAGCATCATACCCTGCCTGAAGCAAATGGTGGGAGAGGCTGGCACCAGTTGCAAAAGTGGCCAAAAGCTGTTCCTTTTCCGCCAAGTGAGAAAGCTCATTGGCAACCTCTGAAGCCACAGTCCAGAGGATCTTCTGGTACTTTAGCATGTGGCCAATATAATTCAGTATACTCAGATTCATAGTGGCAGCCTGGTATACTCTTCTGCCCATTAAGTACCAGCATAGGGACTCCCAGTCAGGGGGAAGGATGTCTGACTTTATGCCAGATGTACAACAGACCATTCTCAATGCCCCATTTAATGGACATAAACTCTTCAACTTGGATACTCAGACCATTCTGGATGATCTTCAGGCTTCAGATCATACCCTCAGAACAGTACACAGAATGTACCACACGTCACAACCTACGGGCCAAAGAAAATACTATCAGCCCTTCCAGTTCCTCAGGGCCAGCCATCAGTACAGCACGGCCCATCAATCTACTAGGGGTCGGCAGCAAACCCAGCCTGCTAGCCATCCGACTGTCTCTAAGGGTGCTTGGACCACCCCTTCTGTGGTGGCTGGTGCTCCGCAGTCTTTTTAACTCCATCATCTACCTCCTCAACATCCTTCCACTGGCCTCAGAGACTATGGGCGGCCACTTCTCTCTTCATTTAGAGGCATGGCAACAAATCACAACTGACGAGTGGGTACTACAAATTATTCAAACAGGACACACACTGGAACTTATTCCCCCCCACCCTTCACCCCTCACTCTGTCACACACCCACTGGATCATATTCCAATACTTCTAGAGGAACTGGCATCCCTCCTCCAGAACAACTTGATCCAATCCATGCACCCAGATGAACAGCAACAGGGATTTTACTTCCATTTTTTTCTGGTATCAAACATACAGGGGATCAGCACCCAGTTCTGGATTTCAGGGATCTAAATTTGTACATTCAATGCCAACAATTCAGAATGGTGATTCTAGCCACACTATTTCCTCTTCTCCATCAAGAAGATTGGCTTTGCGCTCTTGACATGAAGGACGCCTACCTTCATATCCAGATCCATCCAGCGCATCATCACTACCGCTGTTTCCAGCTGCTAGATCATCACCACCAGTTCAGAGCATTACCCTTTGACCTGTCCTCGATGACAACAATATTCACAAAATGTCTAGTGGTGGTGGCCGCTGCCCTGTTGCATGAAGGACACTTCGTCTTCCCCTAACTCAATGATTGGCTCATCAAGGCCTCCACCATGGAGGGGTTGCTGTGGTCACTCCAGGCCACCTTCCAGCTCTTTTAGGACGTAGGCATTACTGTCAATCTGCCAAAATCCTATCTGGAAGTGACACAACATCTCCAATATATAGGAGCTATACTAGACACGCATCTCAGTTGAGCATTCCTTCCCGAGAACAGATGTCAGAAACGTATGACAATTGCTGCGCACTGTTGGTCCATTCTGCATGTCACGGCCCATCAGTACATGTGCCTGTTGAGCCACATGGCCACCGCCATCTCCACTGTCCCCCAGGTCCAGTTACACATGCAATGGGTTGAATGGGTCCTACAACACCAATGGCAACAACACACTGGGGGCTTTGAAGACCGGATTATCATCACCCAGTGCTCCACCACACTCTGACTTGGTGGATGCTACAGTCCAATCTAGATCAAGGCATTCCCTTTCAGACTCCACCACCATCCCAGATCCTGACCACGGACACTTCCACTCTGGATTAGGGTGCCCACCTTGGTCCCCATCAAACACTGGGGTCTTTAGGACGCCACCACCACTTCACTCCATACAAATCTTCTCAAGATGAGGTCGGTCCATCTCGCATTATACATCTTTCAACCATATCTGGTCCCAGGACCCCTCCTGGTACAGACGGACAACACCTGTGTCATCTTTTGCATAAACAAACAAGGAGGCATGAAGTCCCAACACGTAGGCAGTCCAAGTCTGGTGAGAGACTCTAAGCCAACAACTCCTACTCATGGCAGTTCATTGCTAGCAGCCCAGAATGTCTTGTCAGATCATCTCAGTCACCATGCTTAGGGTCATGAGTGAACCTTGCACACCTCAGTCCTCTAGGACATCTTTCACCTTTGGGGCACGCAGATGGTCTACCTCTTTGCATCCCCGGACAACCACTGGCTACGTCACTGCTACTCTATTATGCCGGACAATGAGGGGCACTCTACCGATGCTCTCTCCCTAACTTGGCAGGGACAATTTTTATATGCCTTCCCCCCCCACCCATCCTTCTCCTCCAGCGTGTCTTCCTGAAACTTCAGCTAGAGCCCACAACCATGATACTGATAGTTCTGTTCTGACCCTGACAAATCTGATTCCCTCTTCTCCAGCAGCTGTTGGTCGCTGGTACCCTTCCCCTTCCCTTCATCAGGACCTACTCACACAGCATCACGGGTCTCTCCTACACTCCAATCTTCCACTCCTTACACCTTCATGCGTGGCTCCTGAGGATATTTTTATAAATAGACCACTAGTCTCAGCAATGGTAGTGACCATTCTATTGGCTTCCAGAAAACCGTTCATCAGGGAAAAATGATCTCACAAAGTGGAAACGCTCCGCTAATTGGGCGGCTGCCCACAGCCTTGACCCCTTTTCCTGTCATCTCCCTGATATCCTGGACGACGTATCCACCCTTTCCTCAAAAGGATTGATTTACTCATCCATCAAGGTACACTTAGTACCCATTTTGGCCTTTCACGAGCCCACAGAGGGCCATCAGGTCACCCAGCAGGACCTTTCCCCCATGTTCCTAAAGGGCATATTACATCTTTAGCCCCCCATTCAGAGGCCAGTACCTCCTTGGGACCTCAATTTCGTTAATAGAAAAGCTAACTCTGGCACATTTCAAACCAGCTGCTACTTCCAACATGCGTTTTCTGGTATAGAAAATGTTATTCCTAGTGGCTAGTACCTCTGCTCACCACATCTCTGAGCTCCAGACCCTTATGTGCTCCAAACCTTACTTTGTCTTCCACAAAGATAGGGTCTCTCTTCATACTAACCCAGCCTTTCTTTTGAAGGTCTTATCGGAATATACGCTGAACCAATCCATACGCTTATCAGTTTTCTACCCAGATCACTCCAATCCTGGTGAATTCCTCTTACATATCTAGGATGTGC
This sequence comes from Neoceratodus forsteri, assembly GCA_016271365.2. Lineage (NCBI taxonomy): Eukaryota > Metazoa > Chordata > Ceratodontiformes > Ceratodontidae > Neoceratodus > Neoceratodus forsteri. Next base: position 1,792,991 of record CM057450.1, on the reverse strand, counting down.
ATCGCATCCTACATTTCTACGTCGCACACTCCAAAGCCACACATAAATCCAAACAGCTTTTTGTCACCTTTGCTCAAGGCAAGGAAGGTTTACCAGTCACCAAGCAAACTTTATCAAATTGGCTTGCACATTGCATAACCTACTGTTACAATAAATATTAAAAACCCTTACCGGGCACAGTACATGCTCACTCCACCTGGGCTCTGTCTAGAACTGCTGCATGCTTCCTTGGAGTCTTGATCACTGACATCTGCGATGCTGCTCCCTGGTCTATTGTGCACACCTTCACAAAGCACTGCAGCACAGACATGGCCTCTAGGCACCGCTCTGCTTTCGGGTGTGCCATCCTCCTGGGCCTCCTTTCCTAATTGTCCTCCCATCCCACTCCACTCCTTGCGAATAATCCCAAGTGTATTGCCTGCTGCAAGAGATACCCTTGAAAAAGATAGTAGTTTCATGCTAACCATAATGGTAGATCTTCGAGAGGATGTCTTTCAGCAGGTACTTTCCCTCCCTCTGTCACCCTCCTTCTCGGAGAGAGCAGTCTTCTGCAACTTCCTCAGCATGAAAAAGAAATTGTGCCTCTGCCCTTCTCAGTTCCCTTCAGAGTCTTGCTCCACGAGCTGATCGCCGGTGGGGAATTGAGGCCGCTAGGGGCGGCCCACATATTTATCGAAGTAAACACGATGACGTCATTGTGAGCAGCCCCCAGTCAGCACGGCTACCGAAAGCTACCATTGACAAGAGCGCCCTCTGGTGGATACCCAAATGTATTACTTGCTGCAAGAGATCCTCTTGAAGATCTACTGTTACGGTAAGTACAAAACTGTACTTTGCTGCCCATAAAAAGGTAGCCTTAACACTGGGCAAAGCAAGGATGGGGGTGTGTGGACACAGCAGCAACAGGCAACAAGGCTGTATGCAACAACAGCATCATGATGTACCTGATGACCACAGTCATTGGGCAGGAAGAAGAGAGGGCAGAAGACCACCCTGGGCCACTCTGTATGCCAAGGAAGAGATATGATGCAAAAGGATGGTACCGGCCACAAGTCCTAACATGGTACCATGGCGGTGCCCTTGTCACCTTCATCTGACACCAGTCACAACTCTGCCAGGCATTTGAATGTGACCTGTTGCCCACTGGACACCTTGTCGGTGAGTATGTGCAGCACACATACCCAATCCCCCCATGGGGGTACACCAACACGATATAGCACACACAGGCTGCACTGAGGGGAGGGAGGGTGTTAAGGGGAGGGTGTACAGGTGCCCAGAATGCACCGCATAGTAGGTGGTACTACACAGCTGGGGTCATCCACACAGTACACAAGTTCCAGTAAGGGAATGCCCCTGACATCATAGGGCCTGCATGATGGTATGTGTCTGCCCCCCCCCGGCACATATCGCACACCTGTACATACACTCTGTCATACACAGACAGCCATGTGTGTATTACTGTGAGAATCCCATGCCACTGGCACAGCATATGTGGGTTACAGGACAGTATGACAGTGTTGTCCACTGTTAGTACATGCCTGCCAGCTGTGCCTGTCTATGTGTGGATAGCAGCATTCAATGTTACCTTAAACGCCGTATGCATTGATGTGTCCCTCACAATACTGGCTACTGTCAGTGTCAGTGGCTCAGTGTCAGTGGCTCAGTAGGTAGCACACTCGCCTCTGAGGCCGGGAGATCAGAGAGCTGTGGGTTCAGTTCCCACATCTGGCACTTAGGTTAATATCCCAGTACTGACACTGTAGTGCAGCATGGGAGGGCTGCTGCACTTCTGAGGTGCCGTCTTTCGGATGAGACATTAAACCGAGGTCCCATCTGCCTGGATTGGTGGTAGTTCAGATGGATGTTAAAGATCCCATGGTACTTATCGGAAAAGAGTAGGGGAATTTCCCCCTTGTCCTGGCCAAATTTCCCTCATTCACTAAAAATACCACCAACAGCTTAATCTGGTTCAGGGTCAGCTGGCATTCATCTGTATCCCCCTCCCCCGGGTCGTGCCTGAAAATAGGCAGGATTTGTCTAGTGCACTTACCCGGTCAACAAAACTAAATAAATAAATACCCATGGTACTGTAGCATACTATTCACACTGTAGCAGACACAGCAATATGTCTATGGCATGCAAAACAACCACCCATGCCTGTGGAGCTTGTCTCCTGGGACACAACAGTCTGTGCTGCTGTGTACAAACCCAGCCTGCAGCTACTGACTTCTAGTTCCAATGTGCTATGTAGGTGGTGCTGTGTGCACCCTGAAATAGCCCAAGCAATCTACACATGGTAATGCATGCAAAACAGTCCATAATGATCTACTAATGTGGCTGTTTGCCCTCAGGATGCCTAAGTAGGCTCATTTGCATATTCATTTTGAATATGGCAGACCTGTTTGCCCTGTGCAAATGTGTTTGCCCTGGGCAAAACGTGTCTGAGACTTAGCATGGCTCTACAGTATTTTGCCTGCACTGTTGTTTGCAGTTGCTATGCACCACTTCTTTGCTGGTGCCCACAATGGCAACGTGGTTTACCTGTGCCTGACTCCACCTCTGTGTGCACTGGGCTGCTGTTGTTGTTTGCACTGCCCAGTTCCTATATTCAGAGCTGTCTTCTTTGCTGGGCTGTCTTTGCACTGCACTTACAGCCATGTTTGCTGACCTTTGTTTGCCTGCTATATTCAGCAGAGTTTGCCCCTTGGCTATTCCTTTGAATACTGTGTGCAATTGGATGTGGGCTCATTTTGCCCACTGGGCAGTGCGAATTTTGCCAGTGTGCAAAGTTTTAAATATTGAGCCACGTATTTCTTGCAAAGACTTTTCCTGGAGATCACATGGAATGTAAGTCTAGTCATGTTGATGAAGTCAAGAATACCCTAGTTCTCTAAACAAGTTTTGTTCTGAACTATTGTTTTCTTTTTTCTCTGGATGTGTCACATTATCATGAAAAACACTTATGGCTTATTTACTGGTACCAGGGCCACCTTAAGAATTTGAGGCATGCATACATGTGATACGTCCAACTTGCTTAAGAGGGAGATTTGGGTCAAATTAGGAGGGAGATTGACCTGCCAACTTGTTTAAGAGGGAGATTTTGGTCAAATTAGGAGGGAGATTGGCCTGCTAGTAGGGAGATGCAGTAACATTGTGAGTGTGTCCTTAAATGGCATCAAAAAAATAAGAAAAAAGTCATTACAAAAATTGTCAAGAATAAGCACTAAAAAGAATAACCAACTAGTTATATAAAGTTATCAGATACATTATTCATCACTAATTTAATTTTTATGTGTCTTAATCTGCCCAAAAAAACATGGATATTTTGGACAGAATTTTACTTAAGCAGGAGATTTTGTTTCCCAGGAGAGAGGGAGGGAGTTCAGTCAAAAAAACAGGAGTCTCCTGCGTAAAGAGGGAGATATCACATGTATGGGCATGCTTTAAGAAACACATTATTTCTTGCAGTTATATGCCCTTTCTTCCATCTCCATAGTCTCCAATACCGTCCAAGAAACCACCACCTCGCTCATGTCCCAACCTCTAAATGGCATCCTGATGTAACTGTTGTTGCCTCCTCTGCATCCCCCCCCAAACGCTGGGACATATAATGTGGGGCTTATTCCCCAAAAAGTGCATCGTGTGCTCTGCATCTATTAAGGGACAGAGTGGATGACAAAAGAATTGGCTAAATCTGGTGCCAGGTGAGACTACATCTTGTGGGCCACTCCTGCTGCGATGTTCTACCTTTGTTCTGCGGATGTCCTACCCATTTGGGGACACAAATGTTTAAGTCAGGCTGGGATCACTGGGCATGCCCATCCATCAGTCACAGCTGCTGTGCTCTCCATTCGCTAGCGGGCTTTAGGAGCACTGCTGACATCTGACAACGTGCCATACACTGCAAACTCCTCCTTCACAGTCAACCAGAGTGCAGTCATACAGAAGCAGATGGCATCAAACGTTTATTCTTGTCACTCACTTTGTCATATGATGTGCAGTAATCCAAGCTTAAGCACCAACCTGGGCAGTCAGATTGGTAAGCAATAACACTTATCATTAGGATATTGGGCCACCCTGTAACAAACTTTGTAAAGGGTTTTTTTTGTTTGTTTGTTTTTTTGCTTTGTCCGCTACTGGCCAAGGTCTAGAATGCAGTTGGTGATATTTAAAACCAAATTAAAATATGCTGCAAGTTGCACTGCCAATTGCCATACTTATGTAACCATGCTTGACTGTCTGTAATAACTTCTGTATGATTGACATCACTGCATGTGATGTTGAATGCACTGTATATGACATTTGAAAGCTGGGCCTATGGAGAAGTAATGCCATAAAGCCAGAATTCAGTGTTAGAAATAAATGTATTATGGAACACAGTAGGAATGATGCTGACAAGCACAGTTATTGGACCTTTGAGAGGTACAGTAAGGAGCTGCTGAACCACATAAACAAAAGGGAGTGAGCCACATGCGGCTCTTGAGCCTCATGTTGCAGACCTTTATCCTATGGTGATCGGTCTCTCAGTCTGGCCATCATTCATGTTGCGGACCTTTATCCTATGGTGATCGGTCTCTCAGTCTGGCCTTCTTTCATATGCGGACCTTTATCCTACGGTGATCGGTCTCTCAGTCTGGCCATCTTTCTGTTGTGGACCTTTATCCTCACGGTGATCGGTCTCTCAGTCTGGCCATCTTTCATGTTGCGGACCTTTATCCTACGGTGATCGGTCTCTCAGTCTGGCCATCTTTCATGTTGCGGACCTTTATCCTACGGTGATCGGTCTCTCAGTCTGGCCATCTTTCATGTTGCGGACCTTTATCCTACGGTGATCGGTCTCTCAGTCTGGCCATCTTTCATGTTGCGGACCTTTATCCTACGGTGATCGGTCTCTCAGTCTGGCCATCTTTCATGTTGCAGACCTTTATCCTACGGTGATCAGTCTCTCAGTCTGGCCATCTTTCATGTTGCAGACCTTTATCCTACGGTGATCAGTCTCTCAGTCTGGCCATCTTTCTGTGTGCATTCGTGTAGACCCACTTCCAGACTCTGTCCTGTTTCATTCGTCCCTTGCTAGTCCTTTTGGTTGTATTGGTAGTCCATTCTACATTGCATTTCTTCTGAGTAATAGAAACAGCTAACAAAACAGAGTATGTTGCTGCTGGTGAGGGAGGGGCATGAAGAGGCTCTACTATATGACATAACTTGTTCTCTCTCTTGTGTTTTGGGTGGTGGATTATGTTTGTCATATTCCAAAGTGACTGTAGGTGCTGTGTCAAGACAGGCATAGCTAGTAGACTGCTGCATTCAGAGCATCAGTGCAGACATGCCTCAAAAAGACAAATCTGGGAGCATTTATTTATTTATTTATTTAGATTTTGGTAACCGGGTAAGCCCACTGAGACCTGGGGTCCCTTTTTCAGGGGTGACCCAGAATTAGTTACTGAGAGTACAAACTTAGGAACATTTACAGTTGTAACAGATATATATATAAAAAATACATCACACGTCAATAATCAAACTTTTAATGGTAGAGCCTCCCTGCCCTGAGGAAGGCTGATGCCAAAACATCAGTAGGCTACCTCTAGCTTGTGTGATGTTCTTAAGACACCACCTGTGAACCGGAGGGAGGAAAAATGTTTCATGCTGAAATAACTTTACTTGCTGTACAGACTTTGTATTGCTTGAATAGACTTGAATGAGTAGTCTATAAATAAATTAGCACTGCAATAAAAAATATATGTGGCACTTTTTTTTGTCAACTTGAACACTAGTTTTGCTTGTCTACGCTGTGTTGGCACTGGTACTAGGACTGTAATTGTATATAAAGTCTCCGTGTGTGAGTGTTTGTATCATTTCCTTGTTAAACAACAGTACCTGCCCTCTGGCAATGTTAAAAATGGTAGACTGCCATTTATACTCTGTGTCATCATTGATGGATTCCATTTTTATTTCATAAAATACTTACAGCCAGGAAAAGTGCATTGTGGCATACAAAATCTAATTTCCAAGTACTTGCCACTTAGGATACAAGTGGCAGCAGAATAAACACCTAAAGTGATGCATTCACACATAGGGGGTCAGAGCCTATGCACTGTGGATCTGTGGTGTGTAGGCAACCGCAAGTTACCAAGTTAAATAGCCATGTATCGAGGGTCCCATGAACCCCCACGACGTGCAGAAGAAGGATACATGCCCCTTCTGCACCTGATCCCCTGGCCGTTCATGCAGCCATGCATGTGGGCAGCTCAGGAGAGTGCCCGGGGGTAATGCCAAAGCTCCATGCCATTCACTATATCACTAATGTATGTAACATAGAAACATAGACGTTGATGGCAGATAAGGACCACAAGGCCCATCCAGTCTGCCCATTTCTTTTTCTACCTTATAAATGTGCCATCGGCTTTTGCTCTGTCAATGACCTATCTATTCATACTCTTCTGTATTGCTCCCTTATGCCTATCCCATGCCTGTTTGAAGCTCTGCACTGCATTCATGTCCACCACTTCCTGAGGTAGGCCGTTCCATGCATCCACCACCCTTTCTGTGAAAAAGAACTTCCTCACATTACCCCTTAATCGGCCTCCCTCTAATCTCATGCTGTGTCCTCTTGTCCTGCTATTTTTCTTATATTGAAACATGTTAGACTCTTTCACCTTGTTAATGCCCTTAAGGTGTTTGAATGTTTTGATCACATCACCTCTCTCCCTCCTTTGCTCTAGGGTATACATATTAAGCTCCATTTATCTGTCCTCATATGTTTTCTGATGCAGTCCCTGCAGCATTTTGGTTGCCCTTCTCTGGACTGCCTCAATTTGGTTAATGTACTTGTGAAGGTGTGGCCTCCAGTACTGCATGCAGTACTCCAGATGGGGCCTAACCAGTGTCTTGTAAAGAGGGATTATTACCTCCCTCTTGTGACTTGCGATACCCTTACTAATACACCCTAACATCCCATAGCCTTACCTACTGCTTTAGTGGTCTGCTTGGATGATTTCAGGTCATCGGTGATGATGATGCCCGAGTCTCTTTCTTCCCTTGTGACTGCCAGCAACTCCCCTCCCAGCCTATAGGTGGCTTCAGGGTTTCTCTTCTCTATGTACATGATCTTGCGCTTCTTTGAGTTAAACCCCAGTTGCCACTCTTCCGAACATTTTGCTAGTTTATTCAGACCTCTTCTCATTCTGCCCACCCCATCTGGATCGTCTACTCTGTTGCAGATCTTGGTGTCATCTGCAAACAGACAAACCTTACCTTCCAGTCCATCTGCAATGTCACTGTTGAAGATATTGAAGAGGACTGGCCCCAGGACTGATCCTGAGGTACCCCACTTGTGACTTGCATCTCTTCTGACTGTATACCGTTTACCACCACTCTCTGTTTTCTGCCCGTCAACCAGTTTGTCACCCAGTTGACCAACTCTGACCCCGAGCCTACCAGCTTATTAATCAATCTTCTATGTGGAACAGTATCGAAAGCTTTGCTGAAGTCAAGGTAGGCGACATCACCTGCTCCCCCTTAGTCCACCATTCTGGTTACCCAGTCAAAGAAATCTATGAGATTAGTTTGACAGGACTTTCCTTTTGTAAACCCATGCTGTCTTGGATCCTGTGCTCCTATGGATTCCAGGTGTTGCACTATCCTTTCCTTAAGGAGTGCCTTCATAATCTTGCCCACTGCTGAGGTAAGACTGACTGGTCTGTAGTTCCCTGCCTCCTCCCTGCTACCACTTTTGTGGAGCGAGATCACATGAGCCCTTCTCCAGTCTTCTGGGACCTCTCCTGTGCTCAGACACTCACTAAACAGTTCTGATAATGGCTCTGCTAGTTCCACTCATTTAGTACCCTGGGATGTATGCCATCAGGTCCTATTGCCTTGTCCACCCTGAGCTTATCGAGCTCTTGTAGGACCCTTTCTTTTGTAAAGGGTCTAGTGCTCACCTCCCTCCCCCCCCCGTGTCCATGGTGCTGAGCTGTGGGCCCTGCCCTACCTTCTCTTCCATAAATACTGAGCAGATGTATCTATTTAGGATAGATGCTTTTACATGGTCCTCCTCCTCACATGCCCCCTTATCTCCTTTGATCTTAGCAATACCCCCTCTGAACTTTCTCCTTTCACTAACGTATCTATAGAAATTCTTGTCACCTTCTTTTACTATCTGTGCTAATGTTTCCTCGGTTTGGGCCTTTGCCTACCTTACTGCCTTCCCTGCTTCCCTTAGGAAAGTTTGGTATGCCTCCCTATCTTCATCCCGCTGCGTTCCCTTATACTTCCTGAAGGCCAGCCTTTTGGCTCTGACCTTTTCTGCTACTGTTTTTGAGAACCAAAGTGGTTTCCTTCTTCTTTTGCACTTCCTTTTCTCTCTAACACAATGGGATGTTGCTTCAAGTATTGCATCCTTAATGCTTTCCCACTTTGCCTGTACTCCCTCACCTGCATTTCTTTTTGCCAGGGCTAGCTTAACTTTGTTGACCATCTTATCAAAGTCAGCTCCTCTGAAGTCCCATATTTTTGCATTGGAATGGGATGATTTCGTTGTAGTGGCCAAACTGAACCATACCATGTGATGGTCACTGGCCCCCAGGTGACCTTCTACCTGGAGATCTGTGATCCTTTCCCAGTTAGTCAGTACTAGATCTAGTATAGCCCTGTCTCTTGTGGGTTGTTGTACCAGTTGTCTGAGGCCCTCCCCCTGCAGGGAATCCACCATGTGTCTAGTTCTGGCAGATGTTCCTGCTGGTATTGACCAATCTGTATCCGGCATGTTGAAGTCTCCCATTATCAGAACCTCTCCTTAACTGTCATGTTTTGTATATCTTTTAACAGTAATGTGTCTATATCCTCCCCCTGGTCTGGTGGCCTGTAGACAACCCCAGTTCTTATGGCTGTCCCATTTCCTGTTTCCAGAGTGACCCACAGTTCTTCTAGATCCTTATGTACATATGCAGATGGGCTTTGAATATAACAGGATCTGATTTTATGAACAGTAGTACCATTCATACACAGAGGTACTTGTAAAATAAAAGTGTGTTTGTAATTGGTACTGCAGTGACTTATGCAGGCAAACAGGGTAGCCATAAGCTACCTGACAGCACGCCCCCTCCACTTCCCCCCATACACACAAACATAACCACAGACAACAGAATTATTGTTATGTCCTGCCCAAAGTTAACCATAACCAGAGCAAAATTCATACTCTGACTGAAAAGAATTTACATGTTTAGAGGTACAAGTGTTGTACCTCTTATAGTTATAATGATGCATCCTCTTTGTACTTTGCACTGGGAGAAGTGCAAAGCAAAACAGTTGTGGCACACTAGAACTTGAGAAGCCAATCATAACCAAGAGAGGCGCTGGAACTGCACAGATAAACATATTCTAAATCATGTTTAAAACAAAAGTTTAAAAAAATAAAACTTGAATTTATAATTCAAATGTTTTAGTTTGCAAAAAATAAGAGAAACCCATATGTGACAAATAGACTAAACCAACTGAAACTGGAACTTCTCAGTTCTAGAACTACAGTATTTGCATGCAAGAAAGACTCTGTTATATATGTTTATATGTGTACTTAAGGATGTCATTTTATGAATACGAATGGTCTCTTGTGAGTTAGAACAAGAGGACTGTGAAGCTACGTGGTTCTGTCAGCACCAAACAGCATGAGAGAATGTTCTTATTTAATAAGAGACACCCCACAGCACACATGTAAACATATTATAAATCACTCAGTTTGACTCCAGAGATTTAAAGTAGGTTCTACATTTTTTATTTTACAGTGGAGCACACTTATAAGAACATTGGATATAAGAACATCCTGTTTAAAAGAACATTTGTTGAATGTCCCGATTTTCACCCATTGTTTTCAATGGCAATAAAGCCTGTTTATAAGAACATTTTTTTTCCCCAGGGGCAGTGATAGATGTTCATTACCATCTCTGAGTACACTAAGCCTGGACTGAATCATCATCTAGTTTCCTCATTAACAGTCACTTAAGTAGTGAATGGATGTGTGAAGACAGTAGCACATGTTCCTTCATACTTGACTGAGACGCTGTATGAATTTTGCAATACTTAATTTGAGCAAGAGTTCTTTTAAAAAGCTATATTATACTACTTTTAATAATGAGTTCTCTAAAATGAAGTTTGAGGCCAGTTTCATCATGTTAACCATATATCTTACAAAGATTTCCATTGTTTTCAATGTAGCCATCTTATAAGAACATCCCAGTAATAAGAAAATTTTTGCTTGGCATTTAGGATATGCTTATAACAGGGCTCCACTGTATTCTTAAAATGGAGTGTAATGCCCCTTCCCTGCTTGTGCAGTGGAACATTCACATGTAATGTTCTCTCACAAGATGCCCACTGTATGCAGAATAAAAGCCCCTGTGGTGGTGATTGGCTGACATCATGTAAGTCATGGTTTTTCAACCAGGGGTCTCCAAGAAAGATGTCAGGGGTCCATGAAAGGACATGCACAATGGCAACAGAGCACAAAGCCCTGCAAATTACTGGTACAGTCAACTGGGGCTAAGCAATAACTGAGTCGCTAAAGTTGCACCCTATGCTTAAAACAGTCATTAATTACCCCTTCTCCAATGGCTTCACAGTTCTCTTCATATTCACACAGTAGGTGGTAAGTGCTCTTTTGTGATATGGGTCCTGTGATTGTGATGATCAGTATGTGTTAATTGTTTGCAGTTGTTGTCACTGATATGGTCAGTTGGGTCGATCCACGTTACAGTGTAAATTATTTCTAATGGCTGTAAGAGTGTCTGGAATGTTTAGAGATTAACAATCCTGACTGGCTAAAAATGATCATGGTTTATAATTAGGAATGAAGCTTAAATACAAAATTGAGTCAAATCTTTATTCCCTAAGCAGCATGTACTTTACAAGCAAAAGAAATCCTGTGTGTGTCATAGGAACAGAGACACACAGACATTGCCAGCAGATAAACACCAAGGGCCTATCTACCGTAGTCAGCCCAGAAAAATGCCCTACCATGATTGCCCAACATGGTAGATCTAATGATAATGAACAAAAGAAATTAAACACAAAGCAGACAAGTAATAGCATGGATCACAGAGGTAGAGAACTAATGTGTTCTTTTTTTTCTTTTCTAATATTTGTAGTTCTGGTTCAGGAGGATTACCACAGCCAAAACCCTTACCACAACAACGCTGTACATGCTGCTGACGTGACACAAGCTATGCACTGCTACCTGAAGGAACCCAAGGTATGGAACAAATAGCCATCTAGCCTTTTTTCTTTGTTTTTTCAAGGAGATGGAAAGTAGAAAAACTAGCATACAACATGTCTGGAAAGCATGTACCACCCACAACACATGTTTGTAGTGGAAATATACAAAAATTACTTTATTTTAGCTCATGTTAAGCAAGGTTAAAAAACTTCAAAGACAGCATGGACAGAACTCAATGTTTTGCACACTGTATGTGTGCTTTTTCATCAGTGTAGTGATGTGCCAACTGCATTGATTATAAACCTATACAAACATGCAATGCGTTACCCGTGCTAATCCATTAAAGTGCATAACAGTGCTAAATTACATTAAACATTTAAACAATGTTACTTATAAATGGTACCTAATACAGGCTAACCACCATAAATGCATAGATTAGTTTAAAACTGGTGGCTACCAGAAACACATAATGACTATCATATCATAATACAGTTCTTAACTATTTTATCAGATTGTTGCATATTGAAGATGCGGTTTGATTGTAGCCATCTAAAGCATATGAAGTCCCCATGGTCAAGAAATTGCAAGGGCAAATTGCCTACACAGATAGGTGACAGGACATTCAAGATGAATACGATTAGGATTTCAGTAGCCTACTAGACTCTGGAATGTAAGACAGCAGCAGTTAAAGAGACATGGTCAGCTTTTTGGGGTAATTTCTGGACATTTGTGACCAGTTTGCCTCTTGCATCAGAATTACAAAGTGATTGCCTCAAATGCCCCAAAATGCCAGATATTATGTTTTCAGTATTAAACTTGGGCTGAATATTTTACCTTAGATCTCACTGAACTACAGCCGCAGGAAGCCTCATGATCCTGTGAATGTGCTTCAATGATGCACATTCTCAGGATCTCAGCTCAGTTTTCAGTCATGGGGGAGGGGGTTGCATTTCCACTGCTTGATTTTATTTGAAAGTGACATCTTCATGTATAGACTTGCCCACTTTCGTGGACAGTACCATTGCTTCATATCACCTTTAGAAATTTAAAAGTGTTCATGAATGAGTTTAGTGAGCAGGACGGTGCCATTCATAGACGTGTGTTCCAGGATCGGGAGGATTCTGGCGGCATTAGTTCAGTGAGTTCTAAGGTAAAACATTTTGCCCGAGCTTAATACTAAAAATGCCTTAAAACATTATGAAATTTATCTGGCATTATGGGACATTCAAAGCAGTTACTTTGCTAATTTTGATGCAAGAGACAAACCGGTTACACATGATCAGAAATTATCCCAAAAAGCTGACAGTGTCCCTTTAAATATGTGCCACAGACAAAAAAATCCTATGCATTTACAAAAATGGTTCCAGACTAAAAACGGTCATTCAAGCCCTGCCCACCTATTGCTCACAGCCAGTGGAACCAGAAGACTTCTCGCTATAATACCACATTTGCTCAAACTACCATCCGTTGGCCCAGTCCTGACTTTTTCAATGCCCATAAATTTAAAATGGTTCTCCTGGTAACTAGTAGCAACATACTGTAGCCACCAAAACAGTTTGACGGTCCCCTTTATTACTGTCACTAAGATGCTCCACCCACCTATATTGTAAATTGTCTTTGTTTTACTCACATTAAAGCATTCGCACTCACAAACTGCTAAACAGATGACATTTTCACCACTGCAGTTCATGAAGTCCCTTACATGGAACACTTCATTACACAGTTCCTGCCCAAACAATCCAATTTTTACAAAAAAAAAAAACATTTTTTTTTAAAGTTTATTAAAAGTCCCGCTTCCGTGGCCCCACCCTAGGGGTTAAGCCAGGGCACGTTACCAGGACTGTAGGGAGGGGGTACCCACCCAGAAGGGGGGTAAGCTAGGGCATGGGGGGGGCGGCAAGCGGGTAGGGACTGAACTCCCTTTGGGGAGTGAGGGAGCCTAACAAAAAAAAAGGAAAAGGATTACCCATACAGAGACTTCATACCGCTATTTTGAAATGCTTACTAAGCATGCTAAGAACCCGAAATTGTAAAATTAAATAATTTTGGAACCGATTAATATTTTTTCACAAAACCACCAAAGGAAACATCTGCAGGCCAAGCCCTTTCTACTCTGAAACCTTCAGGCCAAAATTCCAAACCATCTGGGCACTAAGCAATGGCAAAAATCCTGCAAAATACTGCCATTTATTATTACGTTTTTTTTCACTATTCACATTTCAGAATCCGCACATCTGACTGGAACAAAACTTGGCACGCCAAGGAGACCTACCTCTACTCTAAACTGCAGATGCAAACATTTAGAAATCACAATGGTTGTGAAGATATTAAAGTGCAACATTTGCAGTTTAATATTAAAGTGCCTATTCAACCCTAACTATAGTGGTGTGGTAATATAGATGGATAGATAAATATATAAGATAGATATATTCTGCAGTGGGTGGACAATCCAGATAACCCACAAACAAATATGCAGGAGCCAGATAAGCACAGGATGTGCTCAGAACTTAACAAGCTCCTAAAACAGGAGATTTCAAAAACAGTAAAAAATTGTATTTTTTCTTTGCACACTGAAAACATTTAACTGTTTATTGCAACAGGAAAGGAACAGAGGTGCATAGTCCTATAAAAGGAATAAACACCCAAGGACTACCCTACCTGGGGTTACATATGTATGCCTGGGTATGACTATAGGAAATACTGGGTGAAACAAGACCAAGAATCCATTGTATTTGTTTTCTGCTATCCAGTCAACTGCAGCACCCTGCATTAAGTGAACAATGTAAACCTCTGGGAACCTTCCCTATCTCAGAGTATTTACTGTTGCAGTGATGTAATTCTCCATGTGAAACAGATCTGACCTGAGTTTAAAAGACTCAACACTCCCCACTTGTGGGTGACTAGGAGGAAGGGGGAGTGGTCTGCCTCACCATTGATGTTAGGCCAAATGAGTAGTCGGTCTGCATTTAATCAGATCTTGTTTGTTTATCTTCATCTAAGATGGTGGCTGAAATCTTGCGAGAGCTGAGAGCCAGTCAGCTTGCAGCACTCATGTAGCAGGAGATTTGTAAACTAGAAAGAAGTAGGGGGGATGGTCATGCTGCTAGCAGTTGTTTGAGACACTGGGGCCATAAAGAAACATTTGGATGGCTCCATTTTGGTCCATAGAACTTCCTTTTCTCTGTGGGACTGTTTTTGTGTAGAAAATAGCACAAGGTGGTTGCAGGTGCTTTGATTTAGTGCCACTGAACTCCAATAATGTCTGAATCCAGCTCAGGCATTTTAAGCATTTTCCAGTGCAAGGAAGCTTTTCTGGGTGAGTTTGAGAGTACCCTTTTTACAAGTTAGTGAGGCTAGCAGGATCACCAGATTCTTGTTGGTGATTAATACAACTCAGGAACCAGGTTGATTATTTATTATATTAGCTCATATAAATCGCTGCATAGATTCTGTGTTCAATTATGTGAGTCAGACATTATTTTAGTTCCTGGCACCACTAGCAGGGGTGTTCAGGCAGCTAATCATCTCTATAGTTGCAGACTGTGATAATGTTCATAATTTGAATACTGTGCTGGCAATTTCTCAGCTAACATTGTCCTAGACAACCGACGCTAGTAGAAGCCGCAGTGCTAACATTTCTAAGACTGCCAGTTTTGCAATTTTAAACAGTTGCATATCTGCAGAAACATACTCTTGTGGTCTTGTTTAATCTTTGTTGTAGGATATTAATAAATGGCTTAGCCAGGTGGCTTCTTACCTTAGTAATGAAGTTGTTCTTTATAATAAACATTTGTTCTTTACAAGAAACACACTGGAGCTCTAGGGTGTGCTTGCAACCTGTTTTAATGCACAAAAGAACTGGCCTTAGGAGAGCAGACCCCCCTCTCAGGTGGGGGATGGACTTTCTTCAAGTCACATGTGCATCAAGCAACCTATCAGGTGTACACAACCCATGATGTCATGAATGTGAAGTGCCTCAGAGATTATCCCCCACAATTGGCATGGACTACCCTGCCTACTTCATTTTGAGGGCCTCATGATGACGCAGTGTTTGAATGCGAAACCGGTAGAGGTCTTGGCTACTGATCTTGGATGCACATTTGTGTGGTGGGTGTTTGCACATATTTTTAAACATTAAAGCTGCTATTATTGAAGAATTATTGAAGTTGTGCGGCTATTTGTTCTGTGCTATTCTTGGATTATAACCAGCACACTCTGAGCCCTGTGGAGCTGTTTGGCTGTTTGGATTCCTTGAGGAGAACTAAGCCTAGTTGTACTGCCTTCTGGTTTTATATATATCAAGATAATACTTATTGTGTTTTTTAAATTATTGAAGTCTGTATTGGTTTTATTTTCACATTATTAGGATGTAAAGCACTTTGGTCTTTTGGAATTGCGCTGTCAAAATTTTGATTGATTGATTGATTGAATTAGAACCTCCCTGAGTTCTTTTGGTGTACCCCATCTGGGCCCATAGCCTTGTTCACTTTCAGAGCTGAAAGTCACTTAGGACTCCTTTCTGTGAAAATGGTCTGTTACACACACACACACACACACACACACACACACACACAGACACATAGATACATAGATGCACGCAGACGAGTGTCCAGCAGATAAACTATAGCCCATGAATCTCACCCATTGGAGCTTGAAGTTCAGTTTGTTTTCCTAGAAGTCTGTTGCCTCACCCTGACCTCCAGAATTCCTTTATGTCTATCCCATGCATTCTTAAATCCTGTGATTGTTTTAGCCCCCACCACTTCCTCTGGCAGGGTGTTCCACTTGTCCACCACCGTTCTGTGAAGAAATTCTTTCTCATGTTTCCTCTGAATCGTCCTCCTCCAGCTTCATCCCATGCCCTCTAGTCCTGGAACATCTTTTCACTTAAAAATAGTGTTTCCTGCACCCTGTTCCTCCTCTGTAAGATGCTTGTATGCCTCTATCATTCCCTCTCTCCTCCTCTCCTCCAGGGAGTACATGTTCAGTTCCTTCAACCTGTCTTCATAGGACTTGTGATGCAATCCATGCACCATCTTTGTTGCCCTCCTCTGAACCTTCTCTACCCTGTCTATGTCCTTACGTGGTATGGTCTCAGGACTGTACACTAGTACTCCAGGTGGGGGCCTCACTAGTGTCTTGTATAGCAGAATTATGACCTCCTTTTCCTGCTGGTGATGCCCTGCCTATACATCCCAGCATCCTATTTGCTTTACCTGCTGCCTTGTCACACTGTTTCCCTACCTTGAGGTCATCAGAGATGATAACCCCAAGATCCCTTTCCTGCTTGGTGCATGCTATATCCTCACCCCCCAACTGATATATTGTGCCAGGGTTTTTGTGCCCCATATGCATTATCTTGCACTTCTTTGCATTGAAGTTCAACTGCCAAACCCTGACCATTCTTCAAGTTTCTGCAGGTTCCTTCTCATTCTGTCTACACCCTCTGGTGTGTCTACTCTGTTACAGAGCTTTGTGTCATCAGCGAACAGTGAAATTCTGCCTTCTAGGTCCCGCGCAATGTCACTGATGAAGATGTTGAATAGGACCGGTCCCAGCACTGTTCCCTGTGGTACCCCACTGGTCGCTTTTCCCTCTGTGGAGTGACAGCCATTTACCACCACCCTCTGTGTCCTACTACCCAGCCAGTTACCTACCCACCACACTACTGTTCTGCCCACACCCATATTCCCCAGTCTGTGTAATAGTCTTCTATGTGGCACAGTGTCAAAGGCCTTGCTGAAGTCCAGATAGGCCATGTCCACCGCCCTCCCCTGATCCACCTCCCTAGTCACCCAGTCAAAAAATTCAACAAGGTTGGTCTGACATGACCTCCCCCTGGTGAAACCATGCTGCCTTGGGTCCTGTAGTCCATTGACAACCAGATGTTCCACCAATCTCTCCTTCAGTAGTGCTTCCATGATCTTCCCCACTACCGAGGTGAGGCTGACTGGTCTGTAGTTCCCTGCTTCCTCTTTGTTCCCACTTTTGTATAAGGGGACTACATCTGCTGTCCTCCAGTCTTTGGGTACCTACCCTGTTTCCAGTGATCGGCTAAACAGGATAGCCAGAGGTTCAGCCACCACCTCTCTTAGTTCTTTAAGGACCCTGGGTGCACCCCATCTGGCCCCATTGCTTTATCAACTCTTATTACTTCCAGTTCCTTCAGGACCCTTTCTCGTGTAAGAGGACTTGTGTCCATTTCTGCACCATTCTCACCCCTTGTACCCCTTCAGACCCATTACCCTCCTCTTCCTAGTAAAGACTGAGCAGAAATACCTGTTCAATATGTCAGCTTTACTTTTGTCATCCTCCACGCGGCCCCCATCCTCCCCCTTCAGTCTCACTATCCCTCCCTTTGTCTTTCTTTTTTCACTTATGTACCTGTAAAAGGTTTTGTCCCCTCTACCCACTGATTTTGCAATGTGCTGTTCTGTCTGAGCTTTGGCTTCCCTTACTGACCTCCCTGCCTCCCTTTGCTTCTCCTGGTACTTCTCCCTATCCCCTTCTGCCTGTGTCTTTTTGTATTGCCTGAATGCAATCTTTTTGGCTTTCACTTTCTTTGCTACCTCTTTGGAAAACCATAATGGTCTCCTCTTCCTTTTCCTCTTGCTAACCTGCTTAATGCATAATTCTGTTGTTCTTGTAATCCCCATTTTAAATACTGCCCACTGTTCCTCAACCCCGATTCCTGTCCCATTCCTTAATGCCTCTTTCAAGTATCTCCCCATTTTCCAAAGTCTGCCCCCTAAAATCCAGGATCGTGTTTTTGTGTGGTTTGGTTCTGCTCTTTCTGTGATTTCAAACCACAATGACTGGTGCACTGTTTTCCAGGTGCTCCCCACTGTTACCCCCATCACACTGTCCCTGTTTGTGAGCACAAGGTCCAGTATTGCCTTCTGCTGAGTTAGTTCCATGATCAGTTGTTGAGGAGACGCCCTGAAGGAGTCCAGGATAAATCTGCTCTAGTTGATGCTGCTACTGGGATGCTCCAGTCCACGTCTGGAATATTAGTCTCCAACCAGTACTACCTCACCCTTGTCTGCCATCCTTTGGATGGCTAGCATCAGCTCCCTATCTGTTTCTTCCTCCTGGGCTGGTGGTCTATAGACCACACCTGTGCGGATGGCTGTCCCCATTTCCCTTTCCAGCGTAACCCACAGTATCTCTCCCCCATTTTGTTCCTCCTGGATCTCTGTGGCCCTTATGTCATTTTTCACATACAGTGCCACTCCTCCTCCCTTCCTGCCTGCTCTGTCTCTTCTGAATATGTTGTAGCCAGCCAGTATGGCCATCTCCCAGTCGTGGTTATCATTACACCAGGTTTCAGTGATGGCCACAATGTCCAGGTCTGACTGCACCATGACAGCCTCCAGATCTTCCATCTTGTTGCTAAGGCTCCTGGCATTTGCACACATGGCTTTCCATGATTTGACCTCCCTAGACTGTTTCACTGTTCTACTCCATCCCCTTCCTTGGTTGTCATTTATCCCTGGTTCTCCTTGCTGTCTGCCCTTCTGCTGAATTTTGCCCCTTTTCTGCTTATCCACCTCTTGGGCACTAATCTCCATCTTTTGCACACTGCTTTGCAGAGATAGCCACTCCTCTGGTTCACTGGTTCCACTGCTAGCTGTGGGGGGTGAGCAAGTAGGTACCCTCCTTGCTGGCCTGCCCCCCCTTTGCTAGTTTAAATGCTTGTCAATGTAGCATTTAAACTTATCATTGAGTCTTGATTCCTCTCCAGGATGGATGCAGGCCGTCAGGCTTGAACAAACCTCCATCCTCCAGGTGGGTCTCCCAGTCACCAATGAATCCAAACCCTTCCTTACAGCACCAGTTCTTCAACCATGAGTTAAAGTTCCTGGTGCATGCACTCCTATGCTCTCCTTGCCTCTCACAGGTAGTACTTCTGAGAAAGTGACAGAGTAGCTACTTGTTGAGACCCCTCCCAGTTTCCTAAACTCTTTCTGAACTTCCTTTGGCTCCCCATTTGCCAGGTCATTAGTACCTAGGTGGATAATGACATCCAGCTCACCCTCCGTCTTGCCTTCCCAGTGATCCCTAGGATCTTCCTTCCATCCCTCCATGCCGTGGCACCTGGTGAGCACCTCACCTCTCTGTCCTCCCTCCTGTGTTCCTAGCTGGATCCTCTTATGATGGGGTCCCCACAGGATTCGCTTCCTCCTCCTCTGGGGTCCACTGTTTTCCCTTTGAGGTCACCTCCTGGCTAACCTCCCATCCTTTCCTTCCACTTCTCTGGGTACCTCTATTTGGTTGTCCTCATTCGCCAGTGTGGCATATGAGTTCTTGAGTGGAATAGGATCTGGGCTGTGCCTCTGCCTGACCACTCTAACCTCCCTGAGCCCTGTCATCCAAGTGCTCCTCGTTCTCGGCATCCTTTGATGCAGTTGCATTGGACTGGGTGGTCCCTGGATAGGGGTGATGGTACTCCTGACCCAATTTACTTCCGCTCTGGGTCTGGCTACCTCCTCCCGGTCCAGAGATGCATGTGCAGATAGGGCAGCACTCAGTGTCAGAAGGTCTGCCTGAATATGGCTGCCCTAGCCACTGCATTGCACCACTCCCCACATTATACTGCAATTCCACTACTTGTCTGCTACTGAAGCTCTCCTAGTTCCCTTTTTATTAATTTACTGTCCTAAAAATCCTGCCACTGATCCTCAGATAAATTTTTTTTTTTTTAAAGAAAAAGAAACCAATAAATAAATAAATCAAAACACTTGTCGTGCTCAGGGTGGGCTTCTTCCCCCTTATTGCCCTCCTACTTCATACCCCTTACTATACCCTGTGTTTAGCTCCTGTCAATCAGATTTAACAGGGCATATAATTAAGAGTTGGGGAAGGGAGGAGGGGGGGCGAAAATTTGCAGCAATTAAAGACAGCACAGAATTACACCACCACTATGTTTTAAATTTTCAACAGCCCAAAAACAATTATAAGTAAAGACAACAAAGAAAGTATAGTGTCACTAAAAGCCCACAATCTAAGTTTAAAAGAAAAATAGCAATTACCAGTTACTCTAAAGCACTGAATTGAATATGTTTCCTTCCTTCCCTTCTGGCTTCTTCTGAGAAAATAAACTCTACTTGCTACTTCAACTCTGACTAAGCCCACCTCCAGTTATCACGTAGCTGAGGTCAGAGGCCAGACAATTAACACCCTTCACCCAACTACAGGGCAGTCAGACAAGCCAAGATAAAATTTGCAGCAATTAAAGACAGCACAGAATTACACCACCATGTTTTAAATTTTCAACAGCCCAAAAACAATTATAAGTAAAGACAACAAAGAAAGTATAGTGTCACTAAAAGCCCACAATCTAAGTTTAAAAGAAAATTAGCAATTACAAATTACTCTAAAGCACTGAAGTGAATATGTTTCCTTCCTTCCCCTTCTGGCTTCTTCTGAAGACTGAGCAGAAATGTATGTTTAATTTGCCAGCTTTTTCTTGGTCCCCTTCAGTGCAGTTTCTCCCTCCCACCTTTCTAATTCTTATTATCCATCTCCCTGCTTCCCCCTCTTACTTAATGTATCTTAAGAAAATCTGAAGAAAGTCTTATCCCCTCTAGCAACCCTATTTGCAATCCTTTTCTCTGTCTGCACGTTTGCTCCCCTCATCGCCTTTCCTGCTTCCTACTGCTTTAATTGGCATCCCTCCCTGTCCTCCTCCCTCTGTGTTTCCTTATACCCCTTGAATGCCACTTCTTTATCCTTTGCCACCTTTTCCACTTCCTTAGAGAACCATAATGGTCTCTTTTTTCTTCAGACTTAACTCATTTACTTCACATAAAGGTTGGTTGCTTTAATTATGCCCTCCCTTTTTTCTCCACTGTTATCTCTACTCCTCCCTGGCAACCCACCCCCCACTAGGCAGTTTCTGAGGCAGCCTTCCATTTCTTTGAAAACTGCCCTCCTAATGTCCAGGACACTTGTCCTCCTATGGTTTTCCTCTGCTCCTTTCTTTATCTTGAATCACATTGTGCGGTAATCATTGGTACCTAGGGGACTACCCACTGTAACTTCTACAATGCTGTAAGCACCAGGTCTAGCTTTTCCCCTTCTTAGTGGGTTCTTTGACTAGCTACCTGAGAAAAGTCCCTTATAGGGAGTCAAGGATGGCCTTGCTCCTTGCTAAAGCTGCAGTTGGAAGGCTTCGCTCTACATCTGGCTGATTGAAGTCACCAACCTGCAGCACTTCCCCCTTACTGGCCAGTCTTCTGATGGCTTCCCCATGTGCCCTATCTACAGTAACTCTCTTCCTGTGCTGGATCTGTACACTACCCCAGTCTGGATAGCAGCCCCAGAGCCTGTCTCCAGGATGACTCACAGCATTTTCAGCCCCTCCTTTTCCTCTCGGTGCCCCTGTACCGCCATGGCCTCGATTTTCTGTCTCCCATATAATGTAAACCATCCTCCCCTCCTCTCCACCCTGCCTCTCCTGGACAGAGAGCAGCTTACTATGGCCATATCCCATTCATGGTTCTCCATGCATCATGACTCCGTTATGCGTACTAAATCCAAGTTAGCCTCCTCCATGATCACTTCCTGGTTTGGAATTTTGTTTCCAAGACTTCTTGCATTGGCGCACATAGTTCTCAACACCTTCTTTCTCCCCTGCCTGCTGCCCTGCTTCCCCCTCCCATTCCTACTTGTATAGCACCCTGAAGCACCCCTGACTCACCTATATTTTTTTACCTTTACCATTCCTTGGCTCTTTCAATCCTCCACTCTCCTTTTCCTGCATTCTCTCTCCCTTTACTGCTGTCTTGTCCTTGCTCCTGGATTTCTAAGGCCCTTCCCATGGGTGTTTTCTCCTCTTGGACCTTCATTCCCTGATGCTCCATCATCCAGGGGAGGCAAATGCTGCCTTCCTTGGTTTTCATGCTCCCACCCCCCAGCTAGTTTAAATGCTCAACCAAGTAGCATTTAAACATCCTACCAAGGACTGCAGTCCCCTTCCTGAAAGGATACAGGTTATCTAGGCCCATGTTCTCACAGACTGGTCCCTGGCCCAGTTCACCCCCTGTATCAAAAGCCCTTCTCCATGCACCATGCCATCAACTAGTCGTTAAATGCCCTAGTGTGGACTATCCTTCCTTCCTTCCTTCCTTCCTTCCTTCCTTCCTTCCTTCCTCTGGCCATACACAGGCAATACCTCAAAAAAAGACACTGTGTGTGCCACCTGCTTGAGGCCAGTCCCCAGTTCCCTGAAATTACCTTGCACTTCTCCTATCCTCTCCCTTGCAAAGTAATTCATCCCCAGATGAACAATGATGTTTAGTGCCTTCCCAGTTTCCGTTGTCCTAGCACTCCTCTGGATATGCTTTCTATAACTCCAAGCCAAAGCACAACTCAGGCATGCCACCTTCCTATTCTAACCCTGCAGCTTCCAAAACTATCCTTCTTACAATATAGTCCCCCACCAGCAGCTACTTTCTCTTGGGCTGGCGGCCTCCAACTCCCTTCCGGGGACCTCCACTTCTGAGGACCCCTTTATTTCTGAGGACCCCCACCTCCTCCCTTCCCACTACAATGGTTACTTCCTCTCAGCTGCTCCACCCTGCCAGTAAGAAGAAGCTGTTCTGCAGTAGTATTGGTGGAGGAGCTTGCACCCTTCCTGGCACCTCCACCCTCCAAGACCCCACCATGGTCCATCCACTCTGCTTCTGCCTAAGCATCTTCTGTGAAAGCAGTAGCAGACTTAGTGGCTCCTGGGTGGTGCAGAAGGTCCACTGTACCCTTGCTAGTTCAGTCCAGAGTTCAGCAACCCAGAAAGGTGAGTAGATATGGGGCAGCACCTCAGTATCCAGAAGGTCTCCTGAAAGACTACCACATCCATCACACTACACCTCTCCCATGATCTTAACTTTTCTTTGCTTAGTGTCTATGCAAGCTTAGTTTTCCCTTCAACCTCATTCCTACTCCTGTGTTATCCGTGCATGTCCCTTTTGCTTCCCTGAAACTAGTTTGTTACCCAGCCCTATACAGGGTGTGTTCTGCTTTTCCTTTCCTAACCCTTCTACCTGTTCCTTTTTTTCTTGAGAGTCTAACACCCCTTCCATACTTTTACTAGGAATACAAGCTGCAGCTACCTGCCCCCTAGCAGGTTGTCACCACATACGACAAGCAGTTCTGTGTTACTTCCTACCTTATTCTGATGTCCCACTGCAGAGTCTTATGCAGTTCTGCAGTCTTCCTATAGATGCCCCTCAGGCAGATGTTTCACTCATGCAGTGAGACAAGAATGTGATGGGACATGCTGGGAGGGAGTCTTGATATACTTAATCTCCCAGCTTCCTTCTTGTCCTTGATTAGTTTCCCTAGTCATGGGCCTAGCTATTTGGAATGCCAAGAATGTTGTGCGCTCACTTCCTATGTGGGGAAAATATGAGAAATTAGGAAAATGCCACAGAACAGTCCAAAACTGCTTTGCAACCCTCCAGCTTTGCTTTGGATTATCTCCTGATGCTGCCACTTACCTCAGCCCATGAGGCACACTCACTTTCAAACAGCCAGCATTTTGTATGCTTAATCCCCCAGCTTTCTGCTTAGCCCTGATTGGTTTCTCTGGTTGCATGGTCCCTGGCTGTCTGGAGACCCAAGACAGGCACTTGCTCGCTTCCTGTGTGACAAAATGTAAGAAATTAAGAAGACACCACAAAATTGTCCAAAATTGCTTTGCAACACTGTAGTTTGTCTTTGGTCTCCTGATGCTGCTGCATACCTCTGCCACCAAAGCACACTCACTTTCAAACAACCAGCATTTTTATACCTAATTCCCCAACTTCCTACTTAGCCCTGATTCTTTTCCCTAGTCACATGGATCCTGGCCATCTTGAGTGCCAAGAATGGCATGCACTGACCTACTATGTGGTGAAAAATTTAAGAAATTAAGAACATGCCTCAAAAGAGTCCAAAAATGCTTTTCAACCCTCTGGTTTTGCTTTGGGTTGTCTTCTGGTGCTGCCGCTTCCCTTCACCACCAAAGCATGACTATAAATCAAAGGACAAGGCACATCTATGGGGTAAAGGAGGACCAGTTGAACTAGCCAGGGTTTGAAGTAACAGTGGCCCCCAGATCATGGATTGGGTTTGGGGAGGCACTTTTGAAACAGGGCCCTTTTTGGCACTGTGAGTCAGGCAGGAGAGGGGCAGTAATTTAGAAGATGCTATTGGCTCCTTGGAACCTAAGGCATTATGCCCCAGCACATACCCAAGAAGTGCCCATGTCTCCTCCGAACACACACCTTATTATGTCTTATTGCCCACATACAGTGGTACCTGGCAGAATCAGATGCCTGATCCTGCAGCATTCTGCAGAATTCTGCAGGAGAGAATGCAATTCAGTGGCAGTTATCATGCAGGAAACTGTGACACACTATGACACTGCATCTAATCCTGGCAAACCCCACTGTATGTGTACAGATATAAACTGTGCCAGGGCATCCCTGCATCCTAATTGGCTGTAATTGGTTCTAGCCATGGCCATTGACAGTGCACAACCCATGGCTAAAAGCAAGTCCCTGCCAGACAGGGTGCAGTACATTTCATATTACCGTGCCTGTTGAGTGGAATTTTCCATTTTTAAGTGGCATTCATTTTTTCCCATTCAGCTACTCAAACATTATTAAAATATGAATAATATCTCTTCTGTGCTATCTTATTTGCTTTTCTGTCATATCTGATATGTATTTATACGTTTATTTAGGGCTGCAGTGGGCGTAGCCCTACAGACCTTTTAGGATGAGTAAAGGTCTGCGTATATTTCCTAAGTTTCCACCCACTGTGTCTGACTGCCTTGCTTGAAATGTGTAAAGGTCTGCATAGATTTCCTAAGTTTCCACCCACTGTTTCTATTAATTTTTTCCCATCATTTCAATTGGAACTAAATAGAAAGGGAGGGGGAAGAAAAACACATAATCAAGTCCTGTTTCTTTGAAGTAGCTCCTCAGCAAAGTCCAAGAGTCTAGCATCTTTCAGAAAAAAAGACGCGCAAGAACAAGGGAATACAATTTGAAGATAGAGGGGGGACAGCTCAGGGGCAATGTGAGGAAGTATTTTTTCACAGAGAGGGTGGTGGATGCATGGAATGGCCTTCCTGAGGAGGTTGTGGGGTCAAATACAGTGGGGGGGATTCAAGAATTCATGGGGCAGACATAAGGCAATTCTGGTGGGGGGTAGGAAGAAGTAGATTGTTGGTTAACTAGGATATGCAGCTAATCCAATAGGTAGGGAAATGGGCAGACTAGGTGGGCCAGGCAGTCTTTATCTGCCATCAAAGTCCATGTTTCTATGCTTGTAAGTATACTGATCATAAAACAACTGCTGTGAATGCCTGTGTGATGTGTGTGTGTATTGGGGGAGGTGTTGCATTATCAGCAGCAGCTTGGTTTGGGACTAGATTATTGAAGTTGATTGAAGTTGTAAATGGAACAACTAAAGGGAATAACATCAGCCTGGTCTGACCTCTGTTCTGAAATGATTTATAGTGCTCAGTTAGTTTTCTTCCAAATACCCTTCCAAAATAAGACACACTGTGTGCTGATAATGCATCCCAGATCCTTGCACTTAATCAAGGCACAGTAGCTTGGGTTCATTTCTTTTTCTGCTGTTATTTTTTTCATTTGCTTTACTGTTTGTTTGTTTTTCGTCTCACACTGGTGGTCAGATCAAACAGCATCTGGTGCCAGTTGTGGAAATGCTAGTAAGAGACAAACGGCAGAAAAGCAGGCTAGCTAGCATGACCCTACCTTAATAATCTCACAACAAAAACAGGGTTGAAAATAATCTGATTTACAGTTAGAAAGGAGTGGACCTTATTTGCACTCTTCACTCTTAAACCCCCAAATTCTCCCACCCATTCATTCCCTTCAAACCCCCCTACCACCACCATCATGCCATGCTGGGCAACCAGACAACTACAACCCTGAATCTTTCCTACCTGACTGCCTTGCATGAAATCTGACTTTTTTCCCATCCATTTCAATTGAAAAGTTCAATAACATTCTGAATCCAAAAAAGTTGTTCTATTCTGATCATTCAGTATATTTTTTTTTTAAGAACATTTATTTCCTCTTGAGTGCTTTTTTCCCTCTCACACTCACAAACCCAGTGGGTATTAACTTTCAGATTGACACTGAAATGTGAGTTTCAATCAGTCAATCATTTCTTTTTGTATAGCGCAATTCAAAATTATCAAAGCACTTTACATATATCAGTACCACAAAACACACCATACACAGTATTAAAACATATCAGTTCAGCAATTTAAAACATATCCAAATACTATTAAATATAAAACAACAGAGGCATCAGGCTTCACTAAAGGCTAACCCAAAGAGATGTTTTTTTAAAGCAGACGTAAACATCTCAGTGATTGGGCACTCCTTCACCCGATGAGGTAGAGAATTCCACAAGGTCAGGGCTGCAAAAGCAAAAGATCTAGCTCCCGAGGTCTTCAAACGGACTCTGGGAACCTCTAGTAATCCCTCGTCTGTGGAACAGGTGAGCAGAGGAGGCAGTAGGGGCAGAGGAGATCTTGCAAATAAAGAAGTCCCTGTCCATGTAGGGCCTTATACTTCAGTAACCCAACCTTGAAGGTGATCCTCCACTGAAGCAACAGTCAATGCAGGCCACGGAGCACTGGTGTGACATGACAAGATCTTGATAAGCTAGTTAACAACCTGGCAGCCGCATTCTGCACTAGCTGGAGGTGGCAGAGGTCCACCCCCAGTAACCCTAGTTATAGGGCATTGCAATAATCAAGGCACAAGTTCACAAAGGCATGGACCAATGTTGGAAGATCATCAGGCAGGACCAGGCGCTTAATCCGGATGATATTCCTCACATGGAAAAATGAGGTCTTGATGACAGCCGACACCTGAGACTTAAGCATCAGCCCATCATCAAAGATAACGCCCAGATTTAGCACCCGATCAGAGGTCTCTAACTGGATGCCCCCCAGCCAAAGCCCAGATGGCTGCCCAGTAGATAACCCCCCTACCTGATGACCTGGGTCCACAACTAACACATCAGTCTTATTCGGGTTCAACCTCAGCCAGTTGGCACTCATCCAGTCCTGAATCTCAGATAGGCAGTTATTAAACACTGAGACAGCATCACCCTGCTTGGGCACAAAGGACATGTACAGCTGAGTATCATCTGTATAACAATGAAACCTCAGCCCATACCACCTTATAATGTCCCCTAATGGCACCATATATACTGCAAACAACATGGGTGAAAGTACAGAGCCCTGTGGCACCCCACAGGACAGGGGGACGGGGCAGAGGGAAAAAAAAACGACTTCACTCTCTGTATCCTGCCTGTGAGGAAAAAATGAAACCATCAAAGGACTGTCCCAGACAGACCACAGATCAGCCTTGGTGCTCCAACAACACGTTATGGTCTACAATATCAAATGCAGCAGGGAGATCAAGGAGGACCAAGACTGAACAGGTCCTTCGATCTCTCTCCCTATTAGAAGATCAATAAGTACCTGAACCAGCACCATCTCAGTGCTATGCCTGTTTCTGAAACTGGACTGGAGAGGATCATAGATATCATGGGTGGCAAGATGGTCTTCGAGCTGCAGCACGACTGCCTTCTCAATAACCTTGCCCACAAACAGCAGGTTAAAGACAGGCCTGTAGTTTGAGAGACAGTCAGGGTCAAGAGATTTTTTTCAGAAAGGGTGGACAACTGCCTCCTTTATGGTGTCCAAAAACACCCCAGTCTCCAATGAACACCCAACAATCTCAGCAAGGACCGGTCCAATAACCTTCACGTACCTATCAGGAGATGCGTTGGACCCAGGTCCAAACTACGGTAAGTGGGCCGCAAGCTCTGGACAATCTTCACAACATCCATGACCACCAACCAGTCAAAACTGGACCAGACAAACTGGGCATCTGCAACCCCGCACCGATCATCTCGCTGCCCATTTGAATGAGCTGTACAGATCCCTGACCTGATGGTGGCAATCTTATCTGCATAAAAGCAAGTGAACTCATCACACTTATCTTGTAAAAACGCACCCCAATGCTGGATACAGACTGGATTTCACAGTCTGTCCACAGTACAGAAGAGCTGAGCCTGTTGATTTCACTCAGTGGAGATCTCCCTGGGCAGGAAATCTGCCTTCTTATGAGAAAATAGCCGATTGATAGCTCCTATAATGAGCCATCGCGCTAAGCTTGTCCTCAATCAAGCCAGATTTCATCCAGCAGTGTTCCAACCTTTGACCACTCATCTCAGCTTCCTCAATTGCCCATCAAACCAGGGGAACTGAGGGCAGAGAGTGAGGGGGCAAACATGGACAGGAGCTATGGAATCCAGGGCCGCCATCACCACTTTATTATAGGTAAGTAGCAGCTCCCCTGGATCTGAGCTTATACTCGATCTGTTCGATAGATCCAGCACCGCCATAAGACCATCAGGGGTCAAACCCCGTAAAGTGTGGTACTTGATCATCTCCATGGGGGCAGGTCTATTAAAGGGGTCCTTGAAACTGAACCCTATAGAGTGATGACTGGACCATCCGAAGGGTTCCACCACCATGTTGGAGATCTCCATCCCCAGACAGAATACCAGATCCAGTGAGTGACCTTGTATGTGGGTTGCAGCGGTAATCACCTGTGTGAAGCCCAGCAAAATCATCAGGTGGAGGAAGTCCTGACCAAAATGCGAGAGTTCATCATCAACCCAGGCACTGAAGTCCCACAGAACCAACCATCTGGGAGACTCCAACACCATGTCAACGATGAAGTCTGTGACTTACTGCAGGAAATCCTTCTCACCCCCTGGTGGAGGTAGACGAGAAGTATCCTGCAACCCACACCTGCGCCCATGATACACTTAAAGGATCTATTAGGCCTGACTGGCACATCTATAAGGCCCAGTTCAGTTTTAAAACAAATGGCTACTCTCCCCCCCCTACAATCCAATCTCGGGCAGTGTATCACTGAATACCAAACTGGAACTGCTGACTCCAATACGGAACCTGCGTTTTCATCCAGCCAGGCATCAGTGATGAATGCCAGGTCAGATGTTCAAACATGATCAACAATCAATGCCATCTTGTTTTTAATCGACCTGGCATTGCATAACACCGCCCAAGTTGGATGGGCAGTTGAGGTCGAACACACTATTTGCCCACCAACAGTGGAGCCCTTGGGTATGGATACCAGGCAGGGTGAACCCCTCCTCCTGGCTCCATTTCACCCTAGGGCATCTCCTTGACACCACCCTCCCAATCCGACCTCCCCTTCCACCCCCCAAGCCTGCTCCCTGTCCCTCCAACACCTCCTCACTATGCCCAAGGCACAGTAGTGTCTATATACTTCCACCAGTAGTGGAGGACAATTGAAAGGGCAGAGGACCCAGAGCTCAGTGGAGGAGTAGTACCCGACTGCTGAAGCCTTCTGCCAGCACATACTGCTGTCTAGACCCAGCAGCCACAAAGTTTATATAAAATCCTACATACCTACTCTCTCACTCACACACAATCCCTCTCTCTTACTCAGACACTCCCTTCCTCACAATTTAAATAAACTACACACAAACCCAGGGGTGCCAGGACACACCTTTAGGATTGGGCCCCCCTCATCCTCCCATCCCCTTGTAAGACATATATAAATCAATAAATACGTTCATTTATATTTAAATAAATAATGCACCACCACGTCACCTAACAAAAAAAAGACTAAAAATTATAATAACAGAATTAGTACTTTTACTTGTTATAAAAATGAAGAGAGAGAGAAGAGAGAGACCAGAGAGCATCAGCATGGGAATGAGATGGTGGATACAGAGAAAAGAGAGGGGAGAAACTGGAAGAGACAGCAAAAGCTGATATACTGGTCGGGTACCAGGAAATGGAACAGCTACCCCAGGAAGAGGTGAAACACACTGAAAAAGTGGAACACAGATAGATCAGATAACAGTGAGTTGGAGCTCAAAGAAAATGATTGGAATGGGACCAGGAAAAGAAATAGCTCGATATAAGCAAGTTCTACAAATACTAAGGTTCATACTAAGGTGGTTAAGGTGCAAGGGGGCTATGAGGCTCATAACTGTACCTGATTAATTATAGTATCCGATACTAGCCCTGTTAATGATGAATTTATCCAGGCAATTTTTGAATGTTA
This sequence comes from Neoceratodus forsteri, assembly GCA_016271365.2. Classification (NCBI taxonomy): domain Eukaryota; kingdom Metazoa; phylum Chordata; order Ceratodontiformes; family Ceratodontidae; genus Neoceratodus; species Neoceratodus forsteri. The sequence continues at coordinate 1,762,616 of CM057450.1, read as the reverse complement.
ACTTATTTTTACTTGAAATAATTTCAAATGGAAGTTTATTCCACCAGTTTACGATTCTTTGAGTGTAGAAATACTTTCGGGATGTGTGATGGAATTTAGCCCTAGCAATCTGGAGGGGGTGTCTTCTGGTATTATAGGTATTGTCTTTAAACACAAAACCCATTTGTGTAACTAGGTAGGGATCGTGGACAATGTCGAACATAAAAATTAGATCACCCTGAAGACGTCTAAGAGATAACGACATAAGATTTGGTTCTTTTAGACGTTTTTCATAAGGAACATTATATAATCCAGTTATATTCTTTGTAAATTTCCTCTGAATTTGTTCTAGCATTGCAATCTCCCCTATTTTATATGGGCTCCAGAGTTGGGACGAATATTCCAGATGAGGTCTAGTGTAAGCCCTAAACAGGGGAAGCATTACTTCTGGATTTCAAGACGTAATGTTTCTTTTAATGGACCATATTACTCAGTTTGTTCTATTGATGGCGTCATTGATTTGTTTATTATAACCCAAATCATTAGCTATAAATATTCCCAGATCCTTTTCATCATTTGTGCTTACCAACAGACACCCATTTAGTAAATAAACAGCAGATTGGTTGTTGAAACCAACGTGCATCACCTTATACTTTAATGCATTTAATCTCATACCCCAAGCCTCAACCCATTGAGATATGCTGTTTAAGTCTTGTTGAATTTTAAAAATACTGTCTTCATTATTACGTGGCCCACCAATCTTGACATTGTCTGCATATTTGATTGAGGCTGACAAGCAATTTTTAGTAAGGTCAGCTATGAATATTTGAAAAACACAGGGGCCCAATACTGACCCCTGCGGGACATCACTTGTGACCAATCCTGTATCAGATAGTTGACCAGAAATAAGAACCTTCTGTGATCTGTGTGCCAACCAAATTTCAATCCATTTAACAAGATATCCATTTATGCTGGTTTCTAAAAGCTTGGCTACCAAAGCCTGATGAGCCATGACATTGAAGGCTTTGCTAAAATCAAGATAAACAATGTCATATGGAATACCAGTATCTACATTCTTACTGACGTTTTCATAAAAAACACATTAAATTACTTAAGCAGATTCTGCCCTTTTTGAATCCATGCTGTTCCCTATCAATGGTGTCTAAGGTATCACTTATGAGATCTTTAATGATACTTTCAAGTACTTCACAGACTGTTGATGTTAGACTGATTGATCTATGATTTTCCCAGTTGGAATGAGGGCCTTTCTTATGAAGCGGTATAACATATGCAGTCTTCCACTCCTTGGGTACAAAATGGAACTGTAAGCAGTATTCAAATAATAATCTTAATGAACGAGAGATTTGATCTGCTAATAGATATAATAAGTGGCCAGTAATTTCATCTGGCCCTGGTGTATATTTATTTTTTAGAGAGAGAAGTTTGTTACAAATCATATCATCAGATAGTGTTATAGGGTGCTCGTTGTCCACTGTAACGTCAATATTATCCCTACCAGATTTAGTACAAAAAAGTCACGTTTTTTGATTCAGAAAGTTTGCCATTTGTAAGGGATCATGAGAAAGACTGGAATTATGTAATAAGGGACCTACCTGACAGGTAGGTTTTTTAAGGGAATTAATATAGGAATAAAATAATTTCCCATTATTTTTATTAGCATTACTTGCAAGATTGAATTCCCACTTTTTCTTAGCTTTCCTTATCATTGACTTGCATTTTTTTTTGGATTTTGAGATATGCTGACCAGTCTTCCTTTGTCCGAGATTTTAAATATAATGAATGTTTTTTAGTTTTTCGTCTAAGTAACCATTGGATTTGTATAGACAGCCATTTGGGCTTATGCTTCCATTGGTTATTTTTAAATATAAATGGGATGTATCTATCTCTTAGAGACAATAAAGTAGTCATCATAAAATTCCAGCTATCCTCTAGAGCTAAGGAGGAGATCCTATTATCCCAATTTATATCCATAAGTTCGGCAATAATACTATGGAGGTCCATTTCACCATGCAGATAAATTTTAGTACTATTAGTACTCATACAAAAATTGTGATCTAATGAAAAACTGACAGAGTTGTGGCCACTATTATAAATAGGGGGTAAAATACATACATTGTGTATACTGAGATGGTTGCTATGAATTACTAAATCTAGGATGTTGTTCCCTCTGGTGGGTAGCGAAATACATTGCGGAAGGTTAAGCTGTTGAGAGCAGGAGAGTAGTTTCTTGCCTGCACTAGTGTGGACATTATTAGTACCCCAAAATATGTCACTTAGATTGAAGTCACCCATACAGATCGTGCTGCCAAGCTCGCAAGAATTTTTGAGTTCAGCAATGATACCCTCAGTAATTGCTATATCAGCACTGGGAGGTTTATAGCAAACACCCAGTATTACGTTCTCAACATCAAATTGTATTTTAACCCAGACTGATTCAATATTTAAGTCAGAGTTTTTGATTTTATCAGAGATCTCCACTGAATCAGTGGTGTTATTAACTAGTAAAGCGACACCACCACCCATTCTGTTTGAACAATTTAAGATGTATTGTTTGTAACCTGGTAATATACAATCCCAAGCTGATTTCTCATCTCCCCAAGTTTCTGTAATGGCAATAACATCAACTTTTTCCCCAAAGGTTCTGGATTTAATACCTTTAATCTGAATGTGACAGACGATCTCATTGTGTGCTATTTGCTCTTTAACAGTGGCAGTGAGATTATCAAATGGAAAATGGCATGGCACTGTGAGGAGTAAGGACTTCTTCATATAACAGAGGCACTTCACCAACACCAAGCTGTCTTTAGTCTACTTGCCATGCTCATCCCATTTGTCTGCTGAGCTCTGACAAACACACACTGCTGTGCTTCATACATCCCCCCAACTTCTACCCTCAAGCAGCCCAAACAATGTGTACACCAATCATGCTGAATGTTTGGTAAAAAAATAAGAGAGCTGTTGTGACTTGTTGTTTCTCAATATTAATTTAGTGTAGAGTGTAGAACTTACCCACCATTAGCCCGACAAGCCAGGCCCTGGATTGAGGAATCCCCCTGACCTCTGGTCCGGGTCTGTATGACCTTCTCCTCCTCTTCCAAAAGTTGAGCTTAAGCACAGTGCATACTAGTGACTTCAAATACCGAATGGTGTTCCGATTGCTGACTCAGAAATGTGAGAGTGATCACTGATGAGTCCCTACAACATCGACGAACTGTGCTGGATGTCTTTCTTTCCACACCAGATTCTGTCTCCTTCTCGAATGATTGGGCCTGCACGACCCACGATGTCACATAGCATGGTGTGGCCATGGCTGATGACCTGACCTGTGACCCCCCTCAGTGACCTCTACTCCTGACCTGATCCATGGCAAAGACTCCCAGATCAGGAAGTACTGCAGAGGAGAAACAGGAGACTATCTGCTGCTATCTGCAGCCGGTCTGGCACTGTTTTTGTGCTGTACAGGCTGAAGCAAGGTCCAGATCTGAGGAGATTTCATTCCATGCAATCCAGTCAGTGGTCTGACCCCGAGCCATGGTGGAGGAGGAGGAGTGGGATGGGGAGGGAGCCAGTGGTAAGGTACAGCAGGCAGCAGTGCAGCAGAGAGAGGGTCAGCACAGAACCGGGCAGAGATAGCTGCTGCCTGTTTGCTATGAATTTTGATGGGGTCATGCCATGGGGACCGGGAGGTGTGGAGGAAGCTGCGCTATGTTGGGGGGCTCACCATCTGGACCTCTGAGTCTGACACATGTTAGAAAGATTCTTTTGGGGGGGCCCAGATGTGGCAGCTCATCCTCCAACATGTGTGAATTCTTCGAGGTGGCTCGTGGGGTGCCTGTCAGCCACAGGGAACATATTGATGATCGGATAGCCGGGCCCCCCTGAGCCACTGGGTCTGGGAAAGTTGCCCCAGCTGTTCCCCCTGCTGGCACCCCTGCACACACCCACCCCAAAACAAAAATAAAAAGAGAAAACTTCTCCAAAAGCAAACCCCACAATAGCAGCCAGTAATACAGAGCAGCAATAACACCATTACAACTACAGTACTAGACACAGCGTTGAAAAACTGTCCAAATAATGTTCAAGTGGTGGACGGGGGCTCTCACTACCCCTGCTTCCACAAATATCAAAGTTGTCCAGCTGCAGTGGCCATCTCACTGCCACTGCCACAGTTTCTTACACTTAATGCCGGTGCAGTTTTAAAAATATAAAGAGGCCCTCTCACTGCCTCTCCAGTCAATTTTATACAGTATACAGTTACCAGTCCTTGCTGTAATAATGTCCAAGATTTTATCAGTCCTTCTCAGGCTTCTGTTTTGGGATCCATAGATAGCATTCCCTGAGAAAATGAACTTCTTACAGTAGCACTCTTGCTGCTACAGAGACAGTCAGACCTCCCCCAATGCAGAGTACTTCACTTCGGTGTTGTCCCCTACTCAGACCCACCAGTATCCTGATCTCCATCCAGTAACTCCAGTAGCCCATGGGTAGCTTAAAAAGCACCAACCCTCTGGCCTGCGTAGTTTGAACCCCCAGGGGAAAACCCCTGGCCAAGCGCCTCACACTGGGGTGACCTTCCTGACCCTGCAGACTGACACGCGCACACAGCTAGTCCTTCCCAGCAACAGCTCCCCTCAGAAGATGCCAGACCTCCTGGACCAAGGCAGATTCAAGTTTCCAACCACCAGCTCTAGTCCACCTCTGAACATGACCCAAAAGCAGGCCAGGCTCAACTCTGGCATTGGGTCCACAATTTACCACTAGCCAGTGCTCCCCAACCTCCTTCTCCTCCATCCTTCTGCACAGTCTTGGGATCGGGACCAACAGTTCACCACCAGCCAGTGCTCATCCACCTCCTCCTCAGTTCGTCAACCAGCAAGGACCGCAGCAACAGTTCCTACAGCAGAATTCCCATAAAAAAGCACCACAGGTAACATGAAAACACAATCTCACTGTAATACTAGCTAAAAACAAAGCTAGTTTGCAGTCTGGTTTAAAATCCAAGAAGTCGGAGAGAAACAGAACACTTCAGCTGCAGAATAATAAGAAGCAACTGGTGCTACTGCACTACCACACTACTGCCGCTAAAAGTAAACAAATTATAATGAGCAACAGTAACAACAAAATAAATATAAGAAAAGAATGCAACGTGCAAAAGCAAAAAACTAATTTAAGCAAAGTACATAAAAGAACTTAACACAGTAAAAACATGCCAAAAACCAAACTCAGTGGACTGCTCTTTCAATGGCTGGCCCAGCGTGGCAGCCATCTTCCATCTACTTTATCTACAATCTAGTTTGCCATATATGTGCTGTGAACACACATTTTGTGGTGATTTGAAAGCTGAAACCCATACACAGTTTGTGAAGGTGGGGAACTCTCAACAGAAGAAATGAAGTAAACATGTTAAAAACCAAAAATGTCATGAATGATTAAAAAATCACCTTTTTTGGACTTCTACTTCACTTTCCCACTGAATTAATGGGAAAAACCTATTTCAAGCCAGGCAGGAAAGAAGTCATGTTAGAGTTCAAGATCTGTGCCTGATATCTGATTTATAAAGTTGTTTAAAAATGCAGTCTGCCAATCACATTAATGAATCAGTGTTTATGCCCAAAGTTAGCTATCTCTACAAAGTAAAATTCCACAGTTGACTAATAAGCAGGGAAAAATCCTGTAGTATGTTGTACATTTTTCCAACGTAGAGATTTACTGGTCTAGAGGGGTGGGGTATCAATTTACATGAAAGGTGTATATAGAAAAAAAAACAGTATTTTTAGACTCACTTTGCAAGATGTCAGGATACTGTATCTTGCATTGTGGGGAATGCCACAGCTGATATTCAGAAAAGTTGGTTCCATCACAATTAAATACTGAACTTTTCAGAAAGCAGTGTTTGCTTAATAATAGCTATGTGCAACAATGCAGCCAACAGCTGAAATCAAAGAGAAACAGTTAAATCTTCATACAAACAAAAGATTTAAAAGTATTCTAAACCCCACACTGCTCCATCAACCCTGCTGTGGAAATGGATAAAGCACCCCCCCCACCGGAAAACAGATGTTGCTTCTCAATTGGGCTATGCTGGGTAAAAAAAAAGTGTAAAACAAAGCATGTTTTATGTGTTTTTAATGATATACTGTTTAACTGGCCTTTTTTAAAATAACAATTACAACATGTTACTGTTCATTGTAGCACAGTAGGTTGTATCAATCTAATGTTCTTTAGTTCTAGGTTGGTACCTTCTGTTACTACAAATTCCAGAATCCCCTGCAGCTGACATCAGAACAGTAGGCAGCAGTGGGAGATTCAACAGCCCACATTGCATGAAAGAGCTTTTGTTTAATCACCAGTTAGATCAGCCCTGTGTGACTGTGTATGGCCAAGGAAGGATGACAGGACCAGCAAACAAAATATCTGAACTTTTATAAACTCTAACATACAATGCAGGCTACTGAACCTCTCATTGCTGCATACTGTTCTAAGGCCAACTACAGAAGATTCTGGGATTTGCAATAACAGAAGATGTAAGGGTGTGTAACCCCTTTTGTTCTGATGGTGAGTACTATGATTTACTACAGCTTGCAAATTACAGATCCACATTAAAATAGAGCTAATTTAGTTAAAGGGAACATACACACCAAATAACACTAGTATAACTACTATAAAACCATTTGATTTTACATTAGTATAGTCAAGAGACGTATCACATTAAAAAACTGCAGGGGAGCATTGGGGGGAGAGAGAGAGAGACCGGTGACCATAGCCACGATCAGATTGGGAGCAGGGGAGCATCGGGGAGAGAGACCACGCAGAGCGGCGGTCATGAAAGAGGCCACCAGAGTTGGTGGAGAGCAGGTTGTTTGAAGCAAAACAGCCTGAGCTAGGTCCCGGAGGAGCCAATTGGTCAGGGGGACCCAGCGCCAAACCACTAAAGGGGCTGTGATTATGTGGCTCCTGGAGGAGCTAATCCAAAGGAGACATGCTGGATTTGAGAGTGTGACTGGCTCTATAAGGACTGCTGGCCATCACTCTCAATAAAGAACTGCAGAGGAGCATCGGGGAGAGACTGGCAGCTGTAGCCATGATCGGATTGGGAGCAGGGAAGCACTGGGGAGAGAGACTGCCCAGAGCAACAGCTGTGGAAGAGGCTGCCAGAGTTGGTGGAGAGCTTGGTTGTTTGAAGCAAAACAGCCTGAGCTGGGTCCTGGAGGAGCCAATCGGGCAGGGGGACCAAGCATCAATCCACTGAAGGAGCTGTGATTACATGGCTCCTGGAGGAGCCAATCCAAAGGAGAAGCACTGGATTTGAGAGTGTGGCTTGCTTTATAAGGACTGCCAGCCGCCACTCTCAGTAAAGAACTGCAGGCGAGCATCAGGGAGAGAGACCAGCAGCCGTAGCCATGATTGGATTGGGAGTAAGGGAGCATCGAGGAGAGGGACCGCCCAGAGCAGCGGCTGTGGAAGAGGCCACCAGAGTTGATGGAGAGTGGGTTATCTGGCCCATCCTCCCACCCCGACCCCGACCTCTATTAAATGTACATGGGTGGAGGAGGAGCTAGCACAGAGGAAAACACCAAACAGGCAATAACAGATGATGTAAGCATTTGTAACCCCTTTTGTTCTGATAGTGAGAGCTACGATTTGCTACAGCGTACAGAGCCACATTAAAACAGAGCTCATATAGTTAAAGGGAACATACACACCAAATAGCACTAGTTTTTCTTGTTATTGACAATAAAGGAAAACAACGGTGATGATAGGAGTCTATCACATGATTTGTCTCTTTTGCAATTACCTGCAGTCTGCCATTTTTATGTTGATTATGCCCAGCGCAAGAAACATATTGGGACAGTTTTCTCAGAAGCAGGTTCTGGAGACGGGGCACTGTTGTGGCCAATGCCCCCACAGCCTGCAAAGGCTTGTCCCGCTTCCCCCAATGCTGTGTCACTTTGCTGCTGACACTAGTTTGGAATGTTCACACCAACTTAAGACAAATCAGCTGCTGCAATCAGGGGCCACCTCGTCATTGCAGCGTAAGCCATTCACTGCAATGAGGGAGCTACCCGTCATTGCAGGGCAGGATCTTCACATACTGATATTGTTTGTGAACACGGTGGCAGTTGCCGCCTTGTTCTAAACAATATCTTTCCTATGTTGTGATTTATGAGGGCCCCAATCCCTGTTGGCTTCAGTCCCCCCGTGTTTCTGTTGCCGATGGGGGAGCCCACTCCCCATCAGCATTAGGTAAACCCCCCTCCCTGGCTTTTATTGTCTGCTGACAGGGTGCCCAATCCCCATTGGCATAATGATACCCACCTTTTGTTGTGCGATGGGGTGCTCAATCCCCATTGGCTACTGCTTCCCCAAAAGAAGCCTCGGTGACATGCTGGGAGCCCACCCCAGTGGCCACATACCCCTGTAAAGTAAAAATGGTCCCACAACATCTTTTTCCCCGTAAAAGGAAACTGTCCGCGCCTCTCCTGCCCCCCACCCACAACCCATGCCCATCCACTGCGCACCCTGCCTCCCACACCCCCCTCACCCCATACTTACCTCTACAGTCAGGCACGATGATCTTCGGTAGACCAGGAACACGTCTGCACTCTTCAAAGCCGACTGCGAAGTGAGGAAATGCCAGTAAGCTGTATAATGGTGGAAATAGGGTTTTTCCAATGTTAATACATATCTCAGTAATTTTGTGGAATTTTGGCACCAAATTTTCAACATGGGGTTTTTGGGACCCCTCCTCATGAATTCTCGAACTGCCATGGCGTTAATCAGCCCCGAAAGGTGATTTCGCGGTCACTGCGCAGAATCACCTTTTGGTGCTGATTAACAAAATGACAGTGCCAGTGTTCATGAGGTGGGCTCTCAAAAAGCCTATGTTCCAAATTTGGTGGAAAAATCGGAATGACTGTTTTTATATAGCATGCAGTTGTTGACATACGCATGCTCAGAATTCGCTAATTTGCAATATTTTTCATGCCAGATTTTCAAAATTGACATTTTTTCATACCTCCTTGTGAGCAGTATAGCTGTCATTGTTCATATCCTGGCCAAAATGTGTTTTCGCACTTCCCAAGCAGAATAGCGCAGTCGCTGTGGGAAATCCATGTTCAGGACAGAGTAAGAAAATGACAGTGACACCGTTCATGAGTAGATGTTCTAAAATGCTTATGTTGAAAATTTGGTAATGATACTCCATAAAATGACTGTGTTACAAGCGTGTGTTGCGCAGTTTGCACGCATGCTCGTAACTTCACAAATTTGTAATATTTTCACTCCAGATTTTCAACATTACCATTTTCCCACACCTACTTATGAACAGTACAGCTGTCATTTTTCCCATCCTGGCTGAAATTTTTTTTTGCACTTCCGGCGCAGAATATGGCGGTTGCAGTGGGAAATCACAGTTCAGGATAGATTAAGAAAATTACAGTGATACTGTTCATGAGCAGAGGTCCTTAAATGCTTATGTTGAAAATTTGGTGATGATAGCACATCAAATGACTGTGTTACAAGTGTGCGTTGCGCACTTTCCATGCACCCTTGTAACTTCGGAGATTTGTAATACTGTCACGACAGATTTTCAACCGTGGCATTTTTTCACACCTCCTTATGAGCAGTACAGCTGTCATTTTTCACATCCTGACCGAAATGTGTTTTCACAGTTCCGACGCAGAATAACGTGGTCGCTGGGGAAAATCAGTGTTTGGGACACATTAAGACAATGACAGTGGCAGTGTTAATGAGCAGAGATCCTAAAATCCCTATGTTGAAAATTTGGTGATGAAACTCCATAACATGACTGTGTTACAAGCGTGCATTGAACTGTTTCCACGCACCCTTGTAACTTCGCAAATTTGTAATATTTTCGCCACATTTTCAACAGTGGCATTTTTCACACCACCTTACATAAACAGTACAGCTGTCATTTACATCCTGGCTAAAATATGCTTTTGCACTCCTGCGGAGAATTGCATAGGTCGCTGTGGGAAATCACTGTTTGGGACAGATTAAGATGGAGCGAGTGAGAGGGGAGTGACTGAGCTCTGTCGGAACTGCTGCAGATTTGTTTGTGGGCAGAAAAAGGCCCCAATGCAAGAGGCCAGTACAAAAGAGCAGCCTGCAGCACTAGGAGAAACAGAACGAGAGAGCGAGTGAGGGAGAGGGAGTGAGCAAACTCACTGGAGTGTTGTCAGAACTGCTGCAGATTTCTTTGTGGACAGAAAAAGGCGTCAATGCAGGCAGGGGCCTAGTGCAAAAGGGCAGCCTGCAGCGGTGGGAGAAACAGTACAAGCGAGTGAGACAGGGGGACTGAGTGAGCTCAACAGAGCTCTATCAGGACTGCTGCTTATGTCTTTGTGGGCAGAAAAAGGTGCCAATGCAGGCAGGAGCCCCGTACAAAAGGGTAGCTTGCAGCGTCAGGACAAACAGAATGAGTGCGTGAGAGACAGAGACTGAGAGACCTCAACGGAGCTCTGTTGGGACAGCTGCAGATTTCTTTGTGGACAGACAAAGGTGCCAACGCAACCAGGAGTCCCGTACAAAAACGCAGCCTGCAGCGCCAAGAGAAACAGAATCTAGCCAGTGACAGAGTGGTAGTGAGCAACCTCAACGGAGCTCTATTGTGACTGTTGCAGATTTCTTTGTGGGCAGAAAAAGGCAGCAACGCAGGCAGGAGCCCAGTACAAAAGGGCAGCCTGCAGCGGCAGGAGACACAGAACGAGCAAGTGAGGGAGGAGGAGGAGGAGGAGTAAGTGAGCTCAACGGAGCTCCGTTGGGACTGCTGCAGATCTGTTTTTGGTCAGAAAAAGGCAGCAATGCATGCAGGGGCCAGTACAAAATGGCAGTCTGCAGTGGCTAGAAAACCAGAATGAGTGAGTGAGAGAGGGGGAGTGAGCGAGCTCAACGGATCTGTATTGTAATTGCTGCAAATTTCTTTGTGGGCAGAAGAAGGCAGCAATGCAGGCAGGAGTCCAATAGAAAAGGGCAGTCTGCAGCGCCGGCAGAAACGGAATGAGCGAGTGAGAGAACGGGAGTGAGCGACCTCAACGGGGCTCTGCCGGGACAGCTGTGGACTTCTTTGTGGGCAGAAAAAGGTGCCAATGCAGGCAGGAGCCCAGTACAAAAGGACAGCCTGCAGCGCCGGGAGAAACACAATGAATTAGTGAGAGATGGGGAGTGAGCGAGCTCAATGGAGCTCTTATCATGACTGCTGCGGATTTCTTTGTTGGCAGAAAAAGGCAGCAATGCAGGCAGGAGTCCAGTACAAAAGGCCAGCCTGCAGCGCCGGCAGAAACGGAACAGGTGAGTGAGAGAGGGTAAGTCAGCAGGCTTAATAGACCTGTGTCGAGACTGCTGCAGATTTCTTTGTGGGCCGAAAAAGTCACCAACACAGGCAGGAGCCCAGTACAGCAGGGCAGCCTGCAGTGGCAGGAGAAACAGAATGAGCGAGTGAGACAGGGGGCGTGAGCCACCTCAACGCAGCTCTGTCGGGACAGCTGCAGATTTCTTAGTGGGCTGAACAAGGTGCCAATGCAGGCAGGAGCCCAGTACAACAGAGCAGCCTGCAGCACTGGGAGAAACAGACTGAAAGAGTGACAGCGGGGCAGTGAGCGAGCTCAACATATCAACGCAATCAACATTCAGCATTGACAAATACTTGTTACCATTTGTACTGGTTCCTGAGTGGCTAGAGTTCCAGACTTTAAGTCTCTCTGACAAGGTCCTCCTTGTTGTAGAGGCCTCTCAAAAGGAGTCAACTTGTCAGTGTTATGTCTTCAAATAGGAGTGCTTTTTCCATTTGGTGCCAGGGCAGGGAGCTCAACCCCCTCTCTTGCAGTGTGGCTAGCATCCTTAATTACTTGTGGTCCGTCTCTCAATTAAGCCTAAGGTTGACGATCCTCGAGGTGCACCTAGCATGCTAGCCCAGTGGCATGGAGGGCTGAGGCACTGGACACCTTCCTCCTGCCACACTGGTGACCCAGAATAGGAATGGACTCAGGTTTCTCGGGGGCTGGCAGGGTGAGGGAGGATCAAAGATCCATGTACAAGAAGCTTTCAGTAAGTAGCCACCACCCACCAAGCCTGGTGCAACCGCCAGCTGCCATCCAGTCAGATAACTCCAGCATCCCAGAGTCTGGTGCCAGCATTTAATCTTTTGTGGGAGATAACCACCTCTAGTGATTGAGGAGATCGATCGTACTCAATGGCCGTTCAATGCTTTGGTGCTGTCAATCTGATCTCTTTCATAGACATTGCATTCATAATAAAAATCAAGAAAATACACATTTTAGACACATTTGAGGCAGATTCAAATCATAGCTCTGAAACCTAATGCCAAACCTCGGTGCCTCCACTCCTCCATTTTCTTTCATGGCAGTGATCAATACCTTTAATGGAGGAAGAATGAAACTGCTGCTTTGCAACTTGAATTTGTTTCTTGCTCTGGAGCAAATGGTTAATAGTCATTGCTCTCACCTATGCAGAGATAAGGAACACTGACTTTGGATTAGTGAAAGGGGTGGGCATTGAGGGGCCATCCAGTCCTCATCAATATCCAGTTCTCTGTTTCTGTGAACATGTTAGATATTTAGGGCCAGATATTCAGACTGCGCCAAGCAATGGCGCAAGTGGAGGCACAACGCAACTGCGATGTGCCGGGAAACAGACAGGGGGATATTCAAAGGTGATATGGCATGGTGCATCACCTTTGAATATGGCACAGAATGTGCATGGTGCATGTACAATGTGCCAGTGCAGTCCCCAGACAGGGAGGACTGGGAATGCTCCAGCGCAACTGTAGTTGTGCTGGGTGCATCACCCTGATAATCAGACTTCGGCATGCAAATGGGGCCATAATGTATGCAAGGCACAAATGGAGCCACTTGCATGTCATTATGGCCCCATTTGCATGAGCTGCGCAGGGCAGCCCAGCGAAATGCACCTGGTGCCCTGCACAGAATGTTGTGCAAACTGAGGGGGTCATGGGGCCCCCCGCCCTCTAACCACGATCACAGTAAAGCAATACATTACAAGCCCTGGTGATCCCGTGGTCCCCCTCCACCCTCCCCGTAACCCCAATCGGGGGATATATGGAATTAATACAAGCCCTGGTAGTCTAGTGGACCCCCACCCTGTGACCCCGATCACGGGTACTAGTGAATCAAATAAACTCCCTGATGGTCTAGCGGCACCCCCCCTCCCCGCCTGTAGCTCCAATCACAGGTAAACCGATAATGAAATACCCTGGTCATCCAGTGATAACCCCACCGTAGCCATAGGCACTGGTATTATTAAGTAACATCATCTGGTGATCTAGTAGCACCCACCCCTCCGAAACACTGATTGCCCAAACAGTAAACAAGTCCCCATCCCTGGTAGTATAGTGGTCCCCCCACCCCACTCGATGCAGCAACCACCGGTGAATGCGTAATCCATTTTTTATATATATATATAATGTCATTATTCCCAAACCCTAGAACCCACCCCCTTATTGTATGCACTTCTTTTACACAATTTCTGCTATACAGTATTTCTACTGACATCATTACGGAGGCATCGAAAGGTTTTCCCATTAGTTTTGGAGAGCTTCAGTCTCCAATATTAGCAATTCCTCCTAATATAGCAACCTAATTAAGACCTAAAATTGTCCAACCATGATTTCGGGTGCCACCTCCTGTTCGTATAAGAGATACTTAGCACTGTGCTTGCCATAGAAAATATTTGAAGATGATGAACACCAACTGCTGCATTCCAGCCTCACACTTCACTTCTAGAAGGGAGTTTAGGCTGTAAACAATCCATCCATCCTGAGGACTGCACAAAAGAGGCTCCTTTAAGACCCTTAAAAATATAGCCCCAATGTTGTGAGTAAAGGGGCATTCTGTGAATATGTCCCTTATTATTTTCTTTGCTTTACAAAGGAGGCACTTGGATAGTACTGTTTAATCAGGTTTTTATGCATTAAGTTTGCTTTCAATTATTGTCACACAAGCAGGCTTAACCATATGATTGCATCTCATTTTTTAATCAGGATCCTTGCATTTTGCATATCACAAGAGCCACACTATAAACATAGACATTTATAGCAGATAAGAACCGCTAGGCCCACACAGTCTGCCAATTTTCTCTACCTACTGCAGAAACCACAGACCCTACTTGATCCCTGACTTTGTTTTCTTTCCTATCACTCAGGTTTGGCAACTTGCTTGTTGTGGTGCTTCACAAGGGACCACCATCCTACACTGGAACCAGTCTGGCCCAAATTCCTCACTTGCAGTCCTTTCAGCTCTGGCCAAAGTTTGTTTTTAAATGAGGTTGCTGATTAGGATATACTTTTTTATGTTTGCTTGCACGCATGTGCAAGAAAAATAGTGCCATCATCGGAGATTTCGGAGGTGTGTCACCTCCTCCTCCAATTCAGTCAGTGTGCTGGCAGGCGCGGCCCCTGTAAGCCAATGCATGCTGGAGCTGTCTATGACAAGCTCCAAAATGCAGTGGCATACAGTTCAAAGGGAGCTACGGCTTGAGTGAGCAGCGATAAGATATAGCCTGCTCATCGCTATCCCCCACACTACCTGCCTTGGCGTCACCCCGCTCGCGCCCACGCACACTGTATAGCCGTGATGGGGTGCCCAATCCCGTCAGCTGTGCTCGTCCCCGCCTTCCCCAAAGCCTTCCAAAATGCCACACTGGGTGCCCACCCCAGCGTGGCAACTAATGATATAGCCGACGGGGTACCCAATCCCCCATCGGCTCTGTCCTCACCCCGAGTAGTGCCACGCTGGGAGCCCACCCAAGCGTGGCAATTGGTGCTAGACCGACGGGTGCCCAATCCCGCTGGCTGAACGCCCAACTCCGGCTCCTTGTGCCACGCTGGAAGCCCACCCCAGCATGGCAAACGTCCACGTTGTCCTTTTTCCCCGGAAGAAAAAACAGTCCCACGTAGTCTCCTTGGCCCCTTCCCACACCCACACCCACCCACTCGCACCCTGCCTCCCCACCCCTCACCCCATACTTACCTCCGGACCTCGGCGCGGCGATCTTGAGTGGACCAGAAACCGTCTGCACTCTTCAAAGCCGACCGCGAACTGAGAATGCCCGGTAAGCTGTATAATGGGCTAGATAGGGGTTTTCAACTTTGTTGCATATCTCAGGCATTTTTGTAATTTTGCCAAATTTTCAACATGGGTTTTTTGGGACCCCTTCTCATGAAAGATGTCACTGTCATGGCGTTATTCGGGCCCGAAGAGTGATTTCGCAGTCACTGCGCAGTCACTGCGTGAAATCACCCTTCGGGCCTGAATAATGCCATGACAGTGATATCATTTATGAGAAGGAGTCCCAATAACCCCATGTTGAAAAATTGGTGCCAAAATTCACAAAAATGACTGTTTTACGAGCGTGTGTTGCACAGTTCCTACGCAGGCCCGTAAGTTTGCGAATTTTCAATATTTTCGCTCCAGATTTCCAACATTGCCATTTTACCACACCTTCTTATGAGTAGTACAGCTGTCATTTTTCACATCTCACCCAAAACATGTTTCCGCCCATGTAGCGCACAATGCGGCGCAGTTGGTGTCTTGAAATCAATGTCACGGACAAATTAAGAAAATCACAGTGACACTGTTCATGAGCAGAGGTCTTAAAATGGCTATGTTGAAAATTTGGTGAAAAATTCCTAAAATGACTGTTTTACTGAGCTGCAGCTAGTGCGTTCTCACGCATGCTCGTAAGGTCGCGAATTTTCAATATTTTCACTCCAGATTTCCAACATTGCCATTTTACCACACCTTCTTATGAGTAGTACAGCTGTCATTTTTCACATCTCATCCAAAACGTGTTTCCGCCCATGTAGCGCACAATGGCGCAGTCGGTGTGTGAAATCAATGTACGGGACAAATTAAGAAAATCACAGTGACACTGTTCATGAGCAGAGGTCTTAAAATGGCTATGTTGAAAATTTGGTGAAAAAATTCCTAAAAATGACTGTTTTACGAGTGTGCATTGCACAGTTCCTATGCATGCTCGTAAGTTTGCAAATTTAATATTTTCACTCCAGATTTTCAACATTGCCATTTTATTACACTTCCTTACGAACAGTACAGCTGCAATTTTTCATATGTCGCCCAAAATGTGTTTTCGCACATGTAGCTCACAATGGTGCTGTTGGTGTGCGAAAGCAATGTTTAGGACAGATTAAGAAAATCACAGTTACACTGTTCATGAGCAGAGGTCTTAAAATGGCTATGTTGAAAATTTGGTGACAAAAGTCCATAAAATGACTGTGTATTCGAGTGAGCATTGCATGATTTCCACGCACCCTCGTTAGTTCATGACTTTGTAATATTTTCAGTCCAGATTTTCACCAGTGGCATTTTTCCACACTTCCTTATGAACAGTACAGTTGTCATTTTTCACAACATGGCTGAAGTGTGTTTTCACACTTTCAGCTGAAGAGATGCATTGGCGCTGTGGGAAATCATTGTTAGGCACAGATAAAGAAAATCACAGTGACACTGTTCATGATCGGAGGCACCAAAATGCCTGAGTTGACAATCTGTAAAAAATCCCCAACCTAATTATATTACGGGTGTGCGTTGCACAGTTTCTATGTACGCTTGTGACTTCACCATTTTTTAATATTTTTACTACAGATTTGCAACATTGCCATTTTTTACACCTCCCCATGAACAGTACAGCTGTCATTTTTTACATCCTGTTCGGAATGTTTTTGCACCTGTGGTGCTAAATGCCGTAGTCACTGTGCATAAGCAGCTTTTGGCTAACAAACTGATATTCCCCCTGTTCATGAGGTGGGGTGACAAAACAAACATGTTGAAAATTTGGAGTGAAAATACCAACGAATGCCTGAGGTATTAGGGTTTCCAACCATAACGCCCAACCCTGTAGAGAATGACAGGCATCAGGGGTGTGACTTGGGATTCTTGCCTGTCATGCTGATACCATTCCACACCCTGCAGTCAGTGAGAGGCATCGAGGTATGCCTTGGACTCTTCGCCCCCAGACTTCACCCCATTCTCCTATATCGCACCCATCTCACCATATTTCCTAATGAAATGGGGTGTGCATAAGGGCCAAAGACCCCAAGGAACACCGTGTCATTTGTCAGTGTCTGCAGGGTGGGGTGTGGTGAAATGGCGTGGCTGTTATGCCTGATGACCCAAATGCACACCCCAATGCCTGTCACTCTCTGCAGGGTGGTGGTGGGGTTGGCTTCAGTTCAATACTTCACTGCCATTCCTATTATGCAGCTCTGTAACTTCTACACTACCACTGCCAATGCCAGCAAGCAAACATTCAGCATTGATAAATGCTTGTTTTTGTTCCCAGTGGTCCGATTAGCTTCCAGTTCTCCCCCTTCTCAGCATCCACTATATAATTAGGTTGTTTGCTGCTTTCTGGACCCATAATTACATTTCTAAATGTTTGTGTTTGCACATTCCACAAATTGCCTGCTGACCTATTACTACTGAAATACTATTATACTAGTATAAGATGCTGGGAAAAGATGACTTGTTTCATAGACACATAGATGCTGTTAGCAGGTAAGTACTGTTAGGCCCATCCAGTCTGCTCATTTAAGGTGCCTAACGAAGTGTCCAGTGACCCGATCTGGTCATTGGCTTTAGCTTTTTCTTCCTCTCTCTATTATTCCTTTGTTCCTGTCCCATGCATATTTGAAGCCTGCCACTGTATGGGCTACCACCACCTCCTGGGGCATGCTATTCCATGCATTCACTACCCTTTCCATAAAAAAAAACTTCTTGACATTTCCCCTTATGCGGCCTCCCCTTAGTCTCATGTCGTGTCCTCTTGTCCTGGCACTACTATTAATCTGGAATATGTTGTCCCCTTCCATCTTGTTAGTGCCCTGGAGGTACTTGAATGTTCCTATCATGTCGCCTCTCTCCCTTCTTGTTTCCAGTGTGTACAAATTGGGGTCCCTCACTCTCTCCTCATAAGGCTTGTGATGTAATCCCGTCACCATTTTGGTCACCCTCCTCTTTACCATCTCTGTTTTATCAATGTCCTTTCGAAGGTGTGGTCTCCAGAACTGTACACAGTATTCAAGGTGAGGTCTTACCAGGGTTGTACAGTGGAACTATTACCTCCCTCCTTTGGCTTGTGATTCCCCTTCCAATGCACCCCAACATCCCACTGGCCTTTCCCACTGCCTTTGCCAGCTGCCTAGCAGCCTTCAAGTCATCTGTGATTATGACCCCCAAGTCCCTCTCTTCCTTAGTTACTGCCAGCAGCTCCTCTCCTCTCCTCTCCTCCAACCTGTAGCTCACGCCAGGGTTTCTGCTCCCCACATGCATGATTTTATACTTCTTTTTGCATTAAACCTTAGCTACCATGCCCCAGACCATCTCTCTCCAGCAGTGCCAGATCTTTTCTCATCCTTTCCATCCCCCCCGGAGTAGCCCCCCTGTTGTAGATCTTGGTGTCATCCACAAACAGGCAAACCTTTCACTCCAGCCTATCTGCAATGTCACCGATGAAGACATTGAAGAGGAATGGCCCCAGAACTAACTCCTGAGGTACCCCACTGGTCACCTCCCTTTCCTCTGAATGGGTTCCATTCACCACTACCCTCTGTTTTCTGTCCCTTAGCCAGTTTCCAATACAGTTCACCGCCTTGCATCCCAATCCCAGGCTGCCTAGCTTGTTGATCAGTCTCCTTTGTGGGACTGTATCAAAGGCCTTGCAGAAATCGAGGTAGGCAGTATCTTCTGCCCCCCCCCCGGTCTACTGCCTTTGTCATCCAGTCAAAGAAATCTATCAGCTTAGTTTGACACGATCATTCTGCAGAGAACCCATGTTGCCTGGGATCTACCAGTCCCTTTGCTTCCTGGTGTTCCACTATTTTTTCCTAAAGGAGTGCCTCCATTATTTTTCTGACTACAGAGGGTAGACTAACTAGCCTGTAGTTCCCCGCTTCTTCTTTACTACTGCTCTTGTGAAAAGGGACAATGTTTGCCCTTCTCCAGTCCTCTGGGTCCACTCCAGTGTCTGAGGACTCACTGAACAGGGCTGCCAGAGGGGCTGCCAGTTCAGTCCTCAGTTCCTTTAGGACCCTGGGATGTATGCCATCTGGACCCATGGCCTTTTCAACCCTTAGCTTCACCAGTTCTTCTAGGATCCTGTCCTCTGTGAATTGGCTGGTGTTTCCTCCTTATCCTTAGCTCCTCTGAAGTCCAGCTGTAGGACCTGCCCATCCCCTTCCACAGTGAAGACTGAACAGAAATATTTATATATTTATTTATTTATTGGAATCTTGGATTGACACCTTTGAGCTAAAAGCTCATTTACAAAGGTTCCATGTCATACAAGACAAAACGTACATAACATGTTACAGAGCGCATACACTGCATACATTGGAGGAAACAAAGCAATACAATCAAGTAGAAATTAAGGTAAAGCTAGTCATTATATACGAAATAACATGTGATGGGAAATAGGCAAATACAGCTACCAGGTGAGACTAATGGAGTAGTAGGGGAAACAGGGCAGAAGGGTAGGAGGACTAGGCTTATCACTGACAACTACTGAGACATTAGCAGGCAGAGAGATGTGATTACAGCAAGGACACAGGTCAAGAAACATAGAGTGGCCTGGATGGAGATGGTGTGGCAGCTCAAGGATGAACTTTGTCGATGCAAGTTGTTAGAAGAGGGTGAGGGAGGTGAGGAGGTCAAGTGTAGATGATGAAGTGCTACAAATGGGACAGCAGGCCATCAGACAAATAGAGGGGACATTAGGAACCACAGTAGCAATTCTTATTGCTGGTCATCAGTTGAGACCTTAGGAGTGACTTAAAGAGGTTAATGTCAGAGCAGGCAATCAGATCACTGTCTAGGGAGTTTAGCCATTTAGGGGCCCTATAGCCAAATAACCTTTGCCCTAGTGAAGTCTGGCAGAAAGGGACCTTTAATGAACTTCTACTTACTCCCCTGGTATTTCTGGGATTGTTGTTAGGGCAGAGGAGACCACATAGACCAGGGGTAGTGAGGCCTAGAGTAGCTTTTCTAGCTAGCAGGCATACTTGATACTGGACTCTGTGTTCCAGGTTGAGCCATTCAGCACAGGAGTAGAGCTCACAAGTATGGGTTAGCCAGTGGATGCCAAGGGTAAGCCTACAGGCTTTATTAAGGGTTGTACTGATACAGTTTAGGGCAGTATATGTGGCAGCCCCATAGACTGCTGGCCTATAGTCGACCACCGACAAGATGGAGCTAGTAACTGCAATCTTGAGGGCCTCTTTTAAAAAACAATGCTTCTGTTTGTACAGAAGGTCAGTTCTTGAGTTGGCAGCCTTAGCGACTATATCAATATGTTGTGAAAAGGAAAGGGAGCTGTCGAGTGTGACACCCAAGTACTTGAAAGTACTCACCATTTCCAGGGCTATATTGTGGTCGTTGAGTATGTGAAGTTGAAAATTTCAGTTCTTGTTTTGTGGAGCAGCAAAGAGCATTGTCTTTACATAGAAACATAGAAGTTGACGGCAGATAAGGACCGCAAGGCCCATCCAGTCTGCCCATTTCTTTTTCTACCTTATAAATGTGCCATCAGCCTTTGCTCTGTCAGTGGCCTATCTATTCTAGTCATTTGTATTGCTCCCGTATGCCTATCCCATGCCTGTTTGAAGCCCTGCACTGTATTCATAGCCACCACTTCTTGTGGTAAGCCATTCCATGCATCCACCACCCTTTCTGTGAAAAAATTTCCTCACATTCCCCTTAATCGCCCCTCTAATCTCATGCTGTGTCCTCTTGTCCTGCTATTTTTCTTATATTTA
The DNA here is from genome assembly GCA_016271365.2 of Neoceratodus forsteri. NCBI lineage: Eukaryota > Metazoa > Chordata > Ceratodontiformes > Ceratodontidae > Neoceratodus > Neoceratodus forsteri. The sequence continues at coordinate 1,741,789 of CM057450.1, read as the reverse complement.
AACATGTTAGGCTCTTTCACCTTGTTTATGCCTTAAGGTGTTTGAATGCCTCGATCATATCACCTCTCTCCCTCCTTTGCTCAAGGGTATACATATTGAGCTCCGTTAATCTGTCCTCATAAGTCTTCTGATGCAGTCCCTGCACCATTTTGGTTGCCCTTCTCTGGACTGCCTCAATTTGAATTAATGTCCTTGTGAAGGTGTGGCCTCAATACTGCACGCAGTACTCCAGATGGGCCTAACCAGTGTCTTATACAGAGGATTATTACCTCCCTCTTATGACTTGTGATACCCTACTAATACACTAACACCCCCTGGCCTTACCTACTGCTTTAGAGGTCTGCTTGGATGATTTTAGGTCATCAGTGATGATGAAGCCCAAGTCTCTTTCTTCCTTTGTGACTGCTAGCAACTCCCCTCCCAGCCTATAGGTGGCTTCAGGGTTTCTCTTCCCTATGTGCATGATTTTGCACTTCTTTGCATTAAATCCCAATTGCCACTCTTCTGACCATTCTGCTAGTTTATCCAGATCTCTTCTCATTCTGCCCACCCCATCTGGATCATCTACTCTGTTGCAGATCTTGGTGTCATCTGCAAACAGACAAGCCTTACCCTCTAGTCCATCTGCAAGGTCACTAATGAAGATGTTGAAGAGGACTGGCCCCAGGACTGATCCCTGAGGTACCCCACTTGTGACTTGAATCTCTTCTGACTGTATTCCAGGTTGAGCCATTCAGCACAGGAGTAGAGCTCACAAGTATGGGTTAGCCAGTCTTTGTCTTCTTATAGTTAAGAAGAAGCCGGTGGTTCATGATCCAAGACTCCACCATAGTAAAGTTGGTTTGCATCTGTTTCTCCAGGGTGGTAGGGTTAGCATTGCTAGGAAACAATACTGCATTGTCCGCATATAGTAGGACATGGTCAGAGCAGGCAGAGGGTAGTTTATTTAGGAATATGCTAAACAGTAGGGGTCCCAGGATTGAACTCTGGGGAACCCCTAATGTGACAAAACAATGTTCAGATTGGGTGTCAAGGATTTTGACCTGTTGGGAATGACTAGTAAGGTAGCTCCGGAATGACCCAACAGATTCAGGGGAAAGATAGGTGGCAGATAGGTGGTTTAGAAGTAAGGCAAGATTGACGGTATCAAATGCTTTCGTTAAGTCAATATATGTGGGTCCAACCAAGAGTTCTTGGTCCAGGGCATCATGGATGAAGCTGGAGAACTCAATCAGCGCAGTTGTAGTACTGTGCTGTTTCCTAAAACCATGCTGTTGTCAACACTGTAGAGTGTACTTATCCAAGTAGTCGACAAGCTGGTCACTGACAATTCTTTCAAGCGCTTTCGACAGCGGGAGGAGGATTGAGATTGGGCGGTAGTTTGCATGGTTATTATGGTCCTCACTTTGAAAGACTGGGGTGAACATGGCCTTTTTCCACAATTTGGGGAATGTGGCTGTAGTTAGGGACAGATTCAGTACGTGGGTTAATGGAGCAATGACCTCCTCCATGGTGAGGGCAATCAGTTTGAGATTCAGGGTGTCACCACTAGATCTGGATTTACTAATAGCCTTAGTAAAGTATTTTCGAGCCTGAGATTTAAAGATGATTTTGAAGTAGAAGTGGGGGGGGGGTTGTCTCACATGAATTGACTTTGAGTAAAGGAATCTAGTTGCCTTGGGAGGCAAGGAAGTCAGGAGGAAGCACCCCACTAAGGTCTGTGAACTCCTTATTGAAGACATTGGAGATTTCCAAGGCATCCTGCGTTAGAGTGCTGTTCTCGTTGAGCATTGTGAGGGGGGATTTGTTGGTTTTACTTGTCAAGGTTCTTAAGTTTTCACAAAAGATATGACTGTTTCTCCAATAACTTTTAAGCTCTTGTCTAAAGAACTGGCTTTTGCTAAGCAAATAGAGTAGGTGCATTTGTTGCAAGCAGTCTTGTAGTTTTGAATGTCTGCTTGTGATCTTGTTTTAGTGGGGGTAAAGATATTACAGGAGGCACTGAAGGTGTACACAAAGTGCTCGAGAGCAGGAGTCCACATCATTGGTACTGTATATGGCTAACCAGTCCAGCTGCCTAAGGTGATCTTTCAGTGACTCCAGGTGTCCAGCTTTCAGGACTCTGGTTGTAATGTTTTTTTGGGGGGATTTGGGGGACTTATTTAACAAACAGCAAAAGATAGGTGAGTGGTCACTAATACTATCAGAGAGTACTTCTGTCTTGGTTATTCTTTCAGGGCAATTGGTTAGTATCCAATCAAGAAGTGTGCTGGTCCCCTGCTAGTAGTTTGTGCGGCTAAGGGAGTCTACAAGTTGGGCCATGTTGAGGGTCGTGAAGGCATCTCAGTAGGGTGCAGCCTCCAGGGACAACCAATTTATATTGAAGTCCCCAAGCACTAGTACCTCAATGTCTTTGCAGAGACCTGCGAGGTAGTCGAGTGTTGCCTGAAAGCCCAGAACCTGCTCTTTTGGTGGAATATAGGCTGAGACCAAGGTTACACATTTTTTCTGAGTACTGAGTAGGGCCTGGACTGATAGGATTTGTGAGTAGCCTTTAGAGAGGGGGCATGGTAAAGTCTGGCTCTGGATGTTGTCTCTAACATATAGGACACAGCTCCCACCCCACTTTCCAAATCTGTCCAGTCTAAAAGAGGTGTACCCTTCAATTTGAATAGCCTGATCCAGGATTCTTGGGGTAAGCCAGGTTTCCACCACGGACAGTATGTCTGGTTTATGCTGAGCAATCCAAACTTGTAGTGAGTCAAACTTAGCCACAGGGCTACAGATGTCTATTGAGGTTTTAGCAAGGAAGCCAGACCTCTTAGGAGGGGCTGACTGAGTTGGTGCGGGCCAGGGTTAGGATGGATGTTGCCAGATAACAGTAATAGAAGTGGTCTGATCCTTATGGCTTGTAGTTTTTGGAGCTTTTTGGTCTGCACTTGTGTGACAGAGTATTTTTGGGGTTTTACAGAACTGACAGGAAATATAAATATTAATTCAGGATTGCCACTTTTTCCCTGTCTTCCTCCCCTATCTCCCCTCTGGCCCTTCTAAGGCTTGCTACTCCCCCCTTTGCCTTCCTCTTCTCACTAATGTACATGAAAAATGTCATCTCCTTTTTTAACCGATTGAGCTATTCTCTCCTCTGTTTGCACTTTAGCACTCCTCACTGCCTTTCCCACCTCTCTCAGACACTTCTGGTACATTTCCTTGTCCTCATCCCTTTGTGTCTCCTTATACTTCCTGAAGGCTAGCCTCTTGGCCCTTACTTTTACTGCCACACCCCCTCCCTGAGAACCAAAGTGGTTTTCTTCTCCTGCTACTCTTGTCTATTGACCTAATGCATTGTTTTGTAACCTCCACTATAGCCTCCTTGATGTGTGCCCATTTCTCCTCAACATCCCTGCCTATCCCCTTTGCTTCCAGGGCTTCTTTTAACTGTAGTCACATACTGGTAAAGTCCAATCTTCTAAAGTTTAAGACTCTTGCCTTCATATGGGTTGACTGGATCCCTGTGTCCATTTTGAGCCACACCATATTGTGGTCGCTGGACCTTAACTGACCTTCCACCCTAATATCTGCCACACTGGCCCCATTGGTCAGCACCAGATCCAGGATTACCCAGTCCCTGGCAGGTTCCTGAACCAGTTGCCTACAGCCAGCCCCCTCAAGGGAGTCCACAATGTCCTGTGTCTTAGCTGAGGTCCCTGCTGGGATGGATCAGTCTACCTCCGGCATGTTAAAGCCTCCCATTAGCAGTACCTCCCCCCTTTGCTGCCATTTCATGCATGTTTTCTAGCAGCTGCTTGTCAGTTTCCTTGACCTGAGCTGGGGGTCTGTAAATGACCCCTGTGCGAATGGCTGTTCCATTGCCTGGCTCAAGGGTGACCCAAATTTCCTCTGTTCACTCATGCCTGTTTTGATTTTCAGTTGCCTTTATGCTCTCTTTGACACAGAAGGCAACCCCTCCCCCTTCCTCTTTTACTCTCCCTATCTTTTCTGAACAGGGCATAACCAGGTACACTTATGTCCAGCTGTTGTTGCTGGTGAACCATGTTTCAGTTATCGCCACTATGTCCAGATCAGCCTCTGTCATTGCAGCCACCAGGTCTGGGATCTTGTTCCCCAGACTACGAGCATTTGTGTGCATGACCTTCCATGAAATGCGACATCTTTTTGTTCCCTCCTTCTGTTTTGTCCCTTGCTTCATCCTTCTTTTCCTGGAGTGTTCCATGTGGTGCTTCCTTTTTTATTACCTTACTGGTTGCTTGTAGTCCAGGTCCTTTTATTAGTGGTGATAACAGTATGTCCTGATTACAGCCTATCCCACCCTGTGGTACAATGTATCTGCCCCCGAGTTGACATCCTGGTCCAGCTTGATGTGTGCACTAATCTGTGGGGGTGGGCTGCCTGAATCTCCCCACTCCCGACAGCCCCCCCAGTGACTAGTTTACATCACCCACTGTTTGCCACTTTTTATCTCTCCAACAGCTGCTAGCTGACTTGCTATCCTGCAGAAAACCTAGTTTTAACTTTCACCCCCAGAAAAGAACTAAAAAAGGAGTATAGTGCATGGTGAGTACTTGTTCTTTATGAAAATCGGAGGCTTTCAAAATGTTGTCATACCACAGTTCAAAAGGTCATGGAATGTGATTGTTCCCTACGCTGTGGTACAATAACATTTCAAAACCATCTAGAGGTTCCATACAGAACTACATAAGCCCCAGAAATGGCAGGATCAACCAGATAACACTAGCAGTGGCGGCATGATCACCCAAACCTGCAACTCGAGCAGGATCAACCAGATAAAATAAAAAAATGCAAGTTTAGCAAGATGTGCACATTTTAAGAAAATGTGAAGAAGGATCAACCAGTTATTTATATTTACTTACTGAATAAGATTATAATCCTCACCCCCATGTCCTCTCACTGAGTGAGAGCTACAGCCACCATTTATTTTTAAATCCCTCCCACACCCGATTGACAGCCAATAAAAGGTTGCACTACAAAGGTAGGGATCTATCCTGCCTAGCAACCACACATCACACCGAAACAACGAGCCCTAGTTCCCACATATGACGTGGGCATGTACATTTTTTCTATCTTTTTAACAAATAAAAAGTTTTAAAACCAAATTTAATTGACTTAGGGGACACCATACACTATAAAAAATAGTAGACGGGCAACTCTATGCCCAACCAGTGTGTTGTGTCATGTCGGGGTTCTGACTCCCATAGACTTCTCGAGCTGCACTATTAAGGTCACAGGGAATCAGAACCCCTCGGTGGCACAACACACTTGCTGTGCATAGTTTCCCATCCACTATTCTATGTTTTTAGTTTGCCCACTGTCCTCTGCCAGCACAACAGCCATCTGTTTACAAAGCAGCCTGTAACACACATTTGAAACACACAACAGCAACATGCCAGAGCCTGCAATTGCACTTGCAACCAGAGTGTTGCAGAACTTCAGCCCACAGTGTGCTTCCATCAGCGGGCCTGAAAAATGACAAAAATACCGGTGTTCTCATATTGAATCAGTAGACAGCACCTTATGCACTAAGCTGGTAAGACAGCTTTTGGGGATGTCTGAGTGGATGGAATTTATAGATATCTGGTGAGGTCAAGCGTCAGTTCATATAAAACAAGCATTTGTCAATGCGGACCGTTCACTTGCAGGTATTTGCAGTGGTGTTTGGCATGCATGGTGCTTTACCCTAATGCCCTGTGCGATTGCTGGTATTTGCACAATAAATTGTCAGCATGACCTTTTTGTTACCCCCATTGTGCGCTACATAGGCGGAAACAGGTTTTGGGCAGGATGTGAAGAATGACAGCTGTACTGCTCATAAGGAAGTGTGGTAAAATGCCAATGTTGAAAATCTGGAGTAGAAATATTGAAAATTCGCAAATCTACGAGCATGCGTGGGAACTGTGCAATGCACACTCGTAAAACAGTCATTTTTAGGAATTTTTTCACCAGATTTTCAACATTGCCATTTTTTAAAACCTCTGCTAATGAACAGTGTCACTGTGATTTTCTTAATGTGTCCCATACACTGAGTTCGCACACCGACTGTGCCATTGGGCGCTACATGGGCGGAAACATGTTTTGGGCAAGATGTGAAAAATGACAGCTGCAGTGCTCATAAGGAGGTGTGGTAAAATGGCAATGTTGAAAATATGGAGTGCAAATATTGAAAATTCATAAGCGTCAGTGCGTGGGAATGCGCCAATGCTGCGCTTCGTAAAACAGTCATTTTAGGAATTTTTTCACAAATTTTCAACATAGCCATTTTAAGACCTGTGCTCATGAACAGTGTCACTGTGATTTTCTTAATGTTTCCATACATTGATTTCACACACCGACTGCGCCATTGTGCGCTACATGGTCGGAAACATGTTTGGGTGAGATGTGAAAAATGACAGCTGTACAACTCATAAGAAGGTGTGATAAAATGGCAATGTTGAAAATCTGGAGTGAAAATATTGAAAATTCGCAAACTTATGAGCCTGCGTAGGAACTGCACAACGCACGCTCGAAAAACAGTCATTTTTTGGAATTATTGCACCAAATTTTCAACAAGGGGTTTTTGGGAGCCCTTCTCATGAATGATGTCACTGTCATGGCATTATTCGAGGCTGAAGGGTGATTTCACGCAGTGACTGCGCAGTGCCTGCGAAATCACCCTTCGGGCCCGAATAACACCATGACAGTGGCATCATTCATGAGAAGGGGTCCCAAAAACCCCATGTTGAAAATTTGGTGCAAAAATTCCAAAAAATGACTGAGATATGCTATAGAGTTGAAACCCCCCTATCTAGCCCATTATACAGCTTACCGGCATTTCCTCAGTTCGCGGTTGGCTTTGAAGAGTGCAGACATGTTCCCGGTCCACCGAAGATCGTCGCGCTTGAGTCCGGAGGTAAGTATGGGATGAGGGGGGTGTGGGGAGGCTGGGTGCGCAGTGGGTGGGTGCAGGTTGTGGGAGGGGGCTGGGAGACTCGCCGTGGGTCCGTTTTATTTTACAGGTTTAAAAAAAAAAAGGACGGCGTGGAACATTGCCACGCTGGGGTGGGCTCCCAGCATGGCAGAAGATGTATGTGGGGAGCGAGGGCCGACAGAGGTTGGGCACCCCGTCCGGCAAAACAAGCGCGAACATTTGCCCGCTGGGGTGGGCTCCAGTGTAGCACAAAAGCTTTGGGGGCGGTGACACGCGTGGGGGAGGCGTGGTGACACAAGGGGGCGGCTGCTGCTGAGTATGGCAGCGGTGCTTTCCTTTGAAGCAGAGGAACACCGCTGTCATACTGAGCTCCTGCACCCATTGGTGCAGGACCGCCACGCCTGCTCAAGGGAGCAGTGCATTGGATGGGAGAGGCACACCTCCAAGTGTGCTACTCTCCCAAAACATTCCTTGCGCATGCGTGCAAGCGAACGTAAAAAACACAGATTGAATCAAGTGCAAAGGCTGGCAGTGTTCAGGAACCTTGGTGTCGCCAATATGCGGTGGAATTATTTTAACTTTTTTTACCTTTTCCTAAGCATTAAAACTAAATTTAACTATTTTTTTAACTGTTTTTCTTGCTTTTTTATCTCGTTTGTAACCCATTTTATATAAGCAATAAGACACACTGGGGCATGGGTTGTGCTGGGTTTACTGCATTCCCGGGAGTTGAATGCACTCTGCCTGTGGTTTCTTGCCTCACAGCACCCCAGCAAAACCCATGCTTCATTGTTTCCTGTTGCTTAAAGATAGAAAGACAAGTACAGTAGTCTATGGCATCCATATTATCGTTCAGTATGTTTTCTTACATGTCTGTTTTAAATCATTATCTTGAGTCTTCATCTCTGTTATAGAAACATTTTAATCTAATTACCAAGTAGAAAGGTTTTCTGCTCATACTTTTGAAGCAAAAAAAAAAAAAAAGCCGCAAATTTAAATCAGAGGGTCTGAAAGCCATCACCACAAAGACTGACAGGGCCAGGCCGGCACTTAGAGTAGCAAAGTGATGACACATAAAAACATAGCTTCCATTTCTACAGGGATTCCTGTATTGTACAGGGAAAGTGAATCATCTACAGAGAAATTGTTCCCATAGATGTGCATTGGTTATACAGGAAAACAGAACAATTCATCTTCCATAGAAAACAATGTAATCTACAGGAAAACCCTGGAAAATTGCCTTGCAACTATGGAGGGAAAGGGTAGAAGGGAAGGGCAGGTGCAGAATAAGGGGTGCTAGCTGTACATTCGAGCAGACTTGATAGACCACTAGGTCTTTATCTGCTGGCAAATTTCATATGTTCGTAACTACAGGGGAAAATGCCAAATTGATCCAGGAGCACTGTGTAAACAACAAACATGGGCTATTGTCCAGATGAGTCGCAGCTGCTGTAGGGAAGATTGTATATTGGTGGTCAAAGCAGTGGCCTATTAAACAGAAAATTCTGGGCTCAAATCTCACCTGAACCATTGACCCACTGAATTTATTTATTTATTTTATTTATTTAACAGACGTTAGGATTACAACCTTTGAGTCAGGGACTCATTTACAAAGGCTCCACGTCAGAAAAACAAACATAAACACTTAATACATATAGACATAGAATGGCAGCTAAAGGTTACAGTTTTTTTCAGTTATACAGTATTGCAGAATCAAGATCAGCTATGCATTGCATTGAACATGTTACCGAGAGCTGTATTTTACAGTTTTCAAGAGAACAATAAGTTTGCTGACAGAGGGAGAGAGTAACAGGTTTGATATTTATAGCAAAGTAGAGAATTAGACAGATATCTTGTGAGTGCAGCCAAAGGAGGCATTGTTAATAGGAAATGTCTGGTAGCCCTATCGGTAGGAGCTCAGTGGTGGGGTGGTCCTGTAAGATGATAGATAGATTACCCAGCACTAGCTGATACATTGGCAGCGCCGTGAAGTGAGAATGTGCTCTTTGAGGGCTGACTTAAAAGGTCCTAATTTGAAGATGGAGGAGACATCAGAGGGGAGTTCACTGTACCAAGCTGGGACCCTGTGTGGGAATGACCGTTGGGCTAAGGAGGTTCTAACCCTCAGGATGGACCACACATGTCGGTTGGCAGTGCGGGTGTTCACCGAGGCGTGGGAGGATAGGAGAGAGGCAGAAACCCCCAAGTGAGTAAGCCCCAGGTGTATTTTCTTTGTGAGGAGACATGTTTGATAAAATAGCCTTTCATCCAGGGTAAAGAGATTTGTCAGGGCATATAGGGCACAGGTATAAGTATGCTTGTCTGCCCCGGTGAGGAGTCTGCATGCTTTGTTTATGGCAAGGTGGATTTTGTTAAGGGCTGTGTAGTCAGCAGCTGAGTAGATAGTGAGCCCATAATCGACTAGGGAGAGGACTAAGGAAGTTACAGCCAGATTAAGGGCTTCCGGAGGTAGGCGATCCTTGTGCTGATACAATAGGCCTATACAGACATTTTATGGCTGATGATAGAGTGTCAATGTGTGAATGGAAGGAGAGGCTGGAATCAAATGCAAGGTCCAAGTATTTATATGTATGGACCTGTTCTAGAGGAAGAAGAGAGTGGGAGAGGATTGTTTGCTGCACATACTTGGCCTTATTCTGTTGATGGGCAAAGAGCATTGTCTTTGTCTTTTTTTTACATTGACCACAAGTCTTTGATCTATGAACCAGTTTTCAGTCCGGTTAAATGCGTGTTAGAGGGTGGACTGCAATACTGTGGGATCTGGGTGCGAGGCAAAAAGAACTGCGTCGTCCGCATAGAGCAGTAGGTTGCCGGAGCAGGAATTGGGCAAGGTTTTTAGGTAGATGCTGAATAATAGAGGGCCGAGGAGGGAGCCCTGGGGAACTCCAGAGTGGACTGTCAGGGTGGTTGAGAGGGTGTTGTTTATTTTGACACATTGTGATCTAGCTGTGAGGTAACTGGTAAACCAGGAGACGGGTCCTTGGGACAGACCTATGTGGCGGAGTGTGCTTAAGAGTAAGGGATGGGAGACTGTATCAAAGGCCTTTGACAGGCCTATGAAGACAGCTCCAGCTAGGTGTTTTCTATCCAGGACAGACTGAATAAAATTAGAGAACTCAGTGAGAGCCATAGTTGTACTGTGCCCAGATCTGAAGCCATGCTGCTCCCTGTAAAGAAGGTTATGAGCAAGTAGGTACTCAGTGAGTTGGGTGGCTATAATTTTTTTGAGTGCTTTCGAGAGTGGTGGGAGAATGGATATGGGATGGTAGTTATTGTGGAAGGTGCTGTCACCACTCTTCAGTATTGGGGTGACTGTGGCAGTCTTCCAGGCTGTGGGGAACTGCCCCAGACTTAAGGAGCAGTTAATGAAGTCAGTCAGTGGGGAGAGAACTGTATCTAGTACTAGATGTAGGATTCTCATATCAAAAGAATCTTTACAATAGCAAGAGCCACTGAGTGCTTTCATGAGAAAAGGCCTTGCCTCATTCGTAGAGATCACCCTGAGATGGAAGGGGGGTGCTGGGTGTTTGGGGTGGGGTTGCAGGAGTGGGGTCGAAGAAGTTATTTCGGAGTACTGCACTAAGGTCAGAGAATGATGAGTTGAGGCAGTTGGTGATGGCCAAGGGGTCGGTGGTAGGGACATTGTTAAAAGTTAGTAGGGAAGGGGGCGGGAGCCAGGATTTGCCATTGAGTTCCTTGATATTGTCCTAGAACAACCGAGCATTCCCCCAGGAGAAGGCAAGAGTCGTCTTGTGGTAACCCGATTTGGCCTGTTTAATGACCCAAGTGCATCTGTTACGAGACGCTTTATAGGCTTGCCTGTCCACCTGGGTGCCGGATGCGACTGCTTTATGCCACAGATCATCTCTGTACTTTAGCTGTTGGAGCAGTGCAGGCGTGACCCAGGGGGCATTTCGTTTCTTGGATTGCACTTTTGCTAGTGGGGCATAGATGTCACATGTCTTATTAAAAGAACAGGTGAAATAACCAAGGGCTTCATCTATAGTAGGGGCCAGGGAGATAGGGGACTGGTCCTATTGAGTTAAGTATTTTCTTAGTTTTATGAGGCCTCCGGGTCAGAGATGCTACCGGGCAATATAGTTTGGTTTGGGTTTCTGCTGAAGACATGACCAGGAAAAGAGGATGGGTAAGTGATTGCTTAGGGAGTCTGGAAGGACCACCAGGTCAGAGATTCTGTGGGGACGGCTGGTGAAGAGAAGGTCAAGCAGGGTGCTAGAGCCATTAGTGGGGTTCACTCTGGTAGGTTGGCTGATCAGCTGGGTCAGGTCCAGTGCAGCAAAGGTGTCCTTGGTGTGGGAAGCCAAACTGGCAAGCCAGTTCACATTAAAGTCTCCAACTATGATGTGCTCTGTTTTGGAGGGAAGCCGGAGATGTAGTTAGCAAGGGATTGTATAGCAGGAGCTTGGTTTCTTGTGGGGGACTTATGCGACAGTAAGAATTAAAGGGGCTCTGGAGGGATCTGGAGTAAGTTTTAATGATGAGGCTTGGGCACCATGGTCTAATGGAGGTATTGGAAAGGCTTTGCATATCATGGAGTCACGGACGTACCCAGCACACCCCCCACCATGTTTGCCCATTCTGTCAGTTCTGTGAAGCGTGAAGCCAGGGAGGGCAACCAAAGAGTCAGGTGTTTTTTTTTGAGAGCCAGGTTTCTGTGAGGGCTAGCACATGTGGCTGATGTTGCAGTATCCAGCAATGGAGACCTGCTGTCTTTTTGGTTAAGCTGCAAATGTTCATTGCAGCTATTCTAAGCTTGCGGTGCGATAGGCTAGGGCTGGGTGAGATGGGGCCTGGGTTAGGATGAACATTTCCCAAAATTAGTAGGAGTATGGCAAAGACTCTGAGGAGAGCAAAAGATTGTAGCCTTATTGTCAAGGATAGCTGCCACCTAGTTATAGTGCAGGTAGTACAAGGGATGGTCAGGGTGATAAGGGTTGGAAAAGATAGGAATGTGATCCGGCATGGAGGTTGATGGTGGCACATTAAATTATCAGTTATAGTTTGTCTAAGTATTATGTTTCTAAAAGTTTCCCTACCTAACTTGAGCAAGTCACTTCATCTCCCATTTTGTACTGATTGATTCACTGATCAACTGATGGTTATATTTAAAATATTTGACCAGGAGGTCACACTAAGATGAGAACAGCTTGTTTCCAGGTGCGTCATGAGGGGAACAGAAGACTGGATACACAATCGACAAGGAACACACTTAGAAGTACATATTCACAAATTTACAAAAACTTATGATGACCAAAAGACAGTGCAATCAAAGAGCAACTGATGCCTGTAGGGAAACTTTTAGAAACATAATATTTAGACAAACTATAACTGATAATTTAATAGTTTCTGCACTAATCATTCTCTGGGGGTTTATTATTAAGGACACATGCATGAAAACCGGGTCCTTGCACCTCTGAGTTTGTCTACTTTTGCTCTTCATTCCGTACATAGAGTCCAAATTCTCTCATTGTGACATCACAATGTACAGTCAGGGAAGCAAGTGTGATATCACAAACAAAGGAATACGACTTCACGTGGGAAATGAGAAATCAGTAAAAATGAAGTCTAGACAGAAAATCCCCTATTTACATGAACATTTCCATAGTAAGAAAGAACAAGGGGCAGAGAAACAGAAACAGAGGAGTTGTGCTTTGAGTATTACTGTATATTTTCAAACATGTTCACATATGTACCAGCTGCTGTTTAAGTCTCCCAGATATGAACACTTTCCAGGCTAACACAAGATCCTGAGGCAGTACCCTTTCATGGGAGATGGGGAACAGTACAGTACCACCAGGGGCACTACAGGGTAGAGGACAGCAACGAAGAGGGAAGAGGAGGAATGGGATAGAAAGGAGTGTCCTACCGAAATTTTTTTTTATCATGCGTTTGATGTCTTGAGCAAGTGGAAACTGTAAAATAAAGAAACTAACTGATTTTAAAATTGTTCCTCTGTTTATGATGACAGCTTGCCAGGTTCCTCACCCCTCTGGATATTATGCTTGGACTGATGGCAGCTGCAGCACATGATGTGGACCATCCAGGGGTCAACCAGCCATTTCTGATCAAAACCAAACACCACCTCGCCAGCTTGTACCAGGTGAGAGCTCAAGGAGAAGAAAAGGAAAAACAATGTAGTTCATTACCAAGGCTACTGATTTACAATGTTCACCAGTAAAACATTAACATTGGTAAAAGACCAATTGGTCCAGATTGCCATAACCACAGAAACCTCTTTGGTCCATGGTAACTGAAGTACAGAAAACACTGGTAAACCAGTAAACTTGTTCAGCACCATCAGTAGGGAAGGTAGGAGGAGTGTGGCTTTCAGTTGATAAGCAATAAGACACAATGGGGTGTTGGTTGTTCTGCCACAGCCACTCACCTATGGGCATGCTGATGGATAAGGCTGCAGGCCGAGTGTCTTCAGCCCCGGAAGTGTGGTTGTGCCAGCACAACCAACACCAGGAAAAGTCTTATTGCACCTATAAAATGGATTTTTTTGTTAAGAATGTGAGATAATTAAAAAACAAAACTGAAAAATATTTACAAATCAGTAATTCTGTATGAAACTGCCCATCTGTAGATGGGCTGTCACTACAAGGTGCCAGCCGGGGTTGCACTGTGTGAGCCTCTATGGTACATATGCTTTTAGTCAGAACTGTCTCTTGAAGTCATCCTCCACCCTGCTTTTGTTCCACTTGCTTTTGTTTAAAAAAAAAATCAATATTATTTTACTATGTGGATTTGAATTGGAAATAATTGACTTCAGGTGTTTTAGTTCAGTCCCTGAGTGGACCAGCTAGGTAGCAGTGTGCATGAAAGTGAAACCAGGACTGGAGTTGCAACATTAAGGAGGTGCACACTAATATATATAGTAATTGAGCAACATTGGTACTGGGACTTTTCATACCCATTGCTTGTACTGTCTCAATCCAATGAGAAGAAACATGTTAAAGCCAGTCAGGATGCAGAATTCTTAATAACCTTTTCATGTTGGCGTGCAGGCGCACAAGCAGCATCTTGCAGTAGTAGCACTTTCAGAGGTGTGTCAGTGTTGTGGCCAATGCAGGGGATGCTTTAGTGAGTGCGTCCCTCAGCCGCCAATCAGTGAGCATGCTGGCAATGACAGCAGTTTCAAAGAGAGCCAATATTTCATATTTTCACTCCAGGTTTTCAACATTGCTATATTTTCACTCCACTTCATGAAAAGTACAGCTGAAATTTTTCGCATCCTGCTCAAAATGTGTTTTTGCAGCTGTGGCGCCAAACGGCCCAGTCACTGTGCAAAATAACCTTTCCGGTAACAAAATGATAGTGCCACTGTTCATGAGGTGGGGTCACAAAAAGCCCATGTTGAAAATTTGGAGTCTAAATACCAACAAATTCCCAGGGCATTAGGGTTTCCAACCGTAATGCCCCACCCTGTACAGACGGACAGGTGTCGGGGGTGTCACTTGGGACTGTTGGCTGTAATGCTCACGCCATTCCACCCCAACCCTGCAGCTAGTGTCAGGCATTAAGCTGTGCCTTGGAGTCTTCAGCCCCAAAGTTCACCCCATTCTCCTATACTGCACCCATCTCAACGTATTTCCTTATGGAATGGGGTGACGTAAGGCCCGAAGACCCCAAGACACTCAACGACACCTGTCAGTGTCTGCAAGGTAGGATGAGGTGAAATGGCATGAGCATTATGGCTGATGACCCAAAGGCACCCCCCCAATGTCTGTCAGTCTCTGCAGGGTGGGGGTGGGGTTGGTGTCAGTTCAATACTTCACTGTCATTCCTATTATGCATCTCTCTAACTCCTGCACTACCAATGCCAGCAAGCTAACATTCGACATTGACAAATAAATGCTTGTTATAAACTGATTTAAAACTACCAAGATCAAGTTAAATCCACATGAGTCACTTGTAAGCATCAAATATTTCATTGTTTAGGCAGCAATGCCATTATGAATGATTTCTGAAGGTGTCATATACTGCATTCTGAATCTTTTAACCCCTTGCTGTGCCACAAACTGATATATCAGTCCTGAATTCCTATACATTCTATTTCTGCTGGCTGCCTAAGGGTTAATGGTTAGAACTGTCATAATAAAAATGAAGTATGAATTGGCCCACAAAAAAATTGATCCTCAAATGGTTTATAACTAAAATAATGAATTTGTTAGCCTAATATGTTGGATACATAAGCACTAAGACATGATGTGGTGTCGGTTACGGCCTGGAAAGAGCATGCCCAAGGTGCATTATGCCGAGTGCATTTAGCTCCTGGGAAGTGCTCTAATCAGGTCATAACCCACACCTCACGGTGTATTATTGCACTTATAAAATGGATAGTTCAAAATTGGTTCTGAAGAAGTTATTGCAGTTTAAAAGTAAAATGTGATTTTTTTTTTTTTTCACTTTTTTGAGTTTTAAAGGAAATAGTTATTTTTATTGGACAACTGCTGAACCATTTTCACTTTTCACACACACACACACAAACACACACTTCACACACAAACAAATTGTTGGAATTTTTTTTATTTATTATTTTTCCTCCTATTTAGTTCAGGGTGTTTTCTATTAATGAGAGTTCCCGGATTTTGTCTCCTGTTGTTTCTCCAGCCATCCCACCATGTATATTTATATATATAAACATACATATTTATACAATGGAGTGAGTGATAAATGAGTGTGATAAATGTAGCTTTTTCCACTAGAGTGTGATAAACGTGGATGATGTCAGCACAGTGATGATAAATTATATTTCTCATATCCGCGCTAAACTTTTGCAAAATAGGGGCCCCATTGTATAAATCGGATACATGATGTGCACTCATGTGACATGGCAAATATATTCACTCCTGCACAGTGACCTCTGAATCCTCACTCGTGGCTTCGCCACTCATGAATATCCAGAGGTCACTCTAGAGGAGTGAAGATATTTTTCATATCACACTCATGCCCATCATGTATCCTCTAGTGCAGGTGTAGTTAGGGTAGGTGGGCCACTTCAACTTTGCAACTGTTTGTCCGATTTGCCTGAAAGTTTGCATGCATGGCGTTCAACCATAGGTCTCTTGATCCAGAAAGTTTCATTTTGGTTGGATGTATGGTTGCGGAACTAAAGAGTTTCAAAAATGTGGAAAATCTTCAGCTTTTGTGCATTTTTTCATCAAGCTTAACAGACTGAAAGATGCATCTGTTTGGATTCAAATGTGCATGTGTATATGTGGCCTGGGTCAAAGTGGTGCCTTTTGAAGATTTGGTGAAAAAATATTAATCCGTTCAAAAGTTATGCAAGTTTTTCATGTTCCATTTTAGCCTATGGGAAAATGTATATGTTCTTTGCAAAAACTTTCGTGAAAATGTTTTTTTTGTGCGTGAAAACATTTCATTATAAGGTATAGGGTTGTCGTGAAAACATTTTTGTTTTCTCAAAAACAATGCTCAAAAACATTGTCCCATGTGTTGTTTGCTTTGTCGCTTCATTGTGCCAAGCTGGATTGTGCTTTTGGGCTGAAATTTGCAGGGTGGCAGGCCCTGGTCCCACAACAGTCAATGGGTAGTTACAGCATTCCAAAGTAGAGAAATTTCCTATGTGATAACATTGCAGCACCCACTGTACCTTTCGGAGCCTATATCTCGAAAACTATTTGAGATATGGATTTTTCGCTACCTGCAGCTCAGTCCATCTTAGGCAGACTAAGCCTGCGAGTAGATTTCAAAGCCATAGATTACAACTGCAGTGGAATTTTTTTCATACTTGCTATGGTTACTAAGACATTTCCAAATAAGTCTTACAAGGGTTCCTTTTCAGTACTATGGGCTGCTGTATGGTTCTGTACTTATGTGTAAGTGGGAGCTCAGGGCCCAGAGGGCACGCGCTCCCACAAACACATGCCAGTTACCAGTTACATTACACTTTCTCAAAAAGAAGGCAAATTCATTGCAAAAACTTTGTTAATGCATCAGTTAGGGTTGATAGCACAGCAACAAAAGTATGGAAACGTGATGTTAGGGTTACCCCCCATCACCTCCCCAACCTCCACACAGCAACAGATGTCAGGGTGTGCCATGGGGTAATCAGTCCTAACTCTCACCCCATTCTCCTATACTGTAGCATGTCAGCTTGCTTATATATGGAGATGGGGAGAAAGTTGAGCCTGACAACCTCATGGCACACTCGGCATCTGTTAGTGTGGTAGGTGAGGATGATGAGGTAACTTAACATCACATTTGAATACTTTTGTCATTGTGCTATCAACCCTAACTGATACCTTTAATTAAGTTTTTTGCAACAAACATATATATATATGTACGTAATAGATAACCCACCTTAGGGGTGTGTGGTCATGCTCGATGTACGCACACCTTGGTGTGTGCCGAGTACATCAACCACCCAAGGCATCCATATATCAGAGTGGGACTGCACACCCTAGAGTGGGTTATCTATCTTATAAAATGGCAGAATTGTTTTGGAGAGGGGTGAAAGTGCAGGTGTGTGGTCGCTCTGATAGGCGCATGGTCACGTGATGTGTTTCAACCAACCAGCAAAGATAATATTTTTACCCATTTTATATATATATATATATATATATATATATATATATATATATATTTCCTATTTTAAAAAGCCTGGCAGCATGGAATAATGTTAAGGAGGGAGAGGGAGGGAGGGCATGGACTGGTGACTGCAGGGAATGAACACCGCAGAAATGGTAATGGTGAAAAGGAAGACCAGAGAAATGGCAGCTGTTAAAAAAAAAGGAAAAAAGAAAGAAAGGAAGAAAACTAGAGGTACAATGTTATTCCCTATGGGTGTCTACAAGTTGTGGTGGCTGGAGTTTTGGCATCATGAGGTGGGTGAGCTGCATGGCTGGTGGGGGTTAGATGACTGACAAGCAGGAACAGACTGTGAAACTGGCAGTGTAGGTTAGAAATTTTCTTTTTCAAAACGCTATGGAAGGGATTGACTTCTGGATCTGCTGCATCCTTGTGAGCCTAATTAGGACCGGTTGACAAGTCATGGCTGGATAACAGCACAGGTAAACAGGCCTCTTATCCAATCAAAATGCTGGAAATGTTCCACCCATTTTATAATGGAGTGTGATTAACACTGAGGAAAATAATAATGTTAATCTGACTGTAGCAGATGGTGAATACTGAA
The DNA here is from genome assembly GCA_016271365.2 of Neoceratodus forsteri. Taxonomy (NCBI): domain Eukaryota; kingdom Metazoa; phylum Chordata; order Ceratodontiformes; family Ceratodontidae; genus Neoceratodus; species Neoceratodus forsteri. The sequence goes on along the minus strand of CM057450.1, from coordinate 1,723,646 downwards.
GGTGGTGGATAATCGAGGGAATTGACCTGGAGGATGATTGGTACTGGGGAAAAAGCTGATAGATAATGGGGTGAATAATCAAAGATGCACTGTACCCCCTAGCATCCAGAGGCATCCCCTCCCTCTCCCTATCCTTTTTGAAATACTACCTGGCAACTAGTGTTGTACCACCACCACCATCCTTGCCCCTTTTCAGGTAATCCTGGCATCCAGTGACATCCCCTTCCGCTTCCTGTCCATTTCAAAGTACTCCCGGTTTTAAGTGGCACCCCTCCTTCTTCCTGTCCCCTGAAAGTTTTCCCTAGTGTCTAGTGCTCTACCTCACCATCAAGACCCCCCAAACACCCACTTGGTCAGTGACAGTGGCTGGCACAAGCCCACTACTCACCTCTTTATCTGCCATCTTGTGAATATTGCAGACTACTACATTCTCTTAAATTCTATCCTCCTTGTTATACGAACATACGAATGTGCCAGCAGAAACAAACCACCCAGTCTACCTACATCTGCTCGAGTGTGCAGCTAGTACCCCTAGTTTGCAGCTGCCCCAACCCCTCCCATTTGTCATTCTTCTGCCACCCCCACCCTCACTCTCCCTTGCTCCTTGTCCCATGGCCTTTTAAAGCTGTTCACAGATTTACATGACACCACCCATTCTCTCCTCACTTCCCTCCTAAATCTCCCCCCCTCTATTCTTAGCCCATACCCCCTGGTGACCCTCTCCCTCCTTAGCTTAAAGGCCCTGTCTGCCCCATCCTTATTGATTCCCCTCAGATACTTACATGTCTCTATCATGTCCCCCTGTCCTTTCTATCCTCCAGGATGTACATATTTAGGTCTCCCAGCCTACTCTCATAGTCTTTCCCCTCCATTCCACATATCATCTTCATTGCCCTCCTCTGCACCCCCTCCAATAGCCTGATATCAAGCTTCAGGTATGGCCTCCAAAACTGCACACAATACTCCAAGTGCGGCCTTACCAGCGACCTGTAGAGGGGCAGGTTTACCTCTCTTCACCTGGATGAAAACCCCCTCGCTATGCATCCCAGCATTTTGTTCACTTTTGCAGCTGCTCTCCTGCACTGGGCAGTATTGTTCATGGTCCCTGTTACCATTACCCCTAGGTCCTTCTCCTCCTCAGTGATCCCCAGCTAACCCCCCCAGACAATATTCTCTCCTTGGGTTCTTCACCCTGAAGTGCATAACCTTACACTTCTTTGCATTGAACCCCAGCTGCCACCTCTCTGGCCACTCCTCTAGCTTGCTTAGGTCCCTCTGCAGCTGCTTCCATCCCTCCTCTCCATCCACCACTACTCCCATTTTGGTGTCATCTGCAAACAGACTTACCTTGCTCACCACCCCATGCACAATGTCTGATATGAAGAGCCCGAATAATACTGGTCCCAGCACAGAGCCCTGTGGCACCCCGCTCATCACCGGCTTTGGAGTTGAGAGCTCTCCTCCCACCACCACCCATTGCAGCCTTCCACTCAGCCAGCTTGTAGTAGTTATGGACCTAGTAAAGTGAATTGTGCCCTATCTGTAGACGTTCTTGTTTGAGCTCAAAAACTGGCATCTTCATTGCTGTGTCTTATAGCAGTAGTCAGGGTTCACAACAAATTTTGGCTTATGGTACTAGGTGACTAGATATATTTGCTGTATACCTGTTGCATTTGAGAGAAGTCATTTGACAGTACAAGCTGGAGTTTTATTGTTCTGCAGATGATACCCAGCTGCACCTGTCCTTTGCAATGGACAGGAATTATGGAGTCTCTGTACTAGACTGATGTCTAGAAGAAATTATGGACTGGATGCCCTCCAGCTGGCTGAGCTTAAATCCTGGGAAGATGGAGGCAATACTGGTCGAACCAGGTCCCCATACATTAGCAAAGACCACTGTACCACAAATAGTTTAATCTTTAAATGGTAAACATTTGGGAGCTTTGGTTAGGGTAAAAAATCTGGAGTTCATTGTAAACTGCAGGCTGAAACTGGAATATCAGGTGACAACTATGGTCCACAGTGGACTTTCCAACAAAGAAATATTACCTAGAATAACCCCTATTTGGTGGACGATGATCTGGTGGCCTTAGTGCATGCATTTGTTACCTCTAGACTTGACTACTATAATATTTTCTACTGAAGGCTACCTAGGAAGTAATTACCATTGGTTAGTCTGAATTGAGGTATTCTTTAAGTAAACTTGAAAGAGCCCTTGAAAAATATTATCCAGTGGGTGCAACATCTGGACAGAATTTTCAGTGCTGTGAGCATGGTGACTAACGTAAAGATGTGTAGAAAACTTAAGTAGAAATTAAAAAGGAAGCAACTTACATTATGGAGAAAACTGTAAACCTGGAGTCAAGAGTTCAAACACTAGTGGCGAGATTATGAGTTGGGGTGCCAGAGGGGGTCAGTATACTTAGGAAAATGGAAAGTCTTAAAAATCAGATAAGAGACAGAAATGTATAAAGATCCTCAATGTCACTGATGACAAATTCCCTACAGTGAAAGAGGCTGTAAAGGAGATTTTGGTGGAAATATCTTCTCTCCCTTCTGAAAATCCCCTTTTCTTTGTAAAGGCATGTTGGGTCCCTTTGAAGTCCAGTAACAAGCAATTGGTGATTAAATTGACACAAACCACACAGCAAAGGCAGCAATCTTGGCTGCCTTTGTATTTGACTCAGATAAAGATCTCATTTTCCAACTCACTCATCTGAGAGTTCTTTATTTCCATAAGCCAGCGTTTCTCATGAACCCTGACTACTGCTATAAGACACAACAATAAAGATCCATTTTCTGAGTTCAAACAAGAACGTCTACAGATAGGGCACAATTCACATTACTAGGTCCAGCAACAGCAAAAGTTTTGAAAGATAATAAGACATCTTTTTTCTTTGACCTTAATCAATTGACTTTGTATTTGCAGGGACCTAGACAAGATAAGTAGAGTACCTCCTCCAGTACTGATTCTGATTCTGAATTTGCAGAAGCTGATAGGCTGGCAAGGGAAGTGAAAGGGGCAGTGCCATAAACTACATCCACATAGTCAAGAACTGGGAGAACCATTTTGGTGACCAGTCTCCTGTGGACCTGGGGAGAAAGGATGTCCTTATTGCAGTACAGGGCACTAAGCTGGAGACAGAGTTTGACATAGATGGCATCAATGTGGCCAGAGAAGTCAAGCCTGCTATCTAATCACATACTGAGGTATTTAGAATTTGGGACTGCTTCAGGTGGTGTGCCATCCAGCATGGAGAAGACATGGAGGGCGTGTGCTGGGCCAGCTTCTGGCTGGTGCCAAAGGTCATAGACACAGGTTTTTATTTTGGGTTGACCTGAAGTTGGTTGGACTAGAACCAGTGCAGAACACTGTGAAGGTCTTGCTGAGGCAAGACTTCCAGAGAGGCAGTCAAGGGACCAGAGGTGAGGAGAACTGTGTTATCTGCATACATGTGAATATGCGAGTTGGCACAGGCAGAGTGGAGGTCTTTTAGGAAGATGAAGAAGAGAACTGGGCCCAGAATAGAGCCCTGTGACACACCAGCCTGGATAGGGAAGGATGGGGAGATGGTGCCTCCTACTTGTACTGACTGTTAATGGTCCAAAACGTAGGAAAGGAACCAGTCAACCGCAGGAGCTGAGAGGCTGGTAGAGCTCAGCTTATCCAAGACAAGTGATTGGGACACCCAATTAAAGGCTTTGACCAGACTGATTAAAATGGCCGCTGTGATGTTCCCCTGATCCACTCCTGAGAGGATGGAGTCCGTGACTCTAAGTAGGGAGAAGATAGTGGAATGATCCTTCCTAAAGTCAGACTGGAAGGGGTAGAGGAAGTTGGAGGAGTGGAGGAAGTCTGCAAGCCATGAGTAGACTAGTTTCTCCTGCAGCTTTGCGAGAGAAGGGAGATAGGGTGAATGTTATTAGGACTGGAGGGATCACCCCCCCCCTTTCTGGAGGGAAAACTTTGGCAGGCTTCTAAGACTGAGATACAGTGCAAAGGGTGATGGAGATATTTAGGAGGTGAGTAAGGGGGGAGGCAATGGCAGAAGCCGACAGATGGAGAAGTTTAGGGTCCAAGCCATCCAGGCTAGCGTGGAAGTTTTTTTTTTTTTTCTCTTTGGGTGGGGATCAGAACTGTCTTCTACACATCAGGCCATCCCTTTAGGAAGGGAGTCCCCTCCCAAATTAAGAAAGCCCTTTTCAGCTTGATTATGCACACTCATCATTTAGCAAAATACTGTAGCTGGGCTGTCGAGTGAAAGAAAGCCAAGACGTGAAGTATAAGGAATGAAGAAGGAATTACAACAGAGTAGAGGATTTGTCTTATGAGCAGCTAGTTTTTTTGTAATGCTTCTAAAAGGTTTCCACATCAATTCAAATGTTTCCTTTTTTCCAATCATTGAGTTATGTGTGCATTCTCTTTTTAAGACATCCACTGTCATATTCAAAAATGTCTCAAAATTGGGTGAATTTGGGTCTTTCCACTGTTGTAAAATTTCTTTCTTTGCAGTTATCAAAAGAAGGAGAAGTTTATATAAAAGTATTGAGTTAAATCGATATCACCTATAAGACCCAATATAATGATTCCATGGTTGAAAGGGAAATTCTACTTAAAAATGTTGGACAGTAATTTAAATATTTGTTCCCAGTACAGAGAAAATGAGGTATGTGTGGCAAACATATGAAGCATGGTACCTCTGGTCTCAAAACATCTTCAACAGAATTCTGAAACTGGAGCATTACATTTATTTAATCTCTTGGGTGTGTAATAAAATTCTGTGCATGACGTTATATTGAATTTGTCTTCATTTTAAATTTTGTGGAATTAAAATAGCAGGTAATATAGTGTTCTTCCAATTTTGCTCCAAGAGTCTTACACCTAAGTCTGCTTCCCAAGCATTTTTAATAAAGTTAACTCTATGGGCATACCATCCCTTACTAGAGCATATATTCTGCCTATTAATATATCTGAGGTGTTAATTGTTGAAAAAAATTGTTCGAGAGGAGTGTATGGAGGAGGGTCTAAATTTCCAGTCGTTAGTTTGGTACTTTCTCTAAGATGGAGATATTTTATAAAATGCCCTGCTGGAAGATCTAACAAATCTCAAAGATATTCAAAAGATAAAAAATTTTTTAGCCAGCCCAGTGGCGCTGAAGGCTGAGGCACTGGATGCCACACCTTGCGCCACACTGGCGACCCAGGTTTTGGAATGAGCCCAGGTCATCGGGGTTTGATAGGGTGTGGAGGCCAGGAGTTGGATTGAGCAGCCATAAGGCAACTCTTCCCTCCCGGGTGGGGACCCAACATGCCCGATGCAAGGCTGCCCCCTGGTGGAGACCTGGAGGCAGTGCATTTGGTCGCTACTAGAGGAGGAAGGGCAGATTGTTGCGTGCGCATGCCTCCACACACGCATGGACAACTGTGGCAAGGGGCAGGGAGACAACTGGTAAAATTAAGCTGACAGGCTCCATGACAGCCCTGCAGCACCCACACTGGCCCCCTGGAGTCTAGATGTTGGTCTCCAGGGGGAGGGAAAGTCGACGCCCTTCCCTCGGCCTTGCCATGGGGGGGCAACCCCGGGAGATTGCCAGGAGGGTCAGGAACATGGAAATTCCAAGACTGAGACCCTCCAGGGGGGGCTGGAGCCACCAGTCCAGCTCCACCATGTACCCCAGTTGCCAAGTAAGGAGGGAGGTGGTGAAGGGGGTCAAAAAGCTGGATTAAAAAAAAAGATACAAATTTATTTCTGTATAAATCTTTGAATAACAAAATGTTTTCTTCTAACCAGCTCTTTAGAATTGTTGTAACTGGAAAGTGGGGATTAAAAAAAGATAGATGATAGGTTCAATATTTTATTTTTGTATCCTAGTGATAGACTTATTTGTTACCAGGCTAATGCAGTGGTTTTAGTAAAGCTTGAAAAATTTGGAAGGGTTGAGTGAGGAAAGGGTGAGTAGGGTCTCCTGGGGAGTGATGGGAGGAATTAAAGCCCCGGGGGTGAGGTAAGGAGGAGGCAGGAGAAAGGGGTTAAGAGAGGAGCCAGGAAGTGGGAGATGGGAGAGCACAAGTGGCAAAAACTCATTGACGTGAGCAGCAAAAGAGCGGGGGTCAGACACTGATGATCCATTAACCATGAGGACGGGGGAGAGGACTGGACTGGGTGGGGTCTAAATGGGAGTGAATCACCTTCCAGAATTTAGCTGAGGAATTAACATTATTCTGGAGGTTGGCCTTGAAGTAAAAGGGCTTGGTGGTATGAACAGCCTTAGTGTAAGAGTTCCTAAGCATCATGTAGGAGAGGAGGTCCGACAGGGAGCGGGATAATTTACACATGGCAAAGGCTTGGTCACGGGTCTTGCACAAGTCGATGAGATCTAAGGTGATCCAAAGGTGATGAAAGGATTTAACCCTGGATTTTCTGATGAGGGCATGCTTGTCCAAGATAGAAGTAAATACTGAGTAGAAGAGGGAGAGAGCCATATCAGTGTCTCAGGTCGGTGAGCAACCAGTTAGGGTTAAAGTGACAAAAGTAGGGAAATGTGGTGTTAGGGTTCCAGCCCTAACACCTCATCCCCACCCTGCAGGCAGCAACAGGAAAAACCATTATGGTTTGACTTCTCCTGCATCTTCACAAATCAGGCATGGAGTGCACCTTGGGGTTGTCAACCCTAACGCTCACCTCATTCTCATATATAGTACATACCTCAGCTTATTTGCTATGGAATGGGGTGACTGTTAGAGCTGATAACACCAAGGCACACCCCATGCCTGAGTTGCGAGGACATGGGAGAGGTCAAGCTGTAATGGGTTTTCCTACTGCTGCCAGCAGGATGTGAGTGAGGTGTTAGGGTAGAGAACCCTAACACCACATTTCCCTACTTTTGTCGCTTTAATCCTAACTAGTGCATTATTGGAGTTTTTTCAATGAATATATGTGTGTGTGTGTGTGTGTATATATATATATATATTAGAGGCAAAAAACTCTGTTTAATGCATTAGTTAGGGTTGTTCCACAGCGACAAAAGTGAGGAAATTAGCTGTTAGGGTTGAAAACCCCCTTGGACCCCCGCCCACCCCAACCAGCATTGGGGTGCGCGGTGGGATCGTCAGCTAACTCTCACCCCATGACATGTAAAGCAGCAGAAGTATAGGAGAATGGGGTGAGAGTTGGGACCCACAGTCCCAATGCGCGTCCCAATGCGGTTGGGGTGGGCGGGGGTCAGGGGTTTCAACCAACAGCGATTCCTCACTTTTGTCGCTGTGGAACAACCCTAACTAATGCATTAAATGGAGTTTTTTGGCTTTAATTTCCCTTCTTTTTGAGAATGATAACGAGAAATAGTGAATGTAATGCAGCGGCGGGAAAGGGCCCCGCGCTCCCGCTGCATAATGCGTTGGCGGAGGCCCGCGCTCCCGCCACATGATGTGTTGTGGCATACTAACAGGGACAGCAACGCAAACAGAAATTCTAACAGTGGCGCACATGGTAACACAAGCATGAATGAGAACAGAAAGATGCTTGACATGGTGGCGCAGAGCAGAATGTCTGCACGTGATGTGTTGTCACATAGTAACATGGTGCCTGCAAACAGAAATGTCAATGGGCATGGTGATGTAAAGTGAAACAGTAAGATAAACAGTACTGTGAGACAGAAATGGCAAAAATAACAGAAGCATAGCGCAAATAAAAGCATAAAGGATAGCGCACATGGTGGCACAGGCGTCAATGGTAAGTGAAAGCGGGTACAGATCTGCAAGCGGAAAGGGCAACAGTAACAGTAATGTAGCGCACAGGCTGGTTTTCCCAAAACCTGCATTGAGAAAGACAGTGAGTACAAATAATGTATGCAAAATAATGAGTATCGGCGCAGAAAATGAGATCTTGGAATACTAAATACATTATATCTCAGGAACCGTACGACGTAGAAAAAAAATATAAAAGTCATATTATTTAAAACTGTCCTGGCTAATTTGGATCTTAGTCCCACTAGGGCTAAGAAATTTTCTGACGAAAAGTCCATATCTCGCACCGTTTCCGAGATACGGGCCCTGAAAGGCGCGGCGAACGCCGTAATGTTATCCTATGGGAAAAAAAGAAAAGTTCAGAGCACCATAACTTTGCCTCCCTGTAATGTTTTTTCACCAAACTATTGAAAGTCATATCTGTGGGCTGTTGGCTGTCTTCCCTCCAAATTTCAGGAAAAAAGACCAAACCGTTATTTTGCAGCAGGGCTCCAAATGATTTCTGTTAAATGTAGTGGAAGCGTAATGTTATCCTATGGGAAAACTGTCAATTTTGAGTGCCATAACTTTGCCGCCATGTGATATTTTTCACCAAACTACTGAAAGGCACATCTGTGTACTGTTGGCTGTCTTCCCTCAAATTTCAGGAAAAAAGACCAAACCGTTATTTTGCAGCAGGGTGCAAAGGTTCCTGTAATGCTTGAGCCGTAATGTTATCCTATGGGAAAACTGTCAACTTTGAGTGCCATAACTTTGCCGCCGTGTAATATTTTTTCAATACAACACTGAAAGGCACATCTGTGAGATGTCCGCTGCGTTCCCTCCAAATTTCAGCCCAAAACTCCCAACGGTTATTTTTCAGTGCAGTGCCAAAGAATTGCTGTCATTTTCCCACAGACTAGAAAATTACTGTTGCAATTTGCGAAAGCTTTCAAAAAATTTGCAACACTTTCGTGAGCACGAAAGTAATTTGCGAAAGTACTTTTTCCAGAAATTTGAAAAACATATTTCTGGGGTGTTTTACCACAAAATAAAGACATGGCAAGCATCCTCAGGGCCCGACTAGGTGAATACAAAAAAAATTAGGTTGCTAGAGGGTCCCAAATTTAAATGCCAACCATTTTTCTGATCACCAACTGAAAACAAAATGGCCGATTTGCGAAAGTAACAGGCCCATTTGCGAAAGTAAAAATGCATTTGCGAAAGTGTTGAACTTTTTGTTAACTTTTCCCATTGACTTATAATGGGAAACTGATTTTTGAATAACTTTTGAACCGTTTAATATTTTTTCACAAAATCTTTGAAAGGCACATCAGGGACCCTGGCTGCACGTTCCCTGAAGATTTCGGGCTGGTCACGCAAACCGTACGACCTGTAGGTGTGACCACAGAATTCCAGAAAAGCGTAAACGCGCGCACAGATCACACTTAATAACTCCGCAGCCGTATATCCAACCAGTACTAAACTTGGCAGATCCCAAGGTCTATGGTTCTTGATCATAAATTCCAAATTTCAGGCAAATCCATCAAACAGTTGCAAAGTTATTAAGGTGCAAAGTTTTAGGGTTTAACATAGAAATGGCTCCTCAACCCTAACTATGGTAGCACTACCGTGCTACCATAATATATATATATTTGCAAAAAATCTTCCTTTATGCAACATTTAGGGTAACTTAATGCCCCAAAATAAGGGAAATGCGGTGTTAGGGTTTCCATCCCTTACTCCCCACACCCACCCCCAAGTGGCAAAAGGAAGAAACATTTGGGTTTGGGGTCTCCAGAGTCTTGGTAAATCAGTGGTGGGGTCTTCCTTGGGGTTGTCAGCCCTAATGCCCACCCCATTCCCAGGTGACCTCTGAATGGGATTTTCCATATGATACAGTAGGTGACACAAATGGTTGAAAGTGGCAAGGCAGTCAATATCTTGTACCTGGATTTCAGTAACGCCTTTGATTCAGTGCTGAATAGGAATTAAGGTAGGTGACCTAGGACTAGGAGAAAGGCTAATTAGATGCATTGGGAATTTTTTGACAAATAGTACTCAGAGAAGAGGGCCTAATTTCTCTGATGTCAGAGAAGTAACTAGTGGGGTGCATCAGGGTTCTGCCCTGGGGCCACCGCTCCTTAACGTACTTAAGTGATATTGTGGTGGGGTTACAGGGGAAAATCAGTATATTTATAGACAACACAAAACTGTGGGAGAATGGACAGTGGGAAGTGAATTACCAGCATGTTTGTGTTAATCTCTGTCAGTAGTTTAGTGTTCATGGATTTCATGTTTTTCTGTTTGGAGTAACCATGCTGTTCTTGTACATGACATCTGTGAATATCTTCTGGACTGAACTTCTACAAAACATCACCACCACTTATCAGCATTTTCATTGTAAATCGACTTTGTGGAAGCCACCCAATCTAAATTAAATACAGCAACTAAGTTTGACAAGGTCTGAGATGCTGGGTCCTGCATTGAATCCACATTTTCATCTGACCTGCTCCTAAAGGATCTGTACTCTGAGAGCTACTCACAGCCAGTTTGGAGAACAAAGGGAAGATACTGACAAAATGCCCCATATTCAAAAGTCCAAGGCTGCATCACACTAGTGCCTGCGCCGTGCAACTGAGATGCACTGGCACAAAATAATGGTATATTCAGAAGATGCACCATAAGATGCGATTGTGCATGTCCAGCTGAATCTCCCAAACATGCACCATCATGCAGTGGGAGATGTGCGGTGCGGCAAGTGACCTGAGTACTATGCAGAGCATAGGGAAATGAGCAATAAGCGCTCACATGCGCCATGCACAAAATTGCAATATTCAGCCAGGACATGCAAATGGCCTCATTGCACATTCCGAGCTCATTCCCCACATTCGTAGCTCATTACTGGAATCTATTCAAGCCATTTGCATACCCTAGTCATGTGCAGTTCCAGCTTTGCAGGGCTGCCCCACCACCCCACAAAGGTGAACAGGAGGTACTGCAGCCTAGCAGGCAGGTGTGATGAAATGTTTGTGTGTGGATGGATGGACTGCATTGGCCTTGGTACAGCGCTATTACCCATAGCCATGTACAGGGTTGGACTGGGGTACAGGGGGTCCACCTGGACAGTGGCCAAAGGGGCCCACCTGGACAAGCAACAGGAGAGGGCACAGAGTGACACAGTCTGATTGGTATACCATATGCATGTGATATACCAGTCTGTATGCAGCATACAGTCACCTGCAGTGCCCCACACACCCCAGTATGAGAGGAACATGGTGATAACTGCAAGGAATGGCAGTGTGAAGAGGGTGACCAGGTACCCGAGTGGGTGGGTCCCACCTGTGTGCACCTATGGTGTACCACTATGGGAGTGTGCCACAGGTCAGTCCCTGGCCCATACCAGGCTGCCACTCATACCACTAGGTTACCTGGGCACCATTGCCCCAGATGTCACTCTAGGTGCATGACATCACCGGGTGGCACCCTGCAGGCCACTTGGGTGCAGGCAATTGCCCCTGGTACATGTGCTGCAGTGTGGCCATCAGCTCTGCTGGTGTGCTAGGGGGCACCCACTAGCACTGGCATGTGGCAGCTGCGTGTCTATGTCCTGGCTGCGGTGTGGGGGATGGCTCTCTGGGTGGTGTCTGTAGTGTGCTGGCACCTGTGGCTTTGGGTACTTCCATCCCAGCATGACTATTGTGTATGGGTGCCTGGAGCACATCCTGGTGCTCCTCCAAAGGCTATCTCAGGATGGCCTGTCTGCAGTTCCACTGCCTTCCTGTGGGTGGCTGGCTGATTTAGGACATCCTTTTGTCTGCCTAACTTTGCATGGCACACTTCTGGCATGCACTGCAGATGCGTCACACATTTTGGCTGAATATATGGAAGGATGGCATATTCATGTACCTGCCCCCTTTTTTTGTGCTGCATACATTATTTCTGGGCAATAACACATTCAGAAATGCGCACTGCATGTCTCCCTTTCGAATATTGCACTTCCATGCATTTTCTGGGATGCGCTACGCATCTCTATTTTGGGCAGCACATCTCCTTTGAATATGTGGGCCAAAGGGTTTTCACATCCTACATATGCCCCAGCCCACAATTCAGCACCTTCAGGAATTTAACACAATTAGCATCTTTGGTCTACAGTAACAACAGTTAATTGGTCCCCAGAAGCTCACCATTTCCTCTGTATTTGACTATTTTTCATCATTTGACTCTTGGTCTCTTGGACAAGACATTATATTACATATCTGAACTCACATTTCTTGAAGTAACTCACCTACTATTGTGTTTGTTGGCATAGTTCTTTGACCGCATGTCGAGAGTACTGTTTCCAATATTCACCTGCCCCATCAGACTGCACTTGAGGATTTTAATTGGAATTTCCTTGGGCTGTAGTATAGGAAGAGCACCTACCCCTTCTCTTGACTGAGTTGGAGAAGCAGGGTAACCCCACACACCCAGTTACCCCCCAACTGAGACACCTTGGGGTCACCTGGTACAGTTACTGGTCTGTTTCTCTGTCTGTTCTCAGGGCAGCACTCCTATTCTGCTTTTTTATTGCACTAATTTTGTTGGACTGCACTTTCCATCCTGGACTTTTTGCAGTGGGGTTCTGAGAGTGTGCAGGTACTGAAGAAGAGCCCTGTTCCCCACTAACCCGGCCACTGTCTAACTTCATCTTGTTTGGTGCCATGGAAGGTCAAGTGATCAGCCTATTTCCTCCAAGCTTCCTTCTGCCTCCCTTAACCTGGAATTCCTCCACTATTCCCTTCCCTGTTCCTCCCCACCGACCTCACCTCCTTGGCCAAGGGAACATGAGCTCTACCCCATTTCTTTCCTCCTTGCCTTGCTTCTCCTCCTTGCTGGTGATGTGGAACTCATCCCTCATCCCTCCTCCCATTCTTCAAGGCCTTAGTGGTTTCCACCTCAGTGCTAGAAGACTACTCCCTAAACTGGATCTCCTCACTGTATGGGTCTCTCATAACTCTCTAGACCTCTTCTGTATCACAGAATCCTGGCTGTCTTTCAGAATTCCTGATTCCAGCTTGGCCATTCCAGACTACCAAATTTTTAGGCAGGACAAGGGTAAATGAGGTGGTGGGGTTGCCCTATATGTCTGTCAGAACCTCTCCAGCACCATCACCTTCAGGGAGACTGCATCCTCCTCCTCCTCCCATGAGTTTCTGATAGATCAACTTTCCTTTCCCTCCTCACTACCCATTTTTATTAGCATTTTCTATGTCTCACTGAGAATTTCCCCCTCATCTCTGATGGACTCACTCTCCACTCTTTCCTCACAATCCCTTCTGGTGAGCTCATTCTCCTCGGTGACTTCAACATTAATTGGCTTTTTCTAATCTCCAGGTTGACCACCCACAGGACTGAGTCCCTTAACCTCTCACAACTCATCACAGAACCGACCCAGCTCAACCCTCACTCATCAAACCATACTCTCCTGGTTTGGGTTCTCACCTCACACCCCCACTGCATTGTTGTAGCAGGTATACTGCTGGATGCCTTCAGTGACCACTGCATGACATTTTGTGTCAGGAAAGTCTGGCTCCCTTCCTCCTCCCCAAAGTACATCTGGTCCAGGTCCCTTCAGTCACTGAACAAAGAAGTACTACTGAGTGACTCTGGCCCTGTGCTTCCATCCCTACTTAGATACATACATCCATGTTGTGCGGAGGGCCCTTCACTTCCATTTCTGCCAAAATGAAATTATTTGCTTGGTTATATGGCTTGTTAAACTGCCAATGCTATGCTATGGGAATTTTAATTTTGATGTTTTAATTTGTGTGTGTTTTTTGGTATGTCCCCTAAATTGTTGAGGATATTATGTGTTATTCTTGTAGTACTCCTAAAGACCTTTGTTTTGATATATAGATTGTCCCTTAACTGCAAATATTGAGGGGGTTATGACTTGTTGAAGTTGAAATGTGGGAGAAAAACTAAGTCTATATTCTTTTTTCATGAGAGGGATCCTTTTTCATATGAATGAAAAATCCTTATGAAAAAGGATCCCTTCATACAAAAAAAAATCAGGAAAAAAACTACTGTAATCCCAAAATCTGTTTTCATATGAGGGCATCCTTTTTAGTATGAATGAAAAAGACATGAAAAAAGATGCCATCATATGAAAAAGAATCAGAAATAAACCTAAGTCTAAAATCTTTTTTCATATGAAGGCATCCTTTCTTGTATGAATGAAAAAAAAAACATATACAAAAAAGAATGCCTTCATGTGAAAACAGAATTTGGACTTTTTTTCCGATTCTTTTTTCATATCAAGGCATCCTTTTTCATATGTTTCTTTTTTGTTCATACAAAAAAGGATGACTTCATACAAAAAAAGAATCAGAAAAAAGGCTAAGTCCAAAATATATTTTTTGTATGAAGGGATTCTTTTTCATATGGCCGAATTCATTTTTCGTATAGCCATACGGAAAAAGGAAACTGAGTCACGAAAAAGGATTTTAAAATGTATAAAAACCCATTTCTGGGTCATTTTTCCAAAAAGTAAGTGCAGAATCCACCTAACAGGGTTCTAGTTATCAAGATCCCTGTGTTGGTGTGTGTGCAGGATGTCATATTTGTGGGTTTTGAAAAAAATAGAAAAGATTGAGGCCATACAACAAAAGGATTTTTTCCTCATGAAAAAAGATTACCCCCATACGAAAACAGATCCTTTTTCATATGGACCAAATTCTTTTTTTGTTTGAAGTAGCTATCCAAAAGACCATACTGAGCATGCTTAGAACTGAAATTTCAAACGTTAATAACTTTGAAACAGATACATATTTTTGTCACCAAACCAGGAAAGGCACCACTGTGGCCCAAGCCCTTTCTACCCTAAAAACTTCAGATCAAAATTCCAAATCTTCTGGGCACTAGGCAATAAAAAGAAACAGCAAAAGAAAACATTTTTTTTCACTTTTTTTTGCTATCTGCATTTCGGACTCTGCACATCCAACCGGAATGAAAGTTGGCAGGTCAAGCGATCTACTACCCAAGACTGCACAAGCAAAATTTTGTGGAAGTCTGTTGAACGGTTTTGAAGCAATTATACAAAATTTAAGGTTTAACATAGAAACCCCTGCACAACCCTAGCTATAGTGATGCTACAGAGCCATTATAATACATGTATATAAGCTTCACCAAAGGAGGGGTATGGTCTTCAGATCATTGAAATGGAAGAAAAGACTAGGGTGGGCCAGTTTAGTCTCCTCCTCAGAGGATGATAGGAAATTATCTGAATTGTCTTCAGACACACTCTCTCTGTTGTTTTTTTTTTCTTTCTTTTCAGTGGTACTCACTCTCTGATATGTTTTGGCTGTTTTCTTAAATTACTTTTATTACATTTTAGTAAGTGTCTTACTTTACTGTATGTTGCTGACTGCTTCCTGAACTTTCTTAGCTTTTTATGATGTCAAACCCACATTCCATTTTTCTGAGTGAATAGTATTGACTAGTGAAACTGACATGAAAGGTTGTCCAGGAAATCAACAAATAGCAATAAATAGTGAAACGAGAGACATGGCAGACTCACTGGCAGTAAAGATAATTTTTTTTACACTAAGTTATCCAAAGCCTATCAGGATAGTGGATATCACTGAAAGCAGACAATAAAAGAGTGTTTAAAGATACACATACTGGGTCAAATGCATTCATGCGAGTCAAATGTAGCAGGTCACCCAACTTCATGCCACCATACTGCTCTGCTCGTGGGTAGAATTTTGGGGAAGCACCGAGATATCTCGTCGGCAAGAATGCCAACCTCCCCCCCAGCAACAGCACAATACCGACGCTGGTATTGTGCTGCCTCTTCCATCACTGTTTTCTGTGGGGGGGCTGCCCCCCGCAACCCCCAGACTCTAGGATTCCAACTCCAGGTCAGAGTTGGTCCAGGGAGGGGGTGGAACACTGGGGGAAGGTGAAACACCAAAAAAGAACCATTACCGTGAATGTCACCGTAATAGTCTTTTTCTGTGTTTCGCCGTCGGGGTGTTGACCACGAGGGGTGATACAGAATTTTGGGGGTTTGGCTGCCCCCTTCCTATATACTGTGTTCTAGCTGCCCAAGCAAAGAGGCAGCCAAAGTCCATGGGAGGAGAGAACTGGGTCAGACACTGTGCTTCTATTTAGAAGCCCATTCTGGAACAGGGGATTGTGGGATACATCAGACTACCTTATCCCCACAGAAGAAATTGTTTTCCATAAAAAAAAAAAAAATAACTGTCTGACTCCATATGTGAAGTAGAATGGTGGGAGACTACTCTGGCATGCTGATAACCCAGGTTGACACTGAGCCCTGAACATTAAGAGCAGAGCCCCGCAGGGAAGGTCAGAGCATCCATGGAGCTCTGTCCTCCCAGGGAGGTTGGGTTGCAGTGTACCACCACAGCAGTGTCTCCTGGAGTGGCCTGATGGAGATGTCCATGGCAGCATGTGTGGCCATATACTGCTGAACATCCCCCTGCACCATGGTTATACATGGCCAACCAGAACAGTGAACTATATCCCCTGGCACACCAGATGATGGCTCCCAGATGTTCACCCCTACACCTCCAGCCCTGCGGTGTGCTGGCTTTGCCACCCTTTGCCATTGTATCCTGCTCATTCACTCAGTTCTCCATGTTGATACCATGGGCCACCCCCCACTAGAGTTATGCTGCACCTTTGGGAAGCAAGCAACGAAAAGAGGGAGTCTTTAAGCAGCTCTGGTATACGTCAGTGAGCATAGTGGGAAGTGGAGGCATTCATGGGAAGGCCTTAAGGAGAGAGACATCAGGAGACCAGGTCAGGAGCATAAAGAGAAAAAAAAAAAACTAAACTGGGGCAAATCCCCCACCCCCAATTTTCTTGCCATGCAGAAGGTCTGCGGATTGGTAAATGGGAACTGATAAGGGCTCTCAGACTGTGAGTCATACCTGCCCCAACCCTACCAGATTTCTCAACTCATGTTATCAGTCTGTGCAAAGACTTACAGAACATGGCTAGAGAGAAGAATACTGCATGCTGTGGGGTCCCCACATACATTGACAACCACTCTCAATGGTTCGTAGAGGTTTGCATGCAGCATACATCTGGACACCGATCCCTATAAATAGGACTGACTAGAAATTGTTCCTCATCACCATTAGGATAGATGCAATGCTAAGGTGTGGAGTGCCTGAGGAGAGGGCACAGGCTAAAGGGGCAGGAACCTTGCTGTAGCTACTGCACACCCCCTCAATTCCATGGCGGGCTGACCATGGCAGGACGAGCAATCCCCCTTGTGATCCTGCCCCAACCCTCCTGACATGAAGGGGGGGCTGCACATTCCAGTTTGGTTTGGGATCCTGCCATATCCCACAGTCCTCCACGCTGCTCTGATCCATTTGGCCACATAAACACAGATGTGGCCTGCACTGTCCCAGTGCAAAGTACCTTGCAAAACAAGTGTATTGCAGTACCCCTGGTTCGATGTTGAATTGCCTTATTCACTGCAATAAATTTGTTATTTTGCAACATCGTCATGGCAACTGGCATTTAGTTATCTATTTGCTACTTTGCACTGAGAGCATGCAGCCCACATCTGTGTTTATATACCTCCTAGTTGAGGGAGCAGAAACCCCCTGGGCCTGCACCTAGTCTCATACCATGCAGCGCAGGCCTACTACCTGTCTGGATCCACACAACCTGCAGGTTAGGCATCCAGTTGGATGCCCGCCTGTGTCCACTGGTCCGCCACTGTGCACCAACTTGCCTGTGGGACCACAGATGGGCAGCTGGCAATAGTGAATGGCATGCAATGCACACCTGTTCCAGAGTGCTAGTGGTCACACACACCAGGTACATGCCTGTCACATGTACCCATCACACATTAATGCATCGGCCTTATTGTGTGTATAGCTGTGCAGATAATTTTCCCCAGTGGCAAATACTGTACTGTAGTATGACATTTTTTTAATGTTCATGTGAAAAAATGCATTCATATGGAACTAGCGAAATTAATTGAAACATAAGAGCATAAGGGAAATGTCGGATATGTAACGATTATGGATCCTTCTATCATGACCTAACTAACAAAATAAAATCAAAACCCTAAGGGAAATCAACCTTGTTTGTGTGCCAAAGAGGCGTGTATGAAACAGCTTGACACTGAAATACTTGTTAACGCATACACAAGAACACAACGGCCAATACATTTCAAAAATGTAGCAGCCTAGTTATGTTATTCAAATGGTGGAGCCAGCAGGAGCTGTATAATGAGGAAATCTAGATCACTTAATGAAAGAAAAGTATATCTGTGTTAAACAAAAAGTGATTATAAAGATACGCTAGCATGCTCGCTGAGCAGCAAGGCATTTCAAAGTGTAGACCTGAACAGAGGTCCCACTGATGCATTGATGAAACTGGATGATGTTAAGGCCCTATGTAGTTGCATTATTAAATTAAAAAGCTACTGATGCCTCAAGGCATTTGGACACAGTTCAGTTCACATTTCATGTATTTTATTTGTTTTTATGTTCCGTGTTCTTTATTGCTGTAGATATTTGTATGCAAACTGACGGTTCTAGTCCTGAGTGGCTTCCTGTGTTATGACAGCTTATTCCCTTCCTGACGTCATATTCCTGTGTTTGTGACATGACAGTAATTTTCTTGGCTGCTGCATGAAATGTCACAAAAGGGCATTATACTTCAAGAGGCAGTCCAGAGAAGGGCAACCAAAATGGTGCAGGGACTGCATCAGAAGACATATGAGGACAGATTAACGGAGCTCAATATGTATACCCTTGAGCAAGGGAGGGAGAGAGGTGATATGATCGAGACATTTAAACACCTTAAGGGCATAAACAAGGTGAAAGAGTCTAACATGTTTAAATATAAGAAAAATAGCAGGACAAGAGGACACAGCATGAGATTGAGGAGGCCCGATTAAGGAAATGTGAAATTCTTTTTCACAGAAAGGGTGGTAGATGCATGGAATGGCTTACCACAAGAAGTGGTGGCTATGAATACAGTGCAGGGCTTCAAACAGGCATGGGATAGGCATAAGGGAGCAATACAAATGACTATGAATAGATAGGTCACTGACAGAGCAAAGGCCGATGGCACATTTATAAGGTAGAAAAAGAAATGGGCAGACTGGATGGGCCTTGCGGTCCTTATCTGCCGTCAACTTCTATGTTTCTAAGTTATGATTTATTAGCAAGAGTAGATGAACTCTCTGGCCAAGATCCCAGTTTTTATGCACATATTCTTAATAATAAAGAACAAAAGGAAGATTAATGCTGAAACATTTGCATTATACAAAATGGCAAGACAGAATTTAGAAATTGCATTGATTAAAATCCATCACATGACCATGGTTTAGCCATGATTTAAAAACACTATCGCTGTACAGTTAGATGTTGGATCTACTTTTTAATTTCAATCCAAAATCATCCTGGTATTTGCAACCTAAATACAGTTCAGTACATCTCTCTGTCCCTTAACTGATTCCCTTTGCACAGAACTGCAACTTACACCACTGAGTTTAAACTCTTTAATCCCCACCTCAGCCACAGCTACCATCAGCCATCCTCTCTCTCTCTCATTCTCTCTCTCTCTCGTTCTCACTCTCTCTTGCTCTCTTTCAGTTTCTCCCACTCATTCTCTCTCTCTCCCCTCGCATTCTCTCTCTCTCCTTTCTTACTCTCATTTTCTCTTCTCATTCTGCCTTTTTCATTCTCTCTCTCTCACTCTCTCATTCTCTCCCTTTGTCTCTGTCATCACCCCTGACTGAAGCATTTTGCAAAGATCTGACCTAACATAGCCAAGTTTTAGCTTGCAATAAGCAGCACTCAAGAACCAGACTGTCACACTTTTGTTAAACAGGACTATTTAATACATTCTTTTCCGTAGAAATAAAACTGCTTCCTTGATTGCATCTAAACAGCCATGTTTCTGTATATTTCATCAAACTACAACCTTTTATAAGTAAAATAAGCCACTCCAGGCTATGGTTTAAAGGCTATCAATGCACTTTCAGGGCTATAGGGCCACTCAGCCTTTGGACTTGAGTCCTTATGCCCCTGGGGCATGCATCAATATCTTTTAAGCCACAACCTGTTGTGGCTTATGCCTTATAGAAGCTATATTTTGTCTAAATAATGTTATTCAGAGTTGCTCTAGAGGCATCAGTTTTTCTTTAATAAATTCTGTAGGAGGTCAAATGCACATGTATACTAGACCTTATGTTCAGACATTGGCCAACTGCACCCATGGTTGAGCTGCACCTCAAAATGGTCATTTTGGATCATATTAAACAAAACAAAATCTGGAGTGCATGGGTTGGATGTGCAGAAAGGTAAATTAGTGCACTGTCCTGTAATACAATACATCTATTTTGCAAAGGCACAATTTTTAAATATGTAAACAGGCAGAGAATGGCTGGCTGTTAGTAACAATCTCTTGGCAGAGTCTGCCTGTATTTGTCACAGAAGTGGAAAAGGCTTTTGTTTTTGTTGAGACAACATAGGTGGGGGTAAGTTGTGGTGAAACTTGTTGAATTCTTGTGTTTATTGTTGACTGAAGGGTAAATCTGAGAACAGCCATAGTATCCCACATTTAAGGGCCATATTAAAAGAACTGTGTCTTTTCCTGTAGTTTAGAGGAGGGGTGATAATGGTCTGGTCTGGGACCTCAGCTAGTGGATAACTGAGGTGGAATTTAATCACATTTCTTATTGCAAGTTGGTTTTGGCCAGTGCTGGATAAGTTACTTTTAAAAAGTAATTGGTTACAGTTACTTTCAAATAAATGTAATCATTTACAGATACTCATTACTTTTATGTAAAATTAGTAACTGTAACTGTAATGCATATTACTTTTCATATTACTTTATATCACTTTTGATAACATGGTTGTATTTACTCACTGAATATAGCTATGTGCTCATGAAATCCCAAAAAGTGTATAAAAGAAATAAAACAGATTCTAAAGACAATGAGTATGTTAATTTATAACACAGTACCCATCTGACTTTGCGAACCACAACAATCTCTTTACATTTCAATTAATAAGAGCTTGATTAAAAAACACTCAAACACACACACACACACACACACACACACACCCTGCATCTACTGCTGCCCTCCGCAATCTTTTCCCCCCACAGCTGAATCCTGGCTTTGCCAGCCACTGCTCTCCCAGACCTTTTTCATTTCCATAACACCCACACTCACCCTCCAACACACACACACACCCCACCTACATCTACTGCCAGTGTCCTTTGTGGTCTTTCCCACACAGCTGTATATCCTGACAATGCCAGCCACAACCATCCCTTTACATCCCACCCTTACCCCACCACACACACACACTGCTGCACCTTCAGCACTTGGCAATCTCTCCCTCATCGAGCCTGTATTCACCTCCAGACTATGCAAGAGCCACCCTGTATTCTCCTCCTGCCTAAACAAGAGCCACGACTACCCTTTTAAATTTCCATAATAAAATCCCTCCCTCACATAGTTCCCCCTACATTCACACACACACACACACACACACACACACACACACACACACACACACACACATCCTACAGATTCACTGCCCTTCCTTGCCTTGGTGATCTTTTTTCATTTCCCTAAAGCAGCCAGAATCCTAATTTTTCCATTGCCAGCCACAGATCCACCCCATATCACATACAATAAATTCCACCAGCACAAACCTGCTTACCCCAACACACAATTTAAACACTCTTTCCCACAGCTGAACCTTGACTTGCCACTGCCACTGAGACACAGCTATAATTACAACTAAGTCTGCCATTACTATCATGCCACTGCCAGTAAGTCAGACAGTGTCACTTACTATCAAATTATAACATAACACAGCACCCTTGTTGCACTCCAGTACATACCTCTTCGATGAGGATTTTCTTTGAGATGGATCTGGTGATGATGATAGACCTGGCAGGTGGGCAGGTGGATGGACGATCAAGCGGCCTGCTTTGGCAGTTTGGCTTATGTGGTGTTGATGGAAACAGGTCCTGAGCCTTGCCTGCAGATGGACTATTTACCTTTTCCCCTACAGTAGCTATGCTGGCCTCGATTCCCTCAGAGTTCACAATGGCTACTGTAGAGGACCACGACTGATGACATGCAAGGTTGTAACTAGCTAGCTGTAAATTGTACATCAACTGGCCAACCTATTGTTCCCTCAAACAAATTTCATCAATTTCTATAGTGATTCTTAGCTGTACCATGTAGTGTTGCATAAGTAGTATTATTGGTTTACCAAATGTTGGAAACTAATATATTTAATAACAAACCAACAAATAAAATGGTGTTTTATGACTTTTATTTGCACAGCACATGTTACAGATATAGAACAAAATGGAAATATTAAATGCATGCTGAAAATAGAAAACTGAGTTTGAATCAATGTTTCAGCCATAGGTCTTCTTCAGGAATTATCTAAAACAGAAAAAAGTAGGTAAGAGAAATAAGAGACATATATGTGGGGAAAGAAAATAGGGGAGGCTGTAGGAGAAAAAGTGATAATAGTTAAGGTAAGAATAGAATCAGAAAAATGAAAAGGTGATGACATGTATGAAAATGCATAGTAGAAGTGAATGAGCTGAGGGGTCCTTAAGTTGGGACTAATTAAAAGGATCTAGTAAGAAGGCTGAAAGGTGAAAGCTAAGTGTGCACACTCATTTTAATTTTCTACAGATCAAAGAAATACTCAAACTGGAGGGGCCAGTGATTTACACCAGATCTGCGACAACTGGTACAAGGACACCTAGTATAATGACATCTCACCAGAGCCATTCAGCCTAACAACATTTTCTGTAATGAGACAACTGGCAAAAGCAATCCTGATACCCACTGGCTTTGGGACTGTAACCATGTAGAAAGCAGTGGTGTGATAAATTATGTTACCTTGTTGTCGTAGCCACCATGTTAGAGCAAGAGCTCTTAGGGCAAACCAGTATTAGGTCAAAATTCTTATGTTCCATCACATGAGTTGGACAGAGCAAGAGTAGAGCAGCAGGCATCTACAAGTAGTCCGCTGTCTGCAGGACACTCTGCAGAAGAGACATCAGACCTCAGTAGGAGATAATACAGTACTGTGTACAAATATACTGAAATAGTCAGCTTAAAGTTCAGTAGCTACAGGTAGAAGGGTAATAACTAGTGGGTAAAGAGTAGTAGAAACCAGGAAAAGGCAGCTACAGGGAGGAAGGTTGAAAAGGCAAATTAGAAGACACCATGTCTAGAGTAGAGTAGCAAATACATCTCAGGCAAGCAAAGGAAGAGGTAGGAAGTAAACGAACATATAAAGGAGGCAAGAAGATACAGGGAAGTTTCAACAGACAAGATAATGGAAGTAAAGAGCACAGGAGTGGTGCAGTGCAATGGGTGTTGAACTGCAATCTTTCGGGTCACATTCTGGAGACTGAGGTGCTGCCCCATTTGTACTCACCTCTCTGGGTTGAGGGCAGAGGTTGCTGAACTGTAGGTCAACTGGCAGGGAAGCATATGACCTTCAGCTCCACACAGGGACCACCAAACCTACTGCTTCTCCTGCAAAGGATGCTTAGGCAGAGGCAGAGTGGTTGGACCTTGGTGGGCTCCAGGAGGGTGGGGGCGATGGGAAGGGTACACACACCTCAGCCTGTACCACTGTACAATTCCTTTGCTGTACTGGTGGAACAGGGAAGCTGGGTGGAGGCACCCACAGCAGTGGAACAGGGAGGACATGGGGGTCCTCAGAAGGGGAGGCCCCAAGGAAAGAGAAAGAGGCCCCTAGCCCAAGATGAAGCAGCAGCTGGATGGGGACTCGATTGTTAGGTAGATAGACTTGGGAGCCGGGGGAGGAAGGAGATGGAGGTGAAGTGTCTCCCTGGGGCTTTGGCTTGGAGGAATGGAGAGTGGATCCAGAGGATCACTAGGGTGGCCGAAGATGAGAGGGTGCAAGATGACATTGTCACCTGAGTTAAATGACCTGGCAAGGGATAGGGTTGGGGTAGTGCAGGGACAATTCAGGGAGTTGGGGAGGGACCTCAAGCAGGTGGCATGCATGGTTGTTTTTGCAGAGGTGTTACCGGTGTATGATCAGGAAGATGAAAGGGCACTGTGCACCAGGGCTTTTAACAATTGGTTGAAAGCATGCTGCATGGAGGAGGGCTTTGACTACATTGGGGACTGGGGTCAACCTGTGATGGTATATGCCTGTATAGGGAAGATGGCCTGCATCCTTCCAGGAAAGTGACCACAGTCCTTAGTGGGAGGTTTAAATGCTACTTGCATGAGTATTTAAACTAACTAGAGGGGGAGGCTGTAAAACCAAGGGAAGCAACAAATGTCCACCCAGATGATGAAGCAGCAAGGAGGGAGGGCCAGAGAGGAGGTTCCCCAGGGCACGGGTTTAAAAAGACAGGGGTTGGGACAAGGCAGATGACAAGTGGGGAGCATAAATCAGAAAGGAGTAAAGGAGGTAGGTAATGGAGAAAATGACAAGTGAAGAGGGGGGGTCAGGAGGAATTTCAGGGAACAGCACAGCCAGGAGGGGGGGAGAGAAAGCAAGGAAGCAGACAGGGCGGGAGTGCAGTATGGAAAGCCATGTGCGCCAATGCAAGGAGTCTGGGAAACAAAGCTCCAAACCTGGAGGCCATCATGGAAGTTGTTAGCCTAGATTCGGTGGCCATAATGGAGTTATGCTGTACTGACAGCCATGACTAGCATATGGCCATACAAGGCTACTCTCTGTTAAGGAGAGACAGGGATGGAGGAAGGGGAGGAGGGGTTGTACTACTGTATATGTGAGGGAGGGAATTAAGGCTACAGAAGTACAGGGGCACTCAGAGAAAAAGGAAGCCATTGAGGTGCTCTGGGACACCCTGGAGACAGGTGCTGGGACTGCTATGACTAGCCATACAGAGGTGGCATGCAGACCACCAGCATAGGGAGAGGAGTAGGATAAGACACTTGGGGAAGCCATCATCAGGATGACAAGTAAGGGGGAAGTGCTGCTAATCAGTGACTGCAGCCTGCCAGATGTGAATTGAAGACTTCCAGCTGCAGCTTTAGCAAGGTGCAGGACCATCCTCGACTCCCTACAAGGGTTTTTTCTCAGGCAGCTAGTCGTGGAATCCAATAGGGATGGAGCAGTGCTGAACCTGGCACTTACAAACAGGGACAGGATTGCAGACGTCATAATGGACAGTCCCCTAGGTATCAGTGATCATTAACATTATGATGGGAACATAGAGAAACCACAAAAGGATGAGGGTCCTGGACTTTAGGAGGTCTTTTTTAAAGAAATGAGAGACCGCATCAGTATATGCATAGTAGGAGGGGAATGCCAGGAATGGGTAGCAGAACAGTGGGGAGAAGTAAGGGAGGCCATAATTAAGGCAACTAGCCTTTGCAAGAAGGAAGTGAGTAAAGGCAGAAGGAAAAAAAGAGACAGTTAATGGCACTCTAGGGAAGTGGCCACAGTGGTAAAGAAAAAAAAAAGATGGCATTGAGGAGGTATAAGAAAACACAGAGGGAGGAAGGCAGGGAGGTGTACCAAGTAAAACAGAGGGAAGCAGGTAAGGCAGTGAGAGGAGCAAAGGTGCAGACAGAAGAAAGTACGCCAAAGGGGTAGCAAATGGGGATAAGACTTTCTTCAGATACATAAGTGAGAAGAGGAAAGCAAGGGGAGGGATAGTGAGGATATGGAAGGTGGTGGGGCAGACTGCACAGAAGAGGACCAAGGAAAAGCAGACATCCTGAAAAGGTACTTCTGCTCAGACTTCACAGTGGAGTGGGGAGCACAACCATCAAGTAGCAGCAGGAACAAAGGTGGGCTAGGTAGACACAAATCCATTTTCAGCATAGCAAGTCCTAAAGAAACTTGCAGCTCTGAAAATGGACAAGGCAATGGAATTGGATAAGATATACTCAAGGGTACTAAAGGAACTCAAGGAGGTGCTAGCTGCGCTGCTGAAGCCTTATTCAACAGCTTACTAAAATCAGGCAGGGTTCCAGAAGACTGGAGGAGTGCACACGTGGTCCTCCTACATAACAGCAGCAGTAGGGAAGAGGTTAACAACTATAGGTGACTTAGAAGTGTCAGTGGCTCAGTAGGTAGCACACTCGCCTCTGAGGCTGGGAGATCAGAGGGCTGTGGGTTCAGTTCCCACATCTGGCACTTGGGTTAATATCCCAGTACTGACACTGTAGTGCAGCATGAGAGGGGTGCTGCACTTCTGAGGTGCCGTCTTTCGGATGAGACGTTAAACTGAGGTCCCATCTGCCTGGATTGGTGGTAGTTCAGGAGGATGTTAAAGATCCCATGGCACTTATCGAAAAGAGTAAGGGAATTTCCCCGGTGTCCTGGCCAAATTTCCCTCATTCACTAAAAATACCACCAACAGCTTAATCTGGTTCAAGATCAGTTGGCATTCATCTGTATCCCCCTTCCCCGGGTCATGCCTGAAAATAGGCAGGATTTGTCTAGTGCACTTACCCGGTCAACAAAAGCTAAATAAAAATAAATAAATAAATAAATAATAGGTCTGTCAGTCTCACCTCAGTGATGGGGAAACAAATGGAAATACTGTTAAAGGAATTAGGAAAGGTTGGTAGAGTATCTTGAATCCAGTGAACTGCAAGACCAAAGGCAGCATGGATCCACTGGATGTGGGTGTCATGCCAGATGAATCTAGTTGATTTCTTTGACTCGGTGACCAGGGAAATAGATTGGGGGGACAATGGATGTGGCCTATCTGGACTTTAGCAAGATCTTTGACACAGTGCCACACAGGAAACTGATAAAAGAAATTGTGCAGCCTAGGGATGGGAACCAAAGGGGTGAACTGGGTTAGAAACTGGTTCACGGATAGGCCACAGAGGGTGGTGGCTAATGGCACTTACGCTGATGACAGAAGAATGACCAGTGGGGTGCCACAGGGCTCAGTACTGAGACCGGTCTTATTCAAAGTCTTCATAAGTGTCACTGCAGAAGAACTTCGGAAGGTATGCCTTTTTGCAGAGGACACCACAATATGCAATACTGTGGGTACTCAGGAGGTGGTGTAGAGAATCAGCAGGCATCTGGAGAAACTCGAGGAGTGGTCTAAAGCATGGCAGTTAGGGTTCAATTCCAAAAAGTACAAAAGCATGCACCTAGGGCATTGGAACCCAGGAGCTGAGTACTGGTTGGGGGAGGTACTGATAGTCACTAATCAGGAAAGGAACTATGGGGTTTTCGTATCTGATTGTCTCAAGTGGCAAGTAGTGTGATAAAGCAGTGGATAGGGCCAGTGAGATGCTGGGATGCACAGGGAGAGGTATCTCCAGCAGGGGGAGGGAGGTGGTGTTGTCACTGTATCACTCCCTGGTGGGATCCCACATAGAGTATTGGGTCCAGTTCTGGAGGCCACACCTCAGAAAGGTTCACCCATGCCGGAGTGACAACCAAGTTGCTGGTGTAAGTTATGTCACCAACACTTTGTCGACACCCAGCAGAGCGCTCTGACGATCTGCCATCTGGCAGTCGGAGCACCAGCGATCGCAGGGGGACTGCACCCCCCCCCATATAGGTATATAACTAACTTCAGCTTGCACCTTGGTGATAAGAAGGGCAATCCGGAGATCGGCAACAGTGCCCGACAGCAAGAAACCCAAGTCGCACAAGATGCATGCAACATTATTGCTGCAACAACATTACAGTGGCAATATTCCATCAGCACATTAATTGGCTATCCCTCAGAAAGGATATATAGACAGGGTGGAGGAACTTCAGAGGAGGGCAACTAAGATGGTGCAGGGGTTGCACCAAAAGCCCTACGAGGAGAGACTGAAGAATCTCAGCATGTATACCCTGGAAGAGAGGAGAGCAAGAGGAGACATGATGGAGACCTACACGTACTTCAGGAGGGTGAACGTTCATAATTTCACCAATTTTTCATATTTTCACTCCAGATTTTCAACATTGCCATTTTTTCATACCACCTCATTAACAGTACAGCTGTCATTTTTCACATCCTGCCAGAAATGTGTTTTCATACCTGTGGCGCCAAATGGCACAGTCGCTGTGCAAAACCACCTTTCCGGATTGAGTAACAAAATAATAGTGCCACTGTTCATGAGGTGGGGTCACAAAAATCCCATTTTTAAAATTTGGAGTGAAAATACCAAGAAATGGCTGGGGCATTAGGGTTTCCGACCATAACGCCTTACTCTGTAGAGACTGACAGGCATTGGGGGTGTGACTTGGAATTGTCAGCTGTAATGCTCACTCCATTCCACCCCACCCTGCAGCCAGTGACAGGCATTGAGGTGCCTTGGGGTCTTCAGCCCCAACGGTCACCCCTTTCTCCTATACCACACCCATCTCAACGTATTTCCTTATGGAATGGGGTGAGTATAAGGCCCGAAGACCTCAAGGCACACCACGACACCTGTCAGTATCTGCATGGTAGAGTGAGGTGAAATGGCATGAGTGTTATGGCCGACGACCCAAATTCACACCCCCAACACCTGTCAGGCTCTGCAGGATGGGGGTTGGGTTGGCGTCAGTTCAATACTTCACTGCCATTCCTATTATGCATCTCTCTGACTCCTGCACTACCAATGCTAATGCCAGCAAGCCAACATTCGGCATTGACAAATGCTTGTTTAGTTTTATTTCTGAAACACATCACTTGAGTTTTGTTTTGAGTTGAGCACCATGTTGTACTGTTTGAACCATTTCTGCAGTAAATTGAAGTCCTTTTGGAATTTTGATTCTATTTCCATACTTTTTTTTTTCGCTCTGCAACATTGTCTGCATAACATTCTATGTCTGAGAAAGCACTGTGATTGGAAAAGTTATTTACATATATATTAGGAATAGCATAAGGCCTAGGATGGATCCTTGTGGGACCCCTCTGTGGAGGGTGCCCACCTCAGACAGAATATACTAAACAGCACTGTGCTGAGACCTACCAGTTAAGTATGAGTTGACTCAGCTTAGCACCTCCCCTGAGATCCCTACTTGGGCCATTCTTTCCATTAGGATTTTGTGCTCAACAAGGCCAAGTGCCTTTGAAAGGTCAACAAACACCTTGCCCACATAGTCTCCCACGTCTAGACTACCAGCAACCAGGTCCATGAAACCCATAAGTGCAGTGCCCATGAACCTCCCTGCCCGGAACTGCCCTAAACCCCCAAATGATGGCAGTCAGCAGACTAGTTTTACAAGATGGCATAAACCTGGTTGCACACGTCTTTCCAATAGTTTTGAAATTGCAGATAGTAGAGCTATTGGTCAACAGTTTGTTGCGTTGTTTCCTCCGCATCCCTTAAAGATAGGTACAGTTCTGGCACACTTCCAAAAGTCTGGGAAGTTTGATTCAGTCAGGCTCCTATTGTACAGTTTTGCTTGGACTGGGTAGATGTACAGTACCTGCAGATGTCTTTAGGAATTTTATTTCTATTTGATCAGCCCAAATGACATTTTTGTATTTAGTTTGTTATTTTCTTTATGGATGTCTTGCTCTTGAGGATTCTGAAATGAAATTTTTCGGGTTGTTGGTGAGTTTGGGTCTCTGATCACAGGAGTGGGTTGCACTGTTCCTACACTATGTCTGTATCAGGGACTGGGAGTTGGGTGTCCAGCAGTGTGCAGAAATATGTATTTAAGAGTATCTGCAGTGTTTTGTGGGGCAGTTTTCTTCAAATGCTGTCGAGAAAATGTGCGTCAGATTTCCTGGCTTCTGATCCTACAATGCTCTTGATTAGATTCCAGTAAATTGAGGAGTCCATTGCGACGTTTATTTTATCCTTATACTACTTTTTTTTGGCTTTTTTAATTTGACTTTTACAAGTATTCCTTAATTTCATAAAGAGCTCCCAGTCATTGGATTTTTCTGCTTACTTTCTGCCAAATTCTGTCTTTGTCTTTGAATAGTTTCCATATTTTTCTGACACCCATGGCAGGTGACGTTTTCTAATTTTTTTTATTTAAAAGGAGCATCCTGATTGCATACAGCACTAATCTGCAAAATCCACAATGGCTGTGTTCATGTCAGGGACCAGGCTGTGTTCATGTCAGGACCAGGTCTAGTCTGTCCCATCTTTTTGTTTGTATACTATTGTTAGAGTTGGTGGGCTTGAAGCTTTTAAAACACCTGCTCAGAGCCAACCCAGTGGCATTGAGGGTTGATGCACTGGACACCACACCTCACACCATGCCAGTGACCCGTGTTTGGGAGTGAGCGCAGGCCACCGGGGTTCAGCAATGGAGGAGAAGGATTGAGTATCCCAGGGACAGATCTCCTTCTTCTGGGACGGAGGCAACCAGTTCTATGTGCATGCCTGGCCCCTAGCGGCAGCTGAGGGCTGGCACATCGACACTGTAGACATCGGGTCAGAGGCAGCGCAGACACCTGATGGAGTGCATGCACGGGAACATTCGTGGCACTGTCATCGGCATCCTGCATGCTCCACACCAGAAGGGGAGAAAATCAAGAGGAAAAAGCTCACGGTGGATGATGGGGGGAGCTCACAGGTCCTGCTGCCAAATAGCTGTGATGCCGACCCTTGTACTGGATCCTGTCTCAGTGGGGTGAGCCCCCTGACAGCCCCACCAAGGGGGTAAGCCCGGGGGGTGGCTGGTCGGCATCAGCTACTGGACGTCAGGGCATGGGGATTGGGCTCCCTCCAGATAGAAAGTGCCATGGAGCAGGAGTATAAATAATTTTAAAAAGAAACACCTGCTCAGGCGAAACTCTGTGGTAACTACTGTTTCTGTGTTCCAGGTAACAGAGCATTTAAAGGACTGTAGTCTCCTAAATTTGGAGCAGCACCTGGTGATTGTCTACAATAATCTTTGATGACACAAATAATAGAGCCAGGATATTGCCTGTACTCTAGTAGAATCCTTTCCTTGTTGGCATGGTGATGATCTGTTTCAGGCCCATGGAAGAGAAGCTAAGCACCAGTCCCCCCCCCCCCCCCCCACCAGCAGAATGTCTTTGCCTTGGACTTTGTTAGTAATTAATTGGGCCAGTATGCCAAAGTGCAATGCACTGGTTTTTGGCGGTGAGTAGACTTCCACTATACAGTATATCTTGCAGTGGCACAAAAAACAGGACCATTCCTATGCTGTCCACATTTCCCGAATACGTTGGTTCCACACATCCTAGAGCATGTTTTATGTAGAGCACAACCCCTCCCCTTCCATGTTCTGTCGTATCTTAGGTGTTTATATTCATCTAGTTGTACTTAAACGTAGGTTTTTTTCTTGAAAGCCATGTCTCAGTCATTCCTATAACACTGTAGTTTCCCAGGCTTAACTGTATTTAAACTTGATCAGTTTTGTTAACCAAGCTCCGTGCATTGTCATGAGTCAGGTTTAAAGTTTCATTGCTAGGGCCTGGGTTTTGTTTGATGTCCCCATTTGCCAACAGAAGAAGCCCAATGAATATCAGGTTCCCCTTTTAAATTATTTGGCCTGTCAGTTTGCAGCAAGTTTGTTCCTATCCAGGCCTTTGATCCTACATAATGGTGCCATAAGTTAGTAAATGTGCTCCTTCTGGTTGTTTTAAACTTCAGTGAGAATGGGGTCACAATAGTGAGGACTAAGCTAAGTATGTTACCTCTGCATTCACCACATCAATTTTGGTGATGAGCATTGTCCTTAAATCCTAGGCCCTGTAAGAAAATTGCAATGCAGAATAGATTACTAATTTTAGCATTAACATTTTTTGCAACTAGTATAGCGGCAGAATTTGTTAGATCTTAAAACTGTTGTATCTGGTAATTTACCTCATTTGATGTACTTCTACCACTTAAATTAAATCAGTATGTGTGAGGTAGCTGGGTAAGGCACACTGGTCCAAGGCTCGTCTCTGGATGCTTCCCAGGGGAGAGGAAAAGGGAGACGGGATACATTTAGTGATTATGTGCTGCTAATGGAATGAGACACTGTAATGCAGTCAATGGTACAAAAACAGTAATTACACTTAAAGCTGAGAACTACTATGACAAACATAGGCATAGCTGAGTGAGCTGTAATTTGAGGATGGTTTAGCCTAAAAGGGCATGGAGTCTAAGCACCCTCCTGCAGCCTGTCTATGTAGCAGGAGGTGCCAAAGCTCAAAGTCACAAGATATTCTGGTATTGGTGGTTGTTGTTGGGGGGGGGGGCATCCCAGACCCTCACAACTCAAGTCCTCTCCTGATGTGTAGCATGGGGGGGGGGCCAATGCTGCCAAGTAAAAGTAGTGAGTAAAGCAAAATCTTCATAGAGGAAATTTCTTCAGCAGGTCACACAGTTAGGAATATATCAGCCGCAGGCATCAATTCAACCAGAGGATTTTGTTAGCAGTCAACCTGGGACCGCCCCCGACGACACCACATGTTCTATCCTGGTACATATAATAGGGGGGAGTCCCCAATGTTTCTCAGTTCTTTTATCACCACAACCTGCATGCTACACATTCTCTGTTCGGAGTATAGCTTCAGCTGATGAAGTGCAATTTCTTCAGTGCTGCATTCATAGTTTCGTCGTGGCTTTTCCCCTGTTGTTTTTCAAGTGCAAGAAGTACCAAAGTGTTCAGAAGATCATCAATGAAGATCGTCTCACAGTTTGTGTTCAAGCTTCAATGCAACAACACCAGGCGACAAAGACTGCTTTGGCCAGGGTGGCTGCAGTGTTCTGGGCTGCCTTGTATGTCATCGTTACCCTCCTGTTCCCACCGCTGGTGGGTTCCATTAGTTGACAGCATGCACAGGTCTCCTCCCTATCGACATCTTTCTACCTGCAAATACTGTAGAGACAGATAAAGCTTCCTCATTGAGCTGTTTGATACGCCCTATCAGGGCCTTCAGCTTGGTCATCTTCTGCTATATCGATGAACTGGGGCTTTTCCTTCTACCCATTCATTGTCAATGTCCTCATCAACAGCCTCTCAGGGTGTGTTTTCTGCTCAGGCAGATGCTCCGTGCTGTGCCTTCTGTTCCATTGATGACCTGCAGCCTTTCTGCCACCAGTTCGTCGACGATGCCCTGGACAACGGCCTCTCTGGGTGTGCTTTCTGCTCTGGAAATAGCTCCATGCTGTGGCATCTTCTGCTCCATTGATGACTTCTAGCCTTTCTTCCACCCATTCATCAACGATGCCCGATCGCCTCTCCAGGTGTGTTTCTGTTTTGGCGGTGACTCCAGGTTGTGTCATCTTCTACTCTCTTGATGACCTCCAGCCTTTCTTCCACCTGTTCGTCGATGATCTCCTCATCGACGGCCTCTGAGGGTATGCTTTTTGCTCCAGCAGCTGCTTTCAACTGTGTCGTCTTCTACTCTGTCAACAGCCTCCAGCTGTTTTTTCCACCTTTTCATCAACTATTCCCTAGCTATTCCCTATTCCCTATTCCCTATTTGATGGACTCTAGGGGTGTGTTTGTTGCTCTTTCTGATGCTGTGGTCTGTATCGTCTCCTACTCCATTAGTGACCCCCGGGCCTTTCTTCCACCAGTTTGTCAACCTCATCGATGGTTTTTCAGGGTATGTTTTTTTTTTTGCTCTGAGAAAGACTTTAGGCTATGTTGTCTTCTACTATGTCGATGACCGCAGCTGGTCATCCTCCACATTCTAAGACCCAAGGTGCATTTTTTCTCTGCTCTAGTAGCTATTTGGGCTCTGTCATCTTCCTTTCCATCGACAACATAGCACCCTTCTTCTGCCCGTACAAACCTCCATTACTGGGACTTATCGATCCCTTATGAGTGGTCACTCGTCCTGTACACTTGGTACGGGATGCTGTGTTCGGGTTCTCTGAGACCAATCTCACTGCCACCACTGAAGGGTCATTCTTCATCAGCCCGGTTGGTTTCCCATCCTACGATATTTGTAGGTGTTTCTACACTGCAAAGGATTATACACTGTCCCCTACAGGGGTTGTTTCTTCTACCCAAATTTGGATTTATCTGGGTCCAATGGTTACATATTTCCCTGCCATCCCCGGGTCTCTTTTGACACCTTAAAATGGGAGAGTATCCATATTTGCAGGAACACAGAATCTGAACAGACTGAATGGAGTGACAGCCCTCCTCTTGGACTCCTCTGCATCCTCTGTGGCTGGGGTGCTTGTTCTGCATGTTCCCCTCCGGCTGATCCACATTTCTCTTTTTGGATCTCTGGCTGCGCCCCCAGGACCCTGTACATTTCCTGAGATGGTACTAGTCTTCCTTACACAAGTCTTTCACTATCTTTTCAACTATTGGCCAACTGTCGAGTCTTCTCAGGCCCTGCCTGGCCATTTTTTTTGTTTTCTGAAAAGCATAAACTACATTTAAAGCCCAGAAGCTTCTTGCTATGGGCAAGCTAATAATAGTGCCCTTCACAAATGTCACTAAAAAAAAAATTCTAAACTATATGGATCACCTTCTATGAGGGGTCGTGTCCAGCTATGGAGTGCCTCTGCTGGGGGACGTGGTAACCTCGTTCCCCTCCACCTTGGCGGTAAATCGCCAGTCTTTCACATGCAGCCGAGACTGCCAGACTTTGTCTTCGCCACCATCTCAGGCTCTGGCTGTCCACCTTTGCCAACCAATAGTATACTAGTCTTTCATACCTTCTCCCTTTCAGAGTGACAGGTGTGTGTGTGTGTTTTTTTTTTTTTGGCCTCAGGACATTTGCTCTCCTTTCAGCTCTTCAGCTCATGCCTTAAAGTCAGGTACACTCACTTTGCCAGGCCCAATTTAAACCTAATATAAGGAGCAATTTCATGACCCTGCTATTGGCCGGCGGTCTTCTCATCTGTGTTCCACATAGCAGTACAGCTCCAGTCTCCTTACAGAAACTCCCTTTGTTCCCCTACTGGGATACCTACTGCTGTACGGTTTCCCACTGGCAAAGTATGACAACGCTTCAGTGAGGGTTCCATCTGAACCACTGGGCCCCCTTTGAACTTGCGGGCTGTGCTACCCACTTTTGGCTTTAAGAGTCTCATGCCTTCACACAGGGCCCTGCCCTCACTCAGTGTCCATTCTTTTGTATTCTGAAACTTGTCTTTTGAGTATTCACATAATACTTTGCTATGGTGATGCCTGCCCTCTGGTCTGCAGCCCACTCACTCTTTCATTAAATAGATGACTGGCCTTTCAAGCCTAATAACAGCGATGGTTGAAAACATCCTATCCCATACGCTCTGTGTCCTGTTTTCCAGTAAAAGAGCCATGCTCGATACTTCAATGGACATAACCTTTGTTGCAGCCAATACAAATGAAACTATTATCATGGGCGACATGAATCTTGATTGGCTCGCACCTAAGGCAAATGTGCTAAGAGACTTATGTGACGAGCTTGGTTTAATACAGCTTATCACAGAGCCCACCAGGATTAATACAAGGAACAAGGATAATAGCACCATCCTCGGTATCATTCTTACTAATTGCCCACATAAAATTTCATGCACTGCAATCTTCCATAACGACATGAGTGATCACAACATTGACATTTGTACTCGCATCCAAGAAAAGAGGTCTTATTGCTTCAAATTTGTAACAAGGCAAAGATTCCACAAATTCAATATTGACAACTATTTGGCTGACCTTAGGTGTGTTAATTGGCAGAGCCTCAACCTAGCCACAGCAGTGGATGATTCTGTTGATACCATGAATGCTGTCCTAACAGAACTAGCCAATAAGCATGCCCCACTTGTAAGGCGTAGGGTTAGGAAGGTTACACAGCCTTAGTTTACACCAGACCTGAAATCTGCTCTTATCCAGCTTGATAAGCTATGGGCACGTGCAAGACTCATCAAAACCCTTTCTGACTGGCAGGCATTCAGATCTTCAAGAAGCTAATGCGTTAAACTTATCAGAACAGCCAAAGCCAATTACCATATAGATATCTTGGAGGAGGCTAAAGGTAATCTGTCCAAAATATGTCAGCTAATCAGATCTGTAGAAGGTCATAAATCCCCCCATACCAATAAAGCTTACAATAGATGGCACAGAGATTTCTGACCAAGGCAATATCTTGGAGGAATTTAATGCTCACTTTGCCACAGCAGGCCTGGCATTTGATTCCCCCCCAACTGCTGGGCTGCTTGTTTGTTCAATACACATGAAAGATCCCAGGGGCCTGTGGCCTCATGACTCCTTCCAGCTGTCTCCAGTAACCTTTAAACAAGTTAAAGACCTCTTAAATAAGCTGGACCATGAAAAGAGTGCTGGCGCTGATGGGATTCACTCCATTTTTCTAAAGTTATGAAGTCACCTGCTATCCACGCCCATTCTATATATCTTTAATCTATCAATCTCCATGGCAACAGTTCCTTCCTGCTGGAAAACAGCCTTTATATTGCCCCTTAAAAGTGTGGTGACCCAAATGACCCTAATAACTACAGACCAATCTCCATCCTTCCAGTTCTTTCCAAACTGCTCAAGAAATTAGTAAATAGTCAGCTAAAAGACTACCTGGAAAATTCTAACTTTTTCAACCCACTGCAATCTGGTTTCAGACAGAGTCATAGTACTGTCTCAGCTTTGGCCAAAGTCACTAATGACTCGTTTGCTGCACTAGATGCCAAACAAGCCATGGGCACCATCTTTCTTGACCTGAGCAAGGCATTTGATACAGTCGACCACAGTCTCCTCCTCCTCCAATGTCTTAGGGACCTGAGTATGGCTGGCTCCTCAGTAAGCTAGTTTTCTAGTTACCTTACAGATAGGATGCAGCAGATCAAAGCTAACGGGCTTCTTTCTAACCCCTTATCTATCAGAAGAGGAGTACCTCAATGGACAATCTAAGGGCCTATGTTATTCTTTATTTATATGAACTCCCTGGATAACAATATCCACAAATCTAGGTTGCACTTCTTTGCGGATGACGCCGTCTTTTACTCTTCCAAACCCACTATGACAGAAGTATGTGCTGAACTGCAAACTGATTTTAATCAATTGCAGCACAACTTAATTAGCTATAAGTTGTTGCTGAATGCAAAGAAAACTAAAGTGATGTTTTTCACTTCCGCCCATCCTTCAGCAACCCTATGTAACCTGACAGCATCAACACTGATTACAACTCTCTTTGGGGGCTCTCTTGAGGTAGTGGATAAATTTAAGCACCTGGGAATCTGGCTGGATAGCAAATTGACATTTGAAGTTCACATTGATTGCCTTTCTAGGAAGTTAAAGGCAAGATCAGGGTTTTTTATAGAAATAAAAATTTATTTCCTACAGACATAAGACGTAGACTGGTGCAAACCACTTTCTTACCCCTACTAGATTACAGGGACATCATTTACCACTGTAGCATGGCAACTAACCTACATAAACTTGATATACTTTTTTTACCACGCCCTGAGATTCATAACAAATGCACCTTTCAGGACACATCATTACAACCTTTATCAGGCAGTAGGCTGGACTTCTCTCAGTTCTAGGCAGTTGCTTCATATCAGTAGTTGGGACCTGAAAATTCTATGGAACAAACTCTGTATACATTTCCTCACTTTTTTGTAGGTCTCATAGTACTTACTTGCTGAGGAAATCTACCTTCCTGCTACTGGATGTACCCAGAGTGCGCATCTCGCATGGAAAAGGTGCAATCAGCTTTTCCATCCCCACAGTCTGGAACAGCATACAATCTATGCTTAGGCTCCCTGATCGTGTCTCCTTGAACGTATTTAACAGTTAGGCCAACAAATACTTCAAAGATACTTGTCATTGCCATAATAGCTAGAGCTCCCACCACAATCTGATGCTGAATTTTTCTGCACTTATCTACCATTACCCCCGAACCCTCTCCTCCCTCCCTCCCTCCCTCCCCTCTTTTGCATTTCTAAAGTGTTTGATGGGCCAGGATCTGCCTTGTGTGTATCATGCATTTTTTTATGTTGACTCGCGCTTGCGCAGCCAACATCTTGCTATAGTAGCAGATTTGGAGGCGCGGTCACTGTTGGGCAAATGCAGGGCATGCATCAGAAGGTGTGTCCCTCATTCCCCAATCAGCCAGCAGCAGGTGCTGACCTCATGCATCCCTAATGTGCCCACAAGAACAAAGAAAAGGTCCACTGCAATGAGAGCAAAGCTCTCATGCAGCGTGACCACAACACACCTCTCGACGTGCAGGCAAACCGCCTGTCAAAATGCCAGCAGAGCCCACTCCCCGGCCGGCATCGAGCACCCCAACAGTTTTTCTTTGCCGACGGGGCCCAACTCGCCGGTGTTTATCCCCATCCCTGTTGATTGCCAATGGGGAGCCCACCCCTGTTGGCATAATGTCTCCCCACTTTTGTTGCATTCTGAGGGTGCCCAATCACCTCAGCTCGAGTCTCCCCTCAGTATGTGCCAACGGGTGCTCAATCCACCCGTTGGCTACAGAATCCCAAAATCAAACAGTTAGGTGGCATGCTGAAATCCCTGCAAAAAAAAAAAGTCCCAATGATTTTTTTTTGTTGTAAACATGTAAACAAAACCGTCCCTCACGGTCTCCCTGCCCTCCCACAACCCACCCACCCACTGCACTTGCCTCCCCACCCCTCACCCCATACTTACCTCGGATGATCCTCGGTGAACCGGGAACACATCTGCACTCTTCAAAGCCAACCACGAACTGAAGAAATGCCGGTAAGCTGTATAATGGAAAAAATAGGGGGTTTTCAACTTTGATACATATCTCAGGCATTTTTTGGAATTTTGGCACCAAAGTTTCAACATGGGGTTTCTGGGACCCCTCCTCATGAATTCTGGCACTGTCATGGCGTTAATCAGCCCCAAAAGGTGATTTTACAGTTACTGCGCAGAATCACCTTTTGGGGCCAATTAACGAAATGACAGTGCCACTGTT
Source organism: Neoceratodus forsteri (assembly GCA_016271365.2). Lineage (NCBI taxonomy): Eukaryota > Metazoa > Chordata > Ceratodontiformes > Ceratodontidae > Neoceratodus > Neoceratodus forsteri. Next base: position 1,685,104 of record CM057450.1, on the reverse strand, counting down.
CATGAGGGCGGGCTCTCAAAAAGCCTATGCTGCAAATTTAGTGAGAAAAATCAAAAAAATGGCTGTTTTACAAGCATGCGTTGCGAGTTTCCTCACACCCGCATAACTTCATGAATTTGTAACATTTTCACTTCAGATTTTCAAAATTGGCATTTTTCCCCACCTCCTCATGAACAGTACAGCTGTCATTTTACATATCCTGACCGAAATGTGTTTTCGCACGTCCAGTGCAGAATAGTGCGGTCACGGTGCGAAAATCAGTTTTTGGGACAGTTTGAGGAAATGACAGTGACACTGTTCATGAGCAGAGGTCCTAAAATGCCTATGTTGAAAATTTGGTTCTGAACGTTCATAAAATGACTGTGTTACAAGCAAGCGTTGAGTAGTTTCCACGTACCCTTGTAACTTCGCAAATTTGCAATATTTTCATGCCAAATTTTCAACACTGCCATTTTTTCACACCTCCTTATGAACAGTACAGCTGTCATTTTTCACATCCTGCCCAAAATGTGTTTCCGCACATGTGGCACACAATGGCGTGGACGCTGTGGGAAATCAACTTTTGGGACAGATTAACAAAATCACAGAGCCACTGCTCATGAGGGGAGGTCCCAAAATGCCTATGTTTAAAATGTGGCTAACAAACTCCCAAAAATAATTGGGTTACGGACGTGTGTTGCGTAGTTTCTATGCATGCTCATGACTTCACCAATTATTCATATTTTAACTCCAGATTTTCAACATTGCCATTTTTTTACGCCTCCTCATGGACAATACAGTTGTCATTTTCCACATCCTGCCCAAAATGTGTTTTCATCCCTTTGTCACCAAATGGCATAGCCACTGTGAAAAACCACCTTTCAGCTAACAAACTGAGTGTGCCGCTTTTCATGAGGTGGCCTCACAAACAGCCCATGTTGAAAATTTGGGAGTGAAAATACCAACACACGCCCACGGTGTTAGGGTTTCCAACTGTAGCACCCCACCCTGTACAGACTGACAGGCATCAGTGGTGTGACTTGGGATCATCAGCTGTAATGCTCACGCCATTCCACCCCCACCCTGCAGCTAGTGACAGGCATTGTGGTGTGCCTCGCACTGTTTGGCCACAAAGGTCACCCCATTCTCCTATACTGCACCCACCTCAGCATATTTTCTTATGGAGTGGGGTAAGTATAATGCCCAAAGACCCCAAAGCACACCACGCCACTTGTCAGTGTCTACAGGGTAGGGTGAGGTACAATGGCATGAGCATTATTGCTGATGACCGAAACGCACACCCCAATTCCTGTCACTCTCTACAGGGTGGGGGTTGGGTTGGCGTCACTTCAATACTTCACTGCAATTCCTATTATGCATCTCTAGCTCCGGTACTACCAATGCCAATGCCAGCAAGACAACATTCGGCATTGACAAATGCTTGTTTATAGTAGTGATACTATTGTTTCTTCTTACCAGTGTTCTATTTCAACTGTTGGATGTATTTTGTATTGATTGTCCTATACCCATCAGATTATTCCAGAATGTTTTGAGCCTGTTGTAACATACAAGAGAGTGTGTACCTAGACCTTTGTTTGGATATCTGTACCTTGATGTACAGTATATCTTTTTTCCCTTGTCTACTGTTACTTTTTACAACCAATGCCTGCAGGACCTCCTTGTGAGTGAGCTTCCTTAATTGAGTACTTCCTGCAATAAAACTGAATTGAATAACCTTTTTACCAGACAATCGAGTGGACTCCGCTGGTCGCTCGGTGTCTGGCTCTCTGACCGAGGTTGGGTCTCTACCGAACAAGCGCTACTGTTCCTGGGACACATAAAAGCGGTCTGTCTGCACAGGCAGCTGTTGCAGTGGGCCCAAAGGGTGCAACAGGATCCCGTCTATAAATATTGTAGATTTTGGCACAGTAATTATGCTCTCTACCCCCCGCTTTCCGGGTCCTTTGGTGATGGCTGTCTCAAGACTTCTGCTTCTGCTGTGTCCCATTTTCCAGCTTCCTTCAAACCTTCACACACCCTGCCCACGAACGCCTCTCCCCCTGCTTCGGGAGTCCCGACTCCCGGGAGTGGAGTCCTACCCTTGCGAGGCCTCCTTCAACTGGGTGCTTTTACAATCTCACTCTGATGTGTCCTTGATTTTCCATTCTTTGAACTGCCACGGAGGGTCAATTTCCTTTCAACACCATGTATAGCAGGGCTCTTGGCATCTGGTACCAGACTAGTCATCCAGGGATAAGCTTAACAGCAGTTCATATCCCAACCACCATTCTTACCCTTTTGGGCTGCCTTTGGCCTTCTATGGGTTCAGGTACACAAATGGGACATCCTCTAAAAAGTAATCAAAGACATTTCCTTTCATGGGGTTGTCTCAGACTTGCCCTCTCAACCTCTCAGCAGGGCACCCTCCTACCTCACTCTTGTTTGCTCGAGCCATGTTCTAGTAATATGAGGCTGTAAAACTTAACAACACTTTTTTGGGCTGTCGTGTTTCTTATGCCTGTCCCCCTTCCCCCTCATACAGGAGATTCTATTCAGACTTATCAGAGTCCACACCTCTTGATTCTCCTTGAGCCTCAAGAGCTGAGTCAAGTCTGATGTATGCCATGATGATATTTTGTGCTGTTCTGGATCCTGCACTTCATCTTCATGAATGGCCCCTGTGGACTTAGTCCTTTCAAGGTTCTGAGTCCCCCCTTCAATAAGGGTGATATTAAGGGCAGCTTGTGTTCCTTCTGTCAGGATGTCCTATCCCAGGACGGGGGAACATTTTACTACAAGGGCAGCGGATCAATGGTTGGCACATACATGTGACTGCCTCACTGCATCCTAGATCACTCACTCTATCAGATGAGTACCTCATAATCTCCAGTACATGTTTACTTGTCAGATGTTATCTACCTTTCACATAAACCCAGTAGATGACAAACCCTTGCCTACATCGAAAGGTGAGAACCCATCTTAAGAGGTATCCTCCTCCTCCTCAACCCCTGCTTGGTACCAACTGTACCACCATGATCCCCATTCACTGTATCCAAATAAACTCTTTTTGCCCTTTTACTCCTGCAGCCAGAGTTCAGCTACAGTGCCTCTTTTTGGAACCCCCTTTTTGTTTTTTGGGTTGAGCTTCCATCTGCTAGAAGTATCTCAGAATTATGTGCACTTACGTGCCCCCAGCCCCTACCTCAACTGTTGCTGAGATAGGCTGTTGTTCTGTTCCAAATTCATTATCTTTCTCCCAACACTGGTGTCAGACTTCAGTTCCACTCAATGTATACAAGGTAACCTAAATGCTTTGCAGAGCGCTGCTTCTCCAGGGGATGCTTTGCTTCATTTGTTGGGTGTACATAGCCCTTGGAGTTCCAATCTTCTATGTCGCCATCCAATGTGCTCATTAACGCACCTATTGTTTCTTTCACCTAAGGCACCAAGAGCAATTATATTTTTTGGCAGTACTTGTTCCCATGGTGGCTGGTCTGCTCTATGTTTTGTTATAAAAATTATACTACGCATATCCCTGGGCGTTGTGACTCCTCACTCCGTGCGAGATATGGCCTCCTCAGCAGCATGCCTTGGAGACATGACAACTACAAAAAATTTGATAAACAGCATTAAGGTCTACGGTTCATACCTTCATCATCCTTTACAGTTTAGGCATTGCATCCTACAGCTGTACTAATTTTGGTTTAGCAGCCCTACAAGACCTGTTGTCCTATTTTATTAGTGGTCTCTCCTCCACCCTTTTTTATCTCCCAACTGCTTGGGACTCATTCCTAATGGTGTGACCTGCTGCAAGAGATTTTCTCAATGAAGGTAGTATAGTTGCATAAGAACTATAGATCTTTGAGAGAATCTCTTGCAGCAGGTCATGCTGCCTCTCCCTCCATCCCCCTTTCTTCCTCCTCTAGGAAGGAGATTTACTACTACTCTCTGAAAAACATCAGAGTACTCCTGCTTCCACCTCAGTTCCCCTCAGAGACCTTGATAATCGTATTACCATATACGGTCACTGAGAGAGAAAATAACCAAGGAGCACTGAGGACCGCCCCTTTTTAATACGTACTAGGATACAACAAGTGGTGTCCTTGAGGTGGTTCCAGGCTGACTGCTTACAAAATCCTCAGACTGAATTGATGCCTTTGACTGAGATTTTCCTTACGGTGTGACCTGCTGCAAGAGATTCTCTTGAAGATCTACTATTACGGTAGGTTCTTACCCAACTGTACTTTCCTGGGCTCAGCCTGATTTAGCTGCCCTGGTCACATAACCTGTTCGCCCAGTCCAGCAGTGAAGGATGTGAAAGTACAAAGGTACTGAAGCAGGTACCTTTGTTCAAGCAGCTAGATCTGTGGTACTGGTGCAGCTAGGGAACTGGAAACAGCTTGCTTTTGGTGCCAGGAGTGCATACTCAGACAACGGTAATGGGCATATTTGGGTAGCCAGATAACTGAGAGCCAAAAAGATACCCCATTGGAGAGTGGTCAGGTATTTAGGAAGGATTAGCCTAGTTTTCTATCAGGTCACAGTGATGCATGTTTTGGTGTCAGTTTGGGGCAAACCTGCAGAAGACGTAATACATGTTGCCAAGCTAAGACAGTTGGGAGGCAGATTCTGACCCATCTGGAATGTCCCAGTAGTGATGGAAGGTAGAATCATTTTGGAGATAGTTTCATTTCTAGTCAATTGTGGGAGGCAATTTGTGTTTCCATAGAGTACATCTATCTTAGTGTGAAGTCTGGCCATCAAGTGGTTTATATGCACAAAGAAATTTAGGTTGGGGTCTAGCCAGATGCCTAGATACCCAACTTGTGTGAGTACATCTAGCAGAGTACCTTCCAGAGTCAAGACTTTAAGCACAGTGGTGACTCATTCCAGTCATTTCTACATGCCGAAAGGCATGGCCACTGTCGTTTTGACATTTAGAGACAGACTATTAGCCTGAAATCATGTGTGGACATTTGTTAGCTTCTACTGCAGAAGGGGCTCGGCAAATTTGGGGCTGGGTCCACCAGCAAACAGGACAGTGTCCTCTGTGTACATGTGTATTCTGGTTAAAACACAGGATGAGGGAGGACATTTGAGAATATGGAAAATAGGAAGGGACCCAGCACAGAGCCCTGAGGAACTACTATGCTAATAAGGGCTGGTGGAGGGGGTGAAGCTAGCAGTCCAGCATGTAAGATGTCTTTTCACAGAGCTCCAGATCATCTAAAACTAAAACATTTAATTTGCTGCTTAACAGATCAAGAAAGACCTTTTAATTTTTTGACATAATTTGATAGAAATTCAACTTAGTTGCAAGCATATTAAAACAGATGTGATGGAAGACCCTAGAAATGTTGCTAAATCAGACTTGAACTCAGCCGGAGCAGAGCCCTCTAAACGTCATGATGCGCAACAGCCTACCAATGTGGGAGATAGACCAACAGCTACTTTAGATTCACTGCAAGTCACAGTCTATATCCTAACTCAGTCAGCAACAAAAATGGATAAAAAGACATGCAGTTATCTAGAAAGGTTGATAGGTGTTGAAATGAAAGCAGAGGGCTGATCAAGAATGTGAGTGGACTCCAATAAAAATGCTGGCAAAGCAACTGCAGCTGCCACAGCCTCAGTGCAGGAACAAGGCCTGTTCTGCAAGAGGTTAGAACAACTAGTGTACACTGTTGGTGCTTCCAATGTGAGGATCCTTGACATCCCTGAGGGAACAGAGGGAGATGATCTGGCGACATTCCTGGAGCATTGGCTGCCAGAGTCATTTGGTCTAGGGTATGCAGTGGAGGTGGTAAAAGCATACCGGAGGATGACCCTCACACAATTCTGCTGTTATATTTACATCACACTCTGACCCATCTCATCTTCAGCAGCAGCTACAATCAAGCATTACAGTAGTTGAGAAATGGTTTCACTCTGACAAACTCATCCTCAACTACAGAAAAACCAAAACCATGATGTTCCATGGCTCGCACAACAAACATAAAAATACAGGCCTAGATGTCGTTAACAATGCTAGAGAGAATTCACCTGTTCAAATACCTGGGTGTGACCCTTGATTCCACCCTAGCCTACTCTGAACACATAAGCAAAATTTCCAGAACAATTAATGCCCAGATTGGAATGTTGGACCACAATCCAGACCTCAATCACCTGTATAATTGATTATGGCCTAGTGATATACGGCTCAGCCACTGCCACTGCACACAGACGTATTCGCATAGGGCTAAACAAGGCCTGCCACCTTCTGACAGCAGCACCTCACCCTTTGCACACCTGTAATCTCTATGAACAAGCTAACTGGCTACAACTATCTGGCAGGCTCATGTACCAAACCTGCATCACTGCCAAAGGCCACGCTGAACTTATTACCCCTGAGTTTCGCCCATATTCCTTCTACAGTAGCTCATGCCATACCAGAAGCTCGACCTCTCTTTCCTTCTCTGTCCCCCACAGTCAGACCTCTCAAGGGCAATGCTCTTTCATATCTAGAGCCCCAGTGTGGTACAACTCCCTTCCTCCTAATGTTATTAATAACACTTCTCTGAGCTCCTTCAAGCAAGATCTTCACCAACACCTCATCGGTATTGCCTCCTGTGACTGCTGACCTTGGCCTTGCTGTCACAAATCCTACCCACATGCCAACAATCTACTTGTCCCACCTGCCCCTTCGCCCTTCTCATCCTTTGACCCCCCTCACTCCCCCTCCACCTTGTCTTTCTCAACATTCCTCCCTTCTCCTCCCTGTAATTAGCTTTTATCATCTCCTCTGACTCTACTCCAGCTTTTCTACTTAGTCTCTTTTTCCAATCAACCTAATTGTTTCCTGTCTTATCTTGATCAAGTAGCCTTAACTTCCTATGCTTGACAAAGCCTCTAGCTGCTAAAGTTGTCATAGCCTCAATGTATGTATTTTGCCTCTATGTTATCTCATCTTATGTACACTGCCGCTATGTTGTATCTCAATGTCTGACGTGGAACCTTTGTAAAAGAGCCTTGGCTCAAAGGAGTTATCCGAAATCTAAATAAATAAATAAATAAAATGTGCAAAGCTTTGGTCATTGCTAGAGACAAACTGCTGGGCAGCATGAGATCAGGGTTCAGTGACTCTGGAAAATTGGCACATCCTCTTCTTTCCTGATTATTCATACTCAACAAGAATGAAGAGGAAGGATTTTGAGGGGATGCTAAAGCCCTTCATGAGGCAGGAGTTTCATATAATTTGGGGTTTTCAGCTCACTTTTATTTTTCATTGAGCAACAAGGCTTACTGTTACACTAACTCAAAGGCGGCTGGGCAAACTGTGATGGTTCAGTCAGGGTTAGAAAGGGAAGAAGAGCAAAATCTCTCATTTGCCGATGAAGCAGTGTGACTGTCCCATTAGGTCCACAGTTAAGAACTTTAAATGAGCACTGCCAGTTGAGATCTAAATGCTTTCCTCTCTTTCCCACTCAACAGCACCTCATTTTCTTTGGGACTTTCTGAAGTGGGACTCTACCGACACACCACGAATTGTATTTGATCTAACTGGATTCAGTATCTGAGAATTCTATTAGATTTTCTTCTTGGGCTGAAGAACATAGTAGAGAGGCACGTACTGGGTCTTGTGTTAACAGGTCCTGACTAGCTCAGTTCTTGGGCTTGGGGCTGTTTTATATGTTGATGTTCCAATGCTTCTAATCTGCCTGTGAAATATTTTTGGTTTCATTATGAATATGCAGCCAATATGATGATATTACGAGAAAATGTTGGCCCTTGTTTAGCAGGAAATTCTCGCCATTTTCTTTCCTTCATGGACTGGAAATTGCCCTCATCCTTTGTAAACAGTGGAAGTACTGTTGTCAGTGGTACAATCAATGGGTTACACATATATTTTACATATTACATTACAGAGCAATGATGATACGCTCCTGTCAAATTGTCATATGTAACCAATGTTAAAATGTTACAATGATGCAGTAAAAGTTTACTTGTGTTATCTAAGAATACGAGTTCAGTGTTGAGGATTTAATGGGGATGATTACTTTGTGATTCTGGAAGAATTTATATTGTGGTTCCTATTTCTAGGTGATCAAATAAGAGCCGAGAGGGCTGGTTTATGCATTCCGTTATTTACTTTTCTTTTGTCCGAAAGCTTTTTATCCTTCAGTTAGCACAGGTGGGCTAGTCAGCCTTGTCCCCACCTCACCCACCCAACATCCAATTTCCCCACACTCACCTGTGAAACCACGCCACCGCTACCCCCCCATGAGGTCGGGAAAGAAAGGGTTATTCTCAGTACTAAAAGTATTCACTTCATTGTCTACCCCTTGTGGTGGCTGTTTTAGTAACAAATCCTCTCTTTATTTTTGTTTAACTCTTTTCACTGCATCCACCTGTATGCCACATTCGTACCCCCTTCTGAGGAAGCTACCACACATATTTATTGTATCAGTTATTTAGAATCCCTAAAAAAGGGATTCTATTGGTCCCAGTGGGCCCACCCCAGTTACCAAAATTTTAAATAAATACATTTCTCTTCTTTTCTTCTCTGTTTCTGAACAATTGCACATAACCCTTGGTAGTTTGCCATATGGAATGTTCTTTCTCGGGTGATATGAATGGCAACCTGTCCCATGTAAAATCATGTTTCTATCCCTTTATTTCTTAAGCAATGTAGTTTCAGTTCAGTTTTTTTTTCTTATATATTTTTATATCCAAATATTCTGCTTCCATAGTGTTGTGCTTCTTTGTACATCTCAAATGTTGGTCACGATTGTTTATGTATATAAAGAATTCTCTCAATGCATCTTCAGTCCCATTCCAAAAATACAGCACATCATCAATAAAACAGATCCATGAACACAACTTATCATGCCACTTATTTTTTCTTTTATCCCAAAAAATATATTTTCCCTAGTTCCCATGTACAGGTTCGCAAGGGAAGGCACAAACATTGTATCCATGTCAGTTCCATGGTATTGCTGGTAATATTCACCACTGAATAAAAAATAATTAGATTCCTGTGTGAATTTTGCTAGTTCTTCTATAAATATAGAAAAGGGAAGAATGTCTATATCTCTTTTTGCTAATGTAGCTGTTACCACTCTTATACCATCTTCATGAGGGATATTATTGTACAAACTTTCTATATTCAAAGTAGATAATATGGTCCTTGATGTTACTACTACTTCCTTTAGGATATTGAGGACCACCCTAATATGTTCTACAAATGACTCTTCTTGACTGACGTAAGGTCTTAGGAAAAATCCACAAACTTAGAAAATGGTTCGGTAATGGAACCTATGCTGCTCACGATGGGCTTACCAGAGGGCACTTGGGGTACTTGTATATTTTTGGAAGTAGGTAAATAAACAGTTTTACTGGGTGTGTAACTGTCAGAAAGTCTTTTTCAGTATTAGTTATTCATTTCTTGTCAAATGTTTCCAATACAATTCTATCCGCCTCAGTTTTGATCCTGTCTGTAGGATCACCAGGTAGCTCAGTATAATATTGATGATTGTGCAATTATCGTTTTCATTATGTTATTATTCATTATGTTATTAATCATTATGTTATGTTTTGACAAATGTGCAATTAGGAGTTCATATACAGTTTTATATGCTGAAGCTGCGTGGTTGACTACAAGAGTTACCATGGTAACTAAAAGTGTTATCAAAACTGCAGATGATGCCAACCAGGGAATGATCTGAAGAAGGCAAGGTTATGCCAGGATTACCTGTAAGAGAACAATATGGAAAAAAGATTAATGGAAGGTCACAGGTAGTGCTAAAGGCCAAATGTTCTAAACCAAGGGCAGCCTCTCTATTAAATACAACTGGGCAGACAGAGGTTTACAATTATTATCATAATTAAGAAAACTCCAAAGCAGATCACATAACCCTAAGTACATGGAAACTCCACAAAATAACAACAAAAGATCAGAAAGGTTTTCTCCCAAACTACATTACATCATGACCCCATTATGGTATAAATATTTGGATAAATTTGCCACTCAGAATGAGCTTCAAATTGAAAAAACTACTAAAGGGATGAGACAGATATTCATGTTTCTCCTCTTAACATCCATAATAAAAAAAACTCTTTTTCATGCTTTCATTTCAAAAAAATATTTTTTTCTTCAAAAGATTCTTTCTCAAGATATTTAATACAAGGAGGGGGCAGCAGCCTATGTTTTTTTAGATGGAATAAGTACTGGTAAGATTAAGTTTACTTGGTTGTAGGTCACCAACAATCATTATAAGTAGAAGGTTAACTGAAGTTGCAAAAGGTTGTCCAGATTTTAGTTCCTTATATTGGAGACCAAAGGTCCCAACTGTTTACAAAAGCTAATTCTCTTCCTTTTTCTTTAGAAATGGTTTCAGGTCCCATTGGTCTGTAGAGGCAGGCTAGGCAGGGACCATCTGGGCAGACTGGGTGAGCCACGCAGTCATTTTCTGCCAACAAATTCTGTGTTTCTGTGTTTCTATGTGCCAGTTTGCCATAGATGACAGTACACTACCCCCACGTTATGCTCTCAAACAAGGTTGAGGGGCCTTAGTCAATAGCTGCTGTGAGGACTCATTACTAAAATATGTTAGGGATAAAATGAGTTGTGCAGTACCTCTATCCAATGAAAGATTAAGTGGGCAAGATAATAAGCTACTTCTGCCCCCCAGGAAATGACAGTAACTCACTATGGTTCCCACTGGCACAGCCCACCCAACTCCCACACAATGCAATAAACCATTTGCCAAAAATAATGTGTTCACGAGTCAGCTATTATAAACAAATAACAAAAAGGTTTTACTGAGGGATAGGAACAAGGTCTTAGGGGAAAGAAAGGGTTAACAGACCAAACAAACAGTAGCAGTTCGATAAGCCCCCTAGCACAGTCTGCTACCAACCAAAACAGTACTCGGCCCAACTGCACTATTGGAACACTGCCCCAATCCCCACTGGTACCAGGCAGCAATATACCTTTAGTTCTTTCAGGGAGCTCCTGGAGAAGGATCACGACAGGCCTGAAGGCTGCATTGTACGTGGCTGACTGGCAGTGATGCACTAATTAGTACAACAACCCCAATATTTGTAATCCTGGCTGGATGGTCTAGTCCATTAAAGAAGTAGCTCAACAGTGGCCCTATCTAAACTGTCTTCCCAAGGGTGGAGCTTGCCTGCTGAGACATCGGTGGCTCGGGGTGGATGCCTGCAACCTTCAGCTAGAACTGGTGTTGAAGACCAGGTGAAGAGAATCAGGAGTTGTAACGTTTCTTGCTCCATGCCACCGATGAAAGGGGTGCCCATGTGCCTGAAGACGACCAGATGAATCGCTGCTGATGTCATCACCGCAAACCAGATTACAAATGCAAATGGCTTTGTAACAGTAAAGTTACACAGCAACCAGCTAACGGTCTTGTGTACAAACAGCAGCATGTACAGTGAAGATGTAAACAGATGGATGTTGCTGTCTTGCCGACCTCTGACCCCTGCAGTCAGCCAACTGGAATTTTTAGAGTCATGAAAGAGACCCAGGGCACTCTGGTAGTAAAGCAGCAGAGTGCTTGATGCCCTTCTTCCACCATTAGGTGAGCTGGAAAAATGACAAGCAAGTCAGTCAATAAGGTGCCAAACTGTCTGTAAGCTGAGCTGGAACCTTTCCACCAGCGAAGAGGAGTTTCAGTCAATCCTTCTCGGGCATTTGAAGGAGGGAGAAATGCTGAGAAGAGTTTAGGGCCTAGATGGCCTCAGAGTCAGAGATTGGTGTTATCCTGTTCAATCTAAAAAAGCTGAAAAAGGAGGAGGGTGGGTGAAAGGTAGTGAAGAGAAGGCAGAAGTACTAAATGAGTCTTTTTACTCAGCCTTCACCAGGGAGAAGGATAATCCAATGCCTCAAGCGAAGAAAGGGGTGGACAATAAGGTGGGAAGTGACACTGATGGGGATATTGGTGAGGATAGGGTACAGAAGGATTTGAGGGCCCTAAAAGTGGACAAGTCCCCGGGCTCAGATGGTATACATCTGAGGGTGGTGAAGGAACTGGCAGTTATGCTTGCAGGCCTCCTGATGGAGCTGCTTAACAGATTACTGGTTGTGGGAGAGGCACCCTTAGACTGGAGAAGAGTGTCTGGCAATTGTAGACTGGTCAGTCTGACCTTTATAGTAGGAAAGCTCATGGAGACCATACTGGAGGAAAGACTGGTATGGTTTCTTAAGGATAATGGGTTCCAGTATAAGAGGCAGCATGGGTTTGTGACAGGGAGAGCCTGCTAAATAAACCTTATTGATTTCTTTGTTTGGGTGACCAAAGCTCTGGATAAGGGCCAGGCTGTGGACATCCTGCATCTGGATTTTAGTAAGGCCTTTGACTCTGTTCACCACAGGAGATTAATCGTGAAGCCACAGGATGTGAGAGTAGGAGTAAAGCTAAAGATCTCAGTAAAAAAATGGTTGTAGGATAAGAGTCAGAGAACAGTGGTGAGGGATTCTTGGGAGCTAGAGCAGTCACTAGTAAGGTCCCACAGGGTTCAGCGCTTGGTTCTGTACTGTGTAATTTATTGATTAGCGACATAATAGACAGAGTAAAGGGTAAGATCTATCTGTTTGCAGATGACACCAAACTCTGTGGGCGGGTGGACACAGAGGAAGTAATATAGGATCTTTGAGATAATCTAGTCAGGCCTTAGAGGTGGTCAGGTATTTGGCAGCTGGGGATCAATGCAAGAAGTGCAAAGTCATGCACTTGGGGGCTAAGAACCTAAAGACCAAATAGTGTCTGGGTGGTGTGCAGGTGACCAAGTCAGAAGAGGAGAAAGACTTGGAGGTTTTCATCACAAGTGACCTGAAACAGTCTGCAAAGGCAGCAGCCAAAGCAAACAGAACATTGAGCTGCATAGCGAGGAATAGCTAGCAGGAAGGTGGATGTCATTCTGCCACTGTACAGATCCCTGGTGCGTTCACACTTGGAGTACACTGTGTGTGCAGTACTGTTGCAAGTACCTAAGAAAAGACATTAGTCTTCTGAAACTGGTCCAGAGGAGGGCAACTAAGATGATCCAAGGTTAGAAGGGTAGGATATACAAAGAAATTGAAAAACCTCAACATATACTCCCCGGAGGACAGGAGGGAGAGGAGCGTCATAACTGAAATGCTTAAATGCCTCAGTGGTATAAACAAGGTGAAATCTGAGGGTTTCTTCAGCCTTACGATACCAAAATCACTAGAGAACACTGCCTAAAGCTGGTGGGAGGATGATTCAAGAGGATAATGAGGAGGCACTTTTTCACAGTGGGATGGTGACTGAGTAAAATGAGTTGCCAGATGAGGTGGAATCCCTAAAGACAGTGGACAGCTTTAAGAGCTTATTTCTTTGAAACTTGGCTTCCCAGCCAATGCCCTTTGGGGTAACCTTTGCCTCAGTCCTTGCGCACTAAGGTTCATTGTCTTTTACCTTGTTTTTTGTTTTTATTGGGCTCACCACAACCCAACCCAGATAGACCAACTTATGGTAGCGGGTTCATTCCACTGGGGTGTCATGCAGATGAGGCACACTGATGAGTCCTGGTAGGATGAAACACGTGTCTGTTTTCTGTTGGCACCCTTTGCAGACTGTGTGAGAGGCCTTTTGGCACCATGCTTTTCTGCTTAAAGTTGATCCAGTATAATATTCTGTGGTGATTTGCATATACAGCCCATGATGCTTTGCATTATGGGGGTATGTGTGATTTTGTATTGCTTTGAAACTTGGCTTCCCGGCCAATGCCCTTTGGGGTAACCCTTGCCTCAGTTCTTGCACACTAAGATTCTTTGTCTTTTACCTTGTTTTTTTGGTTTTATTGAGCTCACCACAACCCAAACCAGACAGACCAACTTAGGGTAGCTGGTTCATTCCACTGGGGTGTCATCCAGATGAGACACACTGATGAGTCCTGGTAGGATGAAACACATGTCTGTGTTTTTTGTTGGCACCCTTTGCAGACTGTGTGAGAGGCCTTTTGGCACCATGCATTTCTGCTTAAAGTTGAACCAGCATAATATTCTGTGGTGAATTGCATTATAGGGGTTTGTGTGATTTTGTATAGCTTTAAGAGGGGTTGGAACAAATAAAGAGAAGAGTTGCAAATGAAAGCATAAACATGGGCGAGTCTCTTATTGGAGAGGGGTAAACTCCTAATGAGGAGGTGGCAGTCCACTCAGTAATCACTGAGAGGTCTGCATTATGAGCAGACAAGATAGACCTTTTGCCTGCATTTGTTGTATGTTTGTATTTCAAAGCTGCTAGAGTTCAATCCCAATTGCTGTTGTGCTGATGAGGTCCTGTAAAGCTGAAACCAACTTGCCATCTGCAAGAGAACTGTTGAGCCATTCCAGACAGAATTGCTGTAATCAGAGGTAGTAATTAACCTGTTCTGCCCTGCTTGATGTGCCTGCAGGAAGAGATGGTCAGGAGCTAATCTCCAAGTACCTGGTACCCTCGATCAAGAGAGCACCCACTAGGTTGATGCGGGGAGCTCTTTGGTCTGAACCCCTCAGAATTCAACATGGTGCCATGGTGCCATGCTGCAGGACAGTGTGTGAGGAAGAGCTGTGAGGCAAGAACAAACAAGCCCCACCTATGGCCTGCATCCAAACCATCTGACTGCTATTGTGAAACAGTGACAGACACACCAGAGGTCTGCGTGACCATCAGAGTGAAACCCTGCTTCAGCTGCTTCCACACTTGTCCGGCGACGCATGAGCACCAGCCAAGCCAGCCAGAGCGTGCAACCCAGTTTTCCTGTTGGATTACAAATTTGTTGTTGAAATCAAGTTTCATTTTGGATACAATTTGCTGTTGTAAATGTACTGGCCAAATAAAGTCAGTTGGGTGGGGTAAAATTGCAAGCTTGTGTCAGTAATTAAGCACACCAATGCAATATTTATGTATTTATTTATTTATTTAATCATTCCTTCATTCTTGTAGGCTAGTAAGCTTAATTGCCTGTTTTCATTAGTGACACTATCATATAAACAATACACAGAAATAGAAACAATACAAAAATACAAACAATTCTATGAACAAATTAAACACTTCATCAAGAACAGGTGCAAATGCTGTGTTGAAGTAACCATGGTTTCAAATTGGCTTTAAACACTGTAATTGTAGAACAGTTAATGAGTTCATTTGGCAGTGTATTATAAAATTGTTGGGCCCTCAATAAAAGTGACTTCTGAGAGGAGGTTTTTTTTTTAATGGAATTATAAATATCCCTGGCACCATGACATCATGCTTGTAACTGTGTGTTTCACTTAAGCTCTCAGTAGTTTAAGTGAACTGTACTTTAAAAGGAGTGTTAAAAGTTTTTGCAATACTGTGGGGATCTGCTACCATGGATAGCTGGGAATCCTAAGAGTACACTAAAGCCACACTGGGTATTGTGTGAGAGTGCCGGGAGGGTCGGTGTGAAATCTCTAAGGAGAGGCCAGACCAAATCAGAGACTGCTTGCCAAGGGGCTTACCATTACATATTATTGGGATTGTTGGGTTTGTACAATTCTTGCCAAAATAATTATCTGTTTACCATATTACATAACCATTATTTCCTTTACAGAGCCAGTATCCAGAAAAATAAAGTGCTGTTGTTAGTCTCATAAATCCTAGTGTGCAAGCATATTATTAGAGGTCTAAAGTAACTGGTATAAACGTGTATTTTGTAAAAGTTAAATTGTGGGTACTTGTTGATCTCAGGGAGGTGTCCTATATTCACAGGGAGGTGCGTTGGTGCTGCATCCCATTGGGCAGTATCATACTTTTCACCTATCCCATTATTTCCTTCTCTGGCTGGAGGCAATGTGCTATTCCCTTTGCTCCCTTTCTGAATCAAACCCTCCACTTGAGGAATTTAATAAGCCTAGGCCCCTCAGCCTTGCTTTAAAGTAAGGCAGGGGTAGGAGCCATGGACAACATCTGTAACACCTGCACAGTGACCTGGTTACAAGATGATAACAGGAAGTGTAGGTTGCTAGGTTGCAGGACCCATGTACCCTGTTACAGTACTTTCGGTTACCCTGAAGTTGGTAGGCCGTCATCTCTGACTGCATTCCAAGCTGGATGTACTTGCTCCTTTCCACATTTTGATGTCACCCATCTCTCTCTGGGATCACATGCAGATTCATCTAGGCTCTCACACTGCTGGTCTCTGGGGACATCTTGAGGAGCACAGGCCTCTGCAGCTCACAGCCGCTGTCACTTAATAGCTGATTTGTTACTCCACTCTGGGGTCAATAATTAAAGTTCTATGTTTCAGGGGCCCTCTGTGGCTCCCTGGCAGGTTTCTGGAGCTTGATTGTCTTGCTTCTACCCTCTGACCCTATTGCCATAAATAATTCCCAGGGGCAAGAGGTGGCTTGAGATAGCTTCCCCTTTCTGTAGTTCAAGGGGCATTCGGACCCAAAGTTTTTATTTTTGAAAGTGCACCTGCCCTTACACAGTATACCGTCCACACTGCAAATGCAACACGGCAAAACCCCTTACAGCAACAATCTCGACAGATTTCAAGATTGTCGCTGTAAGGGACCCGAGGGTGAAATTTTGCCCTTTCGTCATCCTTCGCCCCCCTCCCCAATTTACTCCAACTCTGAGTTAGCTATATTAAGAAGGAGGAGGGGTGCAGGGGTGCAGGGGTGCAGCCCCCCGAGAACAAAAGACACAATGTCTGACAGGTGAAATTTCACCTGTCAACATTGTAACATTCACTGTGCTGCACGTCAACAATTTCTCTGTGGAACCCCCTTAAACATATGTTGCTCCCATTGTGCTCCGGATCAGTTGTGCTAGTGTCCAGTAGATCAGACAATCATTGAGGGGGTCTCCCAATTTGGCCAGGAGAGCCAGTCATTGGTGGCAGTGAAACTGTGACTGGAAACATGAACTGGATAGTTCAAGAGTGCTGAAGAAATCCTCCTCACTCCTACTCCCGCAGAAGTTCCCACCAGCAAAGTCCAAGTTCTTGGAACCAGAGTGAGCAATGCAGATAGTGGTGCATGGTGGATGAGGGTCTGCAGCACCAAAGATGGTGGGGGGTTGCGTTACACTCACATTCCTGATTTGTAACCATTATAGTGGTGCGGTAGTGCCACTATAGCTAGGGTTGAGTGGGCACTTTAATGTTAAATTGCAATTTTCAGCCACTTGTATTGTAGCTGTTTCTATATGGATTGTCATCAAACCTTCAAAAGCATGATCTGTGGCTTAGAATCTCCTGACATGGCAAGTTTGCTGAAATTTTGTAAATCATTGTTTTTTTTAGATGAGCAGAAAATATGAAAGGTGTTCATTTACACCCTAATAAGGGGTAATTCACACTCCACTGTAACTGCCATTTTTGCAGACAGTTTGGCACTTTCCCAGATACACCTTCTCAAATTATGCCCTGCAACATAGACTTTGACTTTGATGGCAGATAAGGATCGCTTGGCCCACCTAGTCTGCCCATTTCCCTACCTATAGGATAAGTTGCAGATCCTAGTTAACCAACAGCCTATTTCTTCCTACCCCCCACAAGAATTGCCTTATGTCTGTCCCATGCATTCTTGAATTCTCCCACAGTTTTGGACCCCACAACCTCCTCAGGAATGCTGTTCCATGTGTCCACCACCCTCTCTGTGAAAACATACTTCCTCATATTGTCCCTGAGCCATCCACCCTCTATCTTCAAACTGTGTCCCCTTGTTCTTGCACATCTCTTTTTCTGAAAGATGCTACCCTCTTGGACTTTGTTGATTCCACTGAAGTACTCAAACATTTCTATCATGTCCCCCCTCTCCCTCCTTTCCTCAAGGGTATACATATTAAGCTACTTTAGTCTCTCCTCGTATGGCTTCTCTTGCAGACCCTGCACCATTTTAGTTGCCTTCCTCTGGACTGCCTCCATCCTATGTCCTTGCGGAGATGGGGTCTTCAGAACTGGACACAGTACTCCAGGTGGGGTCTCACAAACTGTCTGTACAGAGGGATAACACTTCCTGTTTTCTGCTGGTGATGCCTCTCCCTATACATCCCAGTATCCGCCCAGACCTCCCTACTGCCTTCTCACATTGCTTGCCAACTTTAAGGTCATGTGATATGATTACCCCTAGGTCCCTTTCCATTTTTGTTGTTGTTACTACCCCCCCCCCATTGTGTACTCTTCCCCTGGGTTTTTGTTTCCCAGGTGCATTATTTTGCACTTCTTTGCATTGAATCCAAGCTGCCATACTTCTGACCATTCCTCCAAACTTGCCAAGTCCCTTCTCATCCTTTCCACACCTCCTTGTGTATCAACCCTGTTGCAGATCTTTGTGTCATCTGCAAACAGGCCTACTTTTCCTTCCAGTCCCTCTGCAATGTCACTTATAAAGACATTAAAAAGGATTGAACCCAGTACTGAACCCTGCGGTACCCTACTAGTAAACCCTCTTTCTTCTGAGTGGACTCCATTTACAATTACCTTCTGTGTCCTGTTGTCCAGCCAATGTTTTACCCAGGCTACCACCCTGGGACCCACTCCCAGGCTGGTTACCATATTTCACCATTTTGAAGCTGCCCTCGTTTAGAAGCCACCCCCAAACACAAGCCGCACAGGAAAAAATGTATATTAATAGAAGCCGCCCCCATTTTAAAGCCGCAGCTTCTAATGAAGCAGCTTGAAAATGGAGAAATACTGTGATCATGTAAAGTCACTCACAGTCTTCTCCCTCTCAGATCCATTGGCTAATGTGAAACAGATAAAGGGACCCATGCATTTGCGGACACCCACCCAAAGGAGGAACAGCAAGAAATACCTCCACTAACCTGCGACACAATTTCTCTATCTTGCCTGCAGGTCAAAACAGAAAAGGGGACCCATTCATTTGTGGACACACACTCAAATAAGGAACATCAAGGAATACTTCCATTAACCTAGAATCCGACATAGAAACCCTCCTACCTCTGATTGTATACTGCTCCCTCTGATAACACAGACCTCACCATTGCTTCTGACACATGTAATCTGAAGTAGCATTTCAGAGCCTAGGACTGACTGATCATTTGTGGGCAGAAGCGCTCGATACATATAAATGCAGCACTACCCAAATGAGCAAAACCTCCTCCCTCTTCATGTCGCCACTGAGTATTTTAGCAGTTCCATTCTTGAAATAACTTCACATACTGCTGCACCACTGAAAAAAATGATGCCTCTGATGATCGGCTGGCGGCATATAAATTAAAGCCGCCCTCAAATAGTAGCCACCCCCATTTAGAAGCCGCAGCTTCTAAACGGTGAAATACAGTAATTTGTTTATTAATCTTTTGTGTGGGACTGTGTCAAATTTCCAATTGTTTAACCAGGTGAGACACACTAAGCTGAAAACTTGTTTACAGGTGCAACCTGGGAGCACAGGGAAGTTAAGTGACTGGCTCAAGGTCACACAGTATGCAAGTGGGGGCTGTGGGATTCAAACCCAGGTCTCCAGATTTGTAGCTCAGCGCCTTAAACAACTGCACTATACTGCCTCCAAATGCCTTGCTAAAGTCTGGGTAGGCCATGTCCACAGCCCCTCCCTGGTCTACTACTGCAAGTACTGTCATTGCTCCATGCAAGTATGGATATCAATATTGTACCATCACACGCAGACAATTTCAATAGCCATACTTGTATGGATCAGTGACACTACTTACAGGACACAGACAGTGGCCAGCAGTAGAGAAAGGCAGAGGGTACTGGCTGGCTGCAGTCACTGTGACAGGGAGTTTGGATGAAGGGGGGATGGGACAGATGGTACCAGGAGAGGCTCCACTGAACACCAGTGACCTGCCGTGGATGGGGGTACTGGGACCAAGGATTGCAAGGGGGTTCTCACTACAGCCGGTGATGAGTGGGCAAGAGAGGGCAGACAGGAACATCTATCTACTCTATGGAGTACAGCCTTCATGCAGTCCAAGGAACAAAGGACTGCTTCTCAGATGCAGTGGGCACATGATGAGATGCTATATATCTGTTAGACCTTTCCTTTTGCCCTGACATCATTTGCATGGGGCATTTGGAATACTGCAACAATTAAATGCATAGACACTAACAGCTTTGAGATGCCCTAAATCAGACTTTGCTCCTTGGCAGCCTATTTTGTAACATGGCTTGCAGGGCACTGAGCTTTGTGTCTGAGCAACTACCTGTCTGTGCCTGGCTTGGCACTGCTCTGTATGGAATGTATTCAAACAAACTCTGTACACTTACAGTGTGCTCTATTTGAATACACCACCCTTTGCTCCTAGCACAGCTTGGTGCCAGGGCAAACAGTTTTGTGAGTATGAGCAGTAATGTCCAACTTTTAAACATGTGACGCTTAAAATGTAAATTAAGTAACCTGAGACATTAACTGAACCTACAGGTTTATCAGAGTTGAGGGTCTGCCTAGTTATGACTCTTTACTTTCTTATATGGGATTATTTTATACATTGCATTGAAACCCATAATATATTATGTGAGGAGAGACAGACATGTATGTACTATATATGGAGAGAGAAAAAGAAAATGCACAGGCAAGGAAAACCCCTCACAATTCTTGGATCTGCTCTGGTGATAGTAGTTGGCAGGATTTCAATTACATATACTTAAAATGCCACTTTTCATGTGCTTCTCAGTAAATCAGTTATTTAAAAAGAAAACTGTGTGGGAGCATGTGTATGGGTGTACAATGGGAAGAAAGGAAAGAAACATTTTGTACAGCAGTTAAAACTTCTATACAAACATCACTGTCTCATGTACTGTGGCTGTGAGGCAAAACAGATTAACATCTATAATATTTCAAAACAGATCAGCATATCCAACTTTCTTAACCGGCAAACTCTACTTACCATGACAGTCAGGTAAACACTGTGATGCATGGACAATTATGGGGCTAGTTTTGCACCCTACGTTAAGTGGCAAAAAATTGTAACTTTTGCAAAAAAAAAATGCAGTATTCATTTATGTACTATCAAATACACAAAAACCAACTGGCCTGGTGGTGCTGAGTGTTGAGGCGCTGGACCCCACACCTCGCACTACGCCGGCGACCTGAGTTTGGGAGTGAGCTCGGGCGCCTGGGGTCGGCAGGGTTGGGTCGAGGATTGAGCAGCTGCAGGCTGCTCTCCTCCCCAGGGGGAGGGCTGGAGATTGCCCGTCGTGCCAGCGGCTCCCGGTGGAGACCGGGGGGGGGGCACTGCTGCACGTAGGACAGCATGTACTCAGCATGGCTGATGCAAGACAGGGTTGCTGTGTGTCATTTGCTTCAGGGCATGCGGCACGCAAAGGGGGGCATGAGCACTAGAACAAGAGAAAAGCCCAGTCTGTGGGGTAGGTGACAGCACCTGCCCCCATGCCCACGGCCGGGTCCATCCTGCCTGGCCTTCCAGGTTCCTCCACCCAGAGGCCTCACCCAGAGTCAGAGTCTATGTGTGCAAAAGCACCCAAAGAGGAGGGGCGGCCCCACCCCAGAGGGGTTAAGCTGGGGGTGCCGACTGTGGGCTGAGGGGAGGAGAGAGGAGGCTCAGGTTGGAGCACTTCAGGCAGGGCAGGAGCAGGCAGGGTGCCTAAGAAAGGCACCGTAGATCACGACCAGAGGGAAAAATAATCAAAACAAAAAAAATACACAAAAACCATAACAGTGGTCAGTTCCACTTCATTGAAGCCATCAGATATCACTGGGATGTGAAGGGTAATATCACCCTTTTGTTTATAGTAGCCATCAGTGTTACATATAAACATACGAACATATGATAAATACCAGCAGATACAGGCCCTGAGGTCTATCAAGTCTGTTCGAGTGTGCAGCTATCAGTGTTCTACTCTGCAGCTGCCCCCCCATACGGTAGTGACCTTCCCCTTGACCCTGTCTCACCCCCTCTTTAAACTGCCCGTACATAATGGATGACACACCTTAGAATATGTTTATTTTATGCCTGTGTGCACTGAAAGACATACAGTCCCTCAGTTAATACCACACTTGTCTTCTGCTTCTTCTCCTCAGAATGTGTCCGTACTAGAAATCATCACTGGAGGTCCACCGTGGGGATGCTGAGAGAATCGGGGCTCCTGGCACATCTACCTATGGAACTGATGTAAGAACCAAAGCCTTGTGTGATACACTCCAGTATGAAATCATTGAGTTGCTTCAATATTTAATTAAGACCCAAGAGTCTGAAACAGCAGTCAGTATTGACTGAGGGCTAGGAAACCAGCCAGTGTTTACACTTTTGTATTGATCCGTTTACAGTAGAGGTGCCAAACAGATATACAAGAAACATTGACTGCATGCTGCCATTTGCTTGTTTTTGTCTGTACTGGGTTTCTGTGTTATTGTTTCCATATCTAATACCGATATGGGGCATTGATTGCGGACCCGTATTTTTTGACAAGAGGCCTGTTTGTTGACGCCTTTCTCGCAACTGCTTTGATAATGAAAAGCCCTCCAGGTATTATGTGACACAATCCCATACTGGCATTGACTGTGTTTTTTAACCTCTGAGATGCAGAATTCTTATTTCAGCTTGTATCAAGTGCAGGTATATGGTAAAAGGAGTTTAGTGATGTTAGTTCAGCCTCTACTGGAGAGTGTAAAGTATTGCACAATGTGTAAAAGAAATACTCACTAGAAAAGTGTTGAAAGAATACAAATCTTTCACCATCTGAATTCTTTCAGAGGCACGCTGCTGGCATGCAACTAACTGAAAACAACTGAGTGCTTTACAGAGATATATGTGAGCTACGTGTTTATACACTCTATATTTGACCTAATTCTTATTCCTTAATTGCTGATAATCAGTCTTGACATTAAATCAGTTACATTAAAAGCGGGCATGTTCTGTATAACATAGGAAACCTAATGTTTAGACAGCACCTCTATTTTCTGCAGTTTTCTTTATTCCCGATGTTTGCATATATATGGGAACTTTCTCCCCTGGAATCATTTTGCCTCTTTCCCACCTGAACACATTACTCTTTGCTTTGTGACATCACAGTTTGGCGCCATGGAAAAAAATGATGATGACATTCCCAAGCAGAGGATTATGGTTTCCAGTAAGGAACAGACAGTAGGGACAAAATCATTTTTTCATGTTCATGCCCTTACTAAGAAGAAACAAGAGCTGAGGAAGTATACAAATGTAAAGTTTACCTGAATCACACTGCACATTGTGGGAGACTGACTGGTCAATATTACAATCTTTTATTTTATTTTTATTTATTTAATAAGTGAGTAGGCACCCTTGGCTGAAGGCCCATTTCCAGGCATGATTCAGGTCCCATACAGGCTCAATGATATAAACGCATACATATTTCACAGGTAGCACAAGTGGCATTGTGTACAGGCGTGGGATACAGTGACATAATATGGCTAACTGGATAAACAATTTAGTACATCTTGGCCCAGTCATATATGAACATATGAAAATTGCCAGAAGAAAAAGGCCTTAGTGGTCTATCAGGTCTGCTAAAGTGTGCAGCTCAGTCTATTTTACTGGACCTGCCCCATCCTCCCCTTGCCACCCAGAGCGATCTTCCCCCCCTTTCCCCATCCCCTTCCTCCCTCCTGTTGCCACTCTCATTTTTACCCTGTCCCCACCCCCTTTAAAACGTCCCACTGTTTTCAATGATATCACCTTCTCAGGCAGGTCATTCCACTTGGACACTTCCCTTTCCGTAAAAAACTGCCTCCTCATTTCCTTTTTGAATCTACCCCCCACAAGTTTTAGACTGTGGCTCCTAGTGGTCCCCTCCCTTTTTAAATTGAAAATGTCCTCCACTCCAACCCTGTTTATACCCTTTAGATACTTGAAGATTTCTATCATATTCCCTCTTTCCCTTGTGTCTTCCAAGAAATACATATTGAGCTCCCATAACCTCTCATCATATGGTTTGTCCCCCATGCCCTGAATCATCTTGGTCACCCCACACTGGACTCCCTCTAGTAGTTTGATGTCCTTCTTCAAATAAGGGCACCAGAACTTTGTTTAATTTCCTCCCTCCATACTTTTTCTACTTAAAAATAACTGGTAATTTCAAACATAAACTTTTCATACACATCAGAAGCTTACAAAAATGCATTTGTTAATTGTTTAGCATAACTTTATACTGTATTGTAATTGTCCCATGTGTATTATATTTGTATTGCTGAATGTTATTTATTGTCTCTTGTGTATCACGTTTGTTTTTTGTAAATTGCTTGTCACCTGTGAAAACGGGCAGTTTACTCATCAGGCTCACAAGGATAAAAAATAAAAATGAATGAAATGAGAATTGCATGCAGTACTCCAAGTGTGGTCTAATCAATGATCTGTACAAGGGCAGAATGACTTCCTCCCTCCTGGAGGTGATTCCTCTGGCGATGCATCCCAGCATTTTATTTGCATTGGCTGCTGCTTTACAACACTGCACAGAGTGTTTCATGTCACCTCTGACTATCACCCCTAGATCTTTTTCCTCCTTTGAGCTAGACACCTGTATACCCCCCAGCCAGTAGCTGACCCTTGGGTTCCCTAGTTGATGCTTACATCAAGTGGGGCACTGACAGCTGCTTTGCATCAGTAAGTGTTCCTGGAGGTGTGACCCAAAGAGTGAGTGGATGTGGAGAGTGGCAGGGAACTAGGCAGGTTGTTCCAAGTTTTAGGGGCAGCGTGGGTGAAAATTTTAGAGTCAGTGGCTGTCCTGGAGGTGGGAACTGTCAGATGTTGGTTAGAAGACCTCAGGTCCTTAATACAGTGATTTTTATGGAGAAGCACAGTTAAGGTAGAGGATCAAGGTTAAGGTAGGAGTTCATGATGAGACATGCTCGAAACTAGCACTGGCAGGTAGCAGGGGAGAAGCACTGCAGTCTGGAGTACAGTGTCCAAGGGTGAAAATGAAAGGGAGCAGATAAAATGTATAAGAAAAATAAACCACCCCATTAGCTAACAGGCCTTCCGAGGTATGCAGTGATATTACCATGACTGCACAACTTACCATGAGTGCACACCTTAGGATTGGGACTTGATTGTATCACATCACACAAGCAAGCAATAAGCCACATCAGGGTGGCATTGTAGGAGATAGATGCAACCTGAACAAATTTGAACTTGCTTTTTAACCTGATTTTTAAAATGTTCTGCTTTTTTAAAGCAAGTCATTAAAAAAAAAAGATTTTATAAGCATAAAAAGTCCCTCCAGGATGGACATTGTAGTCGATAGTTGCATGCCCAGATGTGTTGTGAGGCATGAGGCACTACAGAGTGTCTACAACCATCTTGGAGTGCATCAGTTCCCCTAAAGTTCCCACCCTGGAGGAGATTTTTGTGCTGGTAAAACCTGATGAGAACTCCTCTTCCCTCTCACACTGAGTCACTTGAATGTTTAAGGGATGCATGGCAAACCCTTTCACACGTTCCTCTCCATCACATTCTTCATCTCTTTGACTTCAGGGGTAAACAGCACCACCTTGGTTTCTTAAAAAATTGATTTCAGCTGCATTTACACTATACTCTTTTACTATCCCCGCATGGCAACTTGGGGGTAGTACTTAATTTACTTACCCTGTAATCCATAACTTAAGGACAGGAAACACAAAGTGGACACAGTGCTCACAGAAGTTGGGCTGGGTGCAAAATGTGGGCCATGCAGACCCAATGAGTACAAATGCTAAAACTGAAACAAACTGCACTCGAGTTAGAAGCAGGTAGAAATGCACTGGACACACAATAGATACTGTGCGTAAACCATTTATTGTAGAAAATAACAACTATGCAGACCACACTGCTACAAAATGCAATGGGAGAGATTTGGTGCATCTGGGATAGTGGTTGAACCAGCTCCCCCATTCAATTTTGTAGCAGTGTGGTCTGCATAGTTGTTATTTTCTACAATAAATGCCTTACGTACAGTATATATTGTGTGTCCAGTGCATCTATGCATCACAATACTACCTGCTTCTAACTCTGGAGTACAGTTTGTTTTGGTTTTGGCATCCGTAACAATATGGATTTCAGTAATGTCCAATGCTGGTTTCACGCTAATTATCTGTCACTCAGTGCCAAGAAGACAGTCTCTATGACCTTTGGCACCAGGCAAAAGCTCACCAGGTTAACTGCCACCCCTTCTTTTCATACCTTCGAGGTTTCCATGTTAGAGGATGTCTCCTCCTTCCAATACCTTGGGCTCTGGCTTGACAGGAACCTCAGCTTTGCTGTGCATGTGGACGCTATACATAAAAAGTTGCATCCCAAACTAGGCACACTGTACAGACATTGCAGCTGCATCCCCCTCCAGGCTCATTGTGGAATCATTCAAAAGATGACCCTCCCAGTCTTTGGCTTTGGAGACATAGTTTATGGTATTGCCCCTAAGAGCACCCTCACCAGACTGGACACTCTATTCAACTCCTTCTGTCATTTTGCACCACTGTGACCTCTACATTTCTCTCTGTTTTCCCTCTCTTAGGGCAAGATGCCCTGCCCGCAGTGCCTCATTAGTTGGGAAGTTCTGGCTTGGCTCTCTTCCATCCTTCCTCAACGCATCCTCTCTCAACCCCTTCTACTCCTAACTATTCCTTCCACAACTCCCCCTACAGGACCCTTGCACTCCCCACCCTATTTTCCACTTCAGGACGTTCTGCCTTCTTCTATTACTTTCCAAATATTTGGAACTCCCTCTCCTTAGATATCTGCTCTGTCCTGTCCACTCATTCATTACTCTAACTTCTTCAAAATTACATTTCCCCATCCTGCAACTGCATCTGATCCTCATTCTCTTTAATCATTCTATCCACTTCTTTTACTACTGTGACTAATCTACTGTTACCTACACACATCTCCTACTTCTCTTCCCTTTCCTCTCATCCCCTTTCTTAAGTAAGCTCCTATCCCATGACACTGGCTAGGTGATATCATGCACTGTTCTAACCCTTGTGGTCCCGCTTATGAGGGTTAGGGCTAACCTCCCTTAGTTCTAGTTTTCCCTCTTACTCATCAACAATATCTTTCCTCCCTATATCCTCATCATTGTTCCTTAACTAATCCTTGCAGGGTGTGCATTCTGGAGGGTCAAATGTCTGCCTTCATCCCATACTTTTCCTCTCCCCACATTTCCTCAGTCCAGCCGTGTTTTCTCTTTTCTACTCTCGTTTTCTACCTCAAGCGTAAGTCCTGCAATGTTACTGTCTGTGTTGCTCACCAGGGTTGCTCATCTGTCCCACATAATATGCTTAGTATGGACTTATTTGTTTGAGGTTTAATTGGAAATGCTTAGGAGGTGGAACTCTAATCTTTACATTTGTAGGAGGTGGAACTGTCACCCCTAGGAGGTAGAACTTTCCAATAATATTCAATGGAAAAAGGTGTCAGAGGAGGTGGAACTGAGTTCCAATGAGTTCCTGCCCAATTTAACCCCTGTTTCAGTTCCATGACTTTTTACTTGTTTTGTTTTGTTTTGTTATTTTGAAACTTGAATTGTTTTGCCCTTCTGTCTCAGAGCTGTATCTTCGGACTTTCTTATTTTTTATCTTTATGTAGATTGGATATTGCTTGCAAATTGTATTCCCATCTCCCCTTCCCCCAGGGTGCATCTGGAAACAAGCTATTGTAGCTCAGTATGCCTTTCCTGGTGAAACATTTTCAAATCAATAAATAAATAAAACTCTATTCCAATTGCAAACTCAAAACTGCACACATTTTGTATCACACTACATAGAGCACAACATTCAGGCTTAAGCACAAAACTGCACACATTTATTTACAGAAGCAGTGCAGAGGAAGTAAAACAGTGCATTTGGCTTGAGGACATAGTAAGACTGCAGTGGCAGCTCCCATTTTAGGTTCAGATTGATTCAGCATTCCAGTCACAGACATGTCATACTATTACTATCTGGCAGTAATCACAGTTGGCATAATTTGGTAAATCACATTTCTATACATGTCCCTTGACCAGACAGTCGTGAGTTCAAATCACAGCAGCATGATTACTTTTGATAAACTTACAGTTCAAACACAGCTACTTATATGCCTATATTTCAGTTATCACCTGTGTTACACATGTCCCCATTACTCAAAGGTGATACACAGGGATTCCCTTTTTAACCTTACTTCCCCACTGATTCAGGTGACATACCCAGGGGATATTTATTGATGGCTGCTGTCCCCTCGCAGCACATTAGCACCAATATGTGGATGGTATACTATTTCCTCAGTTGGTCTGCAGCCCCCCAGCTGTCCCAATCTCAGACCCCAGTTGGGGCCTGAGCCTCCGGAGACCTGCAAAAGAGGAAGCCATGCCATTCAGACACAGGAATCCTGCCACCATTCCTGGGCCTGCCGGCCCCCTCTGGATGGTTACAGCTAGGACAGTGCACCTGAGGTACAAACTCTGTAACCGATGCATACTGGTGGGCCAGAGTCCTATTTATATGTCCCCAGTGGGTGAAAAACATTTGCCCGGGAACTATCCCAACCATTGGGCAACTGCCTGTGTAGTTGACTGCCACACATTTTTTGTCACCATGTAGAAACACTTTCAGTAAACATGAAGTACCACATTAACATTCAGAACACTGCACACAGAAGAACCCAGAGCTAAGATTAAACCTATAGTGAATTTAACAACAGCATATTACTTTTATCCTTAGGCCATATAGCAAGCCCCAATGTAATCAACAAAATTAATCTTAAACATTATGTTGGCTCTGGTACCTCTGTTGTGACAACCAGGTTACGCTATGTTAACAGGTTGCCAGTGCAGTTATGGTGGCTACCCCTACCTTGTGTGCTCAAACATGGTCTAGGGGCTTCAGTCCTTTATGGGGGGGTTCGTATCCAGAGTCAGACTACGGTAAAATAGGCATGCCCTGAATTTACTTACAGTTCCTTGACTAGGGGCTCTCCCTTGATGCACAGGTGCAATGGAGCATATTACAGCAAGCCTATCTCCTGCATGTTTCCCTATCTCTCTTCTATCCATCATGGCTTCTGGCGTGGCTGATACACTGGTTGTTCTCCAGTCCTAGTCAGGCCCCTCCTGATTTCAGCAATCATCAGAGGATTCTCTGATACACAAGGCAGTTCTGCCTGTAAAAATCTGATCCTATCCACCCCACACACCATGTCCTGGCATCCGGTTCCTCGTATTTTGCAGTAGCCTGCAGCTTCGCAGATGAACTGCAGTGTTAGTCGCAGTCTCCAACTGCAGCACAGAAAAACTCTCTGTATAGATTTCCTGTGACCCTTAGTCTTAATTCTCATAGTCAGTTTGCACACAATGACTTCCTTTTGGAGCAACTATGGTTTCTGACTCATGAACATTTCAGGTGAGATTTTATGATAAAATCTCATCCACAAAATCTCACCTGCTTTAAGAACATATGAACTTATGAAGAAGCCATTAGGCCTGTCAAGTCTGCTCATATTGCAGGGTCCTCGGCATCAACCATTGACCCGTTCCCCTCCCTAATCAGCCCTTCCCCTCCGTCCGTCTTCCTCATGACTATTTTCCCCTTGCTCTATCCCAGCCTCTGTTGAAGCTGCCTAATGTTTTCAATGAAACCAGCTCCTCAGGAAGCCCATTCCAACCCGCCACCACCTTCTCCATGAAGAAGTGCCTCCTAGCCTCTTTCCTAAACCTCCTCCCCAACTTAAGACTGTGTTCCCTCGATGAAGGAGGCCGGAGTCATGTGATGCGGAACTCGGTGTAGCTGCTCTTGCCGAGAGCTCCGTCCCGCCGCCGACATTTAAGCCTTTTTTGGCTCGTTCTGACAGAAACCCCGGTTCTTTACTGCCTGGGAAACGTTAAAGAAATCACATCAGGTCCGTCTATGGAGGTCGAAATGCGTAAACCTCCACCGCGGCATACTCCCCCCGCGACCCCAGAAAAGGCCGCTAAGAAAACCAAAGCCTCGGCTTCGTCGTCAGCCCAAGGGGTGGGGGAGACCTGCATTGCTGAAGAGCCTCTTTCCTTAACACGGTTCTTGGAGGAAATGCGACCGCTAAAGGCTGCGGTCCAAGATATGTCCGTGACATTAAGAATATTACGCCCGCGATCGAGGAGCTGGAGGACTTCTGATGGAGAGGCTCTGCCTTAAATCATTGAGGGCCACACAGACAGAATGGATTCTACACTGAACAAGATGGCTCATCGAATACAGAAATTGGAATTAAAAGTGGAAGATTTAGAGGGTCGAATCGAAGAACAACGAGTTATCATCGGGCTGCCAGAAAAGCTGAAGGTGCTGATCCCATCAGATTTGCTCAAAAGTTAACAGAAAAATCGTAGGACCCTCACTGTTTGGTGCAGCCTATATCATTGAAAGGGCCCACAGAGCTTTGCCACCACCTCCATCGGACCGCCCCTAGAGCATTTATTTTTAAATTCCTTAATTACCAAGAAAGGCAGCTTCTCATCGATAAAGTGAGAGAGGTCAAGGAAATATTCTGGGAAGGTTCTAAAATTAGAGTGGTGCAAGATCTGCCACTCTCAATTCGGCAGAAGCGTGCTGCATTCCATCCATTGGTTAAAAAATTAATAGCGGCTGGAATTAAGTTCTGTATGGGATACCCTGCAAGATTCCAAGTCTACATTGATAACGGATGGAAATCTTTTGAATCTTACGAGTCCGCTGCTTCGGCGCTTCGCGAGGCTTTTCCAGCATTATTCAAGGACCCTTGAAGTTGTGTGTGTGTTCGGTTACAGTAGTTTCTTTTTTCAATTGCCAAAGAACAACTTGATGTTCAGTAATATTCTACCAGGGCACGGAAAGTTGAACTGTTACGGTTTTGGTTCTTAAGACACTGAAGACCACTAGGTGCTCTTGTTTAAGAAGACTTTACACTCTCGGACTTAGCACTGACTATATGTTCATTCAGAAGGCCCCAGAGTGGTCCTTCTTATATTTTCCTGTATTTTCTTTTATATATTAGTTTTGTTCAGTTACCACCCTCTACATATTAATGAGGGTCTGTGTTATGAATAATGCTGATTTTGTATTAGCACTTGTATATTCGTCAGGGTGTTCCCATCTATATAGTGTTGTTGTATACTTTGGCCAACTGTGGTCAGTTCGGTAGTAGACCGCCATGTGGTGGGATAACAGGCGGTTTGTCTGATGTACACTACTACTTTCTAGTTTGGTCTCGGTTTTAGACAAGTAAGGGGAATCGGGCCTTATTAAAAGGGAATATTCCTTTAAGATTCGAGGGACTGCACCTCCTTGGTTTAGACTATTCTCAGATGGGACTTTTGTCTACTAAAGTGCATTTTATTTTTCCTTTTGATTATATTAACTTTGTAAAGCGATGGGGGTAGATAAGGGTTTCAATCCTAACCTCAATTTAATTTCATATTGGGCATCTAAATATTGATTTCTTTTTTGTTGTTACAAATGTCAGAAGGAGCTTCATTTTTTGCTGTTATGGAAGTGGAAGGACCGTTGGTGGGCTAAGTGGGCTGGCGCCATGGGCTGCTATGGTTGGAAGTCTGGGAAGGAGGGTTGAGGTTGTTGGGATTGGTCGGTAAAATGGGACTAGGAAAGGGTTTGGGAGGGTATAAGATGGGAGATATTTTGGAAGGAAAGCGGTTTTCTGTTTTAAGGGGGGAGGGGCACAAGGCCTGTATGCTCATTGCTACCTATCTGTTAATAATACGGTCACAGAATAGCACAACGTTGAGATAAGAAATGGGGACGGATATGGCTATTAAGTTCCTTACGCTGAATATCAAAGGGGCGAGGAATAAATCTAAACAATTCAAGATACTGAAATATATAGAGTCAGTGAAAGCCAAGGTAGTATTCTTGCAAGAAACCCATTTATTGCAGATGAAGTTAATGCTATGCGAAGGCTTCAGATAGGGAAGATTTTTTCGTCTCAGGGTAACACGCAAAGCAGAGGGGTTATGATATTATTGCATAGATCTTTGTATTTCACCCCCTTAAAAGTAATTCAGGACAATGATGGTAGATATATTCTGGTGAAGGGTAAACTACAGAATATGATGATTTTGATAGGAGCAATCTATGGTCCCAATACGGATTCCCATGATTTTTTGGTCGATTTATTAAAGGCCCTACAACCATTTAATCAGCTTCCCATGATACTGGGGGGGATTTCAATGTGGTACTAGATCCTGTACTTGATAGATCCTCCGGACTCATCCGCACTAACACCCGCTCTCGTGCCTTCGGGAGCTGGTGGATCAGTTGGCCTGGCAGATGTTTGAGGGTCCTTCATCCGGAGGAAAGAGGATACACTTTTATTTCCCATACGCATGGGTCTGGTTCTTGGATTGATTACATTCTCCTTTCTCGCCCCTGCCTGGGATCCTTAATTCAACAATTGTGGCTGCCCTCTCTCAGACCACTTCATGGTGGAGGTTACAGTTTCCTTCCTTCTCTTACCCGAAAGGTAACAGATGGAAGATAAACAACCAGATTTTGAGGATTCCTAAAGTAATTCAATTTTGTCGGCACAAATGGAGGAGTTTATTTCATTCAACCAGAAAGAGGAGGTCCATCCAGATATTTTTGGGGTGCATTTAAGGCTTTCCTAAGAGGTTTATTAATTAGCCAGGCAGTTCAAAGGAAAAAAGAAAAAGAGGTTAATATGGCGGCGTTATTAAACCAAATTAGGGCTTTAGAAGCTAAGTTAATCTCTACCCTTCTGAGGAGGATAAAATAAGCTTAGTGAAAGTAAAAGATGTGTATCTCAAATTGTTAGGTGAGCAGGCCGAATTAGCTATTATTAAACCAAAGCAAAGTATGTGGACCAGGGAGAAAGTCGTAAGTTGCTGGCAAGACGATAAGAACTTGATTCTTCCCGCTTAATTGAAGGGATTAAATCGGCAGATGACGGTACCATTAAAACCGCCCCTGAGGATATGGTCCAAGTCTTTCAAAATACTTTGAATCTTTGTATAGCGGCATGCAGTCCCTCCAGCCAATATGGAGATCTCGCCTTTTCTAGAGAAGTTACCCTCCCTAGATTAGATGAGTCAGACTGTGGACTTTAATGCTGAGATAACTCAGGGGACATAGAAGCTGCCATTAAAATTTAGCACTAGACAAAACACCTGGACCAGATGGGTTCTCAGCTAATTTCTATAAAACATTTTCTCTTCAACTCTCCCATTATTACTTAGATTATTTCAACATATTTTATCAGGAAAGGAGACAGATAATTCCTGGCTGAAGCACTTATTGTTTTGATCCCTAAGCCTAATAAACCATCTGAAAACCCATAGTTACAGACCTATTTCGCTGTTGAACTACGATATTAAGATTCTGGCCAAAATACTGATGGACCAAATTAACCAAGTCATTTCAAAGTTGATAGGGGTAGAACAAGTAGGCTTTTATGAAGGGTAGGTCCCCATCAGACCACTTTAGAACATTGGCACATGTCTTCTCGGCCTCCGAGGGAGCCGACCTTCCGATGGCGTTGGTCTCCTTGGATGCCGAGAAGGCCTTTGATAGGGTACACTGGGACTTCCTGTTCACGGTGATGGATAGATTTGGCTTTCCAGAAAAATTTGTGGCTTGGATCAGGGCTTTGTACACCAATCCCTCGGCTAGAGTTGTGTGCAATGGGGCCACATCAGGATCTTTTACATTACATGTTGGCACGAGACAAGGATGCCCACTTTCACCCTTACTATTTAATTTGTATTTGGAGCCACTTATAAGGTGCATAGTGCTATCCCCTGAGATTCTGGGTATCAATATAAGAGGGAACTCTATTAAAGTTACTGCTTATGCCGATGACCTGCTAATATATGTTTCGAAACCCGATAGATCCATTCCCGCCTGTTACAGGTGATACAGAATTTTACCATTTTAGCTAATTATAAATTGAACCAAGATAAGACAGTTGTTTATCCATTGAATAACAGGCTATTTAGACGGGATATTGAAGATCTAGGTTTAGGATGGAATGCTAAATCTCTCAAATACTTAGGCCTTACCCGACAAAAGTCAAGACCGATCTGCGCTAATTGAACTTAGATTCTTTAGTTCACAATATCAAATTAGATTTAAAGAGATGGGTACAATTCCATTGTCATTATGGGGTAGAATTAACATTATAAAATGAATATATTTCCTAGGCTTTTCTACCCCATTTCCATGTTAAATGTTTGATCCCTGTCATGGTTTAAGAAACTCCATGGGAATTGGCTGATTTTGTTTGGGGTTATAAAAAGGCCAGGATGTCGTATCTTAAGCTAGTCACTTCAAGAATCTAGGAGGTTTGAGATTGCCTCACTTTTGCTTTATTTTTGGGCAGCGAGTTGAACAAGTATGGGAGATGGATGCATTGGGAAGACAATACCTCATCCTTTGGATATATTCCATTATGGGTTAACTTGGAAATTAGCCTTATTAAGAGCTTTGATTTTAACCCAAGGCCTTATTCTATGTATCTACCCTCCTTCTTCCTCTTCATTAAAGAAATCTCGCTGGGGTCTCTTTAAGAGTACATAATCAGTTATGTAACTTTTGAAATATGAGCAAACTTTAGATGGAGCACAGCCTATCTTTGGAAATCCCCAGTGGCAGATAGGACATAAGACTATCAAATATAATTGGTTACCCTTCCCGGTCGATTGCTCCTTGAAAGATTTCCTCAACACAGACGGTGGCTTACTTTCATCCGTAGATATCATGAGGAAGTTCGAGTTTTTGCCTAAGGATAGTTTTAAAATATTTCAATTGCGTCATTCATTAGTTCAGAAAATAGGAGGTCAATGGATTTGCCCACCGCGTGTTGCATTTTGGGCGGAGCTAGGTCCATTAGTGGGAACTCCACACGCGATTTCTAAAATTTACTTAGTTTTGTTTCATGGGGCCTTTAAAGGCACCCTAGCCCCAAGCTGATACTGGGCTAAAGTATTCCCTAATATAACATTAGATTGGGTACGGATTTGGCAGAACTGCCATAAATTTATTCGACAGGATCATCTTAGGCTCATACAGTTTAAGATATTACACAACATTTATTACTCACCTCAGAAGTTGGTGGATTTAAAGATTATAAGAGGTTCTGAATGTTATAGATGTGATATGGAGGGGGAGATCTTCTCCACATTTTTTGGCATTGTCCAAAAATCACTCCATTGTGGAATGAGATAAAGAGTAAGGCCAATTCACTTCTAGGACTAGAGGAAATGTTTCGTCCCGAGGTGTGTTTGTTAGAGACATGACAGGTTTCTCGGTTAAAGTGAGGAAATTTCATATTGCTCTGATCTCCAGTACAGTGAAAAGTTAGTGTTAAAATACTGGAAAACTCCTGTACTATCACTTACGCTGAGTGGCTGGCAGAACTCCTCTTGAGCCTTAGAACTGAGAGGATGATCGCCATTTTAAATAATCGGTTGCCCCTTTTCGAGGAAATCTGGACCCCACTGGTGATAGCTTATACATAAATATAATCAAGCGTATAGCTGGCATTGACCGTGACGGTAGCAGGGCCTTGTGCGGGGAGGTTTCGAAGGGGGTTGGGGTGTAGGGTGGGGAATGGGGGAGTCTTGCAGAGGCTGTTCATCTCTGTATTTGTTACAGAACTTTTGGATACATGTATAATTTTCTATGTGCTGTATTTGGTGTTTACATCCTGTCTCTGCAAGATGTTATATAAAAGTTCAATAAAAAGTTAATGGCAAAAAAAAAAAAGACTGTGTTCCCTCATGTTTCAGTTCCCATTGAGATTGAAGAGACCCTCCTTGTTCACTCTGTTTATTCCTTTTAAATACTTGAAGGTCTCAATCATGTGCACTCTCTCTCTCTCTTCTCTCCTCCAGGGAGTACATGTTCAGGGCTTCCAACATCTCCTCGTACGTCCTCCCTGTTGGCCCATGATCATCTTAGTTGCCCTCCTTAGGACTGTCTCCAGCAGGTATATGTCCTTTTTAAAGTATGGGCACCGGTACCGTGCACTGTACTCCAGATGTAGCCTTACCAATGAGCTGCATAAAGGCAGTATTACCTCCTCCTGCCTTCTGCGCATCCACCTGGCAATGCAGCCCAACATTTTATTTGTCTTTGCTGCTGCTTTCCCACACTGCATGGGTGCTTCAGATCACTAGTGATAATCACTCCCAAGTCCTTCTACACCTCAGATGCAGATACATGGACTCCTCCAAGGCTGTACACAGTCCTCAGGCTCTTGGCTCCGGTGTGCATGACCTTGCATTTCTTTGCACTGAAGCCAAGTTGCCTCATCCCAGACCACTTCTCTAGCTTTTCCAGATCTTCCCTTAGGTTTTGTGCCCATTCTGCTGTGTCCACCATCCCACAGAGTTTGGTGTCATCTGCAAATAGGCAAATCGTAAATAGTTAATCTTGCCCATAATGCCATCCCCAATATCACTGATGAAAACATTAAAAAGCATCAGTTCGAGCAACAAGCCTTATGGGACCCCACTGGTGACCTCCAAGGTGCTAGAGATCTCATCTCCTACCACCACACT
This sequence comes from Neoceratodus forsteri, assembly GCA_016271365.2. Classification (NCBI taxonomy): domain Eukaryota; kingdom Metazoa; phylum Chordata; order Ceratodontiformes; family Ceratodontidae; genus Neoceratodus; species Neoceratodus forsteri. Next base: position 1,648,687 of record CM057450.1, on the reverse strand, counting down.
CTGGGTCCTGCCCTTCAACCAGTTTTCCACTCACCCAGCTAACTTCTCACCAACCCCTAGATCTGCTCACTTCCTGATTAACCTCTTGAGGGGTACATAGCCAAAAGCCTTGCTGAAGTCCAGGTAAAGGATGTCCACTGCTTAGCCCCTGTCTACTGTTTTAGTGACCCAGTCAAAGAAGTCAGTCAGATTTGCTTGACGTGATCCCCCTCCCACAAATCAGTGTTGCTGTTCATCCTGGAGGCCATTCTCTTCCAGACACCCTACTAACCCTTCCTTAAGTACTGTATGTTCTCCATGAGCTTGCACATGATTGAGGTCAGGCTGGACAGTTTGTAGTTCCTCAGGTAAACCTTGTGACTACTTTTATGGAGGAGCACTACATGTGCCATTTTCCAGTCCTGCGGTACCACACCTGGCTCTGGTGAACTATTGAACAGGTCAGCCGAGGGACATTCAAGCTCCTCTGCCAGCTGCCTCAGCACCCTTGGGTGTATGGTGTCCGGGCCTGGGGATTTATCTACCCTTAATGTTATCAACCATCTCTCACCCCATCCATCTCTATCAAAACATCTGCGTGCTCTCCCACCACCCCACCCCATCTCCTCTCCCTTCCCTTATTGGTATCAATCTGTTATCACCACTAAGTTGCTGTCTTTAGTGCAAGGATGCAGGCTTGAGGTTTCTGTTATTTTCTTTAGACAGCACAGCCTCTCAAACCCCCTCTCACACCCCAATCCTACCCATTTACCACCACAACCCCTGCTGCTGACCCCACTCCTCCTACTACTCGTCACTCTGAGAGGAGAATGGTCAGCAGGGTACAGCAGGGCTCAGTACTGGAACCAGTCCTCTTCAATGTCTTCAGACATTACAGATGAACTGGGAGAGAAAATATGCCTTTTTTGCAGTTGATACCTAATTCTGTAATAGGGTGAAAAATTAAGAGGGGGTGGAAAGAATGTGTAAGGATCTTGGGAAACCCAAGGAGTGGTCAAGAACATGGCAGTTGGGGTTCAATGCCAAAAAGTGCAAAATCATGCAGCTAGAGCATAGGAACCCAAGAACTAAGTATAGGATGGGGGAAAGTACTGTCAGTCACTAAGCAGGAAAGAGACCTTGGGGTACGATGTACTTAGGCAACTTGGTATGATATATGCTTGTGTGACTTAGATATATTGTGTCTGTTTGCCTCTCTGTCCATGGGATATACCGCCCTGTAGGGATACGATGGTGAGGAACCTTAGAGGAGGGTTCCACCCCTATAGGTACTGTGGGAATGATTCCCTTGGCTAAAGATAGCGTAGGAAGATGTCCATGGGAAAGAGAGATGTGCCACTGGAGGATGGTGGGGCAACGAAAGAAATGAATCCTGGACTAGCCAGGAGGAGTGGCCTTTAAAGGCATGATGGGGGATGGTTTGTTGCTCCACCCATCGAACTACAGGCATAACCTTGCAATTATCATATCTGATGACCTCAAAGTGGCAGGGCAGTGTGACAAAGCAGTGGGTAGGGCCACCAAGATGATAGGATGCATTGTGAGAGGTATCTCCAGCAGGAGGAAGGAGGTGGTTTTGCCACTGTATCGCTCACTGGTGAGACCCCATGTGGAGTATTATGTCTCATTCTGGATGCCACACCTCAGAAAAGACATAAAGTGGAAGCAAGTCCACAGAAGGGCAACTAAAAAGGTGCAGGGACTGCACCAAAAGCCCAATGAGGAGAGACTGAGGGATCTCAAAATGTACACCCTGGAGGAGAGGAGTGCAGGACGGGACCTGATAAAGACCTACAAGTACCTCTCAGGGGTGAACAGGGTGCAGGAAGGAAGTCTCTTTCAAATGGGGAACAGTGCCAGGACCAGAGGGTATGCAATGAAGCCGGAGTGGGGGAAGTTTAAGAGTGATGTGAGGAATTACTACTTCACTGAAAGAGTGGTAGATACCTGGAATAGACGGCCAGCAGAAGTGATGGAGGTGAAAACAGTATGAAGCTTCAAGCATGCATGGGATAGACATATGGGAATATTAATAAATAGGCAGGGAGGAGGGAGACCTGCGGAAACCAGTTAGCATCTACAGAGACAGATTAGATGGGGATCACTGGGCAGACTGGGTGGGCCAAGCTGTCTTTTTCTGCTGACAAATTCTACAATATGTTTCAATAGTCTATTTTTCTACTACTGTAATACTACTACTAAACTTAATCCAAATAGTAATGTTTTGAGAGTAAGTCTTGATGTCAGACAAATGCATCAGAGTAACGCTGATGCTGGATTTCTGAATCAGGTGATGTAGAACCCCTGAATCGGAATCTAGAGAGTATCCCTCCTTCTCCACAGCAGCAGATATTCTGCTTCTCATTTTTGCTCTGTCTCTGGCAGACACACAGTCTGTCTCTGTGATGCAGCAGTAAACTGTCTCAACAGCACATAACAGCACACACCACCTGTCTGCTTTGGAATCCAGCACAGACTAAAAAGGTACTGGGGAATGGCAGCTCTCAACTGGCTGTCTGATCTGTCAATCAACATTAAGCAAGCCTGGAGATCTGTCACTCAGCAGGTGACTGGTTGCTGTAAAAGTGTCTGAATTAATTAGCTCCATACAGGTCCATAAGTTCAGAAGGCTCTTTCTTTGGACAATCCAACACTGATTGATCACCTAGCCACCCTTTAACCCTGTTACTATAGCAGCTCAGATTACAGGCAACGGAAATGACATTTGATTTGTAATCCAGTATTTCCATAAATGTCTTTATTCACAGAAAGTCCTGCAGTTTCACAACAGTTCAGGCCCCAAACCAGTCCTGGGCAAGGGCACTTGCACACCTTGTTGGGTTAGGGCAGTGATCAGGAGAGTCCCGGTCCAGTCAGGAGCACTGAAGAAGTAGCTCTATCCACATCGGCTAGCATATATTTAGTACGAGTGCAAGAGAGCCTTAAAGGTAAAGCTCCCATGGGGGGATTATACATGCAAGAATTAGAAATGAAAAAATACTACCACGTGTAACTGTTTGAAAAAGCTAGTTATTTACATGACAGAAAATATATTGTTTCCACCCCACATGAAGCACACAAGGAATTACTTGCTCTGTTGTGCAGCAGAGGCTGACTAGTAATGATAAAGTAGCAACATAACTATCGCCAGACTTTCGGTGGTTGGCCAGACCCTGAAATTCAGCACCTGATTGCTGGCTCAGCCAAGCCCTCATTTCTCTTAAAAATGATACTAATATGTGTAACCCCCCTGCAAATGGGGGTTCCCAAAAGACTTCCAGGAGCTTGCTTGAATGCTCCAAGCCTGAATGATGTTTGGCGTTTAAGTCATTTATCAGTGAGTGTTTTTAGTGCCTCTGGTACTGTCTCTTTAAGAGCTGTCTGCTTGCAGACATAATTAGTTTGTATGGGGGGACTGTGTGCTTCTCTGCTTGAGTACCACTCGAGCTGCTGCCAATTCACTCCATTTTGCAGTCACTAGTGCAAAGGAACCTATCTGAAAGATGTAACTGTTTGCCAGAAATCATTTAGAGTAATAATGAAAATACAGTTTGTCTAACCTGCTTCTTTGCAGTCAGAACTGTGTTTGCCTAGTTCCCCAATCTAGTTTTGAACTGCTGAACTGGACCAATCAGTGTGGGTTAAGGTAGCTCTAAAATGGTGCCTTGACTAATCAGAACTTGGACTCGTAATCTGAGCCAGCCACAAGAGGATTGTATGGGCAGTGACTCTGAGAGATGTAGTTTGAACTTCGGTGCCTTTTTGGACCAACAGGGGCAGTCTATTGTGAGTGACAGCCAATCCAGCCAAGAACTGGGAGGAACTCAAAGGAAGTGCCCGGTTTTGTCTGCTGGAGTTTCAGTTGAGCTCTGGCAGTGAAGAGGGAAGGAGCCCTGTGCTTTTTCGTGTGCAGTTTTAGTCGGGAAACGTGTGTAAGGCCCAGAGTTCTGGTCTGCAGCTTGTGTAACTGCTTGTTAGGACTGAATCCATCCTGTGAAGAGAATCAAAGGATATCTGAAGAGTAGAAACCAGGCTCACCCTGTAGAAGACTGGAGAAATTGCTGAATTGCACTCGGTCTGTCAGGAACTGAATCTGCTGTGTGTTCTCCCGGGTATTGTGCAGTAATTGCGATCGGGATAGAGAAGCAGCCTGCCTGGTATAGTACTTTCTTTTTACCATATAAATGTGTGAGGAGGCTTGTGTAGCTCAAGTGAATCCTGCTGCCATTAAAGGACTTTTGCCTGTGACTGTTTGCCATATAAATGTGTGAGGAGGCTTGTGTAGCTCAAGTGAATCCTGCTGCCATTAAAGGACTTTTGCCTGTTGCAGTTTGCCATATAAATGTGTGAGGAGTCTCGTGGAGCTCAAGAGTAGCCCTGCTGACGTTGAAGGACCCTATCTTGTTTGGAGGTCATGAGTACTAATTCAGAGTCGCTCCCTGTTGAATTGCCACATTGAATCCAAATGGAATTACTGTACTGCTGACTGTTTAACTAATTTTTCTTTTCTCTGTGTGAAAGGGCCCCTACCAGCTGCCACGGTTTGGACTAGCCACTAGGGCTTGGGTACCCAGGGACAGTAACTGGTAGGATAGGCCTGTGCACAGAGCCATAGGTAGATGAGTAAAGTGATAAGCTAATTAACCTGATTTCCCCCTGTCCTTGTTATATCCCCCAAATAAATCAGAGCTGCTTGTTTCAGCACAGTTATACTGCCTGAGGTATTTGTCTATGTTAAAGTATTGTACTGTGATTGTTGCACTGTATCTGCTTATTTTACAGGGGGTCCCAAAGCCTGAACCAGTCCTGGGGTAAGTGTATACTGTGAAGGTAATTCTGATATACTGTGCGGGCCACTAGTGGGAAGAAAGGGGGGTTGCAGTGTCCCAGAGGGCTGTGACCAAGTTAGTTTAACTATTGCAAAGCCTGACCTCTGCGTGGAGGCACCCGCCATTGGATCCAGGCCCCTCAACCTGTTAGTGGCAAATCAGGCAGGGGTAGTAGCCCCTGGGAAAGCGCCATCTAGGGGTTACATATGCTTGTGTTGTCTTTGACAAAAAAACATAAAAACTGGATTTTAAAAACAGCAGCTGTTTTTTGAAGAGAGGCACTCTCTCCATTTTCCCACCCCATCCTTAGGCTTGCCAAGGTCACACTTAGATTCTCCAGTCACCTAGACCCTCCAGCCAGCATGAGATGTGAGCAGCTGCCTTTGCATTCTGCGTGCCCCAAATAGGGGTTTAATACCAGTAATGTGGACAAGTCATCATCCATATCACTGGATGGCAGGATCAGGCAGTCCATGGTACCATACCACACCTTCGGGGGATGCATGTCCCTTTACACCAAGGGAGCTGGCCTAGTTTGACTGTTTTTTTATCACAGGGAAATGGGAACGTAAAACAAAAAATGCCTCCAGCTGGGGGAAATACAGAGTGTGCCCCAGGACACTCTAGCACTCAGGGATGTCTGAGCAAGGTGGGTTACATCTTGACAGATTTGGCAGACTGAAATCCTGGAGAAAAATGGCACTGTCCATAGGGTCATAGAGGTGTACTGTCCATTAAACATTTTGTCCCTCAACATTAGGCCAGACAAACAGGGTGCAGACACATAGTTTCAGGCCCAACAATTTATTTACAAGTCAACACCACAAGCCGTGGTCATGAAGGTAGACATTTCATTTATTTTACCCACATGTGCATGCCAAATTCAACAACAGAGACACAAAAGGAAATGGCCCAGGATCCAGTATCATTTGGTCACTATAGAGACACATTATGGCTAAATGAAAATCACTTGCTGCTGCAGGGTGAAAGCCACCCACGTCTTGCATGGTATCCTCAGCCCGTGAAATGTACCTCCATTATTTACATCACAATGACTGTACACTTGGTTAAACTAGGGGGATATACCCTCTTACTATTTAGTCTGCAGAATCCAGTAGGGTGCGATATCAGATGAACAGTTGCCTTCGTACTTTCACTGCTGGAATGTGAGTGAAATAATTGCCGAAATACCCTCAGTGTTTTGAGATCAGTGAGCACAATCATAGCATCAGTTTTCTGCCTTGGGACCCTTCCTTTCACACAATTGGGACAATCTGGGTGGATGCCATCAAGTAGAACCCCTTGTGAGGGAACTACTAACAGGCCCCCACATTCCTGGGGAGATTTCTCACTACAGCCCAGACTCTAAAGACCCAGCCTAGAAAAAACATGAGCCACCTCCTAGACTTGAGACCCAGGACCACTACCAGATCTTGACAAGTTCCCTCCAGCCTGTTGTAGCCAGAGCTGCGATGGGGCAAACCCTGTCTCTGCCAGCTGGAGATCTGCCTCTGACTACTACTGACCCATCAAACCCCTTCTCGCAGTGGGCAGGAGTACCCTATTTGTACCTCTTAGGGCAGGGCACCCAGCCAGCCAGGAGCCTGGGAATGGAACAGGCGCACAGGATGTACCCTGAAACATACAAGTTCCTAGGACAGGATACCTCACATGGCAGCAAACAACTTAACTGCTTGTTGTTTGTTGTTATTTATTGTGTTTGGAGGACCTTTGAGCTCAAGAGCCCTTTTTCAAAGGTGTCCAAGTCTATCAAGTTACATTCAGCAGAAGAACACGTAACATTTGACAGCAGATCAATACAATACAATACAGGTATAACAATAATTATCATATTATAAGGAGCAGTGAGTTAACAACAGACTTCCACAATTGCAGGAGGCATTAACAAGGGTGCAAGCTAATACAACTAAAAGATATGGTTTAGGTACCCATGCAATGCAGTTTCTGGAAAAGGTGGTCAGTGACTGAGACCTTAAAAGGGGAGAAGTGGGGGAGAGCTGTGATGGCTGCCGACAGGGAATTCCAGGCTTTGACTGCTCCAGTTGCAAAGGAGTACTGGCAAGAGTAGCTTTTTGGAATAGCAGGAGGGGCTTTTGATCTCCCATCAGTCGAGTTCCGTACTTATACTATGGTTTATACAATGGTAGTAGGATGACAGAAGCCTACATGCCCATGTAAATCATCCCCACTTCTCAGTGGTTATATGTCTTTTCTAGTATACAGATAGGCATCTAATTTGTTTTTAACAGAGTTAAAGGTAGTTTGGTCAACTATATTCTGTGGGAGTTTGTTCCAAAGTCTAATAACTCTAGGGAGGAATGCATTGTTCCTAATATTTGTTTTAGAAGACAGTCCTGGATTGTTTTGTTATGTGTTCTTAAACTGTATGAAGCATCTTTGAATTTGATGTAAAAAAATGTTGTAAGTTCAGTATCTAGGAGTATTTTAAATAAAATCAGGATATCACCTCTTTGTCTCCTTAGCTTAAGCAGCCATAGCTTTAATATCCTTAGCCTAGATCTGTAGGAGATACTTGTTCATGACTGGGTAGAAGAGGTTGCAGACACCTGGTGTCATTTGACCAAGTGCTCTCTGACATAGAAGGGCTTCACTGAGGTTAACTCAGAGGTGGAAAGGAAGGTAGTTGATGGCGAGGTATAGCTCACAGTGGTGGGAGTCTGGTTTCATGTTGAGTGCAAATCTGCAGGCATGGTTGAATGCTACTGAGATTCTTTTGAGTATGATGTTATTAGCTGCAGAGTAGATGACAGCACCATAATCAATCCCCTAGATGATGAGGCTGGATACTAGGAGTTTTATTTACCTCAGAGGTGAGGTTGTGCTTGTTTCTGTATAGCAACCAAGGCATTGATGGGTATGTTTCAGCAGGAATCAAAGAGCCACAAAAGACTCACCATCCTAGAAGAAAAAGAGTAGCTCTCCGTCCCCCCCAGCTGCTGGAGGTCTGACTCTGAGCAAGTAAGAAGGAGACTACTGAGGAATATAGGAACTTCCTGTCCCAGAACAGGAAGATCAGGAGCTTAAAGGGCACAGGGGCAGTAGGTAAGTAGGATATATATATATATATATATATATATATGCACACACACAGAGGAAAGAGTAAGTATTCAAAACAACAGTTAAGGGGCAAGAAATGAGACAGGATGGGAGTGGTACAGTGCAGTGGCTGTAGAGCAGCAAACTTCTGAGAGACATTCTGGAGGATGCAGTGTTGTCCCATCTGCAGGCATCTCTCTGGGCTGAGGGAGGAGGTTGCTCGTCCCCAGGCTGAGTTGGCCAGGATTTGGGGGACCTCCTGTCCCACCCTGGGACCACCAGAGCCACCGCCGCTGCCTCAGAGGTTGCCAAGAAAGAGGAGTGGTTGGACCACAGTGGGCTCAGAGAGGGTGAGGGTGGTGGAACAGAGACACATCTCTTCAGTTGTACCTCTCCACAATTCATATGCCACTCTGGCAGAATGTGGTTCCTCTATAGAGGCACCCACAGTGGAGACCAAGGAGGATGTTGGGAACCTCCATAAAGAAGACCCACAGGAGTGTGGCATGGGACCTCACAGAGGAAAGAAACAACTCCTGGTGGGGGATTCCATTGTTAGGGGGGTAGAACTGGAGGAGGGAGGTAAGGTGCCTGCCATGCGCCATGGCTGAGAGGGATGGGGAGCGAATCCTCAGGACCACAGGAGTAGCTGCACAGGGGAGGGAGCTTGATGTCATTGTCCACCTAGGGACAAATGACCTGACTGGGAAAGGGATCAGAACAGTGCAGGAGGAGTTTGTGCAGTTGTGCAGAGCTCAGTGGTTTGGCTTCACTGGGGACTGTGGGTCCACCTGGAGTGATGCAGGCCTATACTGTCATGATGGTCTGCATGTGTCCAGGAGGGGAACCAAGGTCCTAGGTGATAGGCTTAAATGTTTCATTGGCAAGCATTTAAACTAGTCAGAGCGGGAGGCACTGGAAGGGAGCAGGGAAATCTTAGTCCCCCCAAAATATCAGGGTAGTTACTGAGGTAAACACCAAGATAGAGACATCGATAGGGAGAAGGGCAGGGGTAAACAGAGAAAATAACAAAGGCAGTAAGGACAGGATTGGGGCAAAAAGGGGTAAGGCCATCAAGAAATGGAGGGTAATGAGTACCTATGCCCATAGTCTGGGCAACAAGCTCCCTGAACTGATGGTCTTGATGGAAGAGGAATGCCTGGATATTGTGGCAGTCACAGAAACATGGTACACAGAGAATCGTGACTGGGATGTTAACATACCATGGTGCACAACCTACAGGAGAGACAGGGAGTGTAGAAGAGGGGGAGGAGTAGCTGTCTATGTAAGGGAAGGGATAAAAGCAAAGGAACAAAAGAGTAAACAGGGAAGAGAGGAGGCACTGTGGGTCACCTTATAGACTGGAAATGGCACCACAATCTGCACAGGGGTTGTATACAGACCCCTATCTCAGGGGGAAGGAATGGACAAGGATATGATAGAAGGCATCCTTAGGAGGCAGAGAAAGGGGAGATATTGTTAATGGGGGACCTGAACATGCCAGATGTTAACTGGAGCACCTTTGCTGCAGCCACATCCAAGAGCAGGGCCATTCTCGATGCCCTACAGGGGGCATGCTTTAGACAGCTAGTGTTGGAACCCACTTGGGAGGGAGCAATCTTAGACCTTGTACTCTCAAATGGGAACAATGAGAGGATCTCAGATATAGAAGTGGGTAGCCATCTGGGAACAAGTGACCATCAAACAGTGTGGCTCATGATAAACTCAGCTGCAGAGTCAAGGCACACAAAAGTGAGGGTACTGGACTTCAGGAGGACTGACTTTGTCATAATGGGAGCATGCCTTAGAAAAGCACAAGCAAACAGACAAGAAGGAGGGGTGGAGCAACAATGGAATAACATCAAAACTGCCATCACAGAGGCAACAAGCCTTTGTGTGAAGGAAATAAACAAATCAAAATGAAAGAAAAAGCCACTATGGTTCTCAAAAGAGATGTCGGTGAAGGTTAGGGAGAAAAAGATAGCATTTAGGAAGTATAAGGAAACACAGAAGGAGCAGGAGCAGGACAGAGAACTGTACCAATTAAGGCAGAAGGAAGCAGGGAAGGCAGTCAGAATAGCAAAGGCCCAAACTGAGGAAAAGATAGCCAACTCAGTTAAGAAGGGGGATAAAACCTCTTATAGGTACATCAGGGAGTGTAGAAAGACAAAGGGAGGGATAGTGAGGCTGAATAGAATGGACGGTGGGTGGGCAGAGAGGGAGAGTGAAAAAGCAGAGATACTGAATGAATACTTCTGCTCAGCATTCACAAAAGAGGAGGGAGGGAGGCACCTAATCCAAGTAACAGAAGCACTCTGGATAGGGGGTGTCGATCCCAGTCCTTTCACAGAAGAAAGGGTTCTGAAAGAACTCCTAAAACTGAAGATGGACATACTGTGGCAATGGGGACTGATGGGATTCACCCCAGAATTCTAAAAGAATTAAGGAAAGAACTAGTGACACCACTGACTACCCTTTTTAACAAATCATGGGAGGATGGTGTGGTACCTGAGGACTGGAGGAGGGCAGATGTGATTACCTTTCATATAAGTGGGAGCAAGACAGAGGCAGGAAAGTACATACCAGTCAGTTTGACCTCTGTGATAGGGAAAATGATGGAATTACTTCTGAAGGAAAGAATTGTTGAGTACCTAGAGGCCAGTGAGGCACAGGGCCCAAGGCAGCATGGATTCATAGTGGGAAGGTCATGTCAGATGAATCTAATAGATTTCTTTGACTGGGTGACCAAAGTAGTAGACCAGGGAGGGGCTGTGTACATGGCCTACCTAGACTTTAGCAAGGCATTTGACATAATCCCACACAAAAGATTAATAAACGAATTAGCCAGCCTGGGAGTGGGTCCCAGGGTGGTAGCGTGGGTAAAACATTGGCTGGGCAACAGGACACAGATGGTAATAGTAAACAGAGTCCACTATGATGAAAGGGGGGTTACTGGTGGGGTACCGCAGGGTTCAGTACTGGGTCCAGTCTTTTTAATGTCTTTAAAAGTGACATTGCAGAGGGACTGGAAAGAAAAGTATGCCTCTTTGCACATGATACAAAGATCTGCAACAGGGTTGATACACAAGGGGGTGGAAAGGATGAGAAGGGACTTGACAAGGTTGGAGGAATGGTCAGAAGTATGGTAGCTTGGATTCAATGCAAAGAAGTGCAAAATAATGCACCTGGGAAACAAAAACCCAGGGGAAGAGTACACAATGGGGGGAGGTAGTATCAACAACAAAAATGGAAAGGGACCTAGGGGTAATCATATCAGATGACCTTAAGGTTAGCAAGCAATGTGAGAAGACAGTAGGGAGGGCTGGGGGGATACTGGAATGTATAGGGAGAGGCATCAATCACCAGCAGAAAACTGGAAGTTGTTATCCCTCTGTAGAGATAGTTGGTGAGACCCCATTTGGAGTATTGCATCCAGTTCTGGAGACCCCATCTCCACAATGACATAGACAGGATGGAGACAGTCCAGAGGAGGGCAACTAAAATAATGTAGGGTCTGCAAGAGAAGCCATATGAGGAGAGACTAAAGGAGCTTAATATGTATACCCTCGAGGAAAGGGGGGGCATGATAGAAACTTTTAAGTACTTCAGTAGAATCAACAAAGTCCAAGAAGGTAGCATCTTTCAGAAAAGAAGATGTGCAAGAACAAGGGGACACAATTTGCAGATAGAGGGAGGATGGCTCAGGGGCAATGTGAGGGAGTATTTTTTCACAGACAGGGTGGTGGATGCATGGAACCACCTTCCTGAGGAGGTTGTGGGGTCTAAAACTGAGGGAGAATTCCAGAATTCATGGGACAGACATAAGGCAATTCTTGGTGGGGGGGTAGGAAGAAATAGGCTGTTGGTTAACTAGGATCTGCAGCTTATCCAGTAGATAGGGAAATGGGCAGACTAGGTGGGCCAATTGGTCCTTATCTGCCATCAAAGTCTATGTTTCTAGGAAGCTGGCATGAGTTGTGAAGGAAACTTTGCAGACTCAGTAACAGTTGACCCTTTACTTTTTGGGACAGGACAAGACTGCTTGCATGGTAGGGTTACACTCTCCACTGCCCAAATGCTTGATGTCTGTGTCAAGCCTGGTACCTCAGGTGAGGCAAAACAATAATGTTAGCTAGTCAGGATATTGACCCTTTTTTCCCCAAAAGCAGATCAACCACACTTAAATAACAGGTAAACTATTACCAAAATACCTAATCCATAATTTGTCACTCTATTACATTGCATGCAAGTGGGTCCTCAGTGGAGAATGTCAGGCAGTACTGGAATGCATACCCCACTGTACTTCCTTGCATGTTCCAGCTCCACAGAAGAGACATATCTTATCAACACGTGAAGACTCTGAATTATCAGCAAACTCACATAAGTATACACCAGATTTTTAAAGTGATCCATAGTATTATGCTTTATCCCAGTCCCTTCACATCCCTAAAGAAAGCTGAAAATTTGCAAAAAGGTATTTAGTCCCTTAATGCTAGGCAGGGATACCACTCAGTTCACAGAGATCAGCTTCCTCCTTACAGGCAACAAATCTATGGGCACATAGTACACAGTCCCTTTTTGGGCAGGATGCTGGTCTTGTGGTTATATGGCTCCACTCCCTAAGGTTAATCAGGAGCGAGTCCACAAAAATGGAACAAGCTAGGTCTTTGCCAAAAGGCTTCGGCTGGAAAAGGAGACAAAGTGTTAGCATAATTCGATACCTCTTCTGGGCAAGACCTTAATCTGCTTCCTGGTCCATCCGGATACAAACAAAATGAATCACAGCTCCCCTTCTCAGATGTCAAGAGTTATTGGGTCCTCCCCATCTTTGATATTGAAAGTACTGTAATTGGGCACTCCCCTTCTGAGATGCCAAAAGTAACTGTTGCTCCCCTTCTGAAACGCTGAAAATAACTGAGTGCTCCCCTTCTAGAATGCCAAAAGCTACTGTTATCAACTGCAAGAAGGCAGGGTGTGGGCACAGCAAACCTAGCAGTTTTGGGTCCACTCCACACCTCAGAGGGACCCTGCTTCTCATCCTCACAATCCTTTCCCATCACCACTTCCCCCACGGCCCTAGGGACAGTTTTTGTTTGTTTGTTTTATTTTTAACCAGGAAGTGGACTGGGCACAGCCCTTTTTCAGCCACGCCTGACATATAACGGTACATTGCAACAAAAAATGACATTTACACAAAAATCCATACATTAGTCACAATTACAAACAGTGTCGTAATAAAGTTTCTTTAACAATGAATATTTAAAATGAGATTGTGAATGTGCTTTTTGAATTAAATCTCCAAATTCATTTAAAAATGAAGGTGCATACCAAGAAAATGCCTTCCTACTCATTTGAAGTTTGTAGACTGGAACAACGTACTGGTTTAAACAGTTTTGTCTAGTGTCTCTGCCATAGACTTTTCTTACTATAAATTTGGATAAAGTTATTGAACTCCTGACCTTTATCCAAATACAAAATTCTAGTATACGCTTTCAAACAATTAATTGGGGAAAGAACCCGAAGATCACTGTATAACTGATAGTGATGGGTTCTAACAGAAACATGTAATGCAAATCTACAAATGTCATCGTATAAAACTTTAAATTTTGACTCAAACAGCTGATTACAGTTTGTAAAATTAACACTTCCATACTCTAATGTTGGAAATAGTACCTCGAGCCTCTTTGGACAAAAATGTACTATTTCTATAAAGAAAACCAAGCTTCTGATGTAATTTAGTGCCTACTTTTTCTAAATGAGGAACCGTGCTCAAATTTGAGTCCAAATACAAACCCAAATATTTGACCATAGTAACCATGGGGAAAGGATCACCAGCAAGTCCCATTATATGTAGGGAATCAATCTTCTGAAGTTTTTTTGAAGAAACAAATAACATAACATTGGTTTTAATTTCATTAATGGCCAGTTTGTTTGACTGAATCCAATTGGAAAATACATTATAAAGTTTTTGAAGAGAATCTTGTATTTCGCTGCAATTTACACCTGATACCCAAAATACAGTATCATCTCCATACAGTAAACTATTAGCATTTGTAAAGGAAGGGGGTAAATCATTGATAAAAATAGAAAATAAAAGGGGACCAAGCACTGATCCTTGAGGAACCCCAGCTAGTAATCCTCTGGATTGGGACAAGAAATCATTTACCTTAATTCTTTGAGTACGTTTTGACAGATAATTTGCAAACCAATTTAGTTGAACATCCCTAATTCCCAGTTTCTCTATTTAATAAAATCCTGTGATCTACTATATCAAAGGCACTGGCCAGGTCCACGAAGATTGCACCGGTGGCCTTACCCTCCTTGACAGCCACCAGTACAGCATCCGTGAACCCAGCCAGTGCCGTCGCAGTAGGTCGTCCTGCACGAAATCCATGTTGTTGTTCAAGAAGGATGTCATTTTCTTGAAAATACACCTGAATTTGCTGGTGAACACATTTCTCCAGTAGTTTGCCAATCTCAGACAATAGGGAAATGGGCCTGCAATTTGACACTACAAATACGTCACCGCTCTTATAAAAAGGAACCACGATGGAATCCTTCCACAAAGCTGGAAAAATATCCTGTTGCAGTGACAAATTAAATAATGTCACCAAGGGACTTTTCACATAGGGGGCAGAATGTTTTAATAAGGTAGACAAAATCATGTTACTTACTCCCACCTTATCATCCTTCAATTTTAATAACAGTTTCAGAACCTCTGATTCCTCAATCTCAGAAAAATTAAAACATAACTGTTTATTGTCCCTTTCAGTGAGTTCTTCAATCCCCTTGGCTGGCTCAGTAACTTCCCCATCGACTGTTTTAGATACAAAAATGTTATTAAGGGTATTTGCCATAGTTAACCTGTCTGAGATCAAAATCCCATCCTCCCTAAATCCCTTAATACCTCTGGATTCCTGTGGGTTGTAGATATGTTTAAAGGAATGCCAGAATTTTTTAGGGTCTTTCAGATTTCTTAATTGTTTGGATTTAAAGTATTGAGCTTTAGCTTCTACCTTTTTTTTTTACTTCATTTCTGTATATCTTATACTGCCTCAAAGATTCAATGTCCCTAACCTTTAAATAATACTTTCTTTTATTTTCCCTATGCTTAATCAAATCACGTAGGCCTTTTTTTAACCATGGTGAATATTTACCCTTTACCCTCCATTTTGTCACTGGAGTATTTTTATTAAACAAATCAACTATAGTTTGTAAACTGGTCTACTTTATGTTCAAAGTCAGAAGAGTCCATTATTTTAATCCAATCGGCCAATTCCAGTTCTTTATTATGTGCTTCCACATTAAGTCTGTTAATGTTCCTTTTAAAAATAAACGGTGATTGTGTAGAGTGTCAGACCAGCGGTGGAGCTGTGCTTAATGCGTAACTGACAATGAGCAAACGTCATGTTGCGTAGTTACGTGTAACTTTTTGCATTTGCATAGATATTGTGATCTTTTTTAATTAGAAGATAATTGGGAGGCGGGCACAGCTCGTATAAAAGATAACATTCATTTATTATGTCCACGATTTATCAGAGATAGCCCGAATTGGGGGGGGTTATGCTAAGCTTACATTTACAGTGGAAAGTGGCGTGCGGTTCCGGTAGCTTTTGTACTACACAATCTGGGTGGCCCAACTCTCTACACAATCGCCAAATAAACTTTGGAGGAATTTGCTGCTTAATCATTTTTCTTATACAAAATGTAGGACAATGATCCGATATGGAGTCAGACAAAACGTCCAGGTTACACAAACCATCCGGGCGGTTAGTCATGATCCAATCTATAATTGAATGATTGTTTGTTTTGTAATTAAAGCGGGTAGGAACCCTAACCAGCTGTACAAAACAAAAAACATTCATTTGAGATTTTAATTTTACAACTTCATTTCCATGACCCCAATCAGTGTTTGCATCTCCCATAATAACGTGTTCCCTTCTGTTCTGATGAATACTAGTCCATGCTTCAAAAATAGAATAGTTAGCCAATTTCAATTTAGGAGGGCAGTAAAAACAAGTGCAATATAAATGCTTACAGCCCAATGTGCCCAATAAAATTTTAACAGTCAAATAATCAATAGATTTGTCCAAGGGGTCACTATCAACAACCTCAGTTGATACATCTTCCTTTACATACAGCAGTAAACCCCCCTTTTTTTCCCTACTCTATCTTGCCTATAAACTGAATGACCATTAACTGTAATATGACTTGAGGAAACATGAGGTTTTAACCATGTCTCAGTTATGCCAACAACATCGTATTTACCCTGCTCAATCCAAACCCTTAGTTCATCTAAATGGGGTTGTAAGCTCCTTATATTCAATGTTACCAATTGCAGCCCCCTGGTCGGATTTCTTCCCGACAGATCCTGCATAATTAAAGGGCCTGGGTTAAACTCTATATCTCCTGCTAATGTAATTAACAGTATTAGGCAAAAACAATTTATTTTGCTCTTTTTTACCCTCAAAATTGTACCAGATCTCAAACCCCTAATCTGATGCCCCTTATGCAATAAATACAAAGAGGTAGTAAGAGCAGCAGATGGAGTAACTACCCCAGATTCATTAAAGCTGCTACGTTGTATCCCATCTGAAAATCTCGTTTGTTGATGGAATTCTCCCCAATATTTACATTCTGCATTGGTAAACTTCCCTGGTTTGGACAAGTCCCGTTCAGAAGATCCTCTTCCTTTAAACCCAAAGTTTAAATAATCCAAACACACTATAAACATAAAACTGATTAAGCACATTCTTGCCCAGTTAAAACCCATTTTGTATCTAAGCATACCTGTTTGTGCAAATAGCTGCAAAAGTGGCTATGCTGTCTATCAAGTTTTTTACCTTGAGTGGCGCTCACACCACTCAAACACTCACGCTAACACTCGCGCTTGCGAGCGGCATGGGCAATTTAACTACAGAGCCCCCCACCCCTTCAGTCAATTACTGGCTGATAGATGCAGTTCTCAGCACACCTGCTGTCTTCTGAACCCGATGACTGCAAGGTCTTTCAGGGGCTTTCACAGAAACAGCTTCAGTTGTTAAACAAGCACACAGTTCATTTAGATGGCAACACTGAACTGCTCTTCTCGCACATGCAGGCTGTATGAACATGCAGTGAAGGCTGGTAACATGTCCAGGCACAGCAGCTCAGTGAACCATCCCACCATTAGCTCCAGCAGCACATGGTGAGCCGGTGGGGCTTCAGTCTTCTCCTTGATTGACTTCATATTAAACCTCCTCAGGTCACTTCTATGGTACATTACATGTGGTGGGGGTGTAAATTTGATGGTGCTGTGAAAATTGGGACACAGAAGGCACACCCCTGCCTTAGGGCGATGGCATCCCAAGCACACTACAATCATCGGGGCAACCCGAACAGCTGTAGAGCGGGTGAGGGCACTGACATGATGCCCAAATAGCTTCAGCATTGCAGTGGCATCCCTTACCTCTGATGGGTGAGTGGACCACAGACCCCTAACTCCATTGCTCATCTTCCATGCCCAAACAATGAACATGTAAAAAAGTCAGCATTGATAACCCCACATACACTGCCAGCTCAAAGGACATCACCTGAATCTGAAGTGGTCCCACAGAATAACAGCTCATTCAAGCTGAAGAATGGTGGGACGAAGGTATGCTCTGTCTCATTAAGTCAAGTTTTGGACAATGGATGCAAATTCTCATGGGCCTGCCATGTGCACACAAACCTACAGAGCCCAGTACAGATGCCAGATGCTCAAAGATCAAACACTCCTCAACATGCACAGTTCATGTGCAACCCACATTGCCTGCTACACTGTCTCTTGCAAACACATGATAGTGTGGTTTGGTGCAGCTGCAGACACAGCTCAGCACTGCTTAAGAAAAGCACATAATAAGAAATAACTCTAGTTACCGAGCCTGAGGCCCATTTCTTCCAAATTATGATGGCCATGTCAAAACATCACTGTCCTGTTCTGCCAAAATGTGGATTCCCAGAGTGCCAAGTAATGGGGCATGCCAAAGTGCATGCCACTAAATTCCAATGGTGTCTCCCATGATGTGGACAGGTCCTTGCCTATACCTTTGAGTGTCAGAGTCAGGTGACCATGTGGTGCCGTATTGGGGCCTTCAGGGGATGTCTGTTTCTTTACCCTAAGGGGGCCGGCCTGAATTTCTTTGTCTCATAGGGAAACAGAAACATAAAAGCAAAAATAGCATGGTGCTTTCACTGGGGGGAGGGGTAGGAGTGCCCCAAGATAGTCTAGTGCTCAGGGACATCTGAATGGGGTGGCTTATGTAGTGACAGACTCATTGAATCCTAATGGGAATAAGGGTGCTGGCAATAGAGCTGACTCCAGGAGCCATGGTTGAGCACTTCTACTATTAACCAACTGATTTTTCTGCTGCGTTTGAATGCTTAGCTTCCACTTCATTAAGGTTTAACTGCCTTTAACTAAATCACATGCTCCATTGAAACATAGAGACATACTGTAGACAAGGATAGCAGAAAAAGACCATTGGTCCTTCCACTGTGCCTGCAATACACCATCACACCCCAAGACTTATTATCTACATGGGGTTTTTGTCCACATTACCAAGTCCTATGCTCCCTGCTTTATCACTACCCCCCCAAGTGACTATTAAGCCGCTAACTCTGTCCCAGCCATGCTTACTGCTTCACAGCTCAACCTCTCTCTGTAAAATAAAAGTTCCTCACATCCCT
The DNA here is from genome assembly GCA_016271365.2 of Neoceratodus forsteri. Taxonomy (NCBI): domain Eukaryota; kingdom Metazoa; phylum Chordata; order Ceratodontiformes; family Ceratodontidae; genus Neoceratodus; species Neoceratodus forsteri. The sequence goes on along the minus strand of CM057450.1, from coordinate 1,630,073 downwards.
CCTGAACCCCCCACCTCCTAGAGCTTAGTGTTCCCTTTAGCAGTCTGGGATAATCAGTAAGGTAATCAACATAACAGTTTGAAAGAAGATTGTCCCAATTCCGTACATTTTTACCTCAATATGTCTGTTGGATCAAAATTGAATGCCTTGGTCAGATCCACAAATGAAACACCAGTAAGCATACCTCTGTCCACAGCACACTAAATATCACATGTGAATCTGACTAAGGTAGTTGAACTCCCATACTAATTCCTAAAGTCATGTTGATGTGGCGGCAAAAGCCTGTGGGATTTAAAAGATCTATGTATATACAGTATATACTGTACAAGTAATTGATTATATGTCAGTCTTTCCAGCAGTTTAACTCAAACTGACAATACCACTCTAAGCCTGCAGTTCATCCTCAGTGGTGTTGACCCTCATTTGTGAACTAGAACCACATGGACTGTTAGCCATAAAGAATGGGGGGAGGGGTGCATAAAGTTCACTCAAAACACTGAATATTTTCTTCTGTATTTTCACTTTATTCCAAGTAGTTCAAATAGGCATATGGTTAACCCTCTACATTCACCCAATATTAAGGGCTTCCTCAGGAGAATGTCTTGAAGTCTAAAGTGAAGCATAAAACATTGTGCCATAGATAGCAGAATGAGTATATAAGTAGTAGTAGTAGTACACAATTATTCCTAGACCATGAAAGGGAATTAACTCAACTGAGCAAAGCTCATTTACAGTAAGACCCCATGGTGCAGTCATACATGTATATAAAAAATTAAAACCCCACTGATTACTAAAAACTGTAAATGTTTTTGTTATAGGTTTAATAATGTGAGTACCACAAATAAAAAAGCCAAAAGGGATTTTGGGAACAGTAAATTTTGAACTGTAAGTAAATGTAGTAGACATATGTGTTAAAAATGTTAAAGCAAGAAATATATATAATGGTATAAACAATGATTGTAAAAATGTTTTGTATTTTACTTTCAACTTTAAGGCATTCTTCTGAGGAAGCACTTAACATTGGGCGAAATGTAGAGGATTAACCATATGCCTATTTGAACTTCTTGGAATAAAGTGAAAATGCAGAAGGAAATATTTAGTGTTCTGAGTGAAGTTTATGAGCCCCCACCCCACCCCACATTCTTTATGGCTAACAGTTGAAGTGCAGCATCTGGGTGGCAGCAAGTTTTAAAATACAGACATGACCCATGGATTTCCCTATAGCAGGGATCTACTTTGACTTAAAACCACATGGGCCTGTTTCCATACAGTGTGTATTTGACCAGTGACAAGTGACAGGTTTGAAATGGTCAACAGAGATCTAGAAATCACTGAGGCATTGTGTTTTGTCAATGTTGGTGACAACCCATAACTTTTGGCCTTTAATAACTAAGCCAGTTTGGAAGGTGAAGGCAAGGGCAACGCAAGGTAATTTTATTTATATGGTGCCCATTCCCATAGGCTCTGGGTGCCTCATAATAAATAGAAGAAATAAAGAAACAATTAAATAGGAATACAAAAAATGTTAGGAACAAGAATCCAGGCCAAAACTTAGATCAAAGAAAAGTGTTTTTAAAGAACGCTTAAAGGTGGCCAGGGAAGGAGCACCTCTCACTTCCCGGGCAAGGGCGTTCCAGAGCATAGGAGCCACAACACCAAACTCCCTATCACCCAGGGATTTCAGCCCATGGTTGAGGAATGGAAAAGAGGTCTGCCTTCACTGAGTGGAGGGCACGCAGGAGTGTATGGAACCAGGAGGTCTTTCAGGCAGCCCAGACCCAGACTGTGCAAGGCCTTGAATGTCATCAAGCAAACCTTGAAGCCGATGTGCAACTGAACTAGCAGCAGTGGAGAGCACAGAGAACGGGCGTGATATGCTCAAACCACAAAGTCCCAGCTACCAGCCGTGCCAACGCATGCAGAACTAGCTGCAGGTAGTGCATCAGGCTCCTGGATAACCTAAGGTACAGAGCATTACAGTAAATCAGCCAAGACATGACTAAGGCATGTACCAGTGTTGCCAGATTGGTCAGTTCAAGATAGGACTTGATCCGGACGATGTTACAAAGATGGTAAAAGCTACTACGGATGACAGGTGACACCTGTTACTTCAGGGTCAACTTGGAGTCCACAATGACCTCCAGATTCTTTACCCTAACAGTAGCATGGAGAGCAATGCCATCCAGCAAGGGGAGGGTGGTGCTATTATTAGGCGCAGCTGAACCTGACAGACCTGGTTCCACCAGTAGCACCTCCATCTTCGATGGATTAAACCTAAGCCAGCTAGCCACCATTCAATCTTGGATCTCCCTAAGGCACTCATTCAGTCTGGAAACAGCTGCACTAAAGTCAGGGGCACAAAACACATACAGCTAGGTGTCATTGGCATAGCAATGAAATGCCAAGCCATAATGTCTAATGCTCTCACCCAGTGGCAACATGTATATGGCGAATAACAAAAATCCTGAAATAAAATTTAAGTCTATTCAGTCCCGCATAACAGTTACAAAATGGGGACTGGCGCAAATGATTTTGTATAGTCTTTTATGTTTGCGAAGGCCTTACTAAAGGCATTTATAGTATATGTTAGCCTTTGTTCTATATAAAAATCAGCACACTCAAAATCCTTGTGGTGCGAATTCTAAACTGTTATGCACTTTCCAAAGTGTTGTTGTGTGAATTCCAAACAGCTGTTCAGCATAGTTCAAAGGTCATAAACTTTTAAATTTCTCATTCACCCACAGCCAGCTGCTTAATAATCACTGAGTGCCCAAAGTCATACCTTTTGACTTGTAAAAGTTTGTAAATAAAGAAATAATGCACAACAGGGTGCATGTCGTGCTGGGATAACATCATGCCTGGGGTGGTTGGGCATGAGGTCGCAGGCCGAGTGCGTCCAGCGCCCCAGGTGTCACGTTATTCCAGCACGACACACACCCTGGAGTGCATTATTCCTATTATACAATGGCTCAAACTGTTAAAAACAAAAAACAGTCTTTTTCTGTGTTTAAAAGAAGTTTTTAATGCTTGAAATCAAAAAATAACTTTACGCCAGGAAAAGTAGTTCCTGTATGTGGCTTATAAAAACTTTAATTTTTGGTTATTTTTTTTACTTTTAAAACAGTTTAACTGTAACATTAGTATGCTAATGAACTTTGTTGACTGTATTTTGAATATTTTAAAAACGTTCTGAGATTTTCAACAATAAATAGTGTGTAGAACAATAAATAGTATTTAACATTTAAAACAATAAATACATTGAAAGTTTGCAAAATTTTAAAGAAGAACTGGAGCTTTCAGAAGTAATGCATTACTGTGCCAAGTACTGGGATTATGTAATGTTAACTTTTGTAAATGTTAAAGACACACATCATGTTACCTTGTATTATCATTTGGGTATTAGTTTTGAGGCTTGCCTGTATTGATTCTGCACTCTGATGCTGGGTTTCTTGCTATTCTCAAGGCTGAGATTCTCTGGTTTCTTGTTCAGCGATGTTTACTGTCCCGGGTCAGTAGAGCTGAAGTTGCAGGCATTGTGGGTCCTTGGAGGTTCCTGGTACGCTAGTGGGATCTGGTGTCGTGACCTTAGGTAGAGGAAGTAGGGTTCAAGTCTGGGCGTCACCAATCGGTTCCAGTCCTGAAAGAATGGAGCTCCACTGACTTCTTTCATCAATTGAAAGTGCCCAATAACTCTTCAGAGACAATTCTTGTTTGTGTCCTGTAATGGAGAAGATTTGTCTGCTCTCCAGACCTGCATTGATTAGAAGCTGGATGGCAGTCGCCTGCAAACTATGGTTTGTATGAACTTTTTCAAGAGTGGCTGGTTTGCATATACAGGGTAGCATTATAGATAAGTAGTTGATACCGATGGGTTCCAAACTGTACCAAGTTTCTTCTTCAGCCCATAGTTTGCAAGGCTTTCTTCAGGGGTGCATATAGAGGTTTGGGTTGTTGCAAGGCAGTTTGGAAAGATATTTCCGAAGCGCAGCAATGTGGTAATGTGGGTGGCCAGGGATTTGAAACATACAGCCATGATAGAGGTTCCTGTCCTTTTCATTGGGCTTTGAATAATTTTTTTTTTCATGAAAACTGAGGCCAACGTACTCAAGCCTCTTGCACCTTTCTTGAATTCAAATGATTGTGGGGTCAGCTGTCTCTGCCCCTTGCTGCCATGTCTGGCAAAGTGTATTTGAATTTCAAGTCAGACGTGGCATAAGAGGCTTTCTGATGCATCAAGATTCAAAATCTCAGAGTGCCATGACTGCCATAGTTCAGTGCCGGACAGGGCAGGGTGGGGTTGAGCTTTGTCATGGCCTTGTCTTCTCAAGTTTTTTATGTAAGCCATGAAGGCATTGTTAGCCAAACTGAACTCTGCATTATTTAAAATGTTGATATTTCAGCTAAGTGGTGGCGCATTTAAATATTGATTGATGCCCTCTCGAAGACCCACAAAACTACTTATCCCATAGGGCTCTCTTGAGGTGTTTCTTACAGAGGCATAAAAGTGCCTCAGGATGGAGCATAACTTGGGGCTGGCAGTTTTTAAATCTGTTTGAGTGTTTGTCTCACTCACCCAGTCAGTTAGGACTTTATTTGCCCAGTTGGTCTGACGCTTCGTGGAGGCTTCATTTTGATCGCATTCGATCTAGTCCAGCTGTTCAGCCGCTATTTCAAGGTGCCATCTTTTTTCTGTTCTTTCTTTTTGGCACTGGCACTGGAGTTTGTTTTTCGATACTTATGTCTTTGCCAAACCATTTCTTGATTGTGGAGATGCTGACAAGTTCAAAGTTTATTTTGGGAAGTTGTCTCATTACTTCCTATCTCCGTTTGCTGACAAACATTTCTGACTGGGTTTTTGACAGCAGTTGGCAGATGTAGGGAGTGATTTCTGCTGCTGAGTGTGATGAGGTTTTCTAGGTGGTTGGCACTACATCCGTGGTGTTTTGCCAGGATAACACCATGGGTACAGTGCCAAGCTGACGAATCAGAGTTCAGGATTTTTTTTTGCCATTGTATAATTTAATTTTGATGGTAGAACAAAGAAATAGCAATATTTTGTTATTACTTTGGAGATGGGGGAGGTGTCTGTGACTCCTGTGTGGAAAAGCATACACTATATAAAATAAAATATGGATAACCATACACATCTCAGCACGTGTTTCCATCTCAGGGCTGAGACAACAACATGGAACTCTCAGGCTTTGTTCTTGAGGTTCATATGCTGTCATCTCAACTCATCAGTGAAAACACAGCCTTGTTTTGTATGGTTGCCCATACATAATTCATTATACATTGTTATATGTAAGGGTCAGCCTGGTTCTCAGCTTCCAATGAGACCAAATTTGTAAGGTTTTGATAGCAGTACCTCCTTAATACTCTTCCAAAGTTGGCTTGGGTTACCATGAAAGAAACACACAAGAAGGCACTTCATAAATCAAGGCAAAGAATACTGTAAAAGGCATAAACTAATCAGGAGTGAGAAACACTACGTAGTTCATGTAGTATCATGAAAAATGCTATACAATGCGTGCAATAATCTGGAGAGTGAAATTATATGTAGTAGATGTAATAACCATGGCCCCTATTCACTATGCCTATACTCTGCTTACCTGCAACATGTGGGCAAATCTAAGTCAAATATGCATGCATCGGGGTCCAGTGGACCCCCGTGGCATGCACTACAGGGGTATGTGCCCCTTTCTTTCTTGATCCCCTGGCCGTGCATGCTGCTATTTGTGCGGATGGTTTTGGGGAGTGTCGAGGGCGTGTCCGCTCTCCATGCCATTACCATTTGGCATGGAGGACCAGGTGAGGGGGATACAAGCTATGAGGGCAGGAACCCTCCTGTAACCACTACGTGCCTCCCCATAACACACCCATTGGCCGCCATGGGACTTAACCCTCCCACTGCCATGCTGCCCCAGCCCTCCAGTCAGACAGGGAGGGCTGAGGGCAGCCATTTGGGCACTCACCCTTTGTTTTTTGTGATACTGGACCAGCATCATCCCACAATCCCCTGCTCCCTGCAGAGCTGGGAATCCACTCAAAGGACCAGGTCAAACATCCAACTGGATGCCCACCTGTGTCCTCTGCTCTGCCCTCGCCCCACACACCAGCATGATGGTGTGGGGCAGGGCAACAGACAGGTGCCTGCCAGTGGCCAGCAATTATGAATGCCAGCAACCATGCCCCTCTCCAGTGGTGCATAGCTGCATGTGCCAGGTGCATACCCATCATGTGTACTGGGACCCAAATGGTGCATAGACACACATGAGAGAGAAATACTGTTCAGTGCACATAATAACCATGAAAGAGAAATACTATACAGTGCATACAATAACCACAAGACAGAAATACTATGCATGGCATGCAATAACCGTGAGACAGAAATACTACACAGGACATGCAATAACTGCAAGAGCGAAATACTATGTAACGCATGTAGTAACATGAAAAATACTATACACTGCCTGTAATAACTACAAGATGGAAAATACAGTGCATGTAGCAGCATGAGAGAAATAAAGTAACATAGAAATTGTTGGTAGAAAAGGCCCTGTAGCCAATCTAGTCTGCCCAGCCCTTCCTATATAATGTTAATCAGGGCCCTAGTGGCCCTTCACCCCACCTCACTCCCTCCCTCCCCTTTTGCTACCATCTTAACTAGCCCCATAAGTCTGTCTCACTCATGTTTCAACCCCCTACTGATTTTGCACAATCTATCTCCTTTGATAGTGTGTTCCACCCCTCTTCCACCCTTATATCTCCTCCCACCCCCAGCTTCACTGAGTTTCCCCCAGTACCTGTGCTCCCATTCCTGCTCCCAATCAGCATGAACAGCTCTCTACTATCTACCTGATTTATTCCATGGAGGTATTTGTATATCTCGGTTATCTCCCCCTCTGCACTTGCCTACAGTGGGTACATGTTGATGTCTGTCAATCTATTCATGTAAGTCTTTTGCTGCTGACCCTGAATCATTTTGGTTACCAGCCTCTGCACCGCCTCCATCCTGTCCATGGCATTTTTCATGTATGGGCCCCAGAACTGCACATAGTCCTCCAGCTGAGGATGAACCAGGGACCTGCACACTGGTAGAATCTCCTCCTTCCTCCAGCCACTGATCCCATTCCTCTGCACCCCAGCATTCTATTCACCTCACCCACTGCCCTGTTGCACTGCACTGATGTTTTGGAATTGGTTGATATTAGTACCCTCCCACCCAGCCCACCCGGGTCCATCTTCTCGGTGTACTTTCCACTGTGTCCCCTATCATTTAGTCTGTTTTAAGATCTTTTTTACCCCATGTGCTCTGTCTTTTTGTTAATTATTTTTTATGCTCCACCATCGGTCAGCAGACTTAACCACCATCTTTTTTTTTTGTGCCCCACCTCTCCCTTTCCAACCACTCCTTCAGGTCTCCTGGACCCTCCATCTGCCCGCCCACCTGATGCCAGCCCTTGCCTCATAGTGCGCCCCCCCCCCGGGTAACCCAGCGTGTCCCTTCGTGGGACAGGTCCCCCTCCTCCAAGAGGGAAGGCACCAGTGGGGAGGCCAGCGCACTCTTAATTGGCCTGGATGTCACTGAGGCGGGTTGGTTGTGGGACTAGGTGGCAGTGGGAGCTGGAGACCATCATCTGGCCAGACAGGGAGCTGTTTCCTGGTTTTCTCCCTGAGGGGGAGTGGCGGGCCACAGACGTCAAGGCGCACACCGATATCCGCCACTCCCCTAGTGCTCTGAGGCCTGATGTCCTGCTGTGTTTCTGGCCTCCACCAGGGGCCAACAGGCACCAGGTCACAACCCCGCCCTCCCCCTGGAGAAGGTGCACTGTCCCTGGATGCTCCTTCCTTTTTCTCCTGGTCGGCCTCTCCAGCAACCCAAGTCCATTCCCTACCCCAGGTCACCGGCGTCACAGATGGAAATCCAACTGCCGAGCCGATAAGCTGGCTATCCACCATCTTTTATATATTTATTTATTTATTTTTATTTATTTATGTCTGTTTAACCAAGAAAGTGGTCTGGAACAAAATGGCACATTTTCAGCCACACCTGGGGATTAGGGTACAACAGTCGGACTACAAAATACATTACATTAAAAAACAACATAAATAAAAAATATCTACAAACAAACGATACACAATCTGGCCATTCCCAGCCATCATGCTTGCTGGTGGAAGGGATCAACCCTTTAGTTTCCCCCAGTACTTACACCAGACAATACCTCTCAACTGTCCCTGATTTTACCTCAAAAATTTCTAGCGTCCCTCCTAACTCTGGATTTCTGTCACTGAAGAGTGGGAATTCAAAGCATAAACTAATGCCAAAATGGTGGCACGAGGACTGGAGCCCAGGCTACAAAAGTGTATGAGCATACCCAACCAAGCACTTGACACTGTCCTCTGCTACCCACACCGCGCTGTTGCACCAGCATCTGTGCACCCACAAATGTCAGTGTTAAATCAAGGTGTTTGTTGCCACCCTCCCCAGAGGAGGAGAGTGTCTCCCGGTATGCTCGGTCCTCCTTGCACAGGTTGGCCCCCAACTTCCTTCATTTACTCATGAACCCGGGTCACCAGCATTGGGAGCAGTAGCGCTACCACTGTTGTCACAGGCTGGCTAGTTTACATGTATTAGCACTAAATTTCAGCTGCAAGACCTCTGATAACTTCTATAGTCTTTGCAGGATTTTCCTCCGGTTTTTTTTACACCTTTCTCACTATCTGTATATGTGAGGCAAGGCAAATATATTTTATGCACTCTTTTCCAGAGGTTCAATGTGCCATACAAATCACAAAATACATGGTCAATAAAAATAAGTATAAGCCCCCCAGTCCCGGTGTCTAGGCATATGCCACATGGTAACTTGGTGGGAGGGTGTGGCTGTACAGACAGAAAACACAACCCAAGTAAATAAAGTCACTCCTTACCTGGTTCACAGATGTTGCAAGATGGCTTCGCATTCAGGGAAGCAGATACATCGCTTCACTCGGTGGGGATAGCTGCAGGGGCAATATTCATTAACATGTGCATGCATGAATAGTTATTATCAAGTAAATCCAATGTCCACTCCAGAATCAAATGTACAGACTGATTTAATGTAAACAAATAATTTGATCAACCACTCCAAGGAGCGTGGTGGTTACTTAAACAACGGTGGGAGCATTTCACAGGTACTGAACCTGACATTACATCCTGTAGCAATCTCTTTTTCCAACAGATTGACTTTGTTTCCCGCAGAAATCCCTTTGAGCCAAAAAGGCTACGTTCCTTACAGCAGCACTTTAAACAGTGGGCTGAAAAGACCACACAGGAGTATACTTAGACTTAGCAGCATCTCGTTCACGTATTTCTTGCACTTCATAACTTCCCTTCCACCAGGAACTGACTTAATTTCTTTCTGTTAGTCACTTAAACACTCAATCAGAGGTAGCAAACTGAGAAAGCACGTGATGTTTCTACTCTCCCAATCCCATTGCTTGTCTGCATTCTTGAACAGGGGTTACTTTACAACAGGGAGCACTTTTATTTCTATGTTGGTGTTAACTTTAGCATGAACAGTACCACCAACAACCTTCCTGCCACCCAGTCATTGATGCCACATGCCTGCTCCGAGCAACCCAAGGAGTTCCTTATATCTCTGGAAATCCCAGAGACCTGAGGCATGTTCTGCTCATGCAGTGATTCCAGTTCAGGATTGCTTCCACCCAGGGGCCCAGTTGAAGTGCCATACAGAGTGCCCAGGTGGGCTGCCACCCTGTCTGGGGTCCCAATCAGCCACTCCCCATGCAGAACTCCTCAGGCTGCACCACCTTGAGAACCCTAACACTGCGGTGGCCCTAAAAACTAGAGAAAAGGGATAGGTTGCCACCACTACATCCCCAACAATCCAGGCTGCCATCTCTGAACCGCGCCCCAGGCCCCATCTGCCATAGCAGACCCAGCCACTGACAACTCACCAGTTCTCAGGCTGCACTCGCCCACTGGAGAGAGTTTTACTTTAAAGGACGCCCACCAGTGCCTACACCAACCAAGGTGCAAGAGATCACTTGGCAGGCTCCAATATCTTCTTTTCCCAGGCTCTAGCTCCCATACACTGGCACCAGGGGAACCCCACAATTTGCTCCACAGCATCCATCTACTCTCTACAGTCCTGAACCTCCTCACAGGCTTTGTGGGTCATTGAGAGAGCCAGGGTGGTGAACGGCCCACCCTGGCCCTGACACAGCCCCCACAGCCAAACTTGTGGGTCAAACCCCGGCTCTCCCTCCTGGCTGTCTCCCACCAACAACCTCTCTAAATGCACCCAAACCCTCTATTTATCCCTTATGGGAAGGGTCCCCCTACTGGCAGCAGGCAGGCCTGTGTCCCAGCCCTACAGGCACCAATAGCTTTCCCTACCTAACTACTCCAAGCTACCAAAGTCAACTAGTAAGTGCCTAAACGGGTGCTTACATAAGGAAAAAAATATTAAGAGGCTGATTAAATAAAAAGATAAATAACAAGTGAACAGGTAAACAAGTCAACAACTTCAAGAACAGAAGAGACGGGACAGAGAATAATACAGTATAAGCACTGGAAATAACAGAGCAATTCATTGCATGTAGCTGAAGCACAAGATTCAGGAAAATAAACAGCCATGATCTGTGAATTGTTTTTGATTTCTTAATATGTGACCTGCTTTGCAGAGTATGATTTTCCTGTAGAACCTAGTCTTTGCTCTCCAAGTTTCATTTTTCTATATGTGTAATGTAATCCAACGGTTGATAGCTTTGTGTATTGCTTCTTTGAGAACAGGTAGCCTTCCAGCTTAAGTGCTTTATAACTGGTTTAGTAGAAAAAAAACACCTTCTTAAAGAAACCTCCTTTTCTATCCACAGCCAAGATGTTGAGCAGCAGATAGGCTCCCTGATTCTGGCAACAGACATCAGCCGACAGGATGAGTTTCTCAGCCGCTTGAAAGCTCACCTGGACAACAAGGATCTCAGTTTGGAGGATGCAGAGCACCGGCACTTTATGCTACAAGTGAGGAATAATTCACAGAGTATAACAGCTTCAGAAAAGAACTGTTGCTGCAGCTGAGTAACAGAATGGCAAGAGAATTTTCAGATATGCCAATGTGTAAATTACAGGGCTACAATTACTGGTGCCCCTCATATTGGCCAAATGCCAGCACTCTTCAAATGCCATAATACATGGTTGTGACATCACAACTGTATATCATGGTGTTTCATAATACCCTACTCACCCGTGTTACTCTGTGTATGTCACCAACAAACTCACCAACCCCTCAACGCCCAAAATCACTTCAGTTTTTTTTTTTCAATTATACGGTTGATCCTGCCATTTGTGCCTTGCTTCTAAGTTGAAAATATACACAAACTCACAGCACAGAATCACACTTTAATTCCGCTGATTGTGCCTTTATTCATGCAGGAAAAAAAAAAACATGCTGTGAGTTTCTGCTTATTTTAAAATCAAAAGCACCACAGGCATGTCAGGATCAACCAGACAAATAATTAATAAATTAAGTGGAGGTTTTGGCAACGATGCAAACAGGAAGCCCAATGTTAGTACTGTTTTTTATTGTTGCATGGGTGGAGCTATGCTGACATAATATTATCAGTAGAGAAGAGAGAAGGGACAGTCAAAGCAAGGGACCGGAATCTGTTCCAGTTGTCTTCCACAGTGCAGCAGCTGTCTTCTGCACTGCTGTGGTCATTTGTATTTTGTGGTGTCTGCACCTCCCCTCCCCTCCTTGGCTGCAGTAGCCCCCCGGCGAGCACACTACTTTATTGTCTGTCACTTCCAATGAAAGAAAGGAGCCTTCCATTCCCAAGATGGCCGCTGGAACTCAGTGTGCACGTGCAAGCAGTTGCGCATGCACGAGTTCTGTTCCACAGTTGCAGTGAAGTCACACATGCACACTGAGCTCACAGCGAAACAGTCCTCCATGCCCAAGATGCCATCAGAGATCAGTGCACATGCGCGACTTCACCAATGAATTTGTGCATGCGAACTGCTAAAGTGAAGTCATGCTTGCATGCTGAGCTCTGGTGGCCATCTTGGGCATGGCGGACTCTTCCTCCATGAGCTCAGTGAGCGCTCTTAAAGTGCAGATGCAGTCATATCGCTTCTGACCAGAGAATGTTTTATACAGTTGAGACAGTGTGTGCAGATGGGAGTGGGGACAAAAAAAAGTGATTTTTTTTAATTATTATTAGTAATGCTTTATGCCCCCTTCCTCTCCGCTGCCTTACCTGGCTCTTGGTTCCCTGCGATACGGCCAGTCACAGTCCAGCTGCCAACAGTCTTCAGCCCCCATCCTGCCACAGAACTTCCCCCTGGGTGGAGAAGGGGGAGGGCAACTCCCCCAATCACCATATGTGTCAGGCCTTCTTTCACCAGTCTCCAACAGCCATGACCACCACAGGGTCCCAACGCCAGGCTTGGCAGCAAGGCATTTTCCATTTTTTTGGTCCCCTCCTAAGAACATCCATCACCAAGGGGGTCCATGGAGGAAATCACACATAGAGATATGATGCCACTCGGGACCCAAGCCAACATCCTCCCCTCCCCTTCCTCATGGCACTCCCTGCTACACCCCCACCTGCGTGCATCCGGGTGGCGGTATTACAGTGGGAGTGGTAACCCTCCCTCCCCGGAGGAGGAAAGTGTCCCTCGGATGCTCAATCCTGCTCCCCCTGGCTGCCCCTTCAGCAACCTGTGCTCGCTCCTGAACCATGGTCATTGGTGCCACAAGCAGTAGCGCTACCGCTGCACTGGCAGTCCGGCAAAGACAGTGATTATAAAAAATAAACATAAGAAGTATTTTTTTTCTCAATCAGTATTTTGTCCTCCTGCCTGAGTCTGTCCGATGGCACCACCCAGCCCCGTCACCGATCCTCTTACGGACTTACCAGTTGTCCACCACTTGCACAGAATCCATTGAGTGGGTAGCAAGCCATGTTGGTATTAGAAGAGCCTGCAGGGGATGCTGGCTAGGAGCAGCCCAGCATCTTTTTCCTCTGTTTTTTCCCCCTGGACTGGAGCGTGAGGACGTGTGCACCAGCATATAGAAACATAGACTTTGATGGCAAATAAGGATTGCTTGGCACACCTAGTCTGCCCATTTCCCTACCTGCTGGATAAGCTGCAGATCCTAGTTAACCAACAGCCTATTTCTTCCTACCCCTCACAAGAAATGCCTTATGTTTGTTCCATGCATTCTTGAATTCCCCCACTGTTTCTGATCCCACAATCTCCTCGGGAAGGCTGTTCCATGCATCCACCAACCACTCTTTGAAAAAATACTTCCTCACATTGCCCCTGAGCCATCCACTCTCTATCTTCAAATTGTGTCCCCTTGTTCTTGCACATCTCTTTTTCTGAAAGATGCTACCCTCTTGGACTTTGTTGATTCCCTTGAGGTACTTAAAAGTTTCTATCATGTTCCCCCTCTCCCACCTTTCCTCAAGGGTATACATATTAAGCTACTTTAGTCTCTCCTCATATGGTGTCTGTTGCAGACCCTGCAGCATTTTAGTTGCCCTCCTCTGGACTGTCTCCATCCTGTCTATGTCCTTACAGAGATGGGGTCTCCAGAACTGGATGCAGTACTCCAGATGGGGTCTCACCAACTGTCTGTACAGAAGGATAACAACTTCCTGTTTTCCACTGGTGATGCCTCTCCCTATGCAACCCAGTATCCCCTCCAGCCATCCCTACTGCCTTCTCACATTGCTTGCTAACCTTCAGGTCATCTGATATGATTACCACCAAGTCCCTTTCCATTTCTGTTGTTGTTACTACCTCCGCCTCCATTGTGTGCTCTTCTCCTGGGTTTTTGTTTCCCAGGTGCATTACTTTGCACTTCTTTGCATTGAATCCAAGCTGCCATACTTCTGACCATTCCTCCAACCTTGCCAGGTCCCTTCTCATCCTTTCCACCCCCCCCCTTGTGTATCAACCCTGTTGCAGATCTTTGTGTCGTCTGCAAAGAGGCATACTTTTCCTTCCAGTCCCTCTGCAATGTCACTTATCAAAACATTATTTTCACTCCTGTTAGTGGGGTGTGTAGATGTTATCTGCCCGATCCTAGCTGAAATTGTATGGATATCCTTGGAGAGGGGAGTCTTTCCAGATCCCCTAAAGGAGGCCACTCCTTAAAAGAAACTCCTTGGATCCTGACGATCCAGCTAACTACCGACCTGTCTCTAGCCTTTCCTTTGTGGGGAAGATTATTGAGAAGGTGGTTGCATTGCAACTGGACAATCACCTTGTAACTCATAATGTCTATGAAGCTCTTCAGTCTGGTTTCAGGAAGTGGCATAACATGGAGACTGCCCTAATTCGGGCACTCAATGATCTCCTAATGGTGAGAGATCGAAAGGCTCGTACCATCTTGGTCCTTCTTGATCTCTCAGCAGTCTTTGACACTGTGGACCATGGGGGTGCTTTTGGAGACCCTGCGGTTCCTTTGTGGACTGTCAGGTACAGTCCTTGAATGGTTTCGATCATTCCTCATAGCAAGGCAGGTCTAAGAGGGTGGTCACTGGAATTTATTCCTCTGACGCCCTCCCCCTGTCTTGTGGGGTGCCACAGTGCTCCATATTGGCACCCATGTTGTTCGCAGTGTATATGATGCCATTGGGAGATATCATCAGGTGATACAGCTTGAGTTTTCACTGCTATGCAGATGATACTCAGCTGTATATGTCCTTTGAGCCCAGACAGGTTGATGCAGTCTCTATGCTAAATAGCTGCCACTCCGAGATCAAAGACTGGATGAGCTCGAGTTGGCGGAGACTGAATCCGGATAAGACTGAGGTGTTGATTGTGGACCCAGGTCACCCAGGGGGGCAGGTTTTGGGGCTGGGCATGTGTCGGGCCTATGGCTTGATGGTGTCCAGCTTGCTACCTCAGATCGGGTGCATAACCTGGGCATTATTTGTGATGACAGCTTGACCCTGATATCTCAGATGTCAGCTGTGGTTAAATCCTCATTTTACCATCTGAGGAATATCGCCCAGGTGAAACATCTGGTTCCACCGGGTGGCCTTCTAACATTGGTCCATGCTTTCATTACTACCCATCTTGACTACTGGAATGCCCTCTACCTAGGGCTGTCTGGGGTTGATATCCACCACTTGCAGCTAGTGCAGAATTTGGACTGTGTAGTACAGTACGGTCTGCATGCCCATTATTGCAGCGGACCAGTAGGCGTACCTTCTGCTATTACACAGTCTGTGGGTGGGCGGCCAGGCGGCTTGCGGGTGGGGAGCTGCTCAGCCGCTGACCAGGGGTGCGGGTGACGGGACTCAGTGGGAGGGTGAGGGGATACTGCTAGACCACCAGGATGGGATCTAATCTTTTTTAGACTCCTGCCCACAGTCGGGCTGGGAGCGGTCCACTGGACCACCAGGGATATAGGAGTTTATTATTTTTATACTTATGCCCACGATCGGGCTGTGGGGCACTGTCGCTTATGCAGGGGTGGTCGGTCCCCGATATGGCTGCAGCCCGGCAGTGTGCCAGGCATAAGTCACCGATTGACGTACTCAGACAATGGGGTCACAATGACATGCAATGGCCCCATTTGTGCCTTGCATGCATTATGACCCAATTTGCATGTGCACCTTTGAATATCGCAGTTGAAGCGCCTACCGCAATGGCACTTGCGCTAGCGCATCCCCCTGCCCCTCTCTGGCCACTTGCGCTGGTGCAGTGCCACAGAGCAATATTCAACAGTGCTGTCACCCTGTCAGCACCCTGGCACATCCCAGTAGCGCTGTGCCCAGGCTTGTGCCACAGCCTGGCGCAGTCTGAATATCTCACCCAAAGTGTCCAGTGTGAAATTTACATCTGGAGGCAGGCATAGGGAACTGTCACAATGGCAGTGGCCATAAGACCCAGGAGATGAATCGTTGTCCAGGTGGACACAGAATGCCTCTCATGTATCGATCTGACTTAAGCATCAAGGCCTCTGCTCTATTGGTAGGCAGGAATGCACTGCCCACAGCCATGTCTTGCACCACACCAATGAACTCAAGGCTTTGACAGGGAACTAGTACTGATTTTGGTATGCTGACTATAATAGCTAATTCCTTGAATAAGTATAGTGTTCTCAACAATGTGTACTGAGCCACTTCCCTTGATGGACCTGTTAGTAACCAGCCATCCAGGAACAGGAAAACATAAAGTCCTTTCCCCCAAAGGGCTACAGCCACAACCATGAAGCATCTGGTTAATATCCATAGTGAGGATAAGCCAAAGGGCAAGACACGGAATTGATAATGGCTGTCCCCCAGTTAAAATGGAGGTATTGTCTGTGGCATTTTTGGATCTTGATATGAAACCAAGCATCCTTCGTGTCCAGGGCACAGAGCCAGTCCCTTATGTGCAGCAGGGGGATGAGAGCCTGAAGGGACACCATGCTAAATTTCTTGCATTCAGTGAATTTGTGTTTAGGTCCCTTAGGTCCAGTACAGGTTACAGGTCACCTATCCATTTGGGAATTCGGAAGTACCGTGAATAGAACTCTTTGTTCCTTTCCCTGGGAGGGATGGCTTCAATAGCTTCTTTTTAATAAATTGACTACATTTCTTCTCTGGAAAAGGACAAGGGGCCCAGAGGATATTGAGAAAGAAGTGGAGGATGAACTGAAGTGGTAGACAGCAACTCCAGAGCATGCACCTTGTCAACTATTTCCAGAACTCACTCATTTGTGGTGATTTCTCTCCATTTTCACAGATGAAGGGAGATCACTCCTCCTACTTGTACCCCTGGAGGTAACAGAGGAGAGGAAGGAAGTGTGTGATCAGAAAGTGCCAGGAGTCACTAGGCTGCCTGGATTAATACCATCAATTGTCCTGAAACGGGCACCCAGGCTTGGTGAACCCAGAAGGGTCTATGTGATAATGGCGAACGCTTAAAGGTGATCACCATTATCACTCAGTCAGAGTGCTGAACATATTTTTGGCACTCTGACAACCCCCGTGCACCAGCACAACGGCCCCAGGACATATTTTTACTGCTTTCTGTGGGGGGGGCTGCACACCCCACCTCCATGGGGTGTTCCCGCACCCCCTACTGAAGGATTCTCAACTCCAGGGGTGTATCGGGGGTAGTGAAAGCAGTAAACAAAGGTTCAGGTGAGGTGCAATAAAAATCACACCAGTGCCTGGACCCGTAGCCGGAACCTCAGCCACCCCAGCCACTAGCCAATCCCCGACGCCATGACGCAGCTCGACCGGCAACCGCAGGGCCAGTCCCTACAGCTTCTCCACCCCCTCCCAGCCCACACTCGCTGTGCTCGCTCCCACCCGCATGCGTATGTATAGCGACATCCTGTCGCCTAGTTCACTCACCCCTCATTCGGTCGCCCTACCTTGCTGTCGCTGTGAGTGGATTGCTGGGGAAGGTGTCGCCATAACGAATGGCACCCTTCCGCATGCGCCCACTTCACAGGTTACCAACCCAGAATGAGGCTGCCTCCCCGAACACGGAGTACTGCTTATCAATATTAGCTCAAGCAGCTTTAGTCAGGTCAGCCTTGTCAGGACTAGCAGCTTGAATATTAGTCATGGCAGAATTCCACATGCTATTCTGACAATTTGCAAGACTTAGGTCCAAAGATGTAGAGGCATAAGTTCTGTTGTCCTTAGCATCCAGCCTTCCAGATCCATTGTCAGAAGGCAAAGTACCCAGGACTCTAGGGGTCTCTAGAGCATTCAGCAGGGTACTGTCTATGAGTCCGCCAACAATGATGGTATCAGCAGGGAAGACCCTGTCAATGAGACTGTTAGGCACCATCGTTGTGTTATACAGTGATGGGAACAAATGAAGTAACATTGCTGAAAATGACACCAGTACAATCTGGGAGTCAATGATGCCCATTAGAAGGTTCATGACTGCAGTTATCGCCGGGACAGAACCCGATGGCGGAGGTGGCATACCATCTTTAGTAGATATGGCAATGGCAGACCCAGCCTTGGTGTCTCAGTGGTGGTAGGAGGGGCTTTAATTGATGTCGCCAGAGCAGTCGATCACAAGGACTTACCTTCTCCCAAGGGAGACCTTGACTGCACTAGTGAGATATAATTCTCCCAGTGTGTACAGGGATAGCTAGAGGAGCAGGGTGTCTATAAGGATATGTCCTTGTCCTTCACCTTATTCTGCCCTGACAATCCCTCTGACCATGGCGGAGACAGCATTGCCACCCATGTGGGAGTATGCTTCCCAGTGGTGACCAGGCATGAGGGAGAAGCCATCTTGGAGCCCACAACCGTGCTGAAGGTGTTTCCAGAGTCTTATTTTCAGGTTCTTCTTGTGATCTCGTTAAATTCCTGGAGTATCTTGCAGGCTCTTACACTGTGGGACAGGCCCAAAAAGCACACATACACACACACACACAGTGTGAGCGTAGCTGTATATTTCTGGAAACCACAGGTACAAAACCTCAAAGAAAGGTTCAGTCAGTGACATTATACAGGGACAACGTTGACAATCTTAGTTAAAAAAAAAAAAAAAATAGTGGAAATGACAGCATTTTGTTCTCTGTGGGTCTGATGAGTGGTCAATGGTAGAACAGCTTTAGAAAGAACTGAGGAACAGTGGGACCACCCACAGTTATGTAGGTGAGGATGTTGTACATCATCGTGGGCATCCCCAGCCATTAAAAGTTTCCAAGTGGTCCTGATGCCAATGGCTTACGGTTCCAAAAATGTGGCCTAATGGAGGATATATCCTCGAAGAACATCTCGAGATTGCTGAGGGGTCAAGTGAGGGTGACAAGGCCTTCTTTTGCCACATTAGTAAGAAAAGGAAAACATGAGAAGTAATAGTCAGGATAAAAAAAGGGTAGGGGTGGGCTGAAGATGATGGGGGAAGGCTCACATGCTGCACAAAAATCTCCGGTATTCATGGTGGAACAAGAGGGGCTGCTACCAGAGTACAGGCTCTACCAGGGTTGAAAGGTGGTTCAGGAATTCACATAGAACCAATATTAATGGAGAGGGTACTTAAGATACTAAGGCCCTTGAAGGTCGATAAATCACTGGGGCCAGAGTGGTTGCAGCTCAGAGTGTTTAAGGAGGTGGCACAAGAACAAGCACAACCTCTGACAGATCTCTTCAGCAGCTTCCTGGAGACAGGTAATGTGCCAGTAGACCAGAGTGGCTGACGTAGGGCCCCTACATAACAGTAAAGGGAGGGATAAGACAGGGAACTATAGGCCTGTCAGTCCGACTTCAATAGGGGGAAAACTACTGGAATCTATTATTAAGGAAACTAGAAAAGACTGGTGACGTTCCTTGAGGCAAAAGGGCTGCGGAATAGCAGACAACATGGACTTGTGGCAGAAAGATTATGTTGGTCAGATCTGATTGATTTCTTCCACTGCGTGACAGAGGCTATTGATAAAGGTCAGACTTGTAGACATACTATACCTGAACTTAAGCAAAACATTTGACTCAGTTCCACACAGAAGACAAGTTAAGAAACTGGAGGACCTAGGATTGGGTATAAACTAGTGCAGTGGAACAGCAGGTGGTTGGGAGTGAGGAAGCAAAGGGTAATGATAAAAAGAGAACACACAGGAGTGAGTGAGGAAATAAGCAGGGTTCCACAACGGTCAGTCTTTGGACCTTTATTCTTTAACATCTTTGTTTGTGACATAACAGAGTCAATACATAGTAAAATCTGTCTGGTTGCTGTGTTGCCATGAAGACAGTATTCAGGAAATGAGGAAGGCTCTGGAGAGGTCAGAGAGGTGGTCCAGGGTCTATCAACTTTTTTTTTTAATTTATGGCTCCCCTGTGGAGCCGATGGGTTGCTCCGGCCCTCCCTCGGAGGAACTTGGATCCGAACATGTCTGGTCATCATGGACCCCATCTGCTCTCGGCCATTTTCTGCTTTTTCCCCCCAGGCACCCAAACTGTGTAGTGGGAGAAGCAGCTGCTCTGCCTCTGCGAAAGCAGCCATGTGCCCTGGATGGGTGCCCTCCCCTGGTCTGGGCAATGCACCTGTGCCCACACCCAGCTACTGCTAGGTGGCTATCTACAGCGTGCCGCACTGTCCCCCCTCCCCAAAGAAGAAGAGCTGTCTATGGAAGCTCAATCCTTCCTCCCCCCTGCTGACCTCCAAGCGACCTGAGGCCATTCCTGAACCTGGGTCGCCAGCGTGGTGTGAGGTGTGGTGTCCAGCACCTCAACCCTCAGTGCCACCGGGCCAGCTAGAGTCTAGAAACTTGGGTTTTGATGCAAAAAAGTGCAAATTCGTGCATGTGGGTATCAAAAAACCCAAAGGCTGAGTACAGGATGGGTGGTAAGGATGGAATGTACAGAGGGAAAAAGGGATGTTTGGGTAATTATATTTGAGAGCTTTTCGTCAACTGCACAATATGGTAAAGCAGTGGAGAAAGCAAATAGGATGCTGAGGTGCACAGGCAGGGGCTCTGACAGCAGACAAATGGAGGTGATTCTATCCAGGCAGAGATCCCTGGTGAGGCCACATATGGAGTACTTTGTGCAGTTCTGGTGCCCACACCTTAAAAAGGACAAGGACTGGCTAGAATCAGTTCAAAGAAGGGTAACAGAAATGATTCAGAGGCAGCCGAGTAGCTCATACAAGGAGAGACTGGACAGTCTGGATACGTACACACCAGAAACCAGAAGAGAATGGGGGGATATAACTAAGACATACAGATTGTGCAGGGAATAAATAGTAGGGAGCTGTTTATTGAAAGTGCTGGCAGCAACACCATTGGCAGCACAAGGAACTCAGTGGGGGATAGGGTCAGAAATGATATCAGGAAGTATTTTTTTTTCATTATGCATTTTATGTGTTTTTGGCCCGTTTTCGCCTGCCTCCACTCCCAGACGAGCACATATGGAGGCATGTGCATGCTGCATTCCAAGATGCCCTCCCAACTTGCCTCCCCCTCCTGCCTGTGCTGTCACTGGACCTCCACCCGGTGACAGTGGAACTACGGGGCGACAACCACCCCAGGAGAGAAAAGCTGCCATCAGGCGCTCGATCCTGCTCTGCCGAGTATTAAAGTGTTGCTGAACAGACTGATCTACAGGATAGTCAGTGCTAAAACAGTGGTGAGCATCAAACAGGTGTGAAGCAGACACATAGCCTTGATGAGGAACACAGGGAGTAAGGGAATCGGGGGAGGTATGGCCAAGGACCAACAGGGTCCACTGCTCATACTTAACTCTAAGCACTGTGGGTAACTAGGCAGACAGGACAGTCTAGTATGCCTTCTTCTGCCATCAGTTTTTTCTCTGTTTTCTGTGATCCATATTAGCACCATGCTTGTTTAGGCTTCAAAACATGCACATAAAACTTTTCATTTGCTTTATGGTCAGTGCTAATTATTAGTAGATCAGGGCCAATGTGCCTGCTATGTCATCTTGTTTCAGCCTGCTTCAGCACTCCCATATTTATTTAGAATTTTTGGGGGCCTGGAAAGGCTCACTGAGCCATAGCTCATTTCCAGGTACTACCTGGGAGAGAATTAAGCTCACAGAGGTTAAGGGACTTGCTCAGGGTCACACAGTATGCAAGTAGTTGTGGGATTTAAACCCAGGTCTGCTGGATCTCCTGGTTCACAGCAGTGAGCTCTAATAACTGGGCTATTCTGTATTCCCATTCAACTACTGTAGGTGTGCAGCCTGCAGCACCCTGTGTATTCAACGAAAGACTGACAGCCACTTATCCATTCTCTTTTCTTGTCATATGCTTCCTTTTCAGATAGCACTGAAGTGTGCCGACATCTGCAATCCCTGCCGTCTCTGGGAGATGAGCAAGCAGTGGAGCGAAAGGGTCTGCGAGGAGTTCTATAAGCAAGGTCAGCAGACTCATGTACTGTGTTTCCCTTCATCCTGTACCTTTTGTACTGCTGAGTTATTTTGACAAAAACTTGACCCCTCATGATAATCTGAGGTGGCATTCATTCTGCAAGCGGGTGTACTAATTCCAACCTCCCCGCCAATATGCCAATTAAGGGCACTGTGACCTTCCCTTGTAAACAAATGATAATAAGGCACAAGAAAAGAGAAGCTGACAAACAGGAAAGCAACAATAGTTTCCAGTTGACCTAACTGGTCTTATACTACGCCATTATTGTGGGCATTCCGATTCTGTTCCGTTTGGAATGAGCTACCCCGTAAAGGGGCCTTTATGATGATGTTGTGCTGATGTTGAACTGCTGGCAAATGAAATTGGCCTAATTGTGCCCCACACAGGTAAAATGGATCATCTTGTGGAGTACTTGCAAATGAATTTACTGCAGACTGAATTTTTGCTCACAATAATTATTCTTTTGTTCAGCATACTGTCTATCCACTGAAGCTTTTAGATGGAAACAGTTATGTATTGAGACCACCCCAGATCTGCAGAATAGGGAGGAAATTTACCCCAAACTGAGATAACATTACTAAGTCTGGTCAAGCAAATAATTTGTTGTACATAGATACCGACTGGATGATACTGGGCAGTTCTATGGTGATTCAATGAAAACTTGCATTCTGTCATACTCTGAACTTTTAACACAGTGTTTAATAATAATTGATATCTTTAGTCTAGCACGCACATGTAGCAGTAACTGACTGTGGAAAGAATAATTGGAGGTTTTTTTCTCTGTAATCAAACAGACGCTGTGTGCTTACTGATAGGATGTCAGTACTGGCCCCCATTTTCAGAGCCAGCAGGATGCGAGGCACATATAGATGCACTACTCAAATAAATGTACCGGTGCACCCATTAATGAGCATGTACTATGTATCGTACACGTTCATTGACAATTCAGTTGGTGGCTGGCCATCGTGGTATGTATATGGCTGAGCCAGTCGCCGGCTCCGGTTGGGTTGGGGGAGAGTGGGGTGAGGGGTCCTGTCCTGATGGGGTGGAGGGGGGCCACTACACTATGGAAAAGTGAATGGTGTTGATTTCTTTTATGTTCGGGGGTGGGTGAGGGGTACCACTACACTATAGAAAGGGTACAGGGCATGATTATAATTCTAACAGAGATCGGACACAGGTGGGTGGGGTCCCTACACTATGGAACAGGGGGATGATAATTTTATTTCATACATTGGGGTGTGGGGATGGGTTGGGGGGACACTACACTATGGAACATTGGGGAGGATATTATTTATTTTGTACATCGGGGATGGGAGGGTAGCACTAGACTACCGGGTTTGGTAGGCTGAAGTGTACCTGACTGCACTTCTACAACCTGCGTGTGGGTGGCCAGCTGATTTAGGCATGTCTTTTCCATGCCTAACTTTGGGCAGCTCATTTCTGGGTAGCGGGGCCAGATGCACTGCACAGTTTGGCTGAATATTGTGGTATGCAGTATATCCATGGAACCGCCCCCTTTATTTGCACTGCAGGCATTAATTTTGCACAGTGGCGCATTCAGATATGCACGATGCATCTCCCCCATTTGAATATCTCACTTTGGCGCATTTTCTGAGATGCACCTTGCATCTCCGTTTTGGGCTGAGATGCACCGCGCATCTCCTTTGAAAATGTGGGCCATTATATGTAGTGCTGCTGAAGAGGTAGCTTAGTGTGTATGACACAATACATTGTCCTTTCATAAACTAGACAGCTTCCTTCCAGTACATACACACACATGCACACACGTACACACGCACACACCCTGTTAAACATATGCCTCTTATACAGGTTTATCCCATTTGATAATGGCTGTTATTGAGCCTTAAATCACAAATCTATGTTTTACTTTTTTCTATTGCTAAATCAAATATTCAGATATTTGCAGGAGAGTGATGTTATTTTATTATAGCACCCCTTCCTCAATGCTCAGGGCACTTTACAGACAACAAACAATACAGATAACATGCATACTATAAGTTCAAATCAATAAACAGGGACTGTAGCCTAATACAGCAAATGAAATCTCAGAAAATGAAGACACAGCAGATAATTACTCAGGGAAGGCTAGCTCAAAAGGTAGGTTTGAGGCAGCCTCACAGGTGCAGTCTTCGTTGACATGGCAAAGCATTTGATCTAGTGGATTATGATAATCTCTTGGCTAAACTGAGGAACGTTGAAATCTTGACTATGTCAGTATCCCGGTTTAAAAGTTATCCCTCTGGTAGTTCTCAGCAGGTCTGTTCAGATGGCTCCATTTCTGGCCCATTACACATTAAATGGTATACACTGCAATAATCCAGTGACTATCGCCAGCTCTTTCAATCGCCACTTCTCAGACCTAACCAGCTACCTAGCCTCCATCCCACGTGCACACACCGCTTCCCCCCCTTCCCCAGGGATACTAAACCTCTACTCACACATCCTCCTTTTAGGTTCCGGAGCATTACAAGAACAGAAATTCTAAAACTGCTACTCTCCATTCCTGACAGTACCAGCTCGGGGTCTGATGGTTTGGAACCTAGGCTCTTGAAAGCTGCTGCCCCTCTCATAGCCTCTCCCCTAACCAAAATCTTTAACTTATCTCTATGCCATGGTACAGTTCCCAATATCTGGAAAATAGCTAGAGTGACACCCATTCCTAAAAAGGGTGATCCTAAAGAAAGCAAGAACTACCGTCCCATAGCAATTCTCTCTGTGTTTAGCAAAATCTTGGAAAAACTAGTGGCCACCCAATCCACAGAATATCTTCAGAAGCATAACCTTCTCCCTTGTTCCCAGCATGGCTTCCGCAAATGCCACAGCACTTCCACCGCCCTCCTAAAACTCACAAATGACATCTATGCTTCTATGGACTCAGACCTCCTGACAGGTGTGGTTTTCATTGATTTAACTAAGGCATTTGACCTGGTTAATCATACCCTTCTTCTTGCTAAACTACGCTCCCTAGGCTTCTCCACTGATGTAGTGGCCTGGTTCAATTGCTATCTGTCTGAGAGTAAACAGTCTGTAGCTTTCAACTGAGCCATATCTGACCCTTCATCTATACATGTTGGTGTGCCCCAGGCCTCTGTACTTGGCCCCTTGCTTTTCTCAATCTTCATTAACAACATCCCGCTGCTTGCACCTACCTGTTCATCTCTGCTCTATGCAGATGACCTAGTTATTTACCATAGTGCAAGTAATATCTCCAACATAAACCACCCTCTTGCCTCGGACTTCGCAAGTATTCAGTCTTGACTAAAAGAGAACAAACTTGTTTTCAAGATAAGCAAGGCATACTCTATGCTCTTTGGCTCACCTGCCACACTTAAAGTGAACCAAAATGCCCTCAAAATCTCATGTGTGGCCGGCTCCCCACTGGTTAGCACCAGATCCTTTAAATATCTGGGCATTACTCTTGACGAATCTCTAGATTTTGACCTGCAGATAACTACCACCTGTAAATCTGTCAATGCTAAGATAGGAGGTGTCTACCGTACTAGCTATGCCCTCACCCCATCAGCTAGACTAGCTGTGGCACAAGGCTTTCTGCTCCCAGCCCTGGCCTATGGCTCAGTCACCTACCTATCTGCCTCAAAATCCTCCCTCCATAAATGGGACACCACCTAAAATAGCATCTGCCACTACGCCTCTGCATCCCCACATTACAAACACCATTGCCAGCTCTATGCTGACCTAAAATGACCCTGCCCCTCTGCCCATCGACTCCAGTCCTATGGCTCACTGATTAACTGCATTGCCAGATCAGGCCTCCCCCTATCCCTCGCCTCTCTGCTGCATTCACAACCTCTCTTCTATGGGCTCTGATCTACTGACCAAGGCCATCTTCACATCCCTAGACACAAAACCAGTATGGGTGCTTGTGCTTTCTCATACATATCTCCAAAAAGTATTGGAACTCCATACCTCAACATATTCGTTGAGCTCCCACCCATGCTAGTTTTAAGAAACTTCACCGTGATCATCTGCGTGCTACTAGCCCCTGCACTTGCGTTCATCCACCTTAGACCATCCTTTCTCCCTGACTTCTGTTTCCCTAAGTATCTACTTTCTCTGACACCTTTTTCTCCACCTCTCTTAATACCCTCCTTACATTTTTCTCTCTCATCCCTTATCCTCTTCCTCTGCTTCCCACCACTCTCCCTTTTCCTCTCCTCCCTGTTTTCAATAACCACATAATGTCACTTATTGTATTGTTTGTGTATACTTTTCTCTTGCAATGCCTGTTTTCTCACATGTTCTCTGATCCTGTTTTTTTACTTTGTCCAAACTGTATTGACTGTATTATACCGAACAATGTTTCTCTACACCCTAAGTTTGGATTGTATGTGATTCCCCTCCTTACTATGTTACATATATCATGTGCTGCGTCACATGTATGCTCATGTATTTCAAACTGTATTCTCCCAGGTCGTGCCTGAAAATAGGCATTCTTATGCCTAGTGCACCCACCCGGTTACCAAAAGCAAATAAATAAATGAGTTTCCCTAAGGATCCATTTTGGGTCTTCTCCTGTTTTCTCTATTTATAAATTCTCTCTGTGTAGTGATACACCATTATATGTAGAAGACTTGATACTATACTACAGTGCCAAGTCCCTAACAAATATACCTGCTACACTGAGCAAAGAATTTGGTACTATTCAAAGGCAGCTACTAAACAACAAGCTGCTGTTTAATGCAGACAAAACCAGATCTATGTTATTTGGCTCTAAGCCAGGCTTGGTAAAATAAATGTTATAAATACCCATTTTCAGCTACTGTACTCTCCTCTGATGGCACCCCGTTAGAGCAAATATCTATGTTCAAAAGAAAAGAAAAAGCCACTATGGTTCTCAAAAGAGGTGGCTGTGAAAGTCAGGAAGAAAAAGATAGTATTCCGGAAGTGTAAGGAAACACAGAAGGAGCAGGACAGAGAGCTGTACCAGTTAAGGCAGAAGGAAGCAGGGAGGGAAGTCAGAATAGCAAAGGCCCAAACTGAGGAAAAGATAGCCAACTCAGTTAAGAAGGGGGATAAAACCTTTTATAGGTACATCAGCAGTGTAGAAAGATAAAGGAGGGATAGTGAGGCTGAATAGAATGAGCGGTGGGTGGGCAGAGGGTGACAGTGAAAAAGCAGGAATACTGAGCGAATATTTCTGCTCAGTATTCACAAAGAGGAGGGAAGTGCCTAATCCAATTAACAGAAGCACTCTTGATAGGAGTCGATCCCAGTCCTTTCACAGAAGAAAGGGTTCTGCAAGAACTCCTAAAACTGAAGGTGGACAAAGCAATGGGTCCTGATGGAATTCACCCCAGAATTCTAAAAGAATTAAGGGAGAAACTAGCAAAACCACTGCCTACTCTTTTTAATAAATCATGGGAGGATGGTGTGGTACCCGAGGACTGGAGGAAGGCGGATGTGATTCCCCTTCACAAAAGTGGGTCCAAGACAGAGGCAGGAAACTACCGACCTGTCAGTCTGACCTCTGTGGTAGGGAAAGTGATGGAGTCACTTCTGAAGAAAAGAATAGTCGAGTACCTAGAGGCCAGTGGAGCACAGGACCCAAGGCAGCATGGGTTCACAGCGGAAGGTCATGTCAGACGAATCTAATAGATTTCTTTGACTGGGTGACCAAAGTAGTAGACCAGGAGGGGCTGTGGACATGGCCTACCTAGACTTTAGCAAGGCATTTGACACAGTCCCACACAAAGATTAATAGTCAAATTAACCAGCCTGGGAGTGGGACCCAGGGTGGTAGCCTGGTAAAACATTGGCTGGACAACAGGACACAGAAGGTAATTGTAAATGGAGTCCACTCTGAAGAAAGGGGGTTACTAGTGGGGTACCGCGGGGTTCAGTATTGGGTCCAGTCCTTTTAATGTCTTCATCAGTGACATTGCAGAGGGACTGGAAGGAAAATATGCCTTTTGCAGATGACACAAAGATCTGCAATAGGGTTGATACACAAGGAGGCGTGGAAAGGATGAAAAGGGACTTGGCAAGGTTGGAGGAATGGTCAGAAGTATGGCAGCTAGATTCAATGCAAAGAAGTGCAAAATAATGCACCTGGGAAACAAGAACCCAGGGAAGAATACACAATGGGTGGGGAGGTAGTAACAGCAACAAAAAGGAAAGGGACCTGAGGTAATCATATCAGATGACCTTAAGGTTAGCAAGCAATGGGAGAAGGCAGTAGGGAGGGCTGGGGTATACTGGGATGTATAGGAGAGGCATCATCAGCAGAAAACAGGAAGTTGTAATCCCTCTGTACAGACAGTTGGTGAGACCCCATCTGAGTACTGTGTCCAGTTCTGGAGACCCCATCTCCGCAAGGACATAGACAGGATAGAGGCAGTCCAGAGGAGGACAACTAAAATGGTGCAGGGTCTGCAAGAGAAGCCGTATGAGGAGATACTAAAGGAGCTTAATATAATACCCTTGAGGAAAGAAGGGAGAGGGGGGACATGATAGAAACTTTTAAGTACCTCAGTGGAATCAACAAAGTCCAAGAGGGTAGCATCTTTCAGAAAAGAGACTTGCAAGAACAAGGGACACAATTTAAAAATAGAAGGAGGGCGGTTCAGGGCAATGTGAGGAAGTATTATTTCACAGAGAGGGTAGTGGATGCATGGAACAGCCTTCCTGAGAAGGTTTGGGGTCTAAAAACTATGGGAGAATTCAAGACTGCATGGGACAGACATAAGACAATTCTTGTGGGAGGTAGGAAGAAATAGGCTGTTGGTTAACTAGGATCTGCGGCCTATCCTGTAGGTAGGGAAATGGGCAGACTAGATGGGCCTAGTGGTCCTTATCTGCCGTCAAAGTCTATGTTTCTATGTTTCAAGTATGTGGGTATTTTTCTAGACTTCTGCTTGACTTTCTCTGATCACATCACTTTTATTGGCAAACACAAAGAAACAGAAACTGGGTTTCACCTGTAGGCTCAAAAATATTACAACTGTGGATGTTTGCCTAGCCACCACTAGGGGTACATTGCTCCCTCTGTTAGATTATTGCTCTCCCATTTTCACTCATCTCCTCTAATAATATAGCAAGGCTGAACATGGTTTAAAATATCTGTAAGTTTGCATTGCTGACTTCATTCAGATCTCATTACTGTATCTATACCAAAGCCTACATTGGGCAAGTTCTTCCCCCATGCATGCCTGTATCTATTTATGGCTACCTGATAGATAAATCCCAATGGGAAGTAGATTATTTTCCTCTAACTGATCTCCTAAGGCCTAAACACTGCACTGTATTCTAAGGTCTGCTGCTCTGCAGCTTCTTGAGATACCTGATGTCTATACTGCTATGGCTTGAAGGCCTTTTCTGCTGCTGCTGCTCCCAGCCTCAGGAACAGCCCTCTCTTCTAACTTTCAATTTTCTGTACCAGGATACCCAAATAAGCAACCTCTACTTGTAATGCCTCCTTTGATCATGCACTTTGTTTACTTATGGTGGATGGTTTGAAAGTATGGGATTGGGTTTTATTATCTAAAATTAGTTAAGGGAGCTATATTAGGATGTATCGCCTGCAACAGACCCCAAGGCTCAGCTACTCCTTGTCCTTACTTAGGAACCTTCTACCCTTCCGTGACCCTCCCCCCACCCCCACCAGATGCTGCATACTGATGGTGCAGGAAAGTGAGGATCAGAAGGAGGAGTGGGGAGCAGTGAGCTGAGTTGAGTCTGATGGTGCACCCAGTAGGGGATACCTCATCATTTGGATGCATGGCAGTATGTGGCAGTGTGTGGGGTCAGGGTGCAGGATACAGACTCCTCCTCATATACCAACCTCTAGGGCATGAGGGGGAATTTCTCTAGGAAATCATGGCTTTCATTATGAACAGGGTGTTGGACACACCTAGATGGCTTATTCTTGGGGACTTCAATGCCTGGGTCAATGACAAAAAGTTTGCAATTTGGTCAAGATTTCCTCCAGGGCATGGAATCTCTGGACCTCGCACAAGTGATTACTTGTGCAACCCGTGAACACAGTCACATCTTGGACCTGGTATTCTCACTGGGGATTGAGATTGATAATCTCGAGATTGATCTGGTCACTTGGTCAGATCACTGCACTATCAGATTCAACTTCAGGCCCCCGTAATCCAGCCCCTGTGGAGATTGCTCAGTTTTGCCCATTGAGAGGGCTTTGGCTGGAAGGTCTTCTGGCTGAACTGGACATCTCTGAAGTATTGAAAGTGTGCGCTGAGGGATTGGAGGTAGGTGTGGCAGCATACCATGGCCATTGCGGAGGTCTTTGACCTTTTAGCACCAGTCCATGTACGCCGTTGGTGTCACATCTGGGCTTGCCATGGTTTGATGGCAAGCTAAGAGTAATGAAAACCAGGGGGAAAAGGTCGGAGCATTGTTGGAGGAGGTTCAGGCCCCTGGAGGAAAAACTGGTTCTGATGGCTCACTATGATGAATATCAGAAGGCAATCACTTGTAAGTAGGCAGATTTTCTGTCTAGGGAGATTGCTACTGGGATGAACCGACCAGCTCACCTCTTCTGGACTGTGGACAGGCTTTTATATCTGGCCTGTCTGGAGACTGTGAGAGCATTTTCACTCACGAAATGCAAGGAGTTTGCGTGGCTCTTCTCAGACAGGATATCCTCCATTAGGGCCGGGACCACCCCAAGTGGGCCATCACAGCCCAGCAGAGTGGAGCCTTGGAGTCAGGAACATGTTCAGTAGTCTTGGGAGAGTTTCAACTGGTGACAATAGAAGAGGTGTGTGGAGTGATCTCTGAGCTATTGCCAACATGCTGTAATCTGAATCCAGGCTCAACATGTCTACCAGTGAGCTGTGTTGGGCATCTGAGCCCAGTGTTCATTGAGATTGTCTGGTGCTCCTTGTCAGAGAAGGTGTTCCCAGTGACACTGAAAAGTGCATGGGGAAACCTCTTCTGAAAACACCATCACTGAACCTGGATGTCTTGGCGAACTATCGTCCTGTCTCTAACTTTCCCTTTTTGGGAAAGGATATTGAGAAGGTTGTTGTGCTGCAACTCAAGACACACCCCACTGCCTTTGACATCTATGAGCTTTTCCAGTCTGGGTTTAAGTGTAAGCACAGCATACAGACTGCACTAGTTAGAGTGCACAGTGACCTACTCAGGGTGAGAGTGCAGGCAAGGAATACGGGCAGACTAGATGGGCCTAGTGGTCCTTATCTGCTGTCAACTACTATGTTACTATGAGAGATAGAGGAGAATGGTCAATTCTCATTCTCCTTGATCTCTTATCAGCATTTGACACTGTGGACCATGGGCTGTTACTGGACAGGGAGTATGTAGGACTCACTGGCAAGACTTCCAGTGATGTCATGGATAGTTAGGCAGCTAAAGATCTCATTTTTATTCAAATCAACAATTAAGCTAAGCCATTCCATATAACCCAGAGGCTCTAAATCTTTCCAATGAAGCACTATTGATTTTTTAGCCACCAGAAGACCAAGATTGATAAGGCTAACTTGAGATTCTAATCCAGCTTCTGGTGTACATAATCCAAACAAGACAACCCCTGGGTCAAAGGGAAAATCTGCCTAGGATTTTCCCAAAGAGAGTGAAAATGTTTTGCCAAAAATCATTTAATACACCACAAGATGTCAACATATGCTCCAGTGTTCTTTTTTCCACCAGACACCTTTGACACATCTGTGATATATTAGCATTCATCTTATTCAATCTAACTCAAGTTAGATATGTCCTATGTAACACATTTATATTTATTTATATATATATATTTGCTTAAGTCTTTTATTTTTTTTTTTTAATTCCGGAAGGTTGACAATTTTCTGCAACTCAAGATCAGAAATTATAGAAGCTTTTTCCTTATCCTAAGCCTTCTCGATATTTAAAAGGGATGAACCGGTTATGTTTTGATTAAGAAATTTGTAGATTTCTGCCACTATATGTTTGATACAGTATGCTTGAATTGGAAAAAAAGTCTTCCAACTTAGAAAGTAATGGGATCTGAAAGTTTCCATTTCTTTTATACACAAAATGTTTCACTTGTAGATAGGGGAATACTGCATTATCAGATAGATTAAATTTCTTCTGCAAATCATCGAAGGATAAGAAAGTCTGTGTATCAAAAAAATCAGATAACTTGCAAATTCCTCTTCCAATAATTCTGTTTTAACTGATCCTTTTTTTAATGATGGAGGAAAATGCACCATTGTCAATAAGAGGGGTAAACCTTGGCATAGAATTTGCTTCCCCTAATAATTTTTTGTTAAATTTCAGATTTGATTGGTTACTTTAGTAGCATGAACTACAGTACTATATTGACCTGGAGTGTTCAGATTTACTGCTAGTGTTTGAACTAGGCTTGAAAATGAGGTTCTTACTCATTCTACATAAAAACAAGCAAGATCAATGGGATCTTTACTAAACCAGTAATGGAAACTTTCCAACTGAGCAGCTAGAAAGTAAAGTCAAACTTTAAGTAAAGCCAAGCCTCCTTTATCTTTAGGTAACTGTAATTTTAAGTATGCAATTCTTGGTGTCTTTTTATTCCACAAAAATGTTCTTATCAGTTTGTCTAATGTAGAAAAAAGGATTTTGGAACCACAATGGGCAGGGCTTGAAATAAAAACTTTAACCTTGGCAAAATGTTCATTTTCACAATGTTTACACGCCCAAGGAGAACAAGTGGGAGGGTCTGCCATCTTTCTAGATCTTGCAGATTTCTTGCCAATACCAGAAGATAATTTAGAGAATACAAAAGCTCTTTATTTACTGTTAACTGTACTCCCAAATATCTCATATAAGGTTTTTGTAGTTTAGAGAGAGGATGGTTCTGTGGTAACTCATTGTTACCAGATGTAAAAATAGCTTTGCTCTTAGTCCAATTAATTTTGTACCCTGAATGTCTTCCAAACTCTTCAAAGAGTTGTAGTGTAATATAGTATTCCCTCTCAGGGTCACCCAAGAACAGCAAAATGTCATCTGCATACAGAGACAACATGAGGAGTTGATTACCAATTTAAACTCCCCTAAATCAGGATGGTCTCTAATTCTGTTTGCCAAAGGTCCCCCAAAAAATAGCAAAATGAAGAGGGGATGGGGACAACTTTGTCTTGTACCCCAAGTCAAATTAAAATAATCAGAAATATTATGATTGGATTTCACAGTGGCTCTGGGGTAGAAGTAAATAATTTTAATCCAGTCTAGGTACCTTCTCTTGATGCCGAAGGCCAGCAAGAGTTGAAATAAAAATGGCCGATGAACTCTGTCAAAGGCCTTTTCAGCATCGAAGGAAAGCACCACCAAGCTAGAGTTCTGTATCGAGTCCATCAAATTCAAAATCCTTCTAATATTATGATGTAATCTCCTTCCCTCGATGAAGCCAGTTTGGTCATTATGAGTAATTTTTGGAGTAATAACTGCCAACCTGTTAGCCATAATTTTTGAAAATATTTTGTAATCAGTGTTCAATGAAGAAATTGGTCTATAGGATTTACAGTGTTCTGGTGGTTTATCTTTTTTCAATAATAGAGAAATATTGGCCTCACTGAAGGAAGGGGAAGGGCTTGAGATCCCTGAAAATGCTGAAATAATTGAAGCAAGACAGTAGCCAGGACCTCTTCAAATTTTTTATAAAATTCAGCTGTGAAGCCATGTGGCCCTGGCAATTTTCCATTAGGCAAATCCAAAATTATCTTCATAATTTGATCAAGACATATATCTCTATTAAGAAAATCCTTGCTAGAATCTACAGTTTGAGTAAATTGCATTTTACTGATATAATTTTGTATCTTGGCCGTAGAGAGACAGAGCTATCAGCTTGATATAAATCCAAATAGAATTTTTCTAATTATTTATTGCTATCTAAAGGGTTAGTAATCATTTGCCCCTCAAATGTTCGTACTTTATTGATTCAGTTTTGATTTTCTTCTACTTTTAGTTGGTATGCTAGATACTTACTGGGTGTGTCAGCATAGAAGTAATCATTTGCTCTGGATCTGTACATTTGTTTTTCAACCTTTTCATGCAAGAGTTTCTCTTTGTTTTCTTTAAGATGAAGTACCTTGAGCTTATCCTCTTCTTTTCCTGTTTGAGCATTTACAGTTTCTGCCCCAATGAGTTCTCTTTTGATGCTATCTATAGTTTCTTTATATTTTTTATTTTTGTTACTTTCATAAGATATAAATACAACCTCTTTAATAAATTTTTTTAAGTTCCCAGATAGATGTCCAAGAAAACTCTTGAAAATTATTTCTCAATAAAATTAGATTAGTTTCCTCAATAAGCATATTCACTAACTGTTGCTCCTGTAATAATAAATTATTAAATCTCCATCTCTTAAAGTTTGCTCTATCTGTCTGAGAAATGTACAATTCCATATGACAGGAAGCATGGTCTGATACTAAAATCGAGTTATATCTTACAAAATCCACTTTCTATAATAAGGTATTAGATACTAGGAAAAAAATCAGTTCTAGAGAGTGTACTCTGAACAATGTGAGTATTTAGATATAGTTGGATATAAGAACCTATATGGATCTAGCAATGCTAAGTCATTGGCATAGTTGTTTATTAAGTAAACAGTTTTTCTTTCTGGGGCTGATTGTGCTCTGTCAGAAGCACCAAGTTTCCCTGGCAGTGTGATTGTGCTCTGTCAGAAGCACCAAGTTTCCCTGGCAGTGAAAATGCTGACCTCCCTCACAGAGACGGCACAATAACACAATACAGGTATTGTGTCGCCTCTTGACTCATTGTTTTCTGTGGGGAGCTGTGTCACCCACACCCCATGCGGGGGGTTCTGCCACCCACACCCCCTGACTCTAAGATTCCAACTCCAGGTCGGAGTTGGTCCAGAGAGGGGGTGGAACAGTAGGGGAAGGTGAAACAAGGAAAATGGACCATTACCGCGAATGTCACTGTAATGGTTCTTTTCCTTGTTTCGTCATCAAGGTGTCGATGAAAAGGGGTGATACATGCTCTGTCCAGTGTTGACAGTGCCACATTAAAGTCTCCTTCAATGATTATTGGATGCTTAATAGTCACTATTTGCAAAAAGATATTAGTGAAAAAAGAAAGATCCTCCTCATTTGTTGCATAAATACTGAAAAAGGTTAACTTGAGTTTGTTCTAGCTGGGCCCTTGCACTCACCCATCTTCCATCTGGATCAATAAATGAGTTGAGTATTTGTGGTTTTAAATATTTCTTAATAAAAATGTCCGCTCCTCTGGCATTGCCAGCATAATTAGTAGAGACCCCTATTGCCTGGAATAGGTTCAAAAAGTAAACCATGTCCTTTTTCTCAAAATGCATTTCCTATAGTAATACACAGTCCACTTTTTTATTATTAATGTAATTAATAATTTTTCAGATTTTCACTTTCTCTTTGACACCGTTTAAGTTCCAAATCATTACTCTAAGTTTGTGCATCATAGCCAATTATTTTTTCCTAAATTTACCCAAGGCAGTTTCTAGATAATGCCTTCAAATTCAAATTTGAGCAGCATGACAGTTGAATATTTAGATAAGATAAATATTATCAGTATGGCTAAAATATATCTTTTATACCAAAAATACCCATGCTTTTTTGTTGAAATTTTAGCTTTATGAAGATTGTCTCTGAGGCTTTTTTCCCCTCTCTGAGAATCAGTTATCCCCTTTTCACTTAACTCATCTTTGGTCAAATTCTCAGGAACCCTCACACCCCCCCCACTTGCTGTGAGTGCCTAAGCATCAACGCCACACCCCCTCAAAAAATAGACTTACTTTTCTAACTGTGTGAAAGCTGAAATTAAGTGGGCCATCCCAACTATGACCGTGGAGCAATAATGGGTGTAAAAATGCCCAAGGCTTTTTAGGCAGGAGTAGTCAGAAGTCATTGATACAGTGGGGAAAATATCTCCAGGAATTCAATGGAGACACCCTGGGGAGGTTCAGACAAAACAATGCTATGCTTCAATGTCATCCGAGGGACACAACTTTCTAAGTTTAATGTCTTTTAAGTTGTTTGTGTCTTGTTGCTGTGCTGGACCTGTGCCAGATCCTCCAGTTTTGATAGTTTGCAAGGCATCCAGCCATCACTGCTCCTGTCACTGCATCTCTTCTTTGCTGCTCTTGTCACTGTATCTCTTCTTTTCTCTGTGCCTCTAAATGTTGAATCTCTTTTTCTCTCTGCTTCTCTATCTCATTTTGTTGTATAACCCACCATTTGAGAAAGGCAGTCAGGCTTTCAGGTTCTGTCACTGCCTGTTCTTCTTTTTCCATCACTTTTGTTGGCTGTACAGTCTCAACTTGGAATTCTGTCTGTGCTAGTTTGGCTGCCATATTTCTGGTAATCACTCCTGGGCTTTCTGTTGCATAATCCATACATTTCTGCTATGCTTCCTTGGTACCAGGTCTAGTACACACACACACAAAACTCCCTGCTTAGAGTATGCACAACGTAAATCCCATTTAGTCTGATGCCATCTGTCATCAAGGCACAAGTCAGGAAGCATAGGAAAACCAGGAGCAGTTATACAATTTGCATGTAGCATTTTATTATTATCAAGAACAGTAAAATAAAAAATAAAAAATTGTTTAGTATAACTATTTACAAAGGCAGTGCACACAGATAAAACAAAGTCCTTCATCTGAGGGTATCTCTAATTCCAAGTTTTGGTCTCTCTAGCAAAAATATTGCTGCTCTTTTTATAACAACTCTTTGCCTGACAATTAACTTCTTCATCCTGAGCTTGTTAAGGAGACATCCTGTTTCTCACAGAACACATCAGAACATTGTCAATTTATTTGCAGAGCAGGCTTGCAAATAGAACAGTGTCCCAAGCTGGCCTCTTGCTGGCAGCTCTGCAAAACGGTTTATAAACCAGCCTGAGAGGTGCTCAAACTGTATCTCAGGTTAACCACTTAAATTCCAAATAGGTTTTTGCAATCATTTCAACAGTATAACTATATACATTTTAAACCAAAGGATCCTAGTTTCACATTAAAGATTCACAAATATTTATATAACCACAGATATGCAAGGGGGAAGAAAAGACAGAAACAGCAAGTGAAGGCAGAAAGATAGCAAGAGTCAGAAAATCACGAGACCGTCAGAGTGATCAGTTCCTAGGTCTCACAAGAACATTTGGTTGCACAACCAGACAAACAAGAGACAGAAAATGAGAGCTTAAAACAGATCCTTGCATTTAACTCTTTCTGCATAACAAATGGGACAGGGCCTTATTCAACCCTGTCACAGACTGGAGTTAAGATGATGTGTTTGCTACAGTTAACAAGTTGCTTAGTTAATTAAAATAGAGACCACGGATACATTTATAAATTAGTGAGACCCATTTAGACCAAGGCAGTTACAGTTGTGATATAGCAGTCCAAGTTTTTGGTGCATTCTGCTTACAGCGCATGTAATGTGGTCATCAAACAATAGCTTTTGATCTAGCCAGGTACCAAGATATTTGAAGGGGTAGAAGCATTTTCCAAAAGGTGGTCCTGTAGCAGGTGTGATGTTTAGTGAATTGTTAAGTGATGGTTTCCTGGTAAAAAGCATCCCGGTTTTTGTGGTATTTAGTAGCAATTCATGTATGCACATCCAGTTCTGGGTCTTTTCAAATATTGATTGCAAGGAGATGTTGAGCTCTGTGATGGTCTTAGCCTTAGTGTAGATGACTGTGTCAACATTGTAGAGGTATATGTAGGCATTAGCATTCTTGCAGATGTTCAGAAGTTTGTTGAACATGCCGAAAAGTAAGGTCACAGAATGGAGCCTTGAGGGAACCATAGGTTGAATGCTTTGGGAGAGGAGAATGAACCATTGATCTTAATTACTTTGGACCTGTCCAACAAGCAGCTTTCAACTCAGGATACTACATTGTGTGTCAACCCTTGGTGGTGTAACTTGTATAAACTGATGATGCTGAATGCCTTCAATGAAGATTGCACCAGCAGAGTATCCATTATCGGTTGCAAGTGACTGGTCATTCAGTACCTTCTGCAGTGCTGTTCTGGTTGAGTGGTTGGGTCTGAAACTGGACCAGGTTGGTGAGAATATCTTTTTGTCAAGTAGGTGTGTCATTTGATTAGCAAGGAACAGATTCTTTCAACAAAAGTTGCCTCCAGGGCAGCCCTGCCTCAGAGGCAGCACTTCAATATTGCACTTATTTTTTCTCACATTTATGTCCCTTTTTGTAGAAACTGTGCAACGCACGTTCATACCACCATAATTTCTTGGAATTTTTTCACCAGATTTGCAACATGGGTTTTTTGGGTCCCCACCTCATGAACAGTGGCACTGTTGTTTTGTTAATCAGTTCCAAAAGGTGATTCTGCACAGTGACCATGAAATCACCTTTCAGGACTGAGCAACAAAATAACAGTGACATGTTCATGAGATGGGTCCAAGAACCTCATGTTGAAAATCTGGGGCCATAATTCTAAAAATGGCTGAGATATCAACCTAAGTTGAAACCCCTCTTTGACTCCCCTTATACAGCGCTTACCCAATTCCTCAGTTCGCAGTTCACTTTGAAGAGTGCAGATGTGTTCCAGTCCAGAGAATATTGCTGCTCCCGACCTCCAGAGGGTAAGTATGGATGAGGGGGGTGCAGGGAGGTGGGTGATCAGTGGGAGGGGTAACTGGGGAGATGACAGTGGACCGTTTTCTTTTTTACAGGTAAAAAAATAAAAAAAACAGAAAGATGCCAGGGGACAGTTTTCTTTCTTTCATGGGTTTAAAAAAAATACATTTTGGCACACTGGGGTGGGCTTCCAGTGTGCCACAATAGTGGTGGAGGGCATGCCAATGTGAGGATTGGGTACCCCGCTGTTGGCAGATTACAGACGGATTTTGGGGGGGGTGCATCCGACACTGGGAGTGCGCATTGCTGTGTCAGAAACATTTTGGCACATTGGGGTGGGTTCCCAGGGTGTCACATTAATGGAGAGAAGGGGGATACATGCTGACATGGGGATTGGGCACCCCGATGTTGACTTTCCTTGGAGTGCGTGGTGGGCAGCTGGAGCCATGGCTCATTGCTTATTTCACCAGGAAAGGCACCCAGAACAAACAGGTTGTTGGTGGAGAAAGGGCCAGGGACATAGTGCTGGGAGGCAGGAGCTGACAAGGTTGCGAGAGAGGGGGAAGTGCCACTGCAGTAACAAAACTGTTTGACTCTCTTTGAAGCTGCTGTCATTGGCAGCTTCCCCCTTGATTGGTGGCTGAGGGGCACACCCAGTAAAGCTTCCACTGCATTGGCCACAACACTGACACACCTCTAAAATGTGGTACTGGTGCAAGATGTTTCTTGCACATGCACTGTACGCAAGCGCATAAGAAGACATAAAAAGGTGAAAAGGGGTATGTAGAAAACTATAGACCTATAAGCCTGACATGTGTAGTGGGTACATTACTTGAGAGTATTATAAAAGATAGATTAAACTTATCATTTCATAATTCTGACAGTGAACAGCAAGGATTTGAAAAAGGGAGAAGTTGTACAGCTAACCTCCTTTGCTTCTATAAGAATATTAGCCAGAGTTTGGATAATAATACCTCCTGTGATGTTATGTACTTAGACTATGCTAAAGCGTTCAAACTTACTTCACAGTGGGCTGAAATAAACTAGAACATGCAAAAAATAATCCAGCCATAGTAAGAAAGATTATGGAATGGCTGCGCAGTAGATGACAGGTGGTAGCTGTTAATTGGTACCTTTGTGGTGAGGGGGAGGTCACAAGCAGTGTTTCCAGGGCTCGGTCCTGGCACTAGTCCTATTCCAGGTATTCATAACTGATCTCACATCACAGTTGAATTGTTGGGTAATTAAATACGCTGATGATACAAAGATTGGTGGACCAGGTAAGACCATATATGATTCCGAATTAATACAGCAAGATCTAGCTGAAATAACTTGTTGGGTACCTACCTGGCATATGAAACTAAACATGAAAAAGTGTAAAGTATTGCACATGGGAAGGGGTAACTTGATGCGTAACTATACTTTGAATGGTACACCACTGGAAAAGACCCTTAACAAAAAAAGACCTGGGAATCCACATATCTGGTGACCTGAGCTTTACTAAACAAACTACTAAAGCATCATTAAAAGCAAATAAAATAGTAAGGATGATAAAAAAAAACATTATGTCTAGAGAAAGTGAGATCTTGGTGCCCTTATACAGAACTTATGTAAGACCCTACCTTGAATACATGTCACAAGTGTGGAATGCATACAAAAAGGGTGATAGAAACAAACCTGAGAAAATACAAAGGAGATACACTAAAATGGTTAAAGGGTGTACAGACAGGGAGTATAACGCGCGTCTAACTTCACTTGACCTAATGCCCCTGGAAATTAGGCATGCAAGGGGGGGATGTTTTCCTCTTGTACAATATCATACAAGTTCCATCATTAATGGTAGAACTAGACATTGAATTCAAACCAGGGAATATGGAAACTCGAGAACATCCACTCCAGATTAGGGGAAAACATTTCAGAGCAGAAAAAAGAAAGTTTTTCTATACTTTGAGAGTGGTTAATGTATGGAATTCATGTCCAACTGAAGTTGTCATCAGTAAATCCAAATTAGAATTTAAGAAAAAGTTATACACTTTAATACTTTCAGGTGGTACCATGAAGTATGTTTGTTGAAATCGGTATTGGAGCAATTATGGTGCCAATGCCTTTATGCTCCTGACACTTCCTAGTATGATTCCTAGTACAAGGTCATATATCTTTGTTAATACAGGGACAAGCTTGTCTAGTCAAATATTCTGGAGGGGTCTAGTTAGCCTATTACCCTATCTGAATTTTGTGTTGGGGCCTCTACTACCGCAGGTTGGCTCCGTCAACTGACCATTCCCTATTCAATCTTAAGATCTATCTGACCCACAGCTCTGAGTTTTTCTCAGTGTCAGTCTGAGTTTTATCATATCTTCCATTCTGTAGATGTCATCCACTCTCTTAACTCAGGAATCAAAAGATGAGAGGGTGTCTTTAAGCCAATTAACCATGATTTTCTTCTGAGCGGTGGTGCAGGGGGACCTGAGGAGAAATTACTGGTTTATGATTCACAATCTGCAGCAGCTTCACTCCCAGAACCAATGTTCTGAAATCTTAGAGGATTGTGCATAACTCTGCATAGACTTCGGGCCAGAAGGGGGCTATCCTGGGAGGTTTTACCATGCCGCAGCAACACCACCCACGGAGACATCTCCGACAGTGACAGCCACGTGCCAAGTGTCAGCAATGCAGTGTCAGGGATGCCTCTGTGTTTCCATCAGGGGGCTATGCCCCTGAACACCCCATGTGGAGATCTCCACCTGCCACACACCCCGGTCTCTAGGATTGTAACTCTGAGTTGGAGTTGGACCGGGGGGGTGATACAACCTTCGAGGCAGTCTCAGTGTCTGGCAGAGACCATCACAGCGACGTGCGGATTTTGCCTAAATCCTGTCGCTGTGATGGTCTTTGCAGTCGGGGTGTCGCTGCAGCGTCGGTATACCATCCTGGGACAGGCCCAGAAAATATGGTAGTGAAAATCCACCTGGCCACAGCCTCTTCAGCATAAATTTGTGCTTCTTGGTTGAAAATGCAGCGTTATTGTGGGTGTGTGAAAATACCAGGCCATACACTTTCATTGAAATTCTCTCCAACCTGGAGAAGCTGTCACCTTCCAGCTGCTTTCCCATGTCTTAGCCCACCCTACTTATTAGGGCTTGATACCTCATTAGCGACATCCTGTTCCATTTATGAAAGCCTGGGTCAGTACAAGGAGGCAGAAAGTCCTGATCCCCAGTGAGTGTAGTAGGGGGCCCAACCTCATTCAGATTATTTGATAGGCTCCTGGCCTTCACAAAGATTTTCAAATTATGTTTGGTCCAAGGATTTGTAATTTCTGATCAAAGCTGAGAAGAGAATCTAACATGAGGAAGAGCAAAGAGTGGTACAGAGTGGTATTACTGTGCCTCAATCTCCCACTAACCTGTATCATCCCTTTGCTTAATCCAAGTGACTATTGGAGCCAGCTGTGCTGCACTGTAATATAGCCTTAGATCTGGTATGGCTAAACTCCTTTTCCTCCTAGGTAGGGATGGCAGTCTCCTGCTTACCCTATGTCTTCCTTTGGCCCATACAAAAGAAAGGCAGAGCTTCTAGACCTGCTTCCAGTATGATTCTGGTATGCCTATGGGCAGTGCCTGGGAAAGAAATAAAATGTGAGCATGATATTCATTTTCAAGGATGCAATTCTGCCCCCCTAGTAAGAGGGGCAGCACGGACCATCAGACTATGTCTATCTTGATTCACCCAGTAGTCTATCATAATTGAGATGAAATATTAAGTGATATCATGACCCCCTAAATATCTAACCATATTGTTTGGCTCCCATTTAAAAGGGAAATTTGCCCTGAGCTCTTTTGCTGATGTGCCTCCTGAAGTGATAGCCTCAGACTTAGCCAAATTAATTTTTATACCCTGAGATCTCACCGTATTTTTCAAATTTGTTCCATGAGAATGGGATGGATGTCTCCAGGGACATAATGTAAAACAATGAATCATCCACATAGAGAGATATCTTGTAGCATCGATCCCCTGTACTGATGCCTTTAATTTCTCTATTTTTGCAGATTGCTGTGTCCAGGTGTTCAATGCACAGTGCAAAGAGCATGGATAAGAGGGGAAACCTCTGTCTCA
The DNA here is from genome assembly GCA_016271365.2 of Neoceratodus forsteri. Classification (NCBI taxonomy): domain Eukaryota; kingdom Metazoa; phylum Chordata; order Ceratodontiformes; family Ceratodontidae; genus Neoceratodus; species Neoceratodus forsteri. The sequence goes on along the minus strand of CM057450.1, from coordinate 1,587,511 downwards.
TCCCTCTTGTCAAACAGAATCTCTCTGCTAGTAACCTGTTAACCTTTAGTGTGGCGTCTGGCACGGAATATAGGGTTCCTATACTGTTTCAGATGGTCCCAGGCCCATCTCCTCCAGTGTTCTATGTAGGAGTTTCCAGTCCTCAGTCAGTTTCTCAGTCAAATGCCTTTTCAGCATCCATAAATATGGCTAAAGCTGGCTGCGGGAATTTTTGATGCCACAAAATTAAATTGAGCATGCACTGTACATTATCATGAATCAGTCTACCATTTATAAAACTTGTTTGACTCAAGTGGACCAGAGCCCCCACAGAGCCTTGTAGTCTGTTTGCTAGGATCAAAGTGACATTTTTTTGATCTACATTATAAGGAGAGAGAGATGGGCCTATAGGAGCTGCAACGTGTCAGGTCTTTGCCTTCGTTTGGGATGATGGAGATCTGAGCATATTGCCAGGTTGGGGCGGGGCTCCCTTTCATCCCGCACCGCTCCAAAAACCATGAACATATGTGGGAGTAACTCCTCTTGGAAGGGCTTGTAAAATTCAGGGGCCAGGCCATCTGGGCTGGGGGCCTTCCTGTCTTGAGGCCACTCAGCACTGCTTGTATTTATTCTATTGTAATGGGGGCATCCAGCGCTTCTGCATGTTCATCCTTTAGTTTCTTTAGTTTGAACCAGGCAAAGAAAGCATCAAGTTTTTCTTGGTAGTTAATCACACTATCTTCTGAATATAGCTTTTTACAGAAAGTTGTGAATTATTGTGCTATTTTATAGGGGTTAGATATATACAGTAGAACCTTGATTATCCAAACCTAATGGGAGACAGAGGATTTGTTTGGCTAATCGAGTGGTTCGGATAAGTGAAGTTCCATTGAAATCAATGGGGAAAGTGCCAAAAAAAAAAACAGACAACAGTAATTTTTTTTAAAGTGAAAATTAGTTTTATTTTAAGCTAAAATTATTTTTATTTGAATGACTAGAAATGAAAAAACATGCAAACCACAAAAGGATTTAAAAAAAATAGCCAGTGATTGCTTTTTGTTTTGGAGCTTCACTGCTTTAACTGTCTGTGCAGGAGCATGTGTAAGTAGTCACATTCCTGCTGACTCTCAAGCCAAAGGATGCATGTTTCAAATGCATTAGCTGCTTCTGAGGCTGTTGGAAGTGCGGGCATACTTTCATCCATCTCTTCCCCTTCATTTGCCATTTCAACTTTAGTTTGCTGTTCTGTAGTGATTGCACTGTTGTCTTCATCCATCAGTTCCCCATACGCTCCGTCTTCTGCATCAGCTTCAATCCACTCTGTATGATGTTCTTGTGGGATGTGATGCTGGTCTGCAAGTTGTATCAGTCTATCCATTGCTTCACCCTGCTGCTCTAAGTCAATTGCTGAAATAGCAGGCGAAAGCCCCACCGGGGCCTCGGAACCCCTCCTCCAGGATCAAGGAACCAGCCTCTGGACCAAAAGACGCCTCTGGGGTCCCTGCTTGACCAGCGGCCCCCACTGAAGACAAAAGCGCTCCTCCACTACGACTGTAGCCAGGGGCCGCACCGACCATACGCTACTCGAGGAAGGGAACCAGGAGCTCGGCCGCTCCCTGGTACCTTGTGCCGCTAAAGGCGCATAGCCCGCAAGGTACGTTTACTTGACCTCCCTCCTGCCGGCTCTCTCCTGCTGGGTTTGGAACTATACCTAGTACCATCCTCCACAGAAAGCGACTGTTCTCACTTTGTAATTTTGAATCTGGCTGCTATTTAGAACTCCCGGGGACGGTGAGCTCCGCCACTGTGGCTAAGTAATATAGCTCCCTGAAGACTCTTCCCGCCGGCGCTTCACGCCGGCTCCCCACCCTCCCCCCTTCTCACCCACCCTGGTCGACCCTTTAGCTTTATAGACACCAGGGGGTCATATGACTAAGTGTCTACTTTTCCATTGGCTCCTTATACTGCGCTTCCACTAGGGGTAGCTTCCTATCTCCTCAGTCTAACGGCTCTGTAATTTCTCTTGCCAAGCCCACCTTCCTGGGCTGTTCCACAGCGTCCCATCCCTCTCTTATGCTCAAGTCCAGGCCTACCAGTATCTTCACCCTATAACGTTTTGCCGCATTTCGCACTGTTCTGTTTCACTACTCCTTTTTTTATGCTCATATGACCAGCTCCACCTATACTAAAATGACCCCTCATCTAAGCATCTATCGCACAGGCTTGACTCTCTTATTCTGCCTGTGTCTCCTATATGGACTAAACAGTGTCTCCCTCTCTCTGCCTCTTGCCATTAACAATAAGGCACAATCGATCAATGACTTTAGTTTCTCTAATCTCCTCCTTTCACACTGTCACCCCTTACCTATTTTTCAGTATGTACTCCTGAAGAAAGGATGTACCTACCTGTCACTCCTGTTCTACCTACAGCATAGTGTTAAACGGAAGAAACATGACATATTTCCTATAAACTTGCCTAAGTTCCTAGCCCAAAGACTACTTCTGTTGGCTGGTGACATTGAATCAAACCCAGGTCCACAACAAAATATCCCATTAACAGCCACAACCAAAACAAATAAAGGCCTATTACTAGCCCATATGAATATTAGAAGTCTACTGGGGCACCTGACTGAACTTGAAGCCTGGGCAAGATTGGTTAACCCTGACATCCTGTGCCTTGACAGAAACATGGCTCAAACCTAATATCCTGGATGCACACTACACCTACCTGGGTATGCCATCATCGGCAGGATCGAAATGGTTCTAAGAGGGCAGGGTGTTGCAATCTTCTATAAAAATCACCTTCGAAAAGCGTTCCCAATCCTGGTCCCAATATGCTGTGAATTGCTACATGCAACACTGTCCCTAGGAGCAAAATACCTGCACATCCTGTGTGTGTACAACCCACCCACCGGCAGGCTGGACAGTCTCCAGATCTTACTCCAACATGTGTCACAAACTGTGAAAACGAATGAGTGTATCCTGTTAGGTGACGTTAATTTGAACTGGCTAGGACCTAATCACAGTAACCTTGTATCTCTGGTCCACAAATATAACTTTCACCAACTCATAACTGAATGCACGAGAATGACTAACATGCAGTCAGGAATGCTCTTGGACTGGATTCTCACCAATAGGCCTGACCATGTAACCAAATCAGCTGTACTAGCGGCCTCTCTGACAGACCACTCTCCCACGGTCTGTCACTGGCGCTCCTGCCCGCCACCTACTCCTCGACCCCGCCTTATCACCCTTACCAACTTTGCAGCGCTGGATGTACATGCATTTCTTTCTGACATCTCTAATATGGACTGGTCCAAAATTTTCCATGCAACTAGTGCTGAGGCCGCCCTGGATGCATTCCTCAACAGGTTTGGAGAGGTACAAAGGAGGCATGTACCAAAGATAAAGAGAAGGGTCAGGGGGCAACAAACAAGGTGGCTGGACAAAGATCTTCTACATAAGCTCAAAATCAGGGACAAACTCTGGAAACATTACAAAACCACTAGCCTGCCCTGTGATCATCTTATATACCAGCGACATAGAAATGACTGCAAGAAGCACATCAGGCTTGCAAAGAGCAGATATTGCCAGAACCTGTTAACCAGCTCCGCAAATGATCCTCGAAAATTTTGGAATCACATAAAAACCTTCCACGGAACCCCCCAATCAATCACCCCCTCGGAAATGATACTCCAAGGGGTCCACTGCAATGACTCTCTCACCATTGCCAATGCTTTCAATCAGCAATTATCGGTCCTATCTGCCATTACATCCTCTCTAAAATCTTTGCCAGTTGACTCCCAGACATACTCTTCCAAGATGAGTACCGATCCCCAACATGCCCCAAAAGGTTGTTCTATTTTAAAGCGGTTACTGGAAACCAAGTTCGCAAACTCCTGTCTGTCATATCTGATAGCACTAGCCCTGGCTCTGACACTCTGGAACCACGGCTTCTGAAAATGGCTGCTCATCTCATATCCCACCAACTTGCCAGGATCTTCATGCTATCTCTCTCCACAGGCACTGTCCCTGAGATTTGGAAGGCCGCCAGAATCACACCAGTTTTCAAGAAAGGGAGCAAAAATGACTTGTCAAACTATAGACCTATAGCCATACTTTCGGTACTTAGCAAAATTCTCGAGAAGATAGTAGCCACCCAGGTCACCCCGAATTTATTGACTCCTCCAATGCGCTCTGTGAAGCTCAACACGGCTTCAGGAAACACCACAGTACTACAACTGCGCTGTCAAAATTCACCTCGGATGTTCTCTCAAACATGGACAGTGGGCAGCTAACGGGGGCTGTGTTCATAGACCTCACAAAGGCCTTTGACCTCGTTGATCACCCACTGCTGCTCACCACCCTCAGGAACCTGGGCTTCTCATCCCCAGTAATAACTTGGTTCAGTAGCTACCTCACCAATAGGTCTCAAGCAGTAAAACTTAACTCGGCCATCTCTGACAGTGCCACGATCAACATTGGTGTGCCACAGGGCTCTATATTCGGTCCTCTCCTCTTCTCACTATTTATTAACAACCTGCCCAACATAATAACATAAGGCAACTCACTACTTTATGCTGATGATCTAGTAATCTATGCTCACTCTGACAACATCTCCCACCTGAACGCCACTCTGTCATCAACTTTCCACCTGGCACAGCACTGGCTAGGTGCACATCGCCCTTGTACTCAATGCGAGCAAAACTAAGGCCATGCTCTTTGGATCACATCATAAGCTTAGAACCTGCACATCTCCACTTAACATTCCTGACATTAACGGAACCCCCCTTGAGACTGTAAGTTCTTTCCGCTATCTTGGAATACAGCTTGACCAAAACCTTGACCTGAAGCAACATATCCAAGAGTCTTGTAAAAATGTCAACTGTAAGCTGGGGGCTGCCTACAGGACAAATCACATGCTCACTCCAACTGCCAAACTTGCCATTGCCAGGAGATCCTATTACCTACTCTGTCCTACTGTGCTCCCATCCTCACAATGGCAAACAAAACTGTTCTGCAGAAATGGGACATCACCTTCAATAATGTCTGTAGGTATGCAGCTAAAGCTCCGCGCCTAACGCACCACTGCCAGCTCTATAAAGAGCAAGGCTGGCTATCCCCATCCTCCACTAGACAATATTACCTCTGCTGCCTCTCAGACTCCATAATTAGAGTGGCGAAACCAACCACATTATCTGAACTGCTTCGACCTGTGATACCATCGCGTGAGCTGAGGTCATCAGACAAGTCTTTTTTATCAGTTCCCCTCTGCCGTACTTCAAAGGGCACTGGCGCTTTCAGGCATGCTGCCCCTCACTCTTGTAACTTGCTGCCTACGGACCTGAGAAGTGCTCCATCACACCTAGCTTCAAGCGTGGACTACGCCTCACCTCAACTCTATGGACCAATGCACTTGCTTTGACCCTACTTAAACTCTGGAACTACCTAAGACAATCCTCCCCTTTCTTCCTATATATTCATTAGCCTACCTCCCTCTAATGCTCTGTTGTTATTTACAAATATTTGTTTTCTCTGCCTGCCTGCACTTTAATAAAATGTGTACAAATCTGCCTGCACTTTATGAAATGTTTAGAAAGTATTCTGTATGGCTACTCTATCCTGATCATGCCGCTAAAAATTGTCTCAGTTCTTGCCTAATTACTTTAATTCTATGTATAGTATCCTGCTTTGATATTACTATGCTGTATGTCTAAAATCGTTCCTCTCTCTGACTCTATGTATAAATTAGCAATAATCCTGCTATTGTTTTGATACTCTTTTCATCCTACTGTGTTGCACTAAAACATATGTTTTACTTATTGTAAGTGGGTACTGGTCCTTCCTGTTCCCTCTCCACTCCCGCTTGCTCCTCTACCCCTCTGAGCCCTGCCGGGTTTCGGTTCCATAGCCCCGGGTCTTTTTTGCTCCTTTTCCCGCTAAAGCCGTAATTAGCCGTGGTTGCCGTGGCGCCTTCAGGCTGGCTGCTTCCCCGCTTTCAGTTCCATAACTCTACGGGTCTTTTCGCCCTTCCTGCTCATGCCGCACTTTGCCCTAAAGCACACACACACACACCTACCCCCCGTTTTTCCACTGGGTCCTTGTTTTGCCCACCGCTAAGCCGTCTTCGCCGTAATTTTTCCTGCTCATTTTTCTGCCAAGCCCTTCACCCCTCATCAGTGTCTCACACCCTCCCTGCCTGCTTAATCTCCCCCTCACCTCCCCTTCCCTCTCCTTTCCTTCCCCCTCCCATCTAAATATGTGCTCCCCCAGTACCCTCTGCCCTCTGCCCTTTGCAATTGTATGCCTGTACTTGTACCAATGTACCTTTGCCTGTATTGTGTATACCTAAACTGTCCTGTCTTGTACTGTAACTGTGTCTCCCGGGTCGTGCCTGAAAATAGTCACCTGTTGGCTAGTGCACCTACCCGGTTAACAAAAACTAAATAAATAAATAAAAAGCACTTGAGAGCAGCTTCAACATTTAATGATGGCATCAGCTCGAACCTCTGCCCAAGACTCAGATAGGATGTAGCAAGCAACTTTGATTGTGACCCATTTAATAACATCTGATAGAGGCAAAGTGTCATTCTCTTCACAGAGGACAGTGTTTAACTGTTTACCCTTGTAAATTTTTTTCAGGGTTGCCCGGATTCCCTGATCAATGGGTTGGAGCTTGGCTGTAGAGTTTGGGGGACGAAAAATGCAATGGACGCTGTGGTCAGCAGTTGTTAGGTTTTCACTGCCCAGGTGTGCTCCCGCATTGTCAAATAGCAGAATAGTTTTCTGTGGGAGCCCCACACTGCGTAAATGCAAGCACACGGCAGGCAAAGTCAGAAAAAAAACAAGATTTAAAAATTGCTGCATTCATCCTTGCACTTGACTGCACAGACAGGGTGTTCATATTTACGTGCTTGAAGCACCTTGGCCTCAGGGATTTCCCTATTACTGTACTAACAGTTTTAGCTTATGGCCTCCCATTGCATTACAGCAACCAAGAATTGTAAGCCTTTCCTTACTTTGTTTTTTTTTTGTGTGTGTCTTGGAGCAAACTTTTCTAATGAGCTGGCAAGTGTTTTTTCTGACAGGAGTTTCCAATGGCAGTCAGTCTCATCAGCGTTGTAGATTTGCTCCGGGACAAGACCTTCGTTTTTAATAAGGGCAGACTGGCGGTCTCTGAAGGGGGGCTATGGAATCATTGGCTGCAGACAGAAGCTCATCTGCAATTGACAATTGCCGAATTCCATGCTGCGCTTTGAAGCGCTGAAGCCAGCCCTCAGTCACAGTGAATGTATCATCCTCACCATTCAAGTTGCGATGAAACTGCATCACTTTGTACTTCAGGATAGGGCCAGATATTGGTGTGCCTCTAACTCTAACTCTATTTTGCACAAACCATAGGTTCAGTGACCTATCAAGTTGTTCGTCTTTACAGGATTTCATGGTCTCGCATTTGTCCGGAGCAGATGTTGTCCATTGTTGCCACATAGGCGCATAGCTTGTCCCACTCCTTCTAAAGATCGGACACTGTGAATTTTCTGATCCCAAACCGCTTCGAAACAATGACAGCCTTCTCGCCACTATCAAGGCAGTCCAAAATCCAAATCTTTTGGGCAATATCCAGGACACATCGTTTTCTTTTCCTGTCGCCCATTTGTGAGGTTCAACAAGCAATGTCAGTCCAGGTACTGTGAATGAATGAATGAACTGACTAAGAGAGCCCCAACACCCAGTATCCCAACGCCATTTTCCCGACACACAAAATCCTGACAGCTGCCCCCCACACCCTCTTTACTTAATATAACAAACTCCACCGTAGGCATAATTCCGATGTCGGGATATCGTGTGTCAGGAATGTAGCGTTGGGCTTCCAGGTGTCAGGCTTTTCTGTTTCAGTAAAATGAAAGTATATTGGTCAGGGTATACGGGAGGTGGGTGTAGTATCAGACCTGCCAGTTGATGTGATTGTGGGGAATTACTTTGATAGCAGGGCCAATATTGTGTGTGTGTCACTATCCATAGCAAGGCAAGGGAACAGGTTCCTGAGGATGTAGAGGGGGGCTGTGCAAGAGGAAGCAACCCCTAACTCAGTAAGAGGGGAAATTGTAGCTGAAGGATGAGTTCTGAGAGCAACAGTTCTGAGCCACAGCTACAAAGGAGAGTCCAGCCATGGTGTACTCTCCCACAGGGGAAGGTGTTTTGAGGAAGGTCAGGCATGCAGAGCTGGGGAGAGCTCAGTAAGCTGATCCAGCCCTCCAGAGATGAAGGGAGTTTGCCACCAGTGCTGAAGGTGACACTCAGAGTTCTGAAAAAAGGAGGTGTACTGGGAAAATAGGCTCCTGTACTATGAGTGGGTTCCTAAGGGAGGACCAAAGGAAGGAGTACTCCAGCAGATAGTGATTCCTAGGGAACACAGGAAGCATCTTCTGGCCTTAGCACATGGCATACCATTTTCTGGACACATAGGATCAGCCAAACAAAAAAGCATCTGACTAACAATTTTTACTGGCCCAGTATTTTTTTTTAATTACTCTTTTTGCCCCTTCACTCCACCACAGTGGTTCTCTTTAGGGTACCCTAGGCTGAGGTCTCCTAGTCCCTCCCAGGGTAACTCCCTTAAGGAGCCATCGGACCTACCTCCATCCTGCCATGGCATGCCCCCCAGGTGGGGAGGGAGGGGGTCCCAGGTATTCCCCCTCCCAGTCCATTATAGTCTGTGTCACGAGGTCCATGTGGTGCTCTACCAGGAGCCTGGTTATGGGATCTGGAGCAGCCCAATCCCTCCTACGACCACCGTGGTGGGGTATGTTTCCTGTTTTCTGGTTCCATCCCACAGGACGCTAGCAAACTAGGGAAGCCTAGGGGCGGAGCACGTCACAACATGCTGTTGCTCTGACTCCCGGCCAACGTCCTCCCACCCACTTACATGCTGTCCCACTACACCTCCACCTGTGGTCACCCAGGTGGCGGTAAAGTGGCAGGACAGGCATCCTACCCTCCCCAGAGAAGGAGAGCAGCCACTGGGTGGTCAATCCTTCTCCCTCCGCCTGGCCCTCCAGTAACCCGAGTCCGTTCCCAAACCCTGGTCACTGGCATCACAAGCAGTAGCTCTACCACTGCGCCAGCAGGCCAACACTGGCCCAGTATTTTTAAAGACATGGAATACTACTGCCAGACTTTTCCACAGTGCCAGAGAGTGGTAAAGGTTAGGGACAAGGCTTTAATTCCCCTGCCTATTATTGAAGAGCCATTTAGGCAAGTTGCCATGAACAGTGAGGGGCCACTTAGCACCACAAGTCACACCGGCAAGCGGTCCATCTTGGTGGTTGTAGATGACACCACAAGGTACCCAAAGACAGAGCCCTTGTCTTCCTTCAAGGCTGAGAAGGTGGCCAAGGAACTACTGGGGATATTTAGCTGGGTGGATTTTCCCCAGGAAACTCTGTCAGACCAAAGTGCCAACTTCATGTCTGGTTTAGTGACTAGTTTTTGGGAGAAGTGTGAAGTGAAGCAACTCAAGGCCTCCCCATACCATCCTCCACTGTTTCCCACTCCACCGCTTCCACAGGCAGTCTGTTCAAGGTGTCCACCACTCTTTCAGTGAAGCAGTACTTCCTCACATCCCTCTTAACTCCTCCCCCCCCCCCAACTTCATAGCATGCCCTCTGGTCCAGGTGCTTTTTCTCATTTGAAAGAGACTCTCCTCCTGCACCCTGTTCACCCCCGTGAGGTACCTGTAGGTCTCTATTGTGTCCCTTCTCACTCTCCTCTCTTATAGGGTATACATGTTGAGATCAGTCTCTCCTCATAGGGCTTTTGATGCAATCCCTGCACTACTTTGTTGCCCTTCTCTGTACTGCCTCTCCTTGTCTATGTTCATTCTAAGGTGCAGCCTCCTGAACTGGACACAATACTCCAGGTGAGGTTACGCCATCGCGTAATACAGTGGTAACACCACCTCCTTCCTCCTGCTGATTAAATTTCTCTCTATGCATCCCAGCATTCTACGGGCCCTACCCACTATTTTTTCACACTGCCCTGCCATTTTGAGGTCATCAAATATAACCCCAAGTTCCCTTTCCTGCTTAGTGACTGTCAGTACCTCCCTCCCATCCTGTACTCAGCTCCTGGGTTTCTATGCCCTAGGTGAATTAGTTTGCGCTTTTTGGCATTAATCCCCCACTGCCATGACCTTGACCACTCCCTGAGTTTCTCAAGTTCCCTAGGCATTCTCTCCACCCCTCCTGAGTATCCACGGTATTACCGATTTTGGTGTCATCTGCAAAAAGGCATGCCTTCCCTTCCAGTTCTTCCACAGTGTCACTTATTAGGACATTAAAGAGATCTGGTCCCAGTATTGAGCCCTGCGGCACCCCACTGGTCACTCTCCCCTCATTAGCGTGAGTGTCATTAACCACCGCCCTATATCACCTAGCAATCAATCAGTGTCTTACGCAATTTACCAGTGGGCCTACCCGGTTACCAAAACGAAATAAAAAATACTTTAGATCCCACCCTTAGGCTGCTCAATGTCTTTATCAGTCTCCTGTGTGGTACAGTGACAAAGGCTTTGCTAAAGTCCAAATAGGCCACATCCACTGTCCTTCCCTGATCTATTTTTGTGGTCACCCAGTCGAAGAAATCAATTTGATTTATCTGGCATGACCCCTCCCCCCCACCGTGAAGCCATGCTGCCTTTGTTCTTGTAGCCCACTGGATTCAAGATACTCCAGTAACCTTCCCTTTAACAGGGTTTCCATTAATTTCCCCACTGATGTGAGACTGATCAGCCTACAGCTTCTAGCCTCCTCTCTGCTGCAATTCTTATGGAGTGAGACCACATCTGCTCTCTTCTAGTCCCCTGGAACCATGCCTGTTTTCAGTGAACTGCTGAATAAGGTCATCAGTGGTGCAGCAAGCACCTCCCTGAGTCCCTTTAGTATGTTGGGTGTATCCCGTCCAATCACATTGCCTTGTCCACTTTCAGATCTGCAAGTCCCCTCAGGACTCTTTCCTCTGAAAATGGACTTGTGTACACCCCCCACCACCACCATTGTTCCTGCTGCTCACTCATGGTCCATCCCCCCCCCTCCACTGTGAAGACTGAGCATAAGTACCTGTTCAGGATGTCTGCTTTTCCTTAATCCTCTTCTGTGCATTCTCCTTCTGTCATCCTCCTAATCCTCACTATCCCTTCCCTTGCCTTCCTCTTCTCACTTGTGTACTAGGAGAAAGTCTTATCCCCTTTAACTACTCCTTTGACTATCCTTTCCTTCGTCTGCATCTTTGCTCCCCTCACTGCTTTACCTGCTTCCCTCCATTTTACTTTGTACATCTCCTTGTCTTCCTCACGCTGCATTTCTTTGTACCTACTGAATACCACCATGTTTCCTTCACCAACGTGTCCAGTTCCCTGGAGTACTATAATGGCCTTTTTTCCTTTTGCTTTGTCTTACTTCCTTCACATAGAGGCTGGTTGCCTTAATTATGCCCTCCCTTATTGTTCCCCGTTCTTGTACCCCTCCCTGGCAACCCCATCTACAAGGCAGCTTCTGAGGCAGTCTTCCATTCCTTTAAAATCCACCCTCCTTACGTCCAGGAGCCTCATCCTTGTTTTGCCTCTGCTCTCGTCTTAATGTTCAACCACACTGTAAGATGATCTCTTGTACCTCGAGAACCGCCCACCATGGCAACTGCAATGTTGTCCCTGTCTGTAAGCACCAAGTCCAGCACTGCCCCACTCCTTAGCTGTTAGAGAAATGCCTCCTGAAGGGAATCAGTGATGGTCCTTCTCCTTGCCAAAGCTGCATCTGGAAGGTTCCAATCCACATCTGGCAGCCTGAAGTCCCACTAGCAGCCCCTCCCCCTTGCTTGCCATCCTGATGATGACTTCCCCAAGTGCCTTATCCAACTCCTCTCCCTGTGCTGGAGGTCTGTATATCACCCCTGTATGGATAATGACCCCAGCTCCTGCCTCTAGAGTGACCCACTGCACCTCCAGCCCTCCTTTTCCTCTGTGTGCTCCTGTATTTCCATAGCCTTGATTACCTCCTTCACATGTAGAACAACCCCTCCTCCCCTTCCTGTCTCTCCTGAGGTGAGAGTAGCCTGGTATGGCCAGGTCTCAATCGTGATTGTCAATATACCATGACTCTTGTTATGGCCACCAAATCCAGGCTAGCCTCCTCCATGATGGCTTCCAGGTCCAGAATTGTATTTCTCAGACTCCTTGCGTTGGTGCACATGGCTTTCCATACCTTGCTCCCTTCCTTCCTACAACTCCTCTTCCCCCCTTCTGCTTGTGCTGCTCCCTGAAGCTCCTTCTGACCCCCCTCTTCCCTCATTACCCTCTCCATATCTTATCTATATTACTCCTTCCTTTTTGCATCCTTCACTTATAACCCCCTTTGTCCTCTGCCTTGTATCTACCCTTCTTCTTGTGCCTGCCCTGGTGGAGATTCCTCCCCTCAAGCCTTGCCTCCTTTTTGCTTCACATGCGCGGGGGGCAATGTTTTCCTCCCTTGGTAATACAGCCTCCCCCCCTTCCCCTGGCTAGTTTAAGTTGTCATCCAAGCAACATTTAAACTTCCCAATAAGGACTGTGGTCCCTCTCTTGGAAGGATGCAGGCTGTCACCCTTATAGAGGCCCTTATCCTACCAGGCTGGCACCCCATCCTCAATGTAGCTGAAGCTCTCCTCTCCTCTCTGTACCATGTCTTCTACCAGTTTTTGAAAGTCGTAGTATGGAGTCCCCTATCCTCCCCTCAACAGTACACAGGTAAAACCTTGGCAAATGCCACTGTGTGTGCTACCTGGTTAAGGCCCCTCCCCAGCATTCTGAAATTACCCTGCACTTCCCCTTCCCCATCCCTTTCCAGATCATTTGTCCCAAGGTGGACAATGACATCTAGCCCACCCCATGATATACTGGCCTAGCAGTCCTCTGAATCTACTCTCTACCCCTCCAAGCTGAAGTACCAAGGAGGACTTTACCTCCCTCTCCTCTCAACCTCCCTCTCCAAAGTCTGTCCCCCTAATGATAGAGTTCCACATCAGCAGCTGCTTCCTCCTCAGCTGGGGACCTCTTCTTCCCACCTCAGAGCCTCCCTGAGGATTCCCCACATCCTCCCTTGCCATTACTTCAGGTGCAAATCCAGAAATAGCTGCTCAGCCCATGCACTTTCACAAACTTTAAATTGCTATTCTCATTAGGATGCTACCAGTGATGGCATAAGATAAAATAAGAGACCCATTGCACATGAAAGGGAGCAAACTCTGGCTGATGCAGTTGCATTTAGAATAAGGCCTCAGTTGCTAGGAGATCCACCTTCAAACTTATCATAACAAGCATTTGTCAATGCCGAATGTTTGCTTGCTGGTATTGCCATTGGAAGTGCATGAGTTAGAGAGATGCAGAATAGGAATGGCAGTGAAGTACTGAAGTGATGGCACCCCCACCCCCACCCAGCAGAGCTGATAAGTCATTGGGGTGTGCCTTTGGATCATTGACCATAATGCATTTAACCTCTCCCTATCCTGCAGACACTGAGAAGTGCTGAGGTGTGCATTGCGGTGTTCGGCTTTATAGTCACCCCATTCCATAAGGAGACACAATGAAATGGGTGCAGTATAGGAGAATGGGGTGAACTTTAGGGGCAAAGAGTCCAAGGCACACCTCTATGCATGTCACTGGCTGCAGGGTGGTGGTGGGGGTGGAATGGCTAGAGCATTACAGCCAGCAATGCAAAGGAACACCCCTATGCCTGTCAGTCTGTACAGAGTGGGTTGTTATGGTTAGAAACCTTAATGCCCTGAGCATTTGCTGCTATTTGCAGAACACATTTTCAGCATGGCTTTTTTGTGACCCCTCACACACACACACACACACACACACATATGTTGGACCTCTACTGATGAACAGTGGCACTGTGATTTTGTTAGTCTGTCCTGAATGTTAATTTCCCACAGTGACTGTGCCATTCTGCTTCACATGTGCAAAAACACAGTTTGGGCAGGGTGTGAAAAATGACAGCTGTACTATTGATAGGGAGTGTGAAAAGATGGCAATGTTGAAAATCTGGAGTGAAAATATTAAAAATTCTCCCACTTTTGAGCGCACATGGAAACTGTGTAAAGTTTGCTCCTAAGACAGTCATTTCATGAACTTCTTTCATCAGTTTTCCAACATAGGCATTTTGTGACCTCTGCTCATGAACAGTGGCAGTATGATTTTCATAATATGTCCTGAACATTGAGTTCCCACAGCAACCATGCCATTGTGCATCAGATGTACAGAAACACATTTTTGGGTGGGATGTGAAAAATGGCAGCTGCAGTGTTCATAAGGAGGTGTGAAAAAAATGGCAATGTTGAAAATCTGGAGTGAAAATATTACAATTTCTCGAAGTTATGAGTGTGCATGGGACCTGCACAATGCATGCTCCTAACGCTGTCATTTGTTGGAATTTTTTCATCAACTTTTCAACATAGGCATTTTGTGACCTTTGCTCATGAACAGTGTCAGTGTGGTTGTCATAATCCGTCCCGAACATTGATTTCCCACAGTGACCGTGCTATTGTGAGACAGATGTGTGAAAACACATTTTAGCCAGGATGTGAAAAATGACAGCTGTACTGTTCATAAAGAGGTGTGAAAAAATGACAATGTTGAAAATCTGGAGTGAAAATATTACAAATTCGCTAAGGTATGAGTGTTCATGGAAACAGCTCACTGTGAGCTCATGTCACAGTCAAATTTGGGAATTTTGTCACCAGATTTTCAACATATGCTGGTTGGGAGCCCACCTCATGAACAGTGACATTGCCTGTACATTAATCAGTCCTAAGAGGTCATTCCACACAATGACCATGAAATCACCTTTCAGGATAAAATAATGATATAACAGTGTCTGAATTTATGAGGTGGGGTCCCAAGAACCCAATGTTTAAAATGTGGTGCCAAAATTTGCAAAAATGACTGAAATATTCACATACATTGAGAAATCCCATTCATGCCATTATACATCTTACAGGCATTTCTTCAGTTTGCGGTCAGCTTTGAAGAGTACAGACATGTTCCTGCGCCACCAAAGATCATTGTGCTGGGCTGTGAAGGAAAGTATGGGTGAAAGGGGAATGCAGGGAGGTGGGATGCACAGAGGGTGGTTGTGGGTTGGGGAAGGGGCACCCGAGACAGCAAGGGACTGTTTTCTGTTTTTTTACAGGTAAAAAAAAACGACAGTGCGGGAGGGCTTTGGCATGCAGGGGTAGGCTTCCAGCATGCCACCTGGGTGTTTGTTGGCAGGGGGGGCTGGAGCAGATGAGAATTGGGCACCACCATCAGCCATACAATGTGCTTGGACAGGAGTGAAGGAGCACGCTGGGGTGGGCTCCCAGCATGCCACCTAGGGGGTTGTTGAGGGGTTGCAGCTCACAGGGATTGGGCACCCCCCATCAACCATACAGTGTGCTTGAGGGGGCACATGAGCTGAGGAGGATTGGGAACCTCCCTCGGCACATAACGTGTTGGGGAGGGCAATATAAAGGGAGCAGGGAGGACATTAGCAGAGGGAGGAAGTGGGAGGGATTTCAAGCAGCCAAGGAAAAAGGCTTACATCAGTATGCTAATTACACACGCATTACCACCAGTGATTGCAGCGGTGGTTTTCTTTCAAGTGAAGACTACTGCTGCTGAACTGCTGTCACAGACAGCTCAGCATGTATTGGTGTGGTAGGGCTACACCTGCTACACTGAGCATTGCATTCGATAGAAGGGTCACACACCTCCAAAAAGTCATACTGTGACAAGACGTTCCTTGCTCATGCACGCAAGTGAATGCAAAAAAGAAGGGAAGGGGTGGGAAGGTTAAGAGATAACAGTAGCATAAGAAACACAACCACAATACAGGAAAAGGTCACATAATTGGAGAGTAGAAGTGTAGAAGCATAAACTTGGATGTCAGAGAAGGACCAGTTGAGTCACCCAGTCTGCCCATTTCCCTACTGACTGGGTAAGCTGCAGATTGTAGTTAATGAACAGTCTATTTCTCCCCACCCCCACCAGAATTGCCCTATGTCTGTCCCAAGTAACACAACAGACCTTGACATTTATATTACTACAGGCATGAGCAAAAGGCAAGCATCCAGGCATTCAATAAAGAGGCAAACTGTAGCCAATACAAGATGTAGCCTAAGGCCAATTCCAACATAATACATGTAAAAGCAAAATGAAATGTCAGTTAAATATACAACTATATAAATAAAGACCAGAAATTGAAGAGCACCATGTGTAACAAAGGTGTGCAGACGGTACATCCAGGAATATTACCATGATAAAGAATACACACACATAGCTGAGCATAATCAGAACATAGTGGAGGTTCTGCAAGATGTGGAAGGCATAGCTGCGACTGCTGGACAATCAACAAAACAGTCTAGTGGCTACCATTACTATTAGCCAGTTGCCTGTGGGGAGAGTGGGCCCTCTGGCCCCTAAAAAACATGTCCTGTACAATGAATTTTAGTACAATAAATGTTTGATTTTTCAGTAATGATCCAAGCACCCACTCCCATGTTGTCATGCATGCTGCCATTTAACAACGGGGTGTGTCTATTGTTGCCAGATCTGGCATATTTCCATTACCTCCAGGTATTTTCCTGTAGATTACAGGAATTCCTTTGTAAGCCAAGTTGCTCTGTTGTCCACTATAATAAATACAAGTACATGGGAATAATTTCCCTGTAGATGTCTGTAAATCACTGTAAAATACAGGAATACCTGTACATCTGTGAGGCGTTGGTGCGTCAGCCAGCATGCAGCAGTGAAACAAAACAGTGGCACACCCTGCTAGCATCTCTGTAAATGGACATGCCACACTGGGCTCCGAAACCCCACTCAGTTCATAGATAGTCACTGGACAGAGTGAGGATACCTTATGACACACTGATACAGATGTTACCATTTTATATATTATATTAATATGTTAAACAGCTAGTAGAACCACAAATGGCAGACAGGAGAATGTTTAAAATGTAAAAAAGTGGTCATAACCTTATCTTTCTGAAGTGTTTTCCTTTCTGTGTTTTGCGGAGTACAGAGTTTTCTTTGTGATAGCATTATGCATTACCAGTGAGGCCTCAGTGACATCACAGGTGACTGTCATGGCAGCTACTGAGTGGCCCTTCCGGAGCAGCTGCTATGTCAGTCAGTAAAATAATAATACTGCTGATGCAATGGGAGGAACACAGCTAGATATGCCAGCTGCCAGACAGAATGCTATACTACATCAGAGCTACTAATATAAGATAAAAAAAATTCACGTAACCAACAGGGAAATAAAAAGTATCTCAGATATAAAATGTAATACTGTGCTACTTTTAAAAAGTAGCATTACTTTAATTTTCTTTATTTTATACTTTTTGGGTAACATATAAGGGACACTAGGTACAAGTGTGTGTTCTCAGCGGTGACCTGGGAGCATTGGAATAGTTAAGTTGCTCAGAGTTGCTAAGTCTGCAAGTGGAGTTCATGGGAATCAAACCTAAATGTGATGGGTGGTATCAAGTTCATTCAGAGATTGTTACTCTAACCAGTAGGCTATACTGTCTGTGAACTCTATTCTGTTCTTATTACAGCATGTTAATTTACCAAAATTGTAAAACTGAGTAATTACTTTGCTGTATCATCCGTGTTGTTCTGTCCGCACTAAGAACATTCTAGTCACTATATATGTTACAATACTGCACTGAAATAAGGTGGTCAAAATGATAGTCCTGTACATGGGTAGCCCATATTCTAGGTTTGGCTTTATCAATAAACTAAGGCAGTATAGCACAGTTTCTTAAGGCTGTGAACTGAAGACCTGAGTTTGAATCCCACAGCCCCCACTTGCATACTGTGTGACCCTGAGTAAGTCACTTCACTTTCTTGTGCTCCCATGTCACACCTGTAAACAACCTTTCAGCTTAGTGTGTCTCCTGGTTAAAAAAGAGAAATGCAACTAACTTTACTGGCATTATATAGATCAATCCTAATATCTTTACTGCATCCTGGCTCTGCACATGAAAAAAAAAACTAGGCTTGCAGTCCACATAATTGATGTTTGGAATATGCTATCATTGTCAGTGAAAGGTATGTAGCACAAATTAATTTGTATTATATGGATATTACTTAAAGTAGCAGAGAATTGGAGTGTATGTATATGTGTGTGTGTGTGTGTGTGTGTGTGTGTGTGTGTGTACGTGCGTATGTCTCCGAGTGATGCGTCGACATACTGTGTTGGCAGTTTTGTTTTTTTCAGCTCAGAGTGGTTGTGTTTTACACATAATAAAGTACAATGGACATCTGTCCTCTTAGCCATGTAATTATATATATACAGTATATATATATATATATATATACACACACACACACACATATGCTATATTCTGTGGTACATGTTTCATTCAGAATGGGACATTTGTAGTTGCGCCCAGGGATGTCAGTAGAAGACCATTATTAGCACCTATGATGCAATGTAATGTTCATATATTAGTTATTCTGGCACATAGTGTAGTACAGTGTTTATATGTTTGTAATTTACATAGCTATGTTCTAAGTTTCTCAGTCACTGATTTGAACAGTGATCTGTACCTTAGGTTTCCTAATGTGATAATAGTCATCCATGATGTTTCAGTCATTGCACAAGATATTCCTGCTGCTATATATGTTATTTGTCACTGCATAGGATGCACTGGCTCTAAGAATGGACAGATTAGCAACAAGTTACAATGCAAACATGTGCATACGCATCAGTAGTGCAGCCACCAATGCTATCTTCGGAGTCCAGACAATTTTACTGCACTTTTTTTTTACAAAAGGCACACAGCATGGCCCCCTCCTTGTTCCATGTATTTAGACAATGGTATTTGTACATGTCATGACAGTTGTCATAATGCTTGGTGTGACAGACATAGTCCAAGGTGTAAAAATGTAAGAATGTCATACCACTTTTTTCCTCTATTTTTCTTTAATGTCGATTAATTGAAAAGACAATAAAAATTATTTAAAAAAAAAAAGAAGTAAAGTGAGAAGGTAGCATGATTCACAAGCCTAGCAGAATAAATGCATAGTCAGTAGCCTCTAATTGAAAGATCCAACATTTGATTCCCTACATGGAAAAAATGAAGGTTTTATGACTGTCTGTCTTATAATTATTATTCTTTTTATTTTCAAGTATATAAAACTGAGGCTTCTTGAAAGATTTGCAGTCTAATTTAAAAATAACTGTAACTCTCAGCCATGTTCCCATTGTCCATCAATTTTTGTTTTTTATTTAGTTGTTTAACCAGGTATAGCACACTAAGCTGAAAGCTTTTTTACAGGAGCGACCTGGGAGCACAAGGAGGTAAAGTGACTTGCTCAGGGTCACACGGTATGCAAGTGGAAGCTGTGGGATTCAAACCCAGGTCTGGTCTGCTGGATGTCACCAGATTTGCAGCTCAGAGCCTTAGACCACTGCACTATACTGAATTTTGATTTATTTTCAGTGTGAAATATGGTTTGTAATTCGCACATAACCACATTGATGAGCATTGTACGCAGGTTGTAAATCAAATGTTTAAGTACAAGCTCAGAAGCATGTTACAAGTCTACCATTCATTCATGAGCACTCAAAAAACAAATGTTCTGCTGCTTGTTTATACAATGTGTCAATAGTAGCTGCCTTTTTTTCAAAGAACTGCAACTCTCAATCATATTACCGCTGTCCTTCCATTTTTATTTTTTTAGTGTAAAATATGGCTTTTAATTATTACACAGCCACATTGCTGAACCTTTTTATGAATACTATAACACACAATTCTTATGTACAAGCTCAGAAGTATGTTGCAAGTCCACCATTCATTGAAGTGTAGTTCAAAGAGGGGAACAAAAACCTTGTGCCGCATCCAAATAAAAAAAAAAAATTAAAAAACATTCTCGTGTTTGGTTATGCAATGTGGCAAGATTTGCTGTTTTGCTGTTTTTTTTTAGCCCCACCAAGTGTTCCTGAGGAGGTAATAATAGTATAAGTCTACAGGGCAAATGTAACCTTGCATAAGCAAACATGGCATAGTAATCAAATAAAATCACATCAAAGCAATCTTTATTTATAAGAGGTAGCACCATTAAGACAACTAACCTTGGCAATAGAAACAAATGCCTTCAAAAGTACTCTGCGCTCCTGGTAAAAAAAAATGAATTATCCAGTAGATTACCGGATCAGTTATTTATTTTTCTTGGAATAAAATTACATTAGTGTTAAATAAAACTGTGTCACAAGTTTTCGGAGGAATACTTAGGTAGGAATCAAAGCAAGATATGTTCTTGATGAAAACCACATTGGTAGCAAACCTACTATTTTATAGGACAAAGCACCGCTGAGACAAGTAACAGTGGCAACAGAAACAAATGCCTTCATAATTACTCTGCACTTCTGGTAAAAAAAAAAAAAAAAATTACCCAGTAGATTACAGTCTTGGTCATTTAGTTTTGCAGGAATACAATTACAGTAGTGTCAAATGCAATGGTATCACAAGTTTTCTAAGGAATACTTAGGCAGAAATCAAAATAAGAGACATTCTCCATGATAAAAACCACATTGGTAACAGACCCATTGTGCTACTGCTTTCAGTGGTCTTCCCTGAGCATTTGCACATCACTGGACACTTTATCATCAGACTGTTTATTTATATCCTACGCAGTCAGAATTAATACACGACAGCATTGCTGAATCTTTTACTCTATAGCTTCTGGTAAAAAAAAAAAGAATTATCCACTACGTTACAGCCTCAGGTATGTGTTTTTACAGGAATAAAATTACAGTAGTACTAAATGGAAGGGCATCATAAGTTTTCTGATGAATAGTTAGGTTAGGTAGGAATCAAAATAAGAGAAGTTCTTTTTCATGAAAAGCACATTGCTAACAGACCTGTATGCTACTACTTTCAGTAATCTTCCTTGTATATTTGGACATCACTGGACCCCCTATCATCAGACTGTTTATACACTATGCAGCCTGAATTAGCACACAATCAGGTTGCTGAACCTCTCATGTATGTTATAAACAAAAGTTTTATGCAGCATCTCAGAAGCATGATACACATCGATCATTCATTGATGTGCAGTCCAAAAAAAAAAAAAACATGTTGCTGCTTGCCTATACAATGCAGCAAGACTTATAGATTTTTTTTTAATCCCACCAAGTGTTGCAAGGTCATAATGGCATAAGTCTGCAGGGCAAAGGTAACGTTGCATAACCAAAACTGGCACAAGTAGTCTGTATTTTATAAGACAAACAACAATTGAGACAACTAACAGTGGCAATAGAAACAAATGCCTTCAGAATTACTCTGTGTTTGTGGTGAAAAAATGTATCCTCTAGATTAAGGTCTCGGTGATTTATTAAGCATCACTGAGACAATGAAGGAGTGTGCCCCTATAATGATAGGGAATTGTTTCCACACGTCCTTCCAACAGAACTGCACTGAAGATGAGTGTGTGTGCGTGCGTGAGAGTGTGTGCACGTGTGTGTGTGTGTGCCTACGTAGGAGAACGAATGGAGTCCTGAGCAGTGTAGCAAAGGAAGAGGTTCTTATTTGTTTTTTGTTCACAAGTGATGGTCTCTCTTGAGGGCCCGGATGTAAACCGGTTAATGAATTATCCAGGCTGTGTGTGTGGGTGTTGATATGTGATATGACCATCAGTACACACTCAGTCACTTCACTAGCAGTCTAGTATTGCTTGTAAATGCTATGACTGAGAAGGAGGAATTCAATTTGCGCTCTGGCGACCCAGTAATAGGGCATCTCTTCATGTATTCCTGCAGTAGCCTGTTACACATATGGAGTGTGGAGTATGAATTTGATTTTTTTCCCACATGTGAAGGCAGTGGAGATGGGCCATAAATAAACGGAGCAGAAAATGCTCACTGTTATTGAACTGCATCCGTTTGGACCTCACAAGGCAAAAAACATACTGCCACAAGAGGAACACTGTGCTGCAACAGTCGGGGTCACTCTGCCATGGAAGCATCAGCTTCTCCACAAAGTGCATATGCCAATATGTCCACAGCTACCTCCATGTACACTGTTCAGGGGAAAGGAGAGGAGAGGAGAGGAGAGGATGATGCTGCAATGACGATGTTATCTCTGACTGGTGCGGCTATTTTCTTTTAACTTGGTGGCATGCTTCCAAACTAGCATCACAGCCAGCCTGCTCCTTTACTGGTGCCAGATACACAAGCTCCCAAATGCAGTGGCAGCATTGGCCACAACAGTGATGCACCTCCACAACCTGATTCTCCCGAAAGCTGCCGCAATATGTTTCTTGCACATGTGCCAAGCAAACATAAAAATGACATTGTGTTAGCATTAGGATCACTTTCATGAAAGTACAGGTAAAAATCTGCATCCAGTAAAAGATCATGAGGTAGAAGATGATTTATTTTTTTCCCTTATTTGAAACTGTGGGGGCCAAGCATGTTGCTGAGGCAGGGAATTAGGCTTCAATGGAGGACAGGTGTGAGTCAACAGCCATTTTACAATGGCAAGAAAAAATCCTGGACTCTGATTGGTCAGTCTAGGGCTGGACCTGTGATGTTATCCCAGTACAACATCACAGGTCTAGTCTCAGCCTCACTGTGAACCAGCAGATGAGCTTTTATTGATTGCTTCATCTTCTCTTAAAAAACAAAAATATTTTTCCACACAAAAACATCTTTAAAATTATTTTTTTATTCTGTATAACAATGAGCCATTGTATAATAGCAATACCCTCCAGGGTGTGTGTCGTTTGGGATAACGTCACGCCTCAGTCATTGGACGCACTCGACCTGCGGCCTCATGCCCAACCACCTGAGGCATGATGTCATCCCAGCATGACACACACCCTGTCAGGCATTATTGCTTAATTATAGAATGGCAAGAAAGAATACTGTGCTCTCATTTGTCAGTCCTGGGCTGGATCTATGATGTTATCCCAGCATAACATTAGGGGTCTAGTCCCAGCACACAGATTGCCGCATCAGGTGTTACAGGAATCACTTCACACCACCCACTTCAGTGATCCCCACTCATCAGCCCACTTCACTCATTCCAACTCACAAGCCGCAGAACAAACCACCACAAAAAATGGCTTCTTTTAACTGCCAACTAGCTTCATGGCAGTCCTCCTCTGCTCTCCCACTACTCAGAAACTGATTGACCAACATAGTTTTAGAAAGCAGAGTTTCCACCGTACAGAAAAAAAAAATTTAAATGTCATTTTTTTTTCCTGTGAACTGAACGGCTTCAGAAAACCGAGAAGACCGTAACTGCTGGTCGCATGGTTCACTGACGCCACTCACTTCGTAGTAAAAAGTTACCATGAAAATTCTATTTATTTTCTCTCTTTCAAGTAGCACACATCCTGCATCCCTGCCCTGCTTGTAAGAAAACTAAAACAGTACCTCTACTTGGTGCTGTCCCACTACTCTCGCAATCGGATCAACCGCCCCAATCCTTGCAATTGGCTTGGTGGCTGGGCACCTCAGATGACACAACAAACGACTCAATTTGTTACACAATTTAAAAAAAAAATGACAGAGGCAGATACAACCCTGCATGCATAATTCCACTGGGACACACGTGCACAGACACAGACCTGTGCCTGGGGTATAGAAAAAAAACCTGGGACAGAGAAACAGAACACAGCATGTACTGGCAGCACCATCTAGTGGGCAAAACAGAAACAGAAACTGTGGATTTATTTTTCCTAAACATGCTTCTACACAGACTAAAAATGGAAGAAAAACTTATTTTATAATTTGTATTTTTATTTTAGTATTTTCTTTACAACCGAGCCATTGTATAATAGCAATAATGCACTCCAGGGTGTGTGTCATGCTGGGATAATGTCACTTCTGAGGTGTTGGACGTACTTGGCCAGCGGCCTTGTGCCCAACCACAAGGAGTGACATTATCCCAGCATGACACACACCCTGTCATGCATTATTGCTTAATTAATGCATACCCCTGCTAGTTGTCCAAGGAAAAGGATTGGCTGCGAAGGCAGTCAGTCACACATAATTCTAGTCAGAGGAAGTGTTTAGGCATAGTGACTCTGATATTCCAGGTGAGGGACAAAATAAAAACAAGCATTTGTCAATGCCAAGTGTTGCTTGCTGTCATTAGCAGTGGACGTGCAGGAGTTAGACAGATGCAGTATAGGAATGTCAGTGAAGTATTGAACTGACGCCAACTCCACCCCCACCCTGCAGAGATGGACAGCCGTCGGGGTATGCCTTTGGGTCATCACCCATAACGGTCATGACATTTTCACCTCACCCTACCCTGCAGACACTTACAAGTGTCAAGGTATGCTTTAAAGTGTTTGGGCTTTACACTCACCTCATTCCATAAGGAAATACACTGAAATGGGTGCAGTATAGGAGAATGGGGTGAACTCTGGGGCCAAAGGGTCCAAGGCACACCTCGATGCCTGCCATTGGCTGCAGAGTGGGGGGGGAATGGCATGAGCATTACTGTCGACAATCCCAAGTCACACCCCAATGCCTGTCAGTCCCTACAGGGTAGGGCGTTATGATCAAAAACCCTAACACCAGCCGGCCCGTCAATGCAGCGACCCAGGTTCGGGAATGAACTCGGGTAACTGGAGCGCCGGCCGGGGGGGAGAAGGATAGAGTGCCCATCAGCCACTCTCCTTCTCCAGGGTGGGGAGGATTGCCTGTCCCGCTGCTCTACCACTACCTGGGTGACCACAGGCGTCGGTGCAGCTGGGACAGCCAAGTGGGGAGGGGAGGACGCAGACCGAGAGTCAGGGAGGAGATTGCACGTCAATACGTGCCTCACCCATTGGCTCTCCCTCGTGTGTCTATGTCCTCAGTAGGGGGGGTCACCAGAAAAAACAGGAAATACCCCGCAGGACTCCTAGTAGATGGAGCTTCCTGGCCACGATCCCCAATGCCCCTACCAGTGCCAGTACCAGCATCTCCCAACAAAACATAGACACGTCAGGGTGTAAGGACCCCACCCCATACCCACCTGGGGGGAATATCCAAGGCTCCAAGGCTCCATGGGGGGATGGACTGCACTGGGTCACCAGCTAGTAGGAGCGGGGACAAACAAGGCCACTGGAGACTCCCGAAGAAATGGAGTTCAGCGGTGAGAATAAAGGGGGCATAAAGAGAAAAAAAAAACCTAACACCCTGGACATTTCTTGGTATTTTTACTCCAAGTTTTCAACATGGACTTTTTGTGATCCCACCGCATGAACAGTGACACTATCAGTTCATTAGCCGCAAGGTGATTTTGCACAGCGACTGTGCTACTTGGCGCCACAGGTGCGAAAACACATTTTGAACAGGATGTGAAAAATGACAGCTGTACTGTTCATGAAGAAGTGAAAAAAATGGCAATGTTGAAAATCTGGAGTGAAAATATAAAAAAAAAAATGGTAAAGTCACAAGTGTGCTTAGAAACTGCACAACGCACACCCATAATGTAATTAGTTTTGGGATTTTTTACAGCAAATTTTCAACATAGGCATTTTGGGACCTCCACAAATGAACAGTGTCACTGTTATTTTCTTAATCCATCCCGAACACTGATTTCCCACAGCGACCGTGCTATTCTGTGCCGGAAGTGCAAAAACACATTTTGGCCAGGGTGTGAAAAATGACAGCTGTACTGTTCATAAGGAGGTGTGGAAAAATGTCAATGTTGAAAATCTGGACTGAAAAGATTACAAATTCGTGAACTTACGCGGGTGCATGGAAATTGCACAGTGCATGCTCGTAACATAGTCATTTTATGGACCTTTTACCAAATTTTCAACATAGCCAGTTTAAGACCTCTGTTCATGAACAGTGTCACTGTGATTTTCTTAATCTGTCCTGAACATTGATTTTGCACACTGACCGCGCCATTGTGCGCTACATGTGCGAAAACACATTTCGGGTGAGATGTGAAAAATGGCAGTTGTACTGTTCATAATGAGGTGTTGTAAAATGGCAATGCTGAAAATCTGGAGTGAAAATATTAAGAATGCTTGAAGTTACGAGCATGCATAGGAACTGCGTAATGCATGCTCATAAATCAGTCATTTCAGGGACTTTTTTCACCAAATTTTCAACATAGGGTTTTTGGGGGCCTTCCTCATGAACTGTAACACTGTCATTTCATTAATCGGTCCCGAATGGTGGTTCCATGCAGTGACCGTGAAATCACCTTTTGGGACTGAATAACAAAATGACAATGACTGAGTTCATGAAGTGGGGTCCCAAGAACCCCATGTTCAAAATTTAGTGAAACAATTCCCAAAAATGGCCAAGATATGCGCCAAAGTTGAAAAAAAAAATGTATGCCATTATACAGCTTATCAGCATTTCTTCAGTTCGCAGTCAGCTTTGCAGAGTGCAGATGTGTTCCTGGTCCACCGAAGATCGTCGTTCTGGGCTCTGGAGGTAAGTATGGGTTGAGGTGGGGGTGTGGGGAGGTGGGGTATGCATATGGTGGGCACAGATTGGGGAGGGGCAAGAGAATCAACAAGGGACTGTTTTTTTTTTTTCTTTAAAGATGACGGGGGACATTTGCCATGCTGGGGTGGGCTCTCAGTGTGGCTCCAGGCAGTTTGTTTGGGGGGGCAGTGGAGCCAACGGGAGATTGGGCACCTCCGTTGGCCAAGGAGACTTTGCCATGTTGGGGTGGGCTCCCAGCATGGCAGATGGAAGATTGTTTGGGGCCAGTGGAGCCGACGGAGTTGGGCACCCCATCAACTCGCCACAGTGTGCCGGGGGCGCATGAGCCATGGGGGTGCATTATGCCAACAGGGATTTGGAGCATCGGCTTTTTTTTTTTTTTTCATTTACTGAAATGTTTCACCAGGAAGGCACACTGAATGGTGGGCGGCAGCTTTCTGTTGGGCTTCCTGGGGACTGGGAGAAGCCGACGGAGAAGCCGTCGCCATGGCAACACCACACAATCAGCTGTTTTGGTAGCTTGTAATGCACCAAAACAGCTGATTGTGTGGTGATGTGGCCAAATTTCTTGATGCATTGTGGCCTGCTCCCTAACTGCTGACTGACGCAATGTGTTTCTTGCACATGTGTGCAAGCAACACAAGTAGGAAAAAGTAATAATAAAATTATACAATGGTTCTAAGCTGACAATCATAATAAAAACACAGACATAATAACAGTGCAAAAACATTCCAGTCACAAAAGCTCATAACATAAAATATAAATCACTATACTGCCATTTTCTTCTGAGGAGCTTAACTTAGGTGGATGGGAGTCACAGCATAAAAGGCATTCCTTAGATACTTTTAACTGTTAACTTAAGTTCTTTTAACCTAACTTGGGACTATTTTATTCTCAAATAAATTCTATGCAGTTGAAAATCATGACAGTTTAAAATCCACTTTTTTGTTGTACAGTAGCAATAATACACTCCAGGGCATGTTATATCATGGGATATTGTCACTTCTCGGCTGCATGAGTCACTCGTCCTGTGACCTTCTGACTCACAATTTGCTCATGTTGTGATGATACCCCATGATATACCACACACTGTTGTGTATTATTTTCTAAATATATATATAAGGGATATGCAGCGGTTCAGTGTGTGATAATGCATTTATCTTGTACAGTTTCCAGTGACCTCAAGTAACCTCACGAGTGCCGAAGGCACGAGTGAGAGTTACGAGAGTCACTGAAGCTGTACAAAATAAATGCATTATCACACACTGAACCACTGCATATTCCATTTATGCAACAAGTTTAGATGCTGTGAACATTTTGATTTTGGTAGGTGTAAATAATTTGTCAAAAAGGGAAAAGAAAATTGAATTTTATGCTGTTTTTTGCTAATTATAAAAAAACAAAATGGTATCTATAAATGAAACACCACTCATTTTGTAGATATTTTTGAGCTGAACATTTTTCATGCTCACAGTACTATGCTATCATTTTTTGTTTTGAAGTTATTTATATTTGTTTGTCAAAAAAGTGAACAAAAATTACATTTTCGTCTGTTTTCTTGCTAACCATATACAATATACAGAGTTTATATAAATGTAACATTATTCATTTTGTAGATAATTTTGTGCTGAACAATTTTCATGCTCACAGTACCATGTTATCTTTTTTCGTTTTTAAGTTATTTACATTTAAATATGGTTAGTACTGCTTCTGAGGCTGAACATTCTAAATGAATTCTGAAGAGAACTGTGTGGATAAATGAGCTAGTGATGTAGTTACTGTGTGAATAAATGGGTGATGATGTAGTTACTATGTGGATAAATAAATTTATTACCATAGTAGCGAAGATAAATGGTTTTATTCTACAGTTTTTATCCTGACCCCTGTTGCATAAATCTATATATATATATAATATATATATATATATATATATATGGTATCCTAACCCAGAAATAACAAAGAACTACTGTATCTCTTAGCACATGATGAAAATGAAGTTTAGCTGTAGTACTGTATGTGTGCAACAACATTATTCATCTACTATTATCACCCTGTTTCTATTTGAATTCCTTAACAAAGAGCCAGTTAGAATGCTGACTGTAATATTTACAGTATGATTTGTAGGTCAGTGTTTCTATGACTGGTGCCTTTGAATGGTGCAGCAGAATAATCAAGGCCAGTTGTTATGTGAATGATGCCAGAGCTTTATCTTGTATCTGCTGTAAGCTAATGGCTTTTCCCACAACATTTCTTGAAAGAGGCACTGTCCCGTTATGGGTTGTTTGCGACCGGTGTTAATGGGAAAGTGCAATAGCAACACTCTTTATGTACTGTGCCTGTCCTTCGAGAACCTGGGCATGCTCCTTTTTCTGTAAATATTTAGATAAATACTCAGATTTTGCTTGTATGAGTTGGCCATTTGCTGTATTTGGATGATTCCTACAAATGGCCAACTCATTGAAAACAGTTCATATTTATCAAAAAAAAAGAAACTGCACAGGCTGTGGAAGGTGGGTATATAAAGTACCAATGATTTTCAAGTTTGCATGGTTGCATTAAAATGAGCTGTAAAATAGGACCAAATAGTGAAGTGTCTTTTTATGGGTTTTAACATATTACATTAGTTTTATAGATGTGATTGAAAAGGCGGTGTGTAGGATTTTTTTTGTGACCCAGTTGACTGTCAGATCATGAAACAAACACAAGGGTCTGAAAGTGCAGTTGACCCACTGAGCTTTTCTCTTCCTCTTATTGTTTGTCCCCTACTGTACAAGTGAACTAAAGCAAGCTGAAATAATGTGCTTTGACTGAAAGAACAGCATCAGTGATGCTTATATTTCACAAATGTTGCTCAAATCTGTACTATACAAGTACTGTCATGTAAAAACCTGCATGCATCTTCCTGGCTGGAACATCCCAAGTTACTTGAGACTCGCAAGTACCGCCACCCCTTACACATTGTTGCAAGGTGTGACATGCTGCACGTTGGGGTTTTATCCCAGTGCGCCACAACTGCAGCACCTGCAGTATTTATGGGTTGCATTACTGTGGAATAATGAGCATTTGTGGGCAACAAGAAACAGTCCCCACAATCAGCTGTCAGTTATGACTTTTTTCCAGAAACTGAGAAATCTGGGGTAAAATGGTGCAGCCTCCCTTGCACTGCAGTACTAATAGGGCTGAAGCTTGTGGTGGAATCCTGAGCTGAGACCTTATATCCAGTAGGAAACCCTAACCCCTGTAATTTCAGTGACCGCCCTTACTTTACATGTAGATATGTACAGATACATGATTTTTCTTGAGCGTGATGGTTTATGACAATCTCAGAGTGTTGATAGCTGTGCATTTCCTATGCATCACTACAACAGTGCTAATGCAGTGACTGGCAGTCTTACCAGATTGCTTTGCACTTTTCTTATATTGCAAATCGGATATTTTTTTTGCCTCCTCGCTAGCAGCAGTCATGTTTTTTTTCATATAGCTTTTTGCTCCCCTGTCACCGCCTGCGCCTACTTGGTAACAGGGGAGACGTAATTTCTGGATTTCTCTCCGTTATCCTAGGACCCCAGTATGCAGTCGCGCATGCGCGTGGAGGCGCACATGTGCCCCGCGGCTCCAGTGATGGCCCCTTCCAACCACCTGACCTCATGCAAGGGTTCCCTGTGGCTTGGCACTACAATCTAGCCTCCACCAGGTGGCAGCCAAGAGCCAGGGAATCCTCACATCCCTCCCCGATGAGGAGAGCTACCTTGTGGCATCTCGATCCTGCTCCGCAGTCTCCCCCCCCCGCCCCATCTGACCCCTGGCAGTCCAAGCTCATTCCCAAACTCTGGTCACCGGCATGGCATGAGGTGTAGTGCTCAACACCTCAACCCTCAGCGCCACCAGGCCAGCCAACAGCAGTCATGTTTGAGCTTCCTTTTGTGACAGAGAAACATTAGAATCAGAGTAAGGGAAGATGAGCAGCTGAAATCTGAACTGCCTCACGCTAACCATGGGTGGTTCAGCTGTGCCTTGTGTGCACTTGGCCTTTCAGATTACTGTTTATGTTTTACTTGGTTCTCTGACCCCCCCCCCCAACAATTCAGACACTGCTCAGCCAAGAGAGAGGGATTAGGAAAGATTGGCCTTGCTCATGCTTAGGATCATAGAACTGGACTTAAGGAGGTTGCAAGCACTCTCCATGGCAAAAATTAATAGGAGAAGAACAGATAGGGCTACTGTCTGCCATGCTGGCGACCCAGGTTCAAGGGCAGACTCGGGTTGCTGGGGGGCGGCTGGGGTGAGAACATTGAGTGTCCAAGGGACTGCTCTCCTCTACTGGGGAGGGGGTTGACGCTCCACTCAATGACTGCCATCAATTGGAAGCTTGGTGGCGGTGCAGCAGGAGCAACACAAATGAAGGGAGTTGAAGGTTTGATGCAGCACATATGCCTCCACACAGCACATGCTCATGTTTGTGGTGCAGTAGTGAGGGGTACAAAATGGAAAAGTGGAGCCATGCCAGGATGATCCCTCTGACACTGGAGCCCATGCACCACCTACAGGGCACTGGGACCCATCTGGATTGTGCTTCAGGGGGGAGGACAGTCCTCTCTCCCTGACCCCATCACAGGATGGAATATCCATGGGGGTTTTGGACCCAAGGTAAGTCCCTGGGATATTGGGTGAAGGGGTGGATGTCCAAAGGAGAAGGGGGCAGGCTGCACAGGGCAGAAAAACCTCCATGGAAACAAAATAATGAGAAGAACAATCAGCTAAAACGTTCATATTTTGGAGTTACCAATCAACTTCATGGGTTCAAAAAAGTGTCTTTTATACTGAGTTTAAATTCACTACAGCAAGGGTCCCTCCTAATCCTACAGTAGAGCTCATACCACAGCCACCCATTGCTGACAGTGTGTGAGCTATATATCGTGCGTTTCCCTGGTTGCTACAACAAATACAGTTTCTACACTGCACGCTGAGATTTGTTCTTTTTCCTTTCTCAGGTGACCTAGAACAAAAGTTTGAACTGGAAATCAGCCCACTGTGCAACCAGCAGAAAGATACAATTCCTGGCATCCAAATAGGTGAGTACTCTCAGTTGTTAACAGTTCGTAAATCATTGTTGCCAGAAGAAGGCACTAAGTTGTGCTTTCTAGCTTGCATTTCAAGGCATTGCTGGCTTTTCTTCCCTAAATGCAACAGGCACAAAAATTTAGTCCATGCTGAAAGGCCAAGCACAGCGTGGCCCTTGCAATTCTGTTGTTTCTGCAGCCACAGACCTAGTCACGGAATTTGCATCCTACCTTGAAATTCACCTGTTTCCATAGAATTCACAATATTAGACAATTCTATAGATCTTCCAAGAGTCTATCTTCACCATTGATTACTAGAATGTCTAGGGCCAGAGGCACTAGGACCGTTCTGCAACTTTTTTCTACAGGGAGGGAGCCAACGTTGGCTACTGACATTGCCCACATACCTCACACAGCTCATATGGTGCCACACACGCTAGCCAATAACTGTCATCTGCTCCCTCACACACCTCTGTTCTGTTCTTCCCACTGTTGAGTGCACACCATGGGAGTGACAGAACATCAGTTCAACAGCAACTGTCACTGTATTTTAAACTGCATCACCGCTAAGTTTCTATCCACAGTACCTTCTCCCTTTGTGTTTTTGTCTCTGTGATGATGAAACCCACAAGAAATCTAGGGGGATAAGAAGATAAAAATAAAGTCCAGCAGCCACCCATCATGTGACAGACCAGCATCAACTCTGCTGGACCTGCCTTGGCTCAGGCCAAGGTACAGTCTCTGGGCCTTTCCACTGGGTCCCTTACCAGCACCTCTGGTTTTGAGGAAGCACAGGGTCTTCTTTTACCTTGCTCCCCCCAGGTGTTGGAGGCACGGGGGGGGTCTGGTGGACAGCTGGCTCCTTCTGCGTGGCCAGCTGTGAACTCTCCTATCTGTCTGTTCTGCACAGCAGATGTCCCTTGTGGTGAGGCCAAAGCTCTATGCTCAGTCTTCCCCAGCGAACACCTTGGTGTCGCAGCCTGCCACTACTTCAGCACCTGGTACCATTTATGGTGCCAGTAAGCAGAGTGGTGTTAGCCACAATGTCAAGTCCTCATCTCCAATGGTGGGACCGATGCTATACACATGGTCCTCCCTGGTGGACACCTTAATCTCATGGCCTGGTGCTGCCCTGGCTCCTGGCACCATTTACAGTGCCAGAATCGGGTACTCGTCCCCAGTGGTTGGGTCGATGCTATATGCTCAGTCTTCCCCAGTAAACACTTCAACGGAGCAGCCAGGTGAGACTCAGCTCCTGGCACATTCATGGTGCCAGTGAGCAGCATGGCACCAGCCGCGATGTTGGGTGCCCTACTGACACCATTTGCAGTGTCGGGAGAGGAACCAAGATTGGGGCTGTGTAGTGTCAGCTTGCCTAGGTAGTAATGGCCCTTTCCCCTGATAGTCCTCATGGCACCATGGGGAGGGACAATAATGCCACCTGGCAATGGGTGCAGCACTGCC
The DNA here is from genome assembly GCA_016271365.2 of Neoceratodus forsteri. Lineage (NCBI taxonomy): Eukaryota > Metazoa > Chordata > Ceratodontiformes > Ceratodontidae > Neoceratodus > Neoceratodus forsteri. Next base: position 1,554,513 of record CM057450.1, on the reverse strand, counting down.
CCTAGTAACAGTCCGGGGCCTGACAGTAGGCACAGTGCCTATAACACTGTCACCCCTGGGGCCATCCCCAATTCCAGCGCCATTCGTGATGCTGGGTCAGCTGCCTACACCTCTCATAGCCAAGGATGGGGATGGCCCTGGGGCCAATGTTGAACCTGATGCCAGACCCGGCACTGAGGACAGTGCAGCTACAGCAACGAGGGGAGCCCGTCTCTGGACAGTCATTGGCCTTGTGCCAGAGACACTACTGGCTCAGGGTCAGATTACAGCTGGGAGGTGGAGTTCTCACTGGACCTGTGTGCTAAGCCCATCACTAGTGAGGACCGAAGCTGCCCCAAGGGGGGTTGTACGGCTCCACTTTCTTTACCTGGAGGAATCTCCTATGGGCACTGACTGGGTTATTCATCTTCATAGGTCAACCTTGTTCAGGTGGTCTTGACAGACCCTCCCCTTAGGCAAGGTCTTCTGAGCATTCCCCCAACCCAGGTGTAGGCTCTGAAGCCTCTGGCTCCTGCTTCCATCTTGGGCCTATACCACCTCTGCCTGAATTTCCAGGATCATGGGCCCTCTGGAGCCTATCACCTGGAATCAGCATGGAAGTGCAGCTGGTGCCATGTGCTATATCATAGATATGCCGACCATATCCAGTTTTAACCCAGTCCTCTGGCACTGTCCACTTCCATGTCCAGCACCTCCTCTCCATTAGCTTCAGCTTCTGACAGCACAGAATCCTTCTTGGCCTCTGAGTACACTCTGTACCAGGGAATCCTGGTGGACATGTTGCAGGCACTGAACAATGGCACTATTGCTACCCAAACTACTATGTTCTTGCTGCTGGGACGCCTTGGAGCTTTTAGCTACACCACCTGTGTCATTCCTCCCTGGCCCAGTGCCTTTGAGGAATGTTCAAGGACATTTTGGAGATGTCCCTTTGCACTCCTTCCGGCCCCAAAGAGATGTCCAACAATGGAACTGTGCACCCACAGGCTCTGAAAGTACAGTGCCTCACTCCACCTTGGGAATTGAGGATATGCCAATCCCAACATGACCTTGTTGCCCAGTATGCGACTGACCTCTTGAAGCTGACTCTGTTCAGACAGATTTTTGGGGGGCAGGCAGGTGTTTTAACTCAGCTCGCACCATGATGGGCATTGCTTCACATTAAGTAGCTTACAACAAGTTAGTGTGGGCACAGTTAGGTCAGCTTCCAGAAATGTGTGGGCACAGAACTCTAGGTGGGGTCTTACTACTGTGCTATACAGAGGAAATACCACCTCCCTCTTTCTGCTGGTGATACCCCTCTGTATGCACCCCAGTATCCCACTAGCCCTCCCAACTGCCTTGTCACATTGCCTGGCCACCTTTAGGTCATCTGATATGATTACCCCAGATCTTTTTCCTACTTGGTAGCCATCAGTACCACTCCTCCCATTTTGTACTCTGCTCCTGGGTTTCTGTGTCCCAAGTGCACAATCCTTTCCTTCAGCAATGACTCCATTAATTTTCCCATCATCAATGTCAGGCTAACTGGCCTATTATTGCCAGCCTCTTCCCTACTACCACTTTTGTGAAGTCAGACTGCAAGTGCCCTCCTCCAGTCCCCAGGAACCACTCACAGAAACATAGAAGTTGACGGCAGATAAGGACCGCAAGGCCCATCCAGTCTTCTTATTTCTTTTTCTACCCTATGAATGTGCCATAGGCCTTTGCTCTGTCAATGGCCTATCATGTTTGCAATGAGCTGTTAAATAGGACTGTCAGAGGTGTAACCAGTAACTCCCTGAGCCCCCTCAATACCCTTGGATGCATTCCATGTGGCCCCCTTGCTTTGCCCACTTTCAGATTACTGAGCCCCTTCAGGACACTCTCCTCTGAAAATGGACTAGTGCCCACCTCCCTCCCTCCCTCCAATGCTCCTGCTACTTTTTTGTTTCCCCTTCCCTTCTCCTTGCTGTATGAATGCTGAACAAAAGTATTCGTTCAGGATGTCTGCCTTTTCCTTGTCCCCCATTCCCTTTTTAATCTGATGATCTCACCCTTGGTCTTCCTCTTTTCACTTACATATTTATAAAATGTCTTGTCCCCCTTCATCATTACCTGGGCTATTCTTTCCTCAGTTTGCACCTTTGCGCTTCTTGCTGCTCTCCCTGTTTCTCTCTGTTTCTCCTGCTACACCTCCCTATCCTCCTCCTCCTTCTGCGGCTCTTTACACCTTCTGAGGGCTACCCTTTTAGCCTTTACCTTTTCTGCCAGCTCTTTCAAGAACCATAGTTCTTCTCTTTCTCCTCTTGCGTTTGCTCACTTGCATGATACAGAGGTTTGTTGCCTTCACTATGCCCCCTTTTTAGCTTCATCCATTGTTCCTGCCCTCCACTCAGGTCATTCTCTCTTGCCAAGTCATCCCTGGGGCATTCGCCCATCTTTTTAAAATCTGCCCTTGCACGAAAACAAGATCCATGTCCCAAATAATTAACCTTCTCCAGCTGTGCGTTTGTATGTGGTTCGAATTTTCTACTAGGAATTTTAGTACTTCATAGCGACAAGTTTCAAATTGATTTATAGTGTATGGTAGACCGCTGTTCAGCATGGAAATCCATGCCTGGAACAGCCTTGCTGTTCTGCAGTAGCGACATCATGATGTTGTTGTGCAGCACTAAGTATGTCACCACTGCAGCACAACAACATAGAACATCTTCCTGCGGCCACCTTTTTCAAACCTCAGCACCTGATGAAGCAGCCATGGTTGTGAAAGAGCTGACCCCAGAAGCAAGTGGCACCTGAAAGACCCACCAACTGTAAGGGAATGAGCGGAGCATGGGGAGACCATTTTTATATGTGCTGGACACAGACTTGCAGCAATTGTTTCCCATACATGACAAAAGATTCTGTATGAGCAACCATACAAATACAAGGCTGAGTTTCAATCGAGAGGTTTCCATAGTAACAAGAGATCTCTCAAACTGTGCTCCCAAGGTCCCTTGTTATCATGTAAACCTCACGATTGAAACACAGTCTTGTTGTGTATGTTTGCTCATATCCTATTCTCTATATAATCTGCTGCCAGAACCTGACTCTCACAGTTGTAAAATAGCTAGAGGCAAAGTGAGGCCTGAGGGGTCTGATGGCATTATCACAGCCATTGGAGACTGCCTAGTAATAGATTTCATTTTTGGCCAGCAGATCACGTAAAGCAGAAATGCATTTATTCTGTAAGCCCATGTTTTCTGTAGAAGCTGAATTTCAGATACTGGTTCACATTATGTTACTGTTCTATCTTTGCAGTTGTTATAGTAAATACAGTGGATGTATTTTACATACTGGTGACAAGGACAATATTAGAACTGTATTACGTACTGACGGTAGCTGATGTCCTTGCACAGCTCTTCTGTTGTTACCACAATACACCCTTGTTCTGCTACAGAATTCTGTACCTGGAAAGGACATAAACTATATTGTATAGTTCTACAATGGTCCTTACCATAAGTGCATATATCTGAGACACCTACAGACTTTACTAAAAGGCATACAAAGATGAAGCAATAACACAGCATGAACCAGTATGTAAAATACAGCTTCTACAGAAGAAAATGACTTACAGGTTCAAAGCAGTTCTCCTGTGAAGACGTATGTATCAAGCCTCTAATCATGAAGATGATACTCAGGTTTATTCATGATTTTTATGAGTTTTGATGATCTGCTGACCACAAAATAAATCTCTTACATTGCATGAGTGCTATTGGATGATATGTTGCGGAATCTTGCTTGCCAAGGTCATTACTGAAAATGGGTCCTATTACGACGTAAAATTTAGCAGCACAGTAAATTAGTAAGTACTGTAATCGTAATGAGGTGGCAGTGTGATCTAGTGCTAGAGCACCAGCTAAGCAACAGGGAAAGATCACACGTTAAACCCATGCCAGAGCCAAATATTCACTGTGTGACCTTGGAAAGACACTTAAGTGTCAGCGTGCCAGCCAAACCCAGCTGCAAAAGTGGCATAAAAACAGTACTTCACTGAAAACAAGAGTTTACATCTCTAATGGCTTATGCAGCATAAAATTGTTAAAACAAAATTTCACAAGCACAGGATCATGACTTCAGATGTCAACAAGCAAAAAGAGCAGACAAATTTTATAAAAAGACTCCCTTTTCACTTGCATGACGTTATTCATGATAGAAACATTTTCTGAATCCACACCTCCATGAATCACCACTCTAGTAAAATTCTGCAAAAGAAAACTAAGGGGATCTTGTCTAGACTCTGACTCCTAGGGCCCAGTTCTCAAAGGCCTTAGAGGAATGCAAGGTGTCTGCATCAAAGTTTTTGACGCAAGTGACACCTTGCCTCAAAAGGTGCGCCAGGAGCTATTCTGGAAAGCAGGCTGCATGCACCAAAGGGGGCTTGCACCAGCCTTGCACACAAAAAGGGTCTGGGGCATGGTGCTAGGGGGCTTGCAACATATGCAAGCTGCCACATCCCCTAAATCAATATTCTAAAAACTCCCCCAGATGACAACTGTCTAAGTACCATTAGACCAGCCTGAGGCTGGTCTAAGTATGCTTAGATGTCCTCTGGGGGTTGTGCAAATGTGCCACAGTCCCATATTAAATGCCCACCCCCTCAGCCCGATCCCTGATGGTGCATAAATATGTTTCCTGGTAGTATAGGACCCCACCTCCAGCCAGATTGTGCATAAAAAGTTTCTATGGTAGTCTAGAGCACCCCCCCAAGCCCCGATCCACATGTAATAATGAATACATTTTGCTGGTAGTCTAGTGGTCCCCAACCCTCCACCCCACCCCAGCTGGCAGTGCTCACCATCCTGCTCCCCCTATCCCTAAGCCAGCAACCAGCACAGCCCTCTGCATATATCTATGGCTTGCTGCTGACTGAAACTATCAATGAGTGCATACTTATGCAATGCGCATTCATTGATAAGCTCAATCGGCAGAACGGCTGGGAGTGTGAGGGGCTGTGCTGGTTGCGGCTCAGGATGAGGGGAACGGGGTGGTGGGGCACTGCCAATTGGGGTGGTAGGACCATTAGAATATCAGGGAAGGTTTTGCCATATTTTGTATGGGGATCGGGGCTGGGGGGACCTCTAGACAACCAGGGAAGTTTATTCATCATTACATGTAGATCAGGAATCGTGGCTTGGAGGGGTGCCCTAGACTACCAGGGAAATGTTTTATGCATGATCTGGGATTGGGGCAAGGGGGGGCCCTAGACTACCAGGGAAAATATTTATACTCCTTCTGGGTCAGGGCTGGGAGGGTGCCCTAGACTACCAGGGAAAATATTTATGCACCATCTGGGACTGAGGCTGGGAGAGGGTGCCCTAGAATACCAGAGAAAATATTTATCCACCATCAGGGATCGGGGCTGGGGGGGCACTAGCCACCAGGCACCTATCCATGGTGCTATTGCCGCAATGCCGACCTGCAGCTTGCAGCAAACTTTCCTGATGCGCCCTGTGTTTGGCACAGGGCCAAGTTTGCCAAAAGCCATGGGACTTTGATGTCGGGACCCCACCCAATGGAGAATGTAGCATAGGGTCCCTGGTGTACCTAAGGCGGCTTGCGCCGACTTTTTGAGAATCAGGCCCCTAATCCCTTGTTTATCAGGCTGTCAATATTTCCACAACGCCACCAAGCTGGCACAGCAGTGAAGCTCAGCTTTTAGCTGTAGAGGTTAAAGCCCTGCCTGGGAGGCAGCCCTGCCCATAACGTCTGCCTCAGAGGCACTCGTCTAGAGAGTGTTGTACTCTTGACAAAGCCTTTGGTGAAAGGTGAAACAATGAGACACAGAGTAATTTTATTTCAGCCTGCTTGCCTCTCTTTATGTCTAGCACTGAATACTTTTTAAGGAACAAAGCTTTAGCAACTAGCAGTGTCCTTTGAATCGTTTGCTCAGCTTTAAGTGAGAAGTGTTCTCATCCCACTCTCTCCTGGTACTGTGAACACTGGACAGAGATCCCGTAGTCCAGACAGTGTGACCAAGCTGCTCATTCACATTCAATTGCATAGATCTACATTCTGTAATCTTGTGCTGTGGAACCTAATTTTTAAAGAAATCATATTTGATTTGATCATATCTGCTGCTTGAAATATATGGGATAACATTTGTTCTAACATGGTTGAATCTCTTTTTTTCCGCAGGTTTCATAGTGTACATCGTGGAGCCTCTGTTTGAAGAATGGGCCCGATTCACCAAGGGAACTCCACTGACAGACGCCATGATGAGCCATCTCAGGAAGAACAAAGCCAGGTGGAGGGGACTGCTTCACAAGCAGCAAAACAGCCATGAGGGCCACTCCGACCAAGTGAATGACAACAAAGAGCAGACATTCAAGGCAGGTGATGACCCATAACACAAGGGATGCATCCTCCAGTGGGATGTCCCAGTGTATTCTTTACAGATAGATAGCTTCTACAGAGTTGTATACGTTGCTTCAGGGTCCCAGAGCTTTGTCTAGGAAATGGAGACTCTGGAGCATCTGAGAAAGCTAAAGAAGGTGGAGACATAACTGAGACTTAACAGCCATCTGAACTGTACACTTATGTCCTTTTTTGTCTTCTATTTGGAATTATCTTGGCCTCCCTGACTTTAAGCGTCATTCCCCTTGGGGAGAAAAACTTAAAGGGGGAACGTAGTACTTGAGGCAGTACTACACTTCAGGCTACAGGAAGTGGAAGCTAAACTAGCAGAAGATGGCAACCCATGCTTGCTCCAGTCCAGCTCTGGCAATATTGTAAGGATTTGAAATGAATGTGGCTTTTGAGCCAAGCATCTGAGTTTCACAGTGCAAAACACCAGCATCTATGAACTCAAAGGACTTACGTCACAATGTGTCGGTGTGTACACGTGCACGTGCGTGCGTGCATATGTGTGTGTGTGTGAAAGTTACTTACTAACTTTTTAATTTGTGCATCCTGTGCCCCTGACATCAACTCCAACCCCTTGAATTAACATGTTATTTAAAATGATAAACCTGGATTTTTAAATGACTTTAATGTCAACACTGTCAGTGATGGCAGTGGTAGTCTCTCTACTTAAGGACAGTTTCTACTAAAACTTTTTAGACTTTGAAAAAATGTTCAAGGGGTATCAGATACCCTCTAGAAATCACCACATCTATGTTTTTAAATTACTTACATTTTTAAAAGCTTTTCTCCCCACCATGTCTCTGATTACAATTGTACATTTTCTGTAAATATGAAGCTACTGATTCCCCTGCCATAATACAGAAGTACTTTGAGATTGTTTCCTGTACATAAAAGAGTGGCACTGTGAAAAGGATACCGTTAGTTTTAATACACGCAGCATTTGTAAATATGCTATACAATTTGATATTGATACACTATTGTCTGCATATAAAGGCCTTAAATTTTGCCATTGTAAAGCATCTATGACCCTCAGCAAAAGCGTTGCACATTATTTTTGTTATGGGGTGTTTTGTTTCCTACTGCAGCCGTACCATTGTGGTCAACATTGCACATCACAGGGCATTTCTGAAACTTCACAGACATTCCATTTTGATCCCGGCATTGTGTGTATAGTACCACACACAAGCTCTTCCAAACACTGATGTAACCAGAAGTGATACATAACTGTACTAGCTGATAATAAACCCTGGTTCTCAGCAGCCTTGGATTTTTACTGCTAAACAGACTTTCTATGGTACAGACGTCTAATACGCTGCACACATGTTATAGGGTTTTGCCTAAAGCCGCTGAACATCTCCATTTTTTTACAACAGAAAGAGAATGGTGTTTTATGTTCCAGCTATTCAATCCTTTCAATGAATAACTTTTACCTATGTATAAAGAAAAAATAAAAAAATACTCACAGTAGTAATATTGTTTCTTTTTAAGGGATCCATTAGCAGTATTCACACGTGCAGACAGGCCCCAGGAATTAGCTGCTCTGGGGCTGGAACTTGTGCTAATTAGTAACATTGAATCAGAATTGAATCTAAACTCTGCTCTGTGGTCATGCTCCACCCTGTCTCCTAACGTCAGATTTATTTCTAAAGCTAGGGTGAATGGTGACCATTAAACTAGCTAAATGGCTACCAATTTGTTTCTAAATTTCGAAAAATAGTAAAAGATAAGGCAAACTAACAAAAAAATATGTTGAAAAAAACTTCTGCAATCAGACCACTGAGCAAAAATTGTAAAGGCACTGTAACGAGTAATGCTCAAGCCAGTAGAAAGAAGTGATTCTTGTGTGAACCTATTTCCAGGTTCTGGAAGGAAAGGCAGAGTAAGGGACTATGAATACTACTGATGGATCCCTTAAGAAGAAGCCACATTATTACAGTGAGTAATTTTTTTCTTCTAACCCCAGGACTCCATCAGTGTACTCACAAAGTGCAGACTAAACAGCAGTACCTTGGGAGGCTGAATCCAAAATGTATTTAGGGAAAAGGTTCTGCAAAACAGCAGCACCAAAGCTGGCATCTGTTCTGGACTGTATGTCGAGACAGTAGTGTTTTGTGAAGGTGTGTACTGTTATCCAGGTAGCTGCTTTGCAAATTTCTTGCAGGGAGATACCCCTTGATAATGCCACAGAGGCAAAGATGCCTCTTGTAGAGTGTGCTCAAAGGCCTCCGTGGGACAATTTACTAGATTTGTCATAACAGAACTGTATGAAGGAGACTATCCAGTGGGAAAAGGTTCTCCTGGAAGCTGGTTTGCCTTTCTGTATGTCACCATAAGTGAAGAAAAGCTGAGAGCTTCTGGACCTAACATCTTTTGTCTGGTCCAAGTAGTAACTTAGTGCCATTTTGACATCCAGGCAGTGGTACTTTTGTTCCCCTGTGCTAGATTGCTCAGTAAAAAACACAGGAAAGACAACTGGCTGATTCAGGTGGAATTCTGATACTACTTTAGGGAGGAATTTCCAGTTTCTCCTCAAGACTACCTTGTCCCTATGAACAATTATGTAGCTTGGATCTGTGCAGAGGGCTCTGCGCTCACTCACTCTCCTAGCAGATGTCCTGGCCATTAGAAATATTGTTTTCGAAGGGATGTACTTCAGAGCAGCAGTGGCCAGAGGCTCAAAAAAGGAGCCCCCATCAGTTGAGCAGTACACACTTAGGACCCTGGGAGGGACAGGGTCCCACACAGGTACAGGTGATTATGGCCTTTAAAAACTTTTTGAAAATAGGTTGTGAGGCCAGGGACTTGTCTTTGCTAGCTGATGTGTAAGCTGATCCTGCTGTGAAATATCCCTTCTGGGTTGAGAACCTCAGACCAAGAGACTGAAGGTGAACCAGGTAGTTCAGAACTGTAGGCAGACCTGCCTGCATAGGGTTTATCTGTTAGGGAGCACACCAGAAAGACAACCTCCTTAATTTTGAAGCATACTGTTTCCTTGCTACTGGTTTTCTAGAAACTTTCAACACTTTTTATTATTTCTTCTGATAAATTTAGATCAGTAAACTAGCCATTCAAGAACCATGCCCTGAGGCATAGAGTTGTGAGGTCTGGAAATGTTATCTTGCCCTAGGACAATATCAACAGGTTATATCTCAGTGGCAGATTGATAGGAGATTTGCTAGAGAGGGACAGGAACATGGAGTAAAGAAAGGAAATGGGAAATTGTTTAACCAGGAAAGGCACACTAAGCCAAAACTTGTTTCCAGGTGTGACCTGGGAGCACAAAGAAGTTAAGTGACTTGCTCAGGGTCACACAGTATGCAAGTGGGGGCTGTGGGATTCAAACCCAGGTCTTCAGGTTTGCAGCTCAGAGCCCTAATCCTCTGCACTATACTGCCTCCTTTACCAGGTCTGCCTGGCCCAGTGTGGTGCTATGAAGTTCATCATTGCTGACTCTCTTCTGAGTTTTATGAGCACTCTCAGTAAGAGTGGAAATGGAGGGAAGGCATATAGACACTTCTCTGTCCAGTCCAGGACCAATACAACCTCTGGGACTGACCCCATTACTGGGGGGTCTGTAACAAAATAGTGGGAGCTGGTTGTTCTCCCAGGAAGCAAACAGGTCTATTTCTGGTGTACCCCAACATCTGAACACCGATGGCAGCACCTGCTGGTTCCGAGTCCACTTGTGGTTTCCTTGACTGATTCTGCTTAGAAGGTCTGTCAGGACATTGTCTTTCTCTGCTGGCCAGTGTATTACGGATAGTTCTACCCCCAGAGCTGTTTCAGATCTTCATGGCTTCTGTGCATAACCTTGAGGATCTTGTCCCCTCCCTGTTTGTTTATGAAATATATAGTTGTAGTGTTGCCAGTTTGGACCTGGACAGACTGACCCTGGATATGGCAGGAAAAAGCTTGCATTGCTAGAAGCACTGCCCTGAGCTCCAGGAGGCTGCTGTGTTCCTGAGCCTCCTCTGTGCTCCAAGTGCCACATACAGTGAGATCCTCCAGGTGGGCACGCCAACCGAGGAGGTAGGCATCTGTTGAGAGGATAGTTGTAGGAGACTACTGGTGAAAGGGAATTCCATCTCTGAGGTTGTCTTCCTCCTTACAACACTCTAGTGCCCTTAGAAAATTTTTTGTGACAGGCACTAGCTTGAACAGAGGATCCCATCTTTGGGACCAGTGATCACTTAGGCAATACTGGATCTCTCATTTGGAACCTGACCCCTGGTACCATTGTGGTGGATGAAGTCATATATCCCAGAAGATGCAGAAAATCCCTTGCAGACCTTGGCTGGCCTGCTCTGAGCAATGTTGCAGTTGAAATCAGACTTGCTACCTTTGCTTATGGAAGAAAAGCCTTCCCTTGCAGGGTATCATGCTTTGCGCCTATGAAGTCCAATACTTGAGCTGGCTCTGTTTGTGACTTGTGTAGGTTTACCAGAATGTCTAGGGCCTCTAAGGTACTTATTACTACCTGTATGAAGGATATTTACTCCTGCTGTGTTTTTCCTGAAATAAGCCGGTCTTCCAGGTAGGATAAAACCTCCACATCATTCCTTCTTAGATGTGCTGCCACCACAGCATTTTGTTAACATCCTTGGTGCTGAGGTGAGACTAAAGGGAAGGGATGTAAACTGGTATTGGCAGTCCCCTAGTCTGAACCTGGGGTGCTTTCTATAAGTGTCTGACTGGTATGTGGAAGTAGGCATGTTTCAGATCCAGTGATCCCAGCCAGTCTCCCACTTGTAAAAATGGTATCACTGAGCCTAGTGTGACCATCTTGAATCTTTCCTTTTCTATGTGTTTGTTCAGATATTTCAGGTCTAAAATGGGTCACCACACCCCATTCTTCTTGTGGATCAGGAAGTAACTGGACAAGAGGCCCTTTCCCCATTGTGTGGCAGGTACTTTCTCCCCTGCTTGTGACAGCAGCTTTCTTTACTGCTTGTGATTACAGTAACTTCTTCATTCCAGCTCCAACATGATTTTCTTTGTTGGTGTGGGAGGTTGGAAACCTTCGGATTCTGCAGTTTTGGGAACTTTTCTGAAGCTCAGGGATAGATCTTGGCCCACTACTTCTGGGATCCCCTTGTCTGTAGTGATTTTTGACCATTACTGGAAGTAGTCAGCCAACACTCCCCTCCACCACCACCTCCACCACCACCGCCCACTGTCAGTGGATGGGTGACCTGAGCAGAGTTGTCAGAGGTTTTGCTTTTGTGAGGGCTTAGGGGCTGGTGTTGTAGCTGTACACCTAGTGCCCCTCTTGTGCCTGCCCTATAGTAACCTCTTTGTGGTGGATCGAGAGCATAGGGCCATGGATAGTAACTCCTACCCACCTTTCCATATGGCCTGTAGGAAGTGGAGGCCTTTTCTTTCTCAGTATTGCTCTGGGGGTGGTTTTGTACTCATCCACCTTTTTCATATAGGCCTCTGTTTTGTCACCAAATAGGGAGTTTCCCTCAAAGTTTCTCAAAGGAGAAATCCATTGCTTTTTTTTTCTGTGTATCATGTGATAGGGCAGTAGTCCTAAATCAGGAAAGCCTCCTTAAGAATACTGCATGTGTGTTATTATTTATCTGTATGTGCCAGAACCCTTGAAGCAGTGCCATTAGTGCCCACTACCATATGAAACTTGTACTTTGCAGCATCCATTCCTGATACAGCTGAGTCAGCCATGTCCTCTGCTAAGTCACAATCTGCTTTCTCACTCAGTGCCAGCATGGAGTTTCAGAGTGCCTTCTGATACTAAGCCATATATGTCAAGTAAGCTACTTGCCAGAGGAGCAAGGAAGCTGATGTATACACTTTATTGTTCATGCTATCCAGTTTCCTTGAGTCTTTTTTCAGGAGGCTGCAAAGAGAAAGGCACTTTGTGCTTGTTGTATGTGGCAGCCTGAACCACCCCATCATGATCAGGCTAAGAGTACAGGCATTCAACCCCACCCCCCATCTGTCCTCCTGATACTTTTTTCAATGTTCATGTCAATGCCAATAGCTAAGGTGGGTGCTGACATAACTTTGTCAGTGGCCTTCTTGAGGAATTTGAGGTTGGAAAGTACTAACCTTCTTTTTGGAGTAAAACCCATCATATCCATGAAGTCTACCTCCTCTTCATCCTCCTCCTCCTCAGCCTCATGGGAGGGGATGTTGAGGTGTTTGCCATCTGCCTTACAAAGGATTAATGAGATGTGTAGTCTTCTGAAGGCCTAGGAGGAGAGCCAAATTCTTGCTCAGGGGAACCATCTGGTTCCAGAGACTTCTCTTCCTCTTTAACTTCATAGTACATTTCTTCCTCCTCCACAGGCATTTGATATGGAACCAGAGCCGAGGAGGGGGGCAGGCATATTATTAATACAATGTCATATAGGCTGGAATGCCTGGAAAAACTTCCATGCCTTTGTAGTGTCCTCTGTTGAGGGCATTTGTTTTGAGTCAGTTGTCTGCTTCTTTCCTTTTTCAGGACGAGTGACAGAGACATTTTTATTTTTAATTTTTCTTAGCAGACACCGATTCCAGTTGCTGTTCAGAGGCTTTTTTGCTTTTACTGGACTCATGGTTCCCCCTTCCAGACACCCTGATCTCTGAATAATCTTTAGCAGCTTTATCTTTCTTTTCTGCCCCTTTGACAGGGACTGCTGCTTACTTTGAGAGGCAGGACCCTCATCTGAGCCTTTAGGTAACACTGAGGCAGACTGCGAAGCCATAAGATTTTTTCTTCACTCTTTTCTCTTCTCTGTGTTTTAGGGCAAAACTTTTTACAGTGATCACACTTTATAAAATCATGGTCAGGACCCATGCGCCTTAGACAAACCTCATAGTAGTCTGCCTTTGTTAGGAGCTACAAATAAATAGTACCATTTTTAAAGCCTGTAGGTCCTGTTTTCTTTTTAGGTCTGTCAGTCATGCAAACACTGAAGCCCCAAGAAAATCATTAGTGGCTCCCAATTTTGGAAAAGAAAATCCAAAAATAATTCTAAACAAGCCCAAATAAGATAAAAATAGGACTTTTTAGCATAGTTTGCAGTTTGGTTCCTTTAAAAGTGAACTGCTGATGCTTTTCACCCTAGAATGAAGTTTTTTTTTCACCGAGGTAAGCAAATTGAAGGAAGAAAAAAGGTCTTGGTTCCCTATTTAATAGAACCAAGCATTAGTTAAACCAAAAACTGCTAAAAGTGGTTATAAAGACAATGTTTTTATAGGAAAAAAATAGCAGGTACAGTGGTTCCCTAAGGTGGGAACCACACTGACTAGCAGCCTTCTCCAGTTCCTGGGAACTGATTGGGAACAGGGGGAACCATTAAATGTAACAGAATATATAAATATACACCCTAACTAAAGCAGAGTATCAAGAAATAACTAAAATAACAGACTTTACAAAATAAAATAACCATAGACTGGCCAGAAGAGTTGAGCTGTACTTTGAGGTGACTGCTTTCTTCAGCTGAGAAATACATTTGGCGTTATGAGGCAGGGTGGACCTTGAACACAGAGCATAGTTTGAACTTAATTCTAATTCTATATTCCATAATTAGCATAAGTTCCAGCTCCAGGGCAGCTAATTCCTATGGACTAATGGCGCTTTGTGAATACAATGATGGATTCCTGGGGTTAGAAAATGAATTTTTCTAAATAAACACATTATTTTTTTTTTAACAAGGTTCTTCCACAACAGTACTTGCTTAGGTCATTCTTAGAGGCTGATCTTGAATTTTTGTAAGGGGGTTGCAATTTTGCCAAGGAGGTAGTGCTTCCCTAGGACAATGCAAAATGTTATTTTATAACTCAGAGTAGGCTAAAACAACTACTGCTGGCTTCTCTATGATGGAAGTGGGTGCTTCTTCGCTAGATATCTAGAGATGCTAGCAGTAGCTGTTGCAGTTTTATGTTGTTTGAGAAAAAAAAACTCACCGTTCTATCGGATTAATGTCATTTACCAGTATGGTCATTTAAATGAGCTACCCATGATAATAATTGGTGTGTGGGGGAGGTTGGGGGATTATATATGGGCTGAGTTTGATATTCCTCCTTCCCCTTTCATCTTCTACATAAAAACATGAGTGGCTTCTCAGGCAGGAATTGCTTTTATTGTTGATATCTGCAACTGTCATATCTGAAATAGATGAACAATCTACAGTAGGTGATTTGATACCTTTTATTGGACCAAGAGATTTTCAATTCCCAAGCTTCTGGCTACACAGAGCCCTTCTTCGGGTGATCAGGTAGCCTAAGGGGGATTCTGTGTAGCTTGAAAGCTTGTGTGCTGACCATTTCTTGTTGGTCCAATAAAAGGTATCAAATCACCTACTTTTGGTCAACTGTTTCTCCAAGGACTAATACGACTACAAACCATTCTCTACATCCAGCATAGGTAATGTTTCCCTTCAGAGTAGTATGCAGTCCTGGATGCATAATGGCCAGTGCAACTTAACAAGGCAACATAGAACAACGAAGTAGACAGTAAATAGGCCCCCTGAGGAAGACATGGATTGAGGTTGAAGTGCCAGGGTGTTGGTCCGGAACCTAAGCAATTGTATTCTTACCACTGTATTTTACCTCAAGTGCAAAGAGCCAAATTCTGCAAGTTGGATAGGAAATAGTGCTGCTGAAATTGGGTATTCCATCCTGAGGAATTCTCACTGCAGAACAAAATAAATTCCATGGAATCCGTGCAGACTCACAGAATTGATTTTTTGTGGAAATGAGCAGACTTGTGAAATCAATATTCCATAACAAGAAAAGTTTTATTTTGACAGGTGGAATTCTGATTCTACTCCACGGAACAGGCAATTGACTGACTGAACAAAAATGTCAGCTTACTCCCTTCCTCCTTACAGCAACAAAATGAGCAACAGTGTTACCATTAATTATTGGATATTGCCAACCACTGTATCTTGAAAATACCTTTAAATTAGTAGACAAGACAATAAGATGTGCTCTGATAAATGTACTAAAAGTGGTTATAAAGACAAAGGCCCAGATATTCAAAAGAGTTGCGCATGGCGCAACAGTGATTCTTTCCACGCGCAACCCACGCATGCGCCCTAGCACGATATTCAAAGGAAAAGTGCACTGCACAAATCCTGATGCACTGGAGTGCATCAGTAATGTGTGCAGGCACAGGTGGGGGGGCGTTCCCATGCGTAACCAGCACAGCCTGATATTCAGCCTGGGATATGCAGAGTCATACATGCGCAACCCCTACCTGCGCCTGCACAAAGTTAAGCCAAAAAAAAAAAGGAACAAGTGATGGCCACCCACAAGTGAGCTGCTGCATTGCAGGGCACGACACGGCAGCTGCCACCTGTGGGTGGCCACCCGAGTTTCTGCTGCACCTGGCGGCACCCCCCATGCCCCATCGCAGGCATCCCTGGAGTGAAATCCCCCTGTCCAATATCCTGGTGGTCAGTGGACCTCTATGTGCCCGATCGCGGGCATCAGTATAGTCCCCCATCCAATATCCTGATGGTCCAGTAAACTGATCGCCTGCAATCGCGGGCATCTGTAACACATAACAAATCCCTACCACCCTTGTGGTCTAGTGACCCCTCCCACCCACCCACTGAGCCCCACCACCGCTCCCCATCAGCTGGCGGGCGGCAGCACCCACCTGCCTGCCACCCGCCACCCACCGACTGACCAGCTCAGTAGGGCTGCATGTCCATTGGTTCACAGCATGAGCCAATGGGCGTGCATCCATACCTATGCTACTCAGTCCAGATATGTGAATAGATTCATTCCTATTTGGACTAGTAGTAGTAGTATGGCTGCACACCCATTGGCTCACGCCAGAACCAATGGGCATGCAGCCATACCCCAGCTGTCAGCTCAGCGGGCAGCGGGGCGGCAGGTGGTGGGGTGCTGCCGCCACTGGCTGACAGGGGAGCGGGCGGTGGGGCTCAGTGGGCGGGTGGGGAGGGGGTACACTAGACCACCAGGGTGGTGGGGTCTGTTATGTGTTACAGATGCCCACAATCGGGCGGTGATCAGTCCACTGGACCACCAGGGATATTGGACGTGGGGGGGACTATACTGATGCCCGCGATTGGGCACATAGAGATCCACTGGACCACCAGGGATATTGGACGTGGGTGGGAACTATACTGATGTCCGCAATCAGGCACATAGAGGTCCACTGGACCACCAGGGTTATTGGACAGGGTTTTTTTTATTTTACATGAATGCCCATGATCGGGCTGCAGGGGGCGTCGGTCCCTGACGGCTGCTGCCTGGCAGGGCGCCAGGCGCAAGTCGTCGGGGATCGGTGCACCTGCATGCTAATGGCATGCAAATGGGGCTGTAATGAGATGCAAATGGTCCCCTGTGCACCTTGCATAAATTATGGCCCCATTTGCATGTCCCCTTATGAATATTGCAGGTGCTGTGCATGGCGCAATGGCACTTGCGCTAGCGCATCTCCATGCTCCACTCTGGCCACTTGCACTGGTGCAGTGCCACTGCGCCATGCACAGTGGGAGTGGCCAGGGTGCGATATTCAAAGCTGCTGAGCCATAGCACAGCTCCATTGAATATCGCCCAGGCCATACCCCTGTGCAACAAAGTTGAGCTGCACCCAGGCTTGCGCCACAGCCTGGCACAGTTTGAATATCCGGGCCAAAGTTTTTATAGGAAAAAATCAATTTCTCCTGAGATAATTCTTTAGATTATCATAGCAATTAGCACTATATTACTCAGAACTGCAGTACAGTACTGTCATTGTGGAGGCTTCTTACTTTGGTCTGTTCCTTTTTAATTAGAACACTTGGGGACAAGAAATTCATAAAGATTTATGGTTATATATGGCATTTAAAATAGTTACCTCCAACTCTTCGGCTTGAGAAGTAGATTTTCCCTTTTTTCTTTAGGGAAGTCTTATCAGCGTGGATAGTTTTGTTTCTCTTTATTTAGTGTACAATCCATTCTACCATTATTTATTTATTTTTTATCATTCTGCTCCAACAGCTGCTAATATTTCACAAGCAGCTTTCTCATTTATATTTGTGTGCACATACTGACTAGCAAAATGTATTATTGACAACTGGCTGCAAGGCTAGAATCCATTCACTCATGACCTTTTGTTCAAAACAGTACTGTGTAGTGCCATGCATTTTAAATGGATCAGGTCATGTCTGAAGAAATAGAAATCCCACTACAGTGTTATAAGAGGCAAAGTGGCATTAGCTAATAAAAGGGTGTATACATCACAACCACAAGGGTGAGTTATTACTACACTGTGTTTTATACTTTGCCCTTCATCACGGTTGACTGGTTGTTGCTATAGTCTGTACTATATTTTGTGTAGACTTGAACTTTTACATACAGAAGGCAGGGTTTGACTCAGATGTGAAGTATATTCTGGTAATCTTTGTAAACAAATAATTTTACATGTATAAAAGAAAAATGTTTATTGTAAACTTTTTTAATGTTGGATGCTTCAAGTTGTAAGGAATACATTTTGTATAAAAAAATGCAGTGACTGCTATGCAGTGATGCCAAGAATCACACCAGTATTGGAACTGTATCATTCATAAACATACTGCTGTAAGTACGATATTCATGATGTTGGATTACAATAACTAATTAAAACAAGCATTTGTCAATGCCAAAATTTTTGCTTGCCTGTATTTTCTTTGCAGTTGTTGTGCATAGTTAGTGCAAAAGGTGAAATGAAGAAATGTTAAATTACTGAAATTGTCATGCTTGGGATGTCATTTGGGCAGGACTTGAGAAACACCACCGGTCATGTTCATGAAGCGGTGTGAAAAAAATGACTATGTTGAGAATTTGGGGTCAAAATATAGTAAATTACCAAAGTTATGAGCAAATGTTAAAAAATATCAGTGTACAGTATCTTCACAACTGTGCTGTTTGGTAATATTTTGAGCCAAAATGCTCAAAATAGTAATTTTATTACCCACCCCCCCAAACATGACCAGTATACTTAAAACCCACTCTGTGATATAATCTTTTTCCTCCACTGTGTGCATATTTTTTTCAGTGAATTGCAGTAGCTGAAATGTTATGTTTGTAGAAATACATAGAGTTTATCTTTAAGTAAAGGGGAAGTATACTGGAAACCAAATTCTGAATTCTTCAAATGGCAATTTCTTTGGAGTTTTAGAAGCGAAGTTATGTGTTGGACAATGTGGAAAATTGTCTTTAATTTTTGAAATATTCTGACGTACATATTTGTACGTCTTTATACAGTAAGACAGCCTTTCATTTTAAAAATAGAAGCAATATTCCTATGGTACAGATTTTTCTAATGCCACTGATATGAAATTCTTGTGCTAGCCCTGTGGCTACAGAGAATGAAAAGCACAGCAAAGGAATTGATTCCACATGCATTGTAACCAGAATAAGTTTTAAACCTTATAAAAACATGGGGAACTTCCATAAGCCATAAAAAGACATGTTTTGATACACTTCTGCTTCTTTAGGTGTAATGTAATTTTATGTAAAGATGCAGGTCCAGTAAAAGAGAAATCCAACAATCCTTTATACGTGTCTTTACCTTCTTAAATTGTGTTTTCATTTAGGATTTCAATAAAATGTGCCTACTGTTCTTGTTGTGTATTGTACCAAATCACTTACCTACCTACTTATATTCCAGTATAAGAGAAATCCAACAAACCTTTATACGTGTCTTTACCTTCTTAAATTGTGTTTTCATTTAGGATTTCAATAAAAGGTGCCTACTGTTCTTGTTCTGTATTGTACCAAATCACTTACCTACTTACTTATTTATTTAGTTCATTTACTCATTCTAGCAGATACGCTACAGTCACTGCTAGCATGGACGTGGAACCTAATAATCATTTGTCAAAGTCTGAAAGTGCATTATCCTTTTTTCTTGTGGTAATTAGTCACCATAGCATCTAATAAGTAAGTGTGCCCAGCATTCGCCATTAACAGTTAAATGAAGGATTCATCTTAACACATGATTATATTTTTCATAAGTCATTACATTATGAAAGCAATGTCAGTTACGCTGGGACAGGCACAGGATTAGAAACAGAAAGAGAGAGAGAGAGACGTCTCATTCATGGAATCAGAGCCAGGGTTAAAGGATACCTAAATCCAATAATTTAAGCTACTGAGTTTTAGAAAATTGCTTCATACCCTGTGAAGAAAAGGCTATTGTTAACATCTGTGCTAAATCTGCCTTTATTTGATTAAATGCAGTTTCTTAGCATTTAAACAACCTACACAACAGCCTTTCCTGATTCATACTTCTCCTCATCTCACCATAAAATGGCTGCCAATGTGCAGCATGATGAGCTTATTGAAGCGAGACCCACAGAAGCAGCTGAAGTCGTGCAGCAAGAAGTCATGCTGTTGTGTATATGTCACTGCAAGAAATGTGCCCAAAAACAAATAAAAGGATACAAATCATCACTTAAAGAGCACCTTTCCTGCAAATAGTTTTTTGACCAGTTGCATAAACAGAAGGCTCCCTTATGTGAATGGGAGTTCCTCTGTAGCAGTTGTAAAATGTTATGTTTACCCCCAAGGAAGGGAAGGGATCATATTTTGCCCCCGAGGGTACTAATTGTTCGATCCCTTCCATTTCCTGATCTCTGACACCATCCCCGTGCTTCCTCGTTTTGTGATGTCATTATAGGACTAGCGTGGGGATGTGCTCCATGTAAGTCTATGGAGCATCATTTTAAAAGTTATTTTTACAATTTTAACCCACCTTTTAGAACAAATTGGGGCCAGTATTCAAGTAACAAGGCTCTTTTTGAATACTGGTTCTGATTTGTACTAAAAGTTGGGTTAAAATCATAAAAATAACTTTTAAAATGTCACTCCATAGACACAGATGCATAGACGTTGCAGCAGATAAGGGCCTACAGCCCACTTAGTTGCCCAGTTATGCACAAACTGTGCTTCTTCAGTCTTCTCCAGACTTGCATGGAGTATGTTCCCGTGCTAGTCCTATAATGACATCACAAAATGAGGAAGCATGGGGATGGCGTCAGAGATCAAGACGTGGAAGGGATCGAGTGGCTAGCACCCTCAGGAAAAAAATACAATCCCTTCCCTTCCTTGGGGGTAAAGATAGCATTTTACAACTGCTATGAAGGCGCTTCCATTCAGGTAAGGGAGCCTTCTGTTTATTTTGCAGTACACCAAGAAAGGTGCTCTTTAACCTTTGCATTATTTACATTAATAAATGAGATAGGTGATGATTTTTACAATTTTGCCAGTGGATACAAAATGAACAGCTTGATTTATAATACATTTTCACCCAATCTTAGTACCTACAGTTAGAAACAAGTTCCCAATCCCAACCCCTATAAAAAAATATGTTACCTTTTTTCTAGTGGCACTAGAGTGTCTTGTATCTTCTAGTACTGCTGTCTCTAGTTAGAGTGCATTTCTTGGCACCACCATGCCGCCAGTGCTCTTGGAGCTCCCCTCCCCACCAAACAGCAGCATCCTTTCCTCTAGTACATATAGTTGTGCCTCCTGATTTACATGCATTGTTCCCAATTTGAAGACTGTCCAGTGACTGCTCTTGTGGAAAAGAGAATATTGCCAAGTAGAAGATCAATTAACTTTTACTCTGTCAGTAAAAAGAAAAGCACTCTCTCTCTCTCTCTCTCTGAAGGGTTACTACTGACTGATGCTGTTCTGACACTATACAGTATAGTGTCAGTCAGCAGTAACCCTTCAGAGAGAGAGAGAGAAGAGAGAGAGAGAGACAATATCCTTAGATGGGCCGTCACAGATGCTAGGGAGCCTCACACACCTGTAAATGACCTGTGGCTTTTATGACTCTCACATAGTCTGTGATAACGACATAGCCGTTGGTCATCTGTCACTTTTTGGGGGGTATTTAAGGGGGAGAAACCAAGCTGTCAGTCAACTCTGAAAAAGGCTTTACACCAAAATGTAAGTATGCAGCCCACAACCTGTTATTCGCAGGTGTGTTTGGTCTCCTTGCATCTGTGGTGGTGCATCCAAGGAAGCTGATACAGCTGTAATGTAAGAGGCCTCAAATTGCTTTGAAGTCATACACAGGAAAGCGTCTCTGTGGAATGATCAAACATTGGCAGTATGAGTCACGGATGGCCGACGTGTACCTCAAGTAAATGGTAGAACACTCTGAAACCTTATTCAGTTGTCTGCCTGTTTTTTTTTTGTTTTTTGGTTTTATTAAAGTGAGGGTGTGCTTCACTCAGTTAGAACACAGGGTGTGTTCTGAACTGTTTCTGATTTAAGTAACCTATAAGCCAGTGAAAACAAAGTGTTAGAGGTGATTATGTTGAGTAACCAGAACACTGGAGCCTTGTTTTGTTGCCTTGTATTAGCTGGATTTTAAAGTCTTATACTATTCAGTTCTGTGAAGAAAGTCTTTAGCCAAATCACAAAGTGCTCAGCTAAGCCAAGGAAGTAAAAACACAGTGTTAAGCTTGATTAGACTTCAGATACTAGCAATGCACTGCTGCTGTGACTGCCCCCACCCCAGACCCTCTGGAAAAGTAAGATTGTAGCTGAAATGTGGCTATCCTGACATACAGCAATTCTAACTAAACAATTTATCAAATAACTAGACAGTATATGCCAGTTTTCACTGACATTCTTAGAAACTGCCGGCTTTCACTCTAAACAGTTACATGACCACTCAGATTGTTATTGCCTAAGCACTTTACTAGCATTTTTTTCTTGAAGAGTTACAGTATTTCTAATGGGGAACTATAATTGAAACGTCCTTTCTAATGCTTATCGTCTATTTTCAGTGTGCATTTAATATTAACCTGTGTTTAAGTTGCAGCCCACACGATGATGCGATGCTTTGATTTTCATTGTCTGCTCCTTCTTCTGTATTTGGATGACAGATCACAATGTTCTAATCACCACATATGTACTGTAGGTCATAATGTTGCATTAAATACAATAGAACTGACTCAAATTCTGTATAACTGCTTCCACACTTTTATTTTTTTACTACATGCTCTCTACAGATCACGAAGAGTGATACTGGTACTGCAAGGACGTGCATAGACGAACATAGTATAGTTCAACGTGCCGCACACAGTCACGGAGAACAGCAGAACTTGCCCCAAAGAACAAGACAATGCTCATCAGCACATGGACCCTTTACGTGATTTTCCTCAGCAACCAAAGACCGGCAGAAAGTGCTTAATTTTACTATCTCATTGAAAGAATGTCAACTTACATGCTACAACACCAAGTAGTCTGGCACCATGGTGCTAACACTGAGACAAATTTATAGCTAGTGACCTCCTAACAAAAAACAATGGACAGTTAAGAGGCACCACAGGAAATGGTGATCCTGTGGTTGGTGTCTATCCCACCCTTTCTATATGTGTCCATGCAAGATAATCTCTTGCTTTATTTTCCTTTTCTTTTCTCTGGCATCCCCAATCCACAGGCCAGTGCACATGTTCTACTTGATTTGATTCCTTTCTTTACTATGGGAAATCTTCTCTACCTCCTCTTTCCTGTGGGATCCCCCCATCCCAGTTTGGGGTACAGTTTCTCTCTTTGCTTTCACCTTTACTTTGGGATCACCACACCATTTCCCATCTATCTGGATAAACATTTATGTGGTTTTAATAGTCTGCATCACAAGCAGATTCAACTATGTAATGAAGTAGCCCCTTTGGTCTGCAAACAGTGTTTACGTTGCTTAAGTACTTATTTAGAACACTGTGTATCCTGAATAAGATCAGAATACTGCTGGCCATGTAAAAACAAAACATATGCGCTGGCTGAGAACACTCCATGGGTTCTTTTTAGTACTGACCCATAGATGGTCCTGGACAGTTACATGAAAACCACATACATGGGTTCTACAAGATCTCTGGAAAGTGGTCCCAGAATGTATAAAACCGCCCCTCCCCCCGTATAAAAATGTAAACTCTTCTGTACACTTTCTATGTGCTTTTTTTCTCTCTCTCTAGAATTCATTACTAGTACCTTGCACATGTTGTTGTCAGTTTATTTGTTATTGCTGTATCACTCCCTACTGTATCCCCTCCTCTGGGTCGCACCGTAAACATGGCTTCAGCTCAGTGTGCCTATAGGAGTCACTGCATTTGAAATGAATGAACATAAAGAACTGGGAAGGTGCTTCTGTCTGGAAATAATGTCAAACAGTGCAGTACTCCAAGCATGACTCCCATCTTCTGTAATTGCACAACCAGTAAATGCCCAGTGGGAATCTGGAGAAACTATATAAAACAGTAGGCAGCCTGCTGGGATTTGATTAGAAGAAGGCATGGGATAGACATAAGGGACTCTCATGAAAAGGGAAGGAGTTGGTGAATGGTCCAGAGATCAAGTAGGACCTACAGTGATTCTATAGGCAGGGAAAAATGGGCAAACTAGGTGGGCCAAGCAGTCCTTATCTGCCCGCAAATTTTTATGTTTCAGTGATCACTCTTGGGATATTTACCACCATTGCTGCATAAGTAATCGATCTACTCCCACCTCATTTGACAAAGAAACATAACAGTAAACCAGGAATTGTGCAAGTAGATTTTAAATTCTGCACAGAATTCTGCCAATCTTGTATTTCATTACAAAGAAGCATAAGATACGGAGGATTTCTTTCCTCTCACAGAAGAATCACCTATGTTAAAAATATTCACAGTTTTGCAGAAAAAACAAGGGTTGCCTGAACATCTTAGGGCCTGATCCATAATACCCTCTGGGGTATATAGGGCTCCTCAAACCTGTAGAGTACCCCTCTGTACATTCAGAGAGCTTCATGGGACTCCCTGTACTCCACACCTGCAGAGATGCTTTCTCCACCAATCTTGCTGCATAAGGGTGTCGATCTTTGCTTCACAGATTTGACAGTGCCAGATATAACTGGCATAGGGCCAAAGGAGTATAGGGATAATAAGCATTGTGGGGTGACCCCCTCTGTAGTTGATTTCCAACCCCTTTGCCTTAAGCTCCATCATTTCTGGGACCATGGAATGGCATGAAGGCCTGAAGGATGCAGCATTTCTTTTTAAAAAAAAGATAATGCCCCCTGTAAAGGGGCTATATTAGTCTTGGCTAATGCAGCACACTGTTACCTACTTCTGGCAGAGCAGGGAATCCACTGGACTGGCTGCTGGGGTTCCTGACTGGAAGCCCAGTGGATGGCTCAGCTCCACCTGTTACTGGTCTCTGTCCCTGCAAGGAGCTCTGTGGCTATAGATGGGGTTGGCTAGGGGTTGTGCATGTCACCTGTAAGCAGGTCTCATGAAGCAAAGAAATACGAGCCAGGAATGGGCAAATCAAGCTAATGTCTTTTAGACTGTCAATTAGGTCCTTACTAATGTATATAATCAGATTCTGTGGATTATATCTGCTAAAGTATGCTGCATCATTTCAGTGGAAATTTTTGTGCTACAGATGCCATGCTCCTCCCCTTCTTTCCCTATATGTCTGGGGTCACAAAGCATAGCCATGCAGGCAGCACCCATCCTAGGCAATGAGCGGCATGGGTGTAAGTCTTAATCCACCAATGTGTCCACATAACTCTAACTGGCTTTGGTACTGTCCCTCTCCCATCCACCCCCACCCCCCACCCCCCCACCCCATGCAGAAAATTAATCACCTAAACAGTAGGTTCCAAGGAAGGCTCCAGGGATATAGGGAACTTGGGCAGACTGGAAGGATCTCTAGTCATTTTCTGCCATTATTGTCTATGTAAATCACCTAAATTTAAGAAAAAATATAACAAAAAAAATTCCCGAAAATTAACACACTGCAATGAACTAAAGATTAAAAGGGAGCAGTCACTGGGCCATCCAAGCATCTGTAGTTCTGAGTCTGACCTGACTCAGAAAATAAGAAATGTACTGGTGGTGCTACAGACAGGAAGTTCTCAGTCATGAACCCGAGCAGCTGTAGGTCATCAGGAACAGAAGCTGCTGGTGTCAGAAAGTTGATACGATGGAACAACACCAGGCATGCAGCAGGTTCATGGCACAAAGTCAAGCCAGTTGACAGCGTAGGCAGTCTTAGAGGGCAGTTTTCACTATTCGAGTTTGAGTCACCAGAGCAGTAGGTAGCAAAGTCAAAGCAGACAGCAGCAAAAGGTCAGCACTGTGATGAGTGAAACGAAGTGGCTGCAGTTCAGATAGGTCATGTTAAAAGGCACAGGCAGGGGCATAGAAAATGAAATCAAAGAACAAGGCTGACAAAGTTTTGTGCTAAGATTAAATATTTCAGCAGACTGTAGGCTGGAGGGACACAGGTTTCACAGCTGAGTGGCTGACCATTCCTTACAAATAATTCATGGAGTTCTTTGGGAAGTGCAAGGCAAAGCGCAGGCAGTAATTTCTAAGCACACAATTGTGTGACGTATGATGGGGTGAGGGGTAAATGGCCTTAGGAAAGCAATGGTCTAAATGCAGGCAAACTTGTGTGTGTGCGTGCATGCGTGCGTGTATGTGTTTGTCAGTCTGAACAGTTTCTTTAGTTTTAAGCATGTTAACAAGTTAAGCTAATGATCACAAAGAAAAGTTGCTCTGCAGATGGGAATGGCATTTGCATTACATAGAGAGGCTAACACTACTCGCAGCCACCTGCCAAGCCCTGAATTGCCACTGTAACAAGAAGAGCTGTGCCAGCAGCTGTTTGGTTCAGTGGCCGACAGAATGTTCAGTCACCTCAGAGTGGAGGGGATGGAGAAGTGCTCCATGTTGAACCTCAGCTTGACAAAGTTAATGTCAAACAAAGTGCTCTACAGAAAACGTGCTGTGTAGAGTTGTTTGCTCAGCATCAAGTATGTCGAGTTGAAGCTTTTCACAGAGCAATTCTTGTATTTGTTCAGCAATAATATAAAGTCAAAGTGTTGTGGATCAGAGCCAGAAGGTGGAATGGGGCTTGAGAAGGATATCATACTAGCAGCTACCATGCCCATTTGAAAGGATTAGACCTTTGACAGGCACCGGCAGGTCAGCATTATGGGCAGGCGGTCAGTATAGTGCATAGGCAGCAGGAGGCAGAGGCAAAAGGGACCATGTGTACTGTGGACTCTGGCTGACTTGGTGATGGGACAGTGATAAAAACCTACCTAATAACCACAAGTAAACTCTGAAGCTGACAAAAAGGAAACAAAAGTACGCACACTGACATACTCGATGTGGCTTGACCCAAAGAAAACTCAAAGATGCGATGGACTTCTTGTTGTCACTTACTACTTAGATGAATTCAAGCAGCTTACAGATATACAGTATGTTACTTCATAATTTAGCATAAATCACCACCCCCAAAACCTGGTGTCCCCTGCCACCTGTCACACTCAATATTCATATTTAAATATGCATAGTTCCATTTCATTTCATTTTTTTGTACTTATGCTTTAAATGCTCCCTCACACCAGCCTTCCTTAACTCAGGACTTCCAAGCACCTCCCTGATCTCTCCAGCCCCTCTAACCATGGCCACTCACCTGGAGCCTTGGCTTCACCCCCACGTGGGATCAGGGTGGGGGTAAACCCCACATATATCTTCTTGTGTCAGGCGGGGCTCATGGTGGTGTGGTGGGGACCTGGATCATGCTGGGGACCATCTTTACTGAAGAGGTACTGAGGTCAGATAATTTTGTCCCATTACAATCCCCAAGGCCACTGCATGCAGGACAGTAAGGTGTGCATGTGTGCACTATGTGGGTCTCTGCATACTGATGTCACTACATCCTTCCCTCCTTTCAGTCCTGCTCCAGGTGCACTACAGCCTGTGTGTACCCAGGTGGCAGTATTTCGGCTGAGCACAGAACCCTCCCTCTCCTCCTTAAGCCTAGACATAGGAACGTCACTACAAGGAGATCCAATTCCTATCTACTACATATCCCATGATGTCGCATGACCCAAGGACAAAGATCAGTTGCCTATCAGGCATCCAACTGGCTCAACTCTCTTGGCAGCAACATAGCGACCGCTCCAACATTCGGCCTCTTCAAGTCCAAGCTGCGCCTCTCACTGCTTGTATCCTGTGATTACCCATCTTAACATTTACACCGTTCCAGCTGCACATGCCCCAGCACTTACAATCAGTCTTTGCACCCCTAGCACCTTATCTGTCATATTCCCTTGACAAGGCCCCCTGGCTGCACTGTCTCCTGCCCTCGCCCACCTCTCCCCCATATTTCCACTTCTGCCCCCACCCCAACCACCTCCCGTGCTCCCCCTTTCCTCCTGCACCTCCACCCCCCCCTCGATCTCCTACCCTCACTTCCCCACCCCTTCCCTTGTCTTGCTCATAGCTCAAGTCTTTGTACTGGTTATTACATGTCTGTAAGTCAATGACTATATGTTTGTAACTAAAAATGATGACTGTTGCACATGCTGACATGGAACCTTTGTAAAAGAGCCTTGGCTCAAACTTATTGTAATCCTAGATTGAAATAAATAAAATAAATAAATAAAATAAATCCCCAGAAGAGAAGAGCATCTTGTGGAATTCTCAATCCTCCTCCTCCCCCCCCAGCCAGCCCCTGACAACCCATGCATGCTCCTGAACCCAGGTCACCGGCATCGCAAGCAGGAGTTCTATCAATGCACTGACTGGCCAGCATCTGTTCACTTCACATTACATAACACAGCCCTGATGACCCCCAACCAAGTGCCCTCTCACTATCACTACCACAACCAGAACTGCCAGAATGACCTTCTGACGACATGCTGGAGCAGAAATTCCAACATCTAGTGTGTGCAGCAGAGTGTCATAAGTCCATATGTTCAGGTAAAAAAAATGTAAACATTAAAAAAATGTGGTTTATCAGAGTAACAAGTGCACAAAGCCACTGTTAAAGTTTAACAGGAGCATCCATTTCACAGGGTTGGCAGTTGGGAGTGCTTGAAGAGGGAGGGAGTTGATGGAATTTGTAACAGAATAAAAAAACAAGGCTTACTACATTCAGGGTCAGGGTCAGGACTCAGGGGCAACTGATGCAGCACGCGGGCAGAGTGGAGGGTGGAATTATAGCAGTACAGGCCATGAATGCCCCCCCCTCCAACATGGTGCCCTCCCCCCACCACTATTAGAACTGCCAGAACGATCTTCGGACAACATGCTGGAGCAAAGACATTGTCATGTAATGCAGCAGAATGCAATAAGTCCATAAGTTGAGTTTAAAAACAAATTCTGAATATTAAAAGAATTTGATTTACCAGAACAAGTGTGCAACTTACAGTTCAGTATCGGGGTCAGGACCTAGGGGGAAGTTGGTGCAGCGGGTGAACAGAGTGGGGGGAGATTATAGTAGTACAGGCTATGAATGCCCCCCCAACCCAGTGCCCTTTCGCCACCACTTCAGAATGCCCTTGAGACAATTAGCTAGAACAGGCATACTGGCATGTAGTGTGCGCAGCAGAGTGCAATAAGTCTATATCTTTAGTTAAAAAAACAATTCTAAACATTAATAGAATTTGGTTTACCAGAGCAAGTGCACAACGTATTGTTAAATGGTCAGGGTTGTGACCTGAGGGAAGTTGGTGCAGCGGGTGAGCAGAGCAGATGGGGGGATTACAGTAGTACCAGCCAAAAGGCCATCACTGAGTAAAAGCACAAAGCACACAAACCTTCAGCGATAACAGCGTGTTGCACTGAGTCAAATAGATAAGGGGTTTTCCTAACTACTGTATGTTTCACACTTTGTTTACTCCACACATTAGAGGTTAGCGGCGACAGGGGGACATGGACTCATGAGATGGAACGGAGGAGATCCACCGCACTAGTCGTTTCTAAGGCAGTTAGTCAATGAACCCACCAGGGATGAGGCAATGCTGATCCTGATGCTCACTAACAGAAACAGAGTAACAGACGTAATAGTGGGCAGTCTCCTGGGGGCCAGTGAGCATCGTACAGTGTGCTTTAGGATTAAGATGAGTATAGAAGCAAACCACACAAGGACAAGGATCCTGGACTTTGGGAGGGTGGACTTTAAAGTAATGAGAAACTGCCTTAGAAACAACCTGACAGTGGTGGATTGCCAGGGTGGGGTACAGGAACAATGGAGAAAAATAAGAGAAAGCACAGTGAAGAAAAACAGCCTCTGTGTGAAAGAAGTGAGTAAAAGAAGGAGGAAACAAAGGCTCTATGGTACTCTGGGGAGGTGGCCACAATTGTGAAGGGAAAAAAGGTGGCATTCAGGAGGTACAAAGAAACACAGAGGGAGGAGGATAAAGAGAAGTACCAGGTAAAACAGAGGGAAGCAGGGAGAGCTGTGAGGCAAGCAAAAGCGCAAACTGAGGAAAGGATAGCCAGTGATGTGGCAGAAGGAGACAAGATGTTCTTCTGGTACATGAGCAAGAAGTGGAATGCAAGGGGAAGGATTGTGAGAATAAGAAAGTCAGTAGATGGCGACTGCACAGAAAGATCAGGAAAAAGTCGACATCCTGAACAGGTACTTCTGCTCAGTCTTTACGTTGGAGAGGGATGGGGGACCAGACCAACAAGGAGCAGCAAGAACAGACGAGATGGGGAAATAAACACAAGTCCATTCATAGAGGAAAGAGTCCTGATGGGACTTGCAAACCTAAACGTGGACAAGGCCATGGGACTGGGCCAGATACATCCAAGGGTGCTAAGGGAACTCAGGGAGGAACTTGCTGCACCACTGGCATCCTTATTCAACATATCACTGCAAACAGAAAAGGCAGACCTAGTTTTGTTCCATAAAAGCAGCAGCAGCAGGGAGGAGGCTAGCAACTATAGATCGATCATTCTCACATCAGTTGTGGGGAAATTAATGGAAGCCCTGTTAAAGGAAAGGTTAGTGGAATATCTTGAATCCAGTCTCTGATGACCGCAAAGTCACAGGCAAGACCAAAGACAGCATGGATTCATGAGGTGAAAGTCATGGCAGACAACCCTGATCGATTTCTCTGACTGGCTGACCAGGGAAATAGATCAGAGAAGGGCAGGGGACGTGGCCTATTTGGACCTCAGCAAAGCTTTTGATGCTGTACCACATAGGAGTCTGATAAAGAAATTGGGTAGTCTAGAGGTGGGAGCCAAAGTAGTAAACTGGGTAAAAAACTGGTTAATGGATAGGTGTCAAAGGGTGGTGGTAAATGGCACTCACTCTAATGAAGTAAAAGTGACCAGAGGGGTGCCATAGGTTTCAGTATCGGTACCTGTTCGACATCTTCATAAGTGACATCCCAGAAGAGGTTTTTTTTTTGCTGTCATTTTTACCTCCTTGGCCACCTATTCTGCTCCCATGTCCAGGCATCCTAATGGGGATCCTGCTGCTGTCTGCCTCTACAGCAACTTCACTCCACACCTTGTAACCCCTGTGGTTTACCCCCGCAGCAGGGTGGCAGGGAGCCCCCAACTCCCTACCTGAATGGATCCAGTTTCAGGTACAGAGCTAGCCCGGCGAACACACAGATGGCCATCAAGCAGCTCAAAAGGTGCCATCAGTTTTTCCACTTTTCTGTTCCCCTGGCATCTAGGGCATACAATGGCTGGTGGAGGGAAGCCTTGTCTTGCGTGTCCACCGTGCTCCCTCCGAGTATCTGCCCAAATCCTCCCTGCGCTACATAGTGCCCTGTTCCCCAGCCTCCACCAGAGGGCGACCAGGCACCAAGTAGTGAGGACACCCTCCCAAAGAAGGAGAGCAGTCCATCAGATGCTCAATCCTTCTCAACCCCTGCCAACCCCCGTCGGCCCATGCTCGTTCCCGAACACGGGTCGCCAGCATAGAGCGAGGTAAGGTGTCCAGAGCCTCAGTCCTCAGCACCACTGGGCTGGCTGAGTTTTTTTTTTTTAAATAAAGTTTTTCTCCCGCTGGTCAGTGCGGGCAGGCTCTCAACCCTCTCCCCTTCTCCTCTCACCCAGCACCTATCTCTCCCCCTGGTCTTCAAACCCTAATCCATCATGAATTTCACCCTATGGTGGATCTGGGAAGGGGATGGCCATCCTCCCCCCACCCAGAGACTCTCATCCACATTCAAACAGAGGAGAGAAAGAAGTAAGTGCCTCAGCTGGGACTTGAACCCAGGCTGCACAGAATGCCATTTCGGTCACATTAAGCAGCTGCGCCACCAAGGCAACTGGAACTTGTCTGTCCCAGAGCACACATTACTCTTTCTCTAATGCATAGCCTGGTGCTGCACAAATAATTACCTCATTTTTCAATCACGTGGATGCAGTGTGCATATTTATGGAACACACAGAAACAAAGGAGAGAAAGAAGTAAGTGCCTCAGCTGGGACCTGAACCCAGGCTGCCCGGAATACTGTTCCAGTCATGCTAACCAGCTGTGCCATCGAGACAACTGGAACCTGAGCTGTCCCAGAGCACACATTACTCTTTCTCTAATGCACAGCCTGGTGCTGCACAAATAATTACTTCATTTTTCAGTCATCCAGATTGTTGAGCCAGAGACTGGGTGATGGCACAGGGATGGAGGTAGGTGGGAAGGGCTTCATGTAGCCCATGCAAACCAATTTTCCATGTTCTCCCCTTGTTCCCTAGCCATGGCATCACATAAGTATGCACGTGTGGAAGCGCACACATGCTGTGTAACCATAGTCTCTCCCTACATGCTGCTCAAGCTGCTGGCTCTACCTCCAGACCTCCACATGGGGCAGCCAAGCTGACAAGCCTCCCAACTCTGGGAGAGGAGAGACGTCCTCTAGAGGGTCACTGGCATGGTAAGAGGAAAGGCGCTAGTCACCTCAGTCCTCTACGCCACTGAGCTGGCCCAGCCCAGAAGAGTTTGAAGGGAAGGTATGCCTTTTTGCAGATGACACCAAGATCTGTACTAGAGTGAATATTCAGGAGGAGGAGATGGAGAAAATGTGTAGGAACCTTAGAAAACCTGAGGAGTGTTCAAGGGTATGGCAGCTGGGTTTCAGTGCCAAAAAAGTGCTAAATCATGCACCTGGGCATAGAAACCCAGGATCGGAGTAAAAAATGGGGGGGGGGGTACTGTCAGCCATTAAAAAGGAAAGGAACCTTGGGGTTATTATATCTGATGACCTCAAAGTCACAGAGCAATGTGACAAGGCAGCGGTCAGTGTCAGTGGGATGCTTGTGTGCATAGAGAGAGGTATCACAAGCAGAAGAAAGGAAGTGATATTACCACTGTATAGGTTTTTGGAGAAATACCACCTAGAACATTATGTTAAGTTCTGAAGGCTGCATTTCAAATAAGACGTGGACAAAGTACAGGCAGTCCAGAGGAGGACAACTAAAATGGTACATAGATTGCATAAGAAACCATGTGAGGAGAGACTGAGGGATTTCAACATGTACACCCAGAGGAGAGGAGGGAGAGGGGGTACATAAAAGAGACCTACAAGTACCTCACAAGAACAGGGTACAGGTGGGAACCCTGTTTTAAAAGAAGAAATGCAATGGAACAAGAGGGCATGCTGTCACAAGCCCATTCAACTGGGGCAGAAATTCCTTGGGCTACAGTGAATCTCCTTGTGATCAGGGTCAGGGATACCCCATCTCTGTTCTTTTAGCACCCTCGCTGTTTCACAACTGAATGCATGCCAGAGAATCCCAAGGCTCCTTCTCTCCATGTGAGGGGGTGCAAATACAGTCTTGAGTCTGTGTTCCTGAGATAGAACCCTTTCAGACACTGCACAATGAACCGGAGAGCCACAGGCATGTATAGGCCTTCAGGGAAAGCCCTATACACGTATATTTGTGTTTCCCCAGAAATGCAGAGACCTGTTCAACCCCCCACAGACCCCCTTCTTGAGACCTTTTGTATTTCCTCCTCTCTTTTCATCCACAGAGTCCCTTGTGGTACTTTACTTTGGTAGTGTTTGGCCCTTAAGCAGTCACACAGGCATAGCATCATTTGAACAAACCTTGCCAAAGCAACACCCACAAAAGACTCTGGCAGAATTATTTTAAAGTAAACCAAAGGCTTTACTATTGAATTACTAAATACAGTAAATAACTATAAAGACAGAACATTTTAGACATTGGTTACAGGAAATGCAAATATACAATAAAAACCTATACTTTAAAATTCTGAGGTTAAAGTTCTACCTCACCAAGTTCTTAGTTGCTGAATTTGAAGTGTAAAGTGTCCTTAGAAATGTAGTTGAATCATGGTTCTTGTGGTCCAGGAGAATTTCTTGAAAAAAGGAAAATGTCTGTGCTCTCTCAGTAGGACAGGGTCCCAAGTGCAAACAGTTCCTTCACATGTACCTTGAATTGGCAACAGGCAAAAAGGCAGCAAACAGAAGCAGAAGGCAAAAGGCTCTGAGAAAGTCCTACACCCCTGTTTTATGGGGTTCTCAAAGGGCAGGTCCAGTGGATACTGGCTTGTCATGTGGTTGGCTAGCATTCCATTTCCATGGCTAGGCAACCAATCAGGTTTTAATATTTTATTACAAAAAACAAATGTTCAGTTCTGAACATGAGAGAGAGAGTTTTGTTTTTCTTCAAGCCAGTCTGAACCAGCCTTGGGCTGGCATTAGCCTTCCTTTAATGACTGTAATTAAGCAAAACCCAGTACAGCAATTTACCTAAATACTAGTCCATTCAACTCTAATTAGATTAACTCAGGATAGACCTCTCAGGACAAAAGGTCCTCAGACATCTCAGCTCCTCTAGAGGCCTATGCCTTTCACAAGAAAATTGGGATACCTGGCCTCCCAGCTATGCTTAATTAGCCCTTTTGTTTCTTTTAAAAGGTTTAATCAAACTCCAGTCCCTGGCTAAGCAGCTAACAATTTCTGCCCAGCAACAAGGGATTACATAATTTAGGGCCCATGTTTGTTTTGGTACCCATGAGCCCTTGCAAGTTAGACTGGGCTACCATGGACATCATTGATGTATTACAAACATAAAATAACATGAAATATGATTAGAACAATAAGGTACTGCTCAAGATCATGGAAGCTCTATTGAAGAAGAGATTGGTGGAACATCTGGTTGTCGATGGACTACAGGACCCAAGGCAGCATGGTTTCACCAGGGGGAGGTCATGTCAGACCAACCTCATTGAATTTTTTGACTGGGTGACTAGGGCGGTGGATCAGGGAAGGGCAGTGGACATGGTCTATCTGGACTTCAGCAAGGCCTTTGACACGGTGCCACATAGAAGACTATTACACAAACTGGGGAATATGGATGTGGGCAGGACAGTAGTGTGGTGGGTAGGTAACTGGCTGGGCAGCAGGACACAGAGGGTGGTGGTAAATGGCTGTCACTCCACAGAGGGAAGAGTGACCAGTGGGGTACCACAGGGATCAGTGCTGGGACCGGTCCTATTCAACATCTTCATCAGTGACATTGTGCAGGACCTAGAAGGCAGAATTTCACTGTTCGCTGATGACACAAACCTCTGTAACAGTGTAGACACACCAGAGGGTGTAGACAGAATGAGAAGGGACCTACAGAAACTTGAAGAATGGTCAGGAGTTTGGCAGTTGAAATTCAATGCAAAGAAGTGCAAGATAATGCATATGGGGAACAAAAACACTAGCACAATATATCATCAGTTGGGGGGGTGAGGATATAGCATGCACCAAGCAGGAAAGGGTTCTTGGGGTTATCATTTCTGATGACCTCAAGGTAGGGAAACAGTGTGACAAGGCAGCAGGAAAAGCAAATTAGATGCGGGAATGCATAGGCAGGGGTATCACCAGCAGGAAAAGGGAGGTCATAATTCCACTATACAAGACACTAGTGAGGCCCCAACCTAGAGTACAGTGTACAGTTCTAGAGACCTTACTTACGTAAGGACATAGACAGGGTAGAGAAGGTTCAGAGGAGGGCAACAAAGATGGTACATGGATTGCATCACAAGTCCTATGAGGACAGGTTGAAGGAACTGAATATGTACTCCCTGGAGGAGAGGAGGGAGAGAGGGGATATGATAGAGATATACAAGTATCTTACAGGGAGGAACAGGGTGCAGGAATACACTATTTTTAAGTAAAAAAGATGTTCCAGGACTAGAGGACATGGGATGAAGTTGGAGGGAGGACGATTCAGAGGAAACATGAGGAAGAATTTCTTCACAGAACAGGTGGTGGACAAGTGGAACACCCTGCCAGAGGAAGTGGTGGAGGCTGAAACAATCACAGGATTTAAGAATGCATGGGATAGACATAAAGGAATTCTGGAGTTAAGGGGCAACAGACTTCTAGGAAAACATAAAGTGAACTTACAAGCTCAAATGGGCAGACTGGGTAGGCCGTAGGCCCTTATCTGCTGACACTGTGAATGTATCTATGTATCCCACCACACTCCTCCCTTCTTCATAGAAACTGGGGGAACATGCCACTTTTTCAGTAAGGGTTTCCACCAGTTCTGTCCCTTACTCCAATTGGAGGGATAGGCCATCTACATTGGCATTAGCAGACCATGACCTATGTTTAATGTCCATGTCGTAGGCCTATAGTGCAATGTTCCATCTAAGGAGCCCCCCATTTGGTTTAGCCACACCACAGAGTTGTGGTCTGTCTGTACCTCAAAGTACCTCTCATAGAGGTATGGCTCTAATGTCTTGAGCGACCACACCAGGGCAAGGCATTCTTTTTCCACAGTGGAGTAAGCCTGTTCCCAGGAAAGTAGCTTCCTACTAAGGTTCACAATGGGGTGATCTTTTCCCTGTTGGGATATCTGGCTGAGGACAGCTCCAATCCCCACATCTGAGTCATCCATCTGCACTACAAATGGCCTAGTGTAGTCTAGGCTGGCCAACCCAGGGGCACTGCACAGCATGGCTTTTAGTTGTGTGAAGGCCCTGTTACATGCTGGGCCCCATTTTACTTTCTTGGGTTGCTTTTTCCTTAACAAGCTAGACAGAGGAGCTGCCAGGGTGCTGTAATTTGGTACGCATTTTCTGCAGTACCCTGCAGTCCCAAGGAAGCTGCTGACCTGCTTCTGGGTCTCCAGCACAGACCATGCATCAATGGACTATATCTTGGCCTGGTTGGACATAGTTGTCCCTCCCCACTACATGTCCCAAATATGATACCTCAGCCATAGCCACTTGGCACTTTTCAGCTTTGACAGTTAGTCCTACCTCCTGTATCCTGCCCAACAATTCCTTCAGATGAGACAGGTATTCTTTCCAGCATCTCCACTTCATGCGCCAGTGTTTTCTGCTCCAGCTCCTTGTCACTCTGTTTGTCAGCAAGCTCCCTTTCACACTTGTTTCTCAGCAAGCTCCAATTTACTCAGCTCAAATTGTAGCTTTAGCCTTTCTAGCTCAGGATCTGTGGTGGACCTCACTTGGTTCTGTGGTTCCAGGTCCTCTCTGGTCTCACTGTCCTCCTCCCTGGGACTAGACACTGCAATGTCCCTTGGCACCCCAGTCTAGTCTCTTTCAGTCACCAGCTATGACCTGAGGTCCTGGGCAGTTGCTTACTCATTGGCTGCCACAAGTGCCTCCATGAGGTTCTTTTTGCTTCGCCCCTCATACTGGACCCCTCTCTCTCCTGGCACAGCTACTTCAGCTCTTCTACAGTGTAGTCACTGTACTTGGAAGTCATCTTTCTTCCCTACACTACCACCAGTCCGCCTTTACTTGCAGCAAACAAAAATCAGGTTTTAATATTTTATTACAAAAAACAAATGTTCGGTTCTGAGCATGAGAGATAGTTTTTTTTTCTTCAAGCCAGTCTGAACCAGCCTTGGGCTAACATTAGCCTTCCTTTAATGACTGTAATTAAGCTAAACCCAGTACAGCAATTTACCTAAATGCTAGTCCATTCCACTGTGATTAAATTAATTCAGGGTAGAGGTCTCAGGACAAAAGGTCCTCAGACATCTTGGTACCTCTAGAGGCCTGGGCCTTTCACAAGCACATTGAGATACCTGGCCTCCCAGCTATGCTTAATTAACCCTTTTGTTTCTTCTAAATGGTTTAATCAAACTCCAGTCCCTGGCTAAACAGCTAACAGTTTCTGCCCAACAACAAGGGATTACATCATTTTAGGGCCCATGTTTTCTTTGTACCCATGATCCCTTGCAGGTTAGACTAGGCCACAATGTGCATCCCTGATGTATTACACACATAAAATAACATGAAATATAATTAGAACAATAAGGTACAGCTGTATCCCACCACAATGCAACAAAGGTAGAAGGGAGGCTAGTTAGGAGGAATGTGAGGAAATACTAATTTATTGAAAGAGTGGTGGACACTAGGAATAGCCTGCTACCAGAGGTAGTAGGGGCAAAACCAGTGGAGGGTTTCAAACATACATGGGACAGACATAGAGGAATACTGGTAAATAAAAATGGGAGAGGGTTGCCAGAGATCAGTTAGGGTCTGATGGGACAACATAGGCAGGGAACAAATGGGCAGACTGTGTGGGCTAAGTGGTCCTTTTCTGCTGTCAAA
Source organism: Neoceratodus forsteri (assembly GCA_016271365.2). Classification (NCBI taxonomy): domain Eukaryota; kingdom Metazoa; phylum Chordata; order Ceratodontiformes; family Ceratodontidae; genus Neoceratodus; species Neoceratodus forsteri. Next base: position 1,516,809 of record CM057450.1, on the reverse strand, counting down.
TTCTGTGTTTCTACTGTAGGTCCAGCTGAGTATAATCACTGTCACATTCTGTACGTTTATATGAGCTCTCTTCTCTGAGTCACCCCAGAGTAAAACCATTTTCACATTTTGTATATTTACATGATTTATCCTCATTATGAATCCCCTCAACTAAGTAAAAATGTTCTCTCATTTGGTAAATGTATTGTGTCTCTCTTAACTGTACCCATTCAGCTAAGTAAAACTTCTGTCGCTTTCAGTAGATGATATATGCCACCTGTGACTTGGGAGTAAAGTAATGTGGTGCGAGAATCGAGCTAAGTAAAAGACCTCACACATTATGTACATTTTTATGGTCTTTCTTTCCCAGAATGAATCCACTAATTAACTATAAGAATACCACTTAAGCAAAAGTTTCTCTAGCACATTCATACTGTTTTTTAATGTAATGTCTTTAAATGTTTGGGTTTTCCCAATATGTGACAGGAATAAAGTTCGTGTTCAGTACTATCTCAGTCTCTGAAATTTGCTGCATGAGCTGTTCTTCATACTTGCATTGTTCTTTGAATCGCTTTCGTCTGCAGTTCATGGAGTGTCACAGTAATAGAAACAAAAATTAAGATGTGCTCATATGTTTCTCGGGAATGGTTCAATGGGTGGAGAAGAAAAAATTAGTCATCTTAGTAATCTTGTTTCTTCCATGGTATTCTTCAATATTCTTAACTCTTGCAGTCAGCCTTCAGAGAAGAACTGCCCAGAGATTATAACGCATGCAAATGACAGAATCCGTCATTGACTCATGCACTTATTAAAATATTGCCCTCACTAACTGCTACATTCTAAACACTCAGATTTCATGGGAGCCTGGAAGGAAAGCCCCTGCCTAGTCTATTCTAACCAATATGTATTCTAACATTTGAATAAACAGAATAATTATAACAATAACAATAATAATAGAATAATAACTATAACATAGTAAAACCTCCTAATAATAAAAATTCCCCTTAAAATGTCAGATACATCCTAAGAGAGGAGAAAATCAATGCCTAATGGGGCTCAAAATTGTGGCCAGCCAAGGGTGAAGCACCCTTCATTTACAGATATCCAGCTTGAGATGCAGAGGCCACTGGTTCTGGAAGGGGAGGTAGGGTGGGGAGTTAAGAATATTGAAGAATACCTTGGAAGAAACAAGATTACTAAATTGAGTAATTTTTTCATCTAACCCCAGGTATTCTTCAATATTTTTAACTCTTGCAGACTACAAAGCAATACCTTTGGAGGTGGGCACAGAACCTATTTAGGAAATAGACTCTGCAAAACTGCTGTGCCAAACCTGGCATTGCTCCTGGACTGTGTGTCCAGGCAATAGTGCTTTGTGAAAGTATGTACTGTTCTACATGTAGCTGTTTTGCAGATTTCCAATAATGGGACATTCCTGGCAGCTGCTATAGAAGCAGCTGTGCCCCTTGTGGAATGAGCCCTATGGCCCACTGGGGGCTCTTTACCTGCTTTCGAGTAGCAAAATTCAATGTACTGGACTATCCAATGAGAAATAGTCCTCTTGGTTGCTGGTTTCCCATTTTCCACATCTCCATGAGTCAGGAATAGTTTCTGTCTGTCCTGCCTATGGTCCTTGATGTAAATCATGTAGTAGCTCAAAGCTCTCTTGACATCCAGACTATGAAGCCTGCATTTCCTGAGCTGGAATGCTCAGTAAAAAAGACTGACAGAGTGATGGACTGATTCAGGTGGAAATCAGAAACTACCTTAGGAAGGAACCTCCTATTAGTTCTGAGCACCGCCTTGTCCCTATGGAAGGAAAGGTAGTCATGCTCAATGCACAAGGCCTGAAGCTCACTGATCCTTCTGGCAGAAGTGTAGACCACCAGAAACACAGTTTTTCAGGTAACATATTTCAAATGTGCGGAGACCATTGGCTTAAAAGAGGGTTCCATGAGCTTGGCAATGCATACATTGAGATCCCCATGCAGGCACCAGTTCCCTATGGGGGAGTGCAGATGAGTCAAACCCTTGAAAATCTTCTTGAACATGGGATTAGAAGCCATGGAATTACCTTTGCCAGCTGAAATATATGCCAAAACTGAGGCCAAATGAACCTTCAAGGTAGTGTGCTGTAGGCCCAGGGAGTGCGGATGGACAAGGTAGTCCAACAAGTCTAGTACCCATGCTTGAGAGGGTATTACATCATTAGCAGAACACCACATAGAAAATATTTTCCACTTAGAGGCATATGTCTTTTTAGTGGAAGGTTTCCTGTACCCACTCAGGACATCTAGCACACTTTCAGAGAGATGAAGGCCTGCATACTCTAAGTCCTCAAGAGCCAGGACTTGAGCCTGAGGGACCTGAGGTTCAGATACAGTATCCTCCCCTGGGAGGAGGTTAACAGGCTGTGCCTCCGTGGGAGGTGTATTGTTGGAGTCACAGCCATGGAGCACAGCATGGAGTACCATGGCTGACTGGCCCAGTCTGGAGCTATCAAAATCATTGATGCTGGCTGGGATCTGAGTTTGACTAGGACCCTGAGGAGTAGTGGAAAGGGAGGGAAGGTGTATAGCTGCTTCCCTAACCAATCCAGAGCCAGAGCATCCAGAGGTGTTGTGCCCTTGGCTGGTAGTCTTCAACAGAACTGTAGCTGCTGGTGGTTCTCGTGGGATGCAAAGAGATCTATCTCTGGATTGCCCCACCTTCTGAATACCACCTCCAATGCCTGCCTGTTGAGAGTCCACTCATGATGGTCCTAGTTGATTCGACTCAGGGCATCTGCCAGAGTATTGTCCTTTCCTGGCAAATGGATGGCTACAAATGAAGCCTGGAGTGAGTAGGCCAGATTCTATACCTTCATTGGTTATGTGCACAGGGTGTTGGACCTTGTTCCTCCCTGCTTGTTTATGACACAGTCCCACACAAAAGATTAATAATAAAATTAACCAGCCTGGGAGTGGGTCCCAGGGTGATAGCATGGGTAAAACATTGGCTGGACAACAGGACACAGAAGGTAATTGTAAATGGAGTCCACTCTGAAGAAAGAGGGGTTACTAGTGGGGTACCGCAGGGTTCAGTACTGGGTCCAATCCCTTTTAATGTCTTTATAAGTGATATTGTAGAGGGAGTGGAAGGAAAAGTATGCCTCTTTGCAGATGACACAAAGATCTGCAACAGGGTTGATACACAAGGAGGCGTGGAAATGATGAGAAGGGACTTGGCAAGGTTGAAGGAATGGTCAGAAGTATGGCAGCTTGTATTCAATGCAAAGAAGTGCAAAATAATGCATATGGGAAACAAAAACCCAGGGGAAGATTACACAATGTGGGGGAGAGGGTAGTAACAACAACAAAAATGGAAAGTGACCTGGAGTAATCATATCAGATTGTCTTAAGGTTAGCAAGCAATGCAAGAAGGCAGTAGGTAGAGCTGGAGGGATGCTGGGATGTATAGGGAGAGGTATCACCAGCAGAAAACAGGAAGTTGTTATCCCTCTTTACAGATAGTTGGTGAGACCCCATCTGGAGTACTGTGTCCAGTTCTGGAGACCTCATCTCCGCAAGGAAATAAACAGGATGGAGGCAGTCCAGAGGAGGGCAACTAAAATGGTGCAGGGTCTGCAAGAGAAGCTATATGAGGAGAGACTAAAGGAGCTTAATATGTATACCCTTGAGGAAAGGAGGGAGAGGGAGGACATGTTAGAAACTTTTAAGTACTTTAGTGGAATCAAAAAGTCCAAGAGGGTATCATCTTTCAGGAAAAGAGAAGTGCAAGAACAAGAGGACACAATTTGAAGATGGATGGGGATCAGCTCAGGGGCAATGTGAGGAAGTATTTTTTCACAGAGAAGGTGGTGGACGCATGGAACAGCCTTCTTGAGTAGGTTGTGGGGTCTAAAACTGAGGGAGAATTCAAGAAAGCATGAGACAGACATAAGGCAATTCTTGTGAGGGGATATGAAGAAATAGGCTGTTGGTTAGGAGGCAGTATAGCGCAGTGGTCTAAGGCTCTGAGCTGCAAATCAGTTGACATCCAGCAGACCAGACCTGGGTTTGAATCCCACAACTTCCACTTGCATACTGTTTGACCCTGAGCAAGTCACTTAACTTCCTTGTGCTACCAGGTCACACCTGGAAACAAGCTCCGGCTTAGTGTGCCTTTCCTGGTTAAACAATTTCCCCTTTCCCTTTCCCTAACTAGGATCTGCAGCTAGGTGGGCCAAGCGGTCCTTATCTGCCATCAAAGTCTATGTTTCTATGTAATGCATTGTAGTGGTATTGTCTGTTCTGACCTGTACCACCTTGCCATGTATCATGGATGCAAAGGCCTGCAAGGCTAAGAACACTGCTCTCAGTTCCAGCAAGTTTATGTGCTGGAGAGACTTGACCAAGTGTCATGTATTGTATGATCCCCCAGATGAGCTCCCCAGCCTAGGAGTGATATATCTGTCATGAGAACCACTGATAGGGACTCTTGTTGGAAAGGAACTCCCTCTCTGATGTTTTCTCTCACTTGCCACCATTGGACAGCTTGCAGTAATGTCCCTGTTACTGGAACCAATTTTGAAAGTGGGTCTCTCTTTTGGCACAAGTGTGCCCTGAGGTGCAACTGTATGTCTCTCATTTGAAACCTGGAACCTAAGATGTAGCTGTTGCTGCAGCCATGTGTCCCAGGAGCTGCAGGAATTGCCTTGCTGGTTTTGGTCTGTTTAGCCTGAACGACCCAGCAATTTGTAGTATGTTGGTTACCCTTTCCTGAGGCAGATAATCCCTTTCCCTCAGTGTGTTCAGCTCAGCTCCTATGAAGTGCAACACCTGCACTGGTTGTAGGATAGACTTTATGAGATTTATCAGGAATTCTAGGGACTCCAGGAGGTCCCAAGTCTCCCTTAGATGGTCTCTGACCTATTGAGCAGATTTTCCTACCACCAACCAGTCGTCCAGGTAGGGAAACATCATGATTCTCTGCCTTCTTAGGTGTACCACCACCACTGCCAAGCACTTTGTGAACACTCTTGGGGCTGGGCTAAAGCAAGGCCGAATGGCAGTGCTGAGAACTGGCAGTGACCTGAGGGGAGTCTGAACCTGAGATATTTTCTGTGAGACTCCCTTATTGGGATGTGGAAGTAGGCATCTTTTAAGTCCAGGGACGCCAACCAGTCTCCCTTCTGAAGGGTTGGCAGGATCATAGCTAGAATTATTTTGAACTTTGGTTTTGACAAGTGTCTGTTCAATAATCTTAGGTCGAGGATAGGCCGCCACTCCCTATTTTTCTTTGTGGTCAGAAAGTATCTTGAGTAAAAACCCTTTCCCCTTTATTGAGGAGGGACTGGTTGCAATGCTCTTGACAGTAGAAGGTTTGCCACCTGAGCTTCTAACAGCTTCCTCTCTGCATTTGAAGCTGGTTTGAAAACTTTATTCCTTAAGGGGGAAAGGATTTGAAACTTAGGGACAGTCCCTGACTCACTACCTCCAGAACTCACTTGTTTGTGGTAATGTTTTTCCAAGCCTGGGAATAGTGAGCCAGTCTGCCCCCTATTGGTACAGGGGAGGCAACCTTGGCTAGCACATCAGCAGTTCCGTTTAGGCTGGAACTGAGCCTGGCAGGCTGGGCCCCATGCCTAGATCCTCTTCTGCCCCTACCTCTGAAGTATCCTGTTTGTTGAGGATAGTGTTGGTACTGCTGTACAGCTATGCTTGGAAGAAATGTCTGCTGTAACCAGCCCTTCCTCTGCCCCCTCTTCCATAATGTCTGGAAGTGGAGTGCCTCTCTTTAACCAAGTTACTCCCGTAAGTGGCTTTGTATTCATCCACTTTCTTCATATAAGCCTTTGTTTTGTCTCCAAACAGAGAATTATTCTCACAGGGAAAATCCGTGGCCTGGGTATCCTGTGTCAAGTTCATGGCTCTGAGCCAAGCAAATCTCCTAAGGGCCACTGTGAGGCCCATCCATCTGACAGCAGCGTCATTAGTATCTGCTGCCATCTGAAACTGATACTTAAGATGCCTCCAACCCAAACCTAGTATCTCAGCAAGATCGGCTGACAAACTAGGGGGAGCTTTGTTTGCCATAGCCATAACCAACTGCCACAGTGACTTCTGCTACTGGGCAACATATGCCATGTAATTAGCCTCTCTAATAGCCAGAGAAGCTGACAAGAAGCCTTTCTTGACCATACTATCAATTTTCCTCGAATCCTTACCTGGAGGGTGAGATGCCAAAGGCACTTTTGCCCTGTCACAGGCTGCAGTCTGAACAACACCTCTGGTAATCAGGGTGTGAGAAGAGGAATTCTGCCCCTTCCCTGTCCAGCTGATATTTCTTGTCAGCCCTTTTGTCCAAGGGAGACACAGAATTTGGAGTTTGCAGTATTTCCAAAATATGCTTCTTAAAAAACATATTTATTGGAAGCAATAATTTCTTATTCAGGGTCGGGCCCATGCGGTAAAGGTATTCCACCACCTCCTTATCTTCCGCCACTTCATTGATGGTGATATCCAAAGCATCCACCATCTCCTTCACAAAAGTGAAAAGTGAGGAAAAATCCTCAGGCAATCTTGGTGGAGACTCAAATTCCTTTTCTGGGGAGACCTCAGGTTCAATGGGTTCACCATCATCATCATCATCATCATCATCATCATCATCATCATCATCATCATATTCCTCATAATCCTTAATATCTGCATCTCGGGAAGAGAGGATGCAGCCGGAGTTACCGGTTGCTGAACTGAGGATTTAACTGAAGGCTTGACTGGTACGTTGTGAAACCAGAACCAGTACAAGTCCCTAGAATGCCTGAATAACTTTGATGGCCTGAGCTAGGGCCTCTGCAGTAGGCATCTCGTTTTTTTCTACAGAAGTCCCCTTAGTTTTTTTAGCAGGGGGTTCTGTATGTTTTGTTTTCTTTCCTGGTTCCGGTGTTTCAACCAGTTCTCTGGTTTGTTTTGGTCTAGAAGGTTCACCCTTATTCAGGGTAGATGCTCCGATTGAGCGGTTTCACCCATGTTATCAGAGGGAGTAAGCTGGTCGGAGCCATTATCTCCCAGATCCTTACTTGAAGCCATCCTCTTCTTAAACTTTTCCAGCCTTTTTTCGATACTTTTTGCTGGAAATGACTTACAAATCTCACATTTCGATGTGAAGTGGATTCACCAAGACAGACACATTTATCATGGTTGTCTGCCATTGCAAAAACCTGTCCACAATGGGCGGTTTTTGAAGCCTGGAAGCCCAGTTTTCTTCTTCAGTTTATCTCATATTTTAGTTATATGACAAAAAACAGAAGTTAATCGCAATACACTTTTGTTTTTTTTTTGCACTTGTAACAACAGTCTTGAAACCATGGTTAAATCCTGTGAGGAACCATGATCTCGAGTAAAAAGAGCTGAAAAATATCGAATCTGACAGGAAAATAAAAAAGTGCTAAACTAAGTAAAAAAATAGTTAAAATCAGTTAAAAATCTAACAGAAACATTGGTTTCTCAGTGATTACTGGGAACTGAGAGGAACCACTAAATAAGACTTTAAACCCTAAAATAAAGTAGTGTTAACTACTAAAACAGAAAGTAAAGGCAGTAGATGAAATTTAAACAAAAGGTTACTTGGTTTTCTAGAAGAAACAACAACAAACAAGCATTTGTCAATGTCGAACGTTCACTTGCAGGTATTTGCAGTGGTATTTGGCACTTGGACATGGCTTAAAAAAATCAGTGACAAAGTACAACAAGCATTTGTCAATGCTGAATGTTGCTTGCTTCTATGTGCTGTTTAGGTATTTGGAACTCATTGGAGTGCAAATATTGAAAAGTCCGAACTTACTGCTGCGTCTGAGGACTGCATGCATACGCTCAATAAAAACAGTCATTTTAGGAATTTTTTCACCAAATTTTCAACATAGCCATTTTAAGACCTCTGCTCATGAACAGTGTCACTGTGATTTTCTTAATGTGTCCCATACATTGAGTTCGCACACCGACTGCGCCATTGTGCGCTACATGGACGGAAACACGTTTTGGGCAGGATGTGAAAAATGACAGCTGTACTGCTCATAAGGAGGTGTGGTAAAATGGCAATGTTGAAAATCTGGAGTGAAAATATTGAAAATTCGTAAACTTACGAGCGTGCATAGGAACTGCGCATCGCACGCTCGTAAAACAGTCATTTTAGGAATTTTGTCACCAAATTTTCAACATAGCCATTTTAAGACCTCTGCTAATGAACAGTGTCTCTATGATTTTCTTAATATGTCCCATACATTGAGTTCGCACACCGACTGCGCCATTAATGCTTCCTTGAGGCGAGGAAACCTGCGTTTTGGGCAGGATGTGAAAATGACAGCAGTACTGCTATATGGAGGTGTGGTAAAATGGCAATGTTGAAAATCTGGAGTGAAAATATTGAAAATTCGCAAACTTACGAGCGTGCGTAAAACAGTCATTTTTAGGAATTTTTTCACCACATTTCAACATAGCCATTTTAAGATCTCTGTTCATCAACAGTGACACTGTGATTTTCTTAATGTGTCCCATACATTGAGTTCGCACACCGACTGTGCCATTGTGCGCTACATGGGCGGAAACACATTTTAGGCAAGATGTGAAAAATGACAGCTGCACTGCTCATAAGGAGGTGTGGTAAAATGGCAAGGTTGAAAATCTGGAGTGAAAATATTGAAAATTCGCGAACTTATGAGCGTACGTAGGAACTGTGCAACGCACGCTCAGAAACAGTCATTTGTGGGAATGTTTTCACCAAATTTTCAACATAGCCATTTTAAGACCTCTGCTCATGAACAGTGTCACTGTGATTTTCTTAATGTGTCCCATACATTGATTTCACACACCGACTGCGCCATTGTGCGCTACATGGGCGGAAACACGTTTTGGGCAGGATGTGAAAAATGACAGCTGTACTGCTCATGAGGAGGTGTCATAAAATGGCAATGTTGAAAATATGGAGTGAAAATATTGAAAATTCGCAAACTTACAAGCGTGCGTAGGAACTGCGCGACGCATGCTCGTAAAACAGTCATTTTTAGGATTTTTTTCACCAAATTTTCAACATAGCCATTTTAAGACCTCTGCTCATGAACAGTGTCACTGTGATTTTCTTAATGTGTCCCATACATTGATAGACAAGCAACAGAATCCAGCTGACATGAACATTCAAGGTGTTCACTGCACCAACCATGACACCATTGCCAACGCCTTCAATGCCCTTTTTTCTTCTCCACCAGTCACTACTCTAACTAGCCCACAACCTGACTGTCCCTCTTCTCCTCCCTCACCCTCCCACCCTCCCTTCGTTCTGGCTCCAACCACATACCTTGAAGTTCGCAAGCTACTTAACTCCCTTCCGGCATGCGGGGGTCAAGGGCCTGAGGGCATCCATCCTTGCATACTTAAGCAGTATGCACCTTGGCTGACCAGACCTATCACCTGGCTTTTTAACCTCTCAATTCGTACATCTACTGTCCCGTCCACCTGGAAAACTGCCAGAACCATCCCTATACACAAAAAGGGTGATGTCAAACTCATGTCCAACTACCACCCTATATCTCTTCTGCCCACTCTCAGTAAGCTGCTTGAAAGAATAGTCCACTGCCAGCTTGCTGCTCACCTTGACATGTTTAATCTTCAAACCCTGTGCCAACATGGTTTCCGGCCCGGTCACAGTACCACCTCTGCACTTACACAACTTAAAAATGACATCAGAAATAATATGGACCGTGGCCTACTCACTGGGGCCGTCTTTATCGACCTGTCTAAAGCCTTCGACATGGTACACCATCCTCTCATGCTAAAGAAGCTCCAATCCATTGGAACATCTGACCAAGCCCTCTCCTGGTTCCATAGCTATCTTGACAATCGGACTCAGGCGTTAGCATTTCACAAGGCCCTTTCCTCCCTCCTAAACATCTCCCGTGGAGTTCCCCAGGGATCCACTCTTGGACCTCTACTCTTCTCCCTCTTCCTAAATGATATTCCCACCATGTCCCGGCATAACTGCACTCTTATGTACGCAGATGACCTTGTTCTCTACTCTGGGTCAAAATCATTGCTGCCATCAACTCCCCTCACTAATGACTTCCAATTCCTGCAGACCTGGCTCTCTAGCAACCACCAAGTCCTGAACCTAGAAAAAACCTGTGCTATGCTATTCGGATCCTTTAAAAAACTGTCTGCCCCTGCGAACAGGCTCCGGGTTCAATGCCTTGATGGCTCCCTCATCTCAAACACTGAGTCCTTCAAGTACCTTGGGGTCACTTTGGATCCCACATTTGACCTGTCTCAACATGTCAATATGGTGTGCCGTGCCATCAATGCTAAAATTGGCGGAGCTTATCGCGTGCGCCACTCCCTCACTCCTTCCGCTAAACTTTCTGTTGCGAGAGGTATTCTCTTACCCCAGCTCCAATATGCTCTGCCCTCCTCTTTGCTGAAAACTCTGCTACACTCCACAAATGGGACACTGTCTACAACATCATCTGTAGATTCACTTTAACTGCCCTTACGCCTTACCCATCATTGTCTCCTTTACGCTGGCTTAAATTGGCTGTCACCTAAGGATATTCGAGCCTACTCCTGGGCTGCTTTATCGACTCCCTGTCTAGACCTCCTGCCCTGTCTATCTTGCCAACCTCCTGACTCCCACCACACACTGCACTTCGCGGTCTTCCTCTGTCCCCATGCTCTCCACTAGACCTTGCATGACAAAACTGGGTGAACAGACATTTGCCCATTTTGCTCCCAAATTCTGGAACTCACTCCCCCTTATGGTGAAAACTTTAGCCTCCCATCGAGAATTCAAAAACTCGCTGTTCACCCACCTCCTAGCCTCTGGACAATGCAAATGCTCTTAATTTGCTTTGTCCCACTGCAGGCTGTCGGGTCTGACCCTGAGTACTACACTAATGTTCTCCCATGCAATACGCTTGTCTAGGTGGCTATGAACCTTGATGTCTTTACTGTCCTCAGCTGTCTTATGGTTACCCTAATTGTTTTATTTTACATCCTTATTATGATCTATGCCTAAAATGTACCCTTATGTAACTATTACTGTGCTACCCAATGTATATCTTGTTTTGCTCCTGTACACCTATATTATGTCTGTGCATTTCTGTATATTGTAATCAATGTCCTGTGCTTTCCCGGATCGTGCCTGAAAATAGGCAGATCTGTTGCCTAGCGCACTTACCCGGTTACCAAAAGCTAATAAATAAATAAATTGTGCGCTACATGGGTGGAAACATGTTTTGGGTGAGATGTGAAAAATGACAGCTGTACTACTCATAAGAAGGTGTGGTAAAATGACAATGTTGAAAATCTGGAGTGAAAATATTGAAAATTCACGAACTTACGAGCCTAACGTAGGAACTTCATAGCATAGCTAGTAAAACCATCATTACAAGGAATTTTTCTGAGAATTTTCAAAATAGGCTTTTTGAGAGCCCACCTTATGAATGCTGGCACTGTCATTTTGTTAATCGAGCCGAAGGTGATTTCGCGCAGTGATCATGTAAATCACCCTTCGGCCCGAATAACGCCAAGACAGTGACAGAATTCATGAGAAGGGGTCCCAAAAACCCCATGTTGAAAATTTGGTAGAAAAATTCCAAAAATGCCTGAGATATGCAACAAAGTTGAAAAAACCCATCTAGCCCATTATACAGCTTACCGGCATTTCCTCAGTTCGCGGTCGGCTTTGAAGAATGCAGACGTGTTCCCAGTCCAGCGATGATCGTTGCCAAGCTCGGAGGAAAGTATGGGGTGAGGGGGATGTGGGGAGGCAGGGTGCGTGAGGGTGGGTGCGGGTTGTGAGGGGGGCGGAGACTGCGGGGACATTTTTTTAATTTACAGGTTTTTTTTTTTGTACTTTGATGATGCGGGATGCTTGCCATGCTGGGTGGGCTCCCAGTGTGGCAGAAGGATGGCTGGGGCCATGGAGCTGGCGGGGTATGGGCATCCCGTTGGCAGGCAGCGGGACGTTTGCCACGCTGGGGTGGGCTCCCAGCGTGGCAGAAGGATGGTTGGGGAGGAAGTGGAGCCGACGGGATTGGGCACCTCACGGCAGACAACGCTGGACGCTTGCCACGCTTGGGGTGAGCTCCCAGCATGGCAGCAAAGATTTGGGGGGGCGTGACACGGTGCAAGCACACAGCGGTGGTTTTCTTTGAAGAGAAGACCCCCGCTGTCAATCACAGCACCGGTGCAGATTTGTGCAGGACCACCATGCCTGCTCAAGGGAGCAGGAGATTGCTCAGGAGAGGCACACCTCCAAAGTGTCCCATTCTCTCAAGATGTTCCTTGCGCAAATGCACAAGCGAACGTAAAAACAACTGTGAATAGAGATCTCCGAGGCATCTTGGCTTCACAGGCAGAGAATGAAATCTGAGTGTTTAGAATGCAGCAGTTAGTGAGGGCAGCATTTGAATAAGTGCACGAGTTAATGATGGATTCCATCATTTGCATACATTCTAATCTCCAGGCAGTTCTACTCTGAAGGCTCTGAAGGCAAGCGCTAAGAATATTGAAAAATACCTGTGCTTAGAATTTGCTTCATTTGTTAAGGAAAGCTTGAAGCAAGCAAGAAAGAGAGAGTGAGGAGGATGGGAGCCCTAAAGAAAGTCTTTGGCTGCTATTCGAATTAGAAAAGGAAGCCAAAAGAGAATTATGGGAGTGTGTTACAGACCACCAGTTAGTACAACAAAGCATGACTTGGAAAACAGTCTCATTTATTAGATGTTACTTTCAAAGTTATCAGAATTCATACAGTACAAAGTTTGGGAACCAATAGACCCAGGTCATAATTTGTAAAAATCCCACCAGAGCCACTTACTCACTCTATGACCTTGAGCACGTCATGTAACCTCACAGTGCTTTAGTCCACCTGACTGCAAAAGTGGGTAAAAGTGGGAATCCCCCTTCCCCTTAAAATGAAATACTGAACTTCAGCTGGGCTAACCTGGGTAAATAATTTGGAAAAAAAAATAACACAATTCTGTACCACTAACCCACAAAATATGGGGAGCAAAATACCTCAGGCAATTGCAATATGAGCACTATGAGAGAGATTATGGCTAGCTCTATAAGCAAGCCCAAGTCTGACATTGAGTGCCTTGCAGGTAGACTCCACATGGGGAGTGTAAAATCCAGAGAGGGGGGTTGAGCATAATGCCCAGGTAACTAAATGATGGGACAATGACCAAGGGTGTACCATTTTCGCAGGTTACTGAAAGAGGAATTAGAATGTTCTTTAATCAAGGGGTAGATCCAAATAGCATTGCCTGTGACCTGGTAGCATTCATTAAGAGCCTATTTTCATGGAACCATTTTGGACAGTTGGTTAGTCAGACAATAGTTTTTTGTTGATGTCGGCCACATTCTGTGGGCTAGAAAAAATACCAGATCATGAGCATACAAGCTTGGTGTAGTATTTAAGATTTATTTATTTATTCATTTGGTAACCGGGTTGGTGCGCTGATCCAAAGACCTTTTTCAGGCAGTGCACAGGCCAGAAACTGGCACAAACAGTGTACAGATACAGTGGTGGACAGAGTTAATTTGGAGGGAGAAGAAGAGGGGTCCAAGTATTAAGCCTTGAGGGACACCAATTGTGACAGGGGCAGGATCAGAAAAGGGGGACCCAGACCTAAGTCATTGTTGCCTATTGGACAATTAACTTTTGAACCAGTGTTGGACATTTATTGCAAAGTTAAGTATGATCAACTATGTCAAAGGTCTTTGTGAGATCAATGAAGATGGCACCAGTAAGCTCCCCTTTGTCAAGTGCATTAAAATTGCCATTAGCAACACCATGGTGGTGTTATGGTTCCAGCAGAAACCATGCTGGGTAGAGGAGAGGAGATCATGGGCAAAGAAACAATCGGTGAATTGAGTGGCAACAATTTTTTCCATTACCTTACTAAAAAGAAGTAGGATGGCAATAGGTCTGTAATTATAGACATTTTTATTATTGCCTTTTTTAAAGATAGGTACTATGTGAGACATATTCCAGAGACTTAAAGTGAGGCAAGAGGAGAGGGACAGGTTAAATATTCTAGCTATTGGGGAAGCCAACTCATTAACAGCAGTTTTAAGGAGTCTGGGCTCAATACCATCAGATCCCGCAGATTTAGACTGCAGGATCTGCCTCAGGAGTTTACAGACCTCAGAAACCATGACACTTTTTAAGTAAAAAGGAGGATGATGCCATATTAATTCTGGAGTTGGGGTGGATGTCAGACTAGGTGAGGGGAGGGATAAAGCACCAGTATAAGCTGAGAGATTGGTAAAGAATTTATTAAAAGCATTCGAGATAATTGTTGGGTTCTTGCAATTTACTCCCTCCAACCACAATGTCAGTAGGGGTGGAAGGTTCTTTCCTCACCCAGGATTTTCTTAATACAGCTCCAGACGTGATGTGGATTGCTGAGGGAGGAATCAAACAAGGTTTTACAAAACCTGCTCTTGCTCTGTCAGATGGCCTGTTTGCATTCTTTTCTGAGTTTGCTGTAACTTATCCAGTCCGAAACAAAGTTGGTTGCCTTGAAGGTTGCCCAGCATTTATTTCTCTGCAGTCCAACCATTTAGTTATCGAACAGCGAACCCTCCTAGTAGTTAGGAGAGCATGCTTCTCTTGGAGAATAGCACATAATGTGCAGAAATGTGAGACTGCCAGGTTGACATCGGTGGTTGCCCACAGGTAGGACCAGGCTCGGCTGGCTACTTCATATTCGAACTGGAAAGAGTCCAGGTGAGAGAAGTCAAAAAAGTGAGTTAAATAAAGGGAAACCTTAGGGAGTTTCGTACACCATACACAGTAGATTAGGGAGTGATTGCTGATGGCATTAGGGAGTATGCCTGAACAGGCTACTTGGTCCATCTTACACACTAGCACCCAGTCGATGAGGGTGGCACATTGGCCATTGTTGGACAGAAGAGTAGGGTTAGAGATTATTTGAGTGAGCAGCAACTTGTTTAAGGATAACTCAGTCAAGTTTTTACTACATTTTAACCAGCCAATACTGAAATCCCCAAAAATGATAAGTTCATTACCTTGAGTGAGGGGACCAACAGGGCTGATAGGGGATAGAAGTGCTTGATGACTGCCAGCAGGTGGTAAGTGTGCACAAAAGAGGTGAAGTTTCTTTGTGTTACCAAGGATTATAGTAGCATGACCCAACTCAAAATGCAGGCCACTTTTGGGACGGGGGAACTAGGGGCAGAGACATTTAGATGGGCTTTGCAGTAAATCATGCTGCCACCTCCTTTCTTAGAGGAGGTCCTGTCACATCTTAATGAATTATATCTCAGCAGGGCAGAATGATTACTGGATATAGTAGACTTTAACCAAGTTTAAGAGACTCCAAGAGTATCAGGCCTTTAATGCTTTGCCCAGGCTGCAAGCCTATCCAAATTACGGAGGAGGCTTCTTACATTTAAGAGTGCTATTTTGAGACCTTTTACACCTTGGGGTGGGAAAAGGTAAGGCACTGAGCCAAATTAAGTCCAGGGTTAGGTTCTATGCCTGCAGCAACCACTAAGAGGGATAGGGCCAAGAGAACAAGGGCACAGGCTCTCAAACGCAAGGACATAAGGTACCAGACTCTAAGAGCAAATAGACCAAGATTATCCCAACATGTATGTGAACAAACTAAGGCATTGGACATTGTAAAGTTGATGTGAACTGAGAAATTACTGGCTACATGACTGAAGACAGGTATGGTGTCAGAAATGAAGAGAGAGCTGGTAAGGACACCGAGGGAGGCTAGTATTCAATACAGTAGCACTTTTATACAGAGATGGGGGACCTAGATTAGGTTAAGAACACAGTACTGTAAAGGTGTCAGTGAGACTGAAGTAGCACTCATTCACATAAAGCACTAATGAGAGACAGTGTATACAGGGCCAGGTATGATGGCAGAGGTGGTCAGAGAAAGCAATTGAAATGCAAGGTAATGGACTTGTTGGCAGCCATGGAGAACATTAGTGATGCAAAACAGAGCAGCAGAAAGATAGGAGAGAAGCTGGTGATGATAGAACTACTGTCTTAAGTTGATGGGGATGAGCAGGCAAATTGAACCTTGAGGAACAAATTTATTCAAGGATGCTGAAAGCCACTATGACAGGGACAGGTGTAATGAACTGACAAATGGAGGAGTAACCCAAATAGGGTACTAATTATGCATTTGACCTAAGGAGAATGTACAAGGCAACAGATAACAGTGGAGTGTTACATACAGTTTCAGTTTATAATTCTGGTGGCAGGAATGATAATAATATGCAGTTCAGTAGGAAGGAACTTACAATCACAAGAGGTCTTAGTTTTGAAAGTGGTGAAGAACAGCATAAGTGCACACTGGCTATCCTCAAGCTGACTCCAGGCAGACTCTCACTGTCCTTTACGCTTATCCTTAGAGCGAGGACTGCAGCACGGAAGGACTGCTTGGAGAACAACCAGGAAATACCTGTAACTACCCTCTGATTAGCCGAAGGTGGAGGAGGAGGTGTGGTCTAGCAAGGCTTCCAAATGGAGCTGCACAGAGGTCCAGGAGGCGATCAGTGGGGGGGGTGGTGGATGGCAGTAGAGACCCCGGATTACCCCTTCAGTAGTTCTGTGGTGTTTGGCACATAGCTGGAGCAGCCAAGGTCTTTGTTTAGTGAGCCCTGAATGAGAAAGGCTGCAGGTTACACCTTTTCAGCCCTCTGATTGGCTAAAAGTAGAGGAGGAGGTGTAGTCTAGCAGGGCTTCCAAAAGGAGCTGCACGGAGGTTCAGGAGGTGATCAGTTGGGGGATGGCAGTACAGCCCCTTCCTAGATGTGCAAAGGGCCATTCTCCAAATAAAACCTGGATAGATGGCTGCATGAATGGATGGAGCAGACTGACAAAAGGAAATTGTGAGGTTTATGGGAAGGTAGGAGTATAAGCAGCTGTGAGATGGGGTACCAAAATACCATTAGGGCAATCTGCTCAGTAGATCTGGTCTGGTGTTAGGTCAAACATTAAGTCAGGCAGGTAATGGGCAGACTAGATGGACTGCCAGGCTGACAAAGTCTATGCACAGTACTGTATCTATGTATGTATCTAACCTAATAATCAAATGCATCCTGCGCTGTTAATTCCATTCCCAGAACAGGAATCACTCCCTTACTCCCTATCCTGGACTACTGCTCCACTATCTATGCCAGGACATCTGCCACCCTCATGGCCAAGCTCTCCTCTGCCTATAACAGTGCTTGTCATTTCGCCTTGCTGGCCCCTATTACTACACACACCACTGTATCCTCTACAACTCACTAGGATGGTTCCCGCTGCAAGGCTGTTTCAACCTAGCCCTGTGCTGCATGGTGGGTTCTGCCATCTGTATTATCCAGCTATCTCCCCTTGTGGCGGACTCTACACCCTAGAGACAGGGGGTATTCTTTTTACTCTGCAGTCCATGGGACATATACAAGAATTGATCATTGTTACACCCAGAAGGAACAGCTCGACTCACTGGTCAAAGCCACATTGGCCCTATAGCCCACTCGGATCATGCGCCACTCATCACTCAGTGGAGCCTGGGCCTAGAGAGGTGCAACGCTGGGTGGAGATTTAACCCCATACACTTAAAAAGTGAACAGTTTAAAGAGTTCCTTAGTGATAAAATTACAGAAATCATATGGGATAACTCTACCCAAGATACCCCCCCAAACAATTCAATGGGATACCCTAAAAGCAGTCCTGAGAGGTCATTTAATAAAATATTCAGCTAGGCTAGCGAAGGCGCGAAAGGAAAGACAGCTACAGCTGGAACAGACTCTTCAGTTCCTTTAGCTTGCTCACTAACAAGGTGATGACTCAGTTCTTCCCCAGATAAAGCAGACCAAGAGTAAGCTGGACTCTTTATGCCTGCAGCAAACGGAGGTTGCCCTTGCACATCTTCGGCAGAGATATGGCGAGATCAGCCCCCGAGCCTCCCGGTTGCTGGCGTACCGACTCTGTCAACATCGTAAATTGTCTATTATCGCAATGATAAAGGACCCTGAGACAGGAGAATGTCATACTAAATGTAAAAATATATCTCAAGCTTTTTGTCAATATTATAAAACTTTGTACACTCCGGACCATGAAACAGATTTGATGCACGCTGATTCCTTTCTATCGGCCCTAAAGTTACTTACACTTAATCGTGAACAACAGGACCTCCTGGTGAGACCAATTTCACTTGAAGAGCTGATGTTGGTCATTTCCAAGTCCAAACCCAAAAGCCCTGGGCCAGATGGTTACGAGGCTGAGTTTATAAAGCTCAACTCAGTCTCTCAGTAGTTGCTACTAGCGTTGTGGTCCTGCGGTATTGAGTCCCCCGCCCAGATGGGCGAGATACCTAATCTCAGTCATTCCCAAACCAGGTAAGGACCCTATACAATGTGGCTCATATAGACCGATATCGGTCCTTAACTCGGACTACAAATACTTTATGTCCATCCTGGCCCGGCGACTGCACCTCATACTACCGGCTTTGGTTGATCTCGACCAAACAGGATTTGTGAGTTCTAGGTTCACCTCAGATAACACCCGAAGGGCCCTTCATTTGGTCCATGAGATGCAATCCCGGGAGGACTCTTCAGTCCTTTTCAGCCTTGATGCTGAGAAGGCCTTTGATCGGGTATTGTGGCCATTTTTGTTCGCCACAATGACTGCTATGCGCTTCCCGGGGTCCTTCATAGCTACTCTTAAGAAAATCTATGCGTCCCCAAAGGCATGTGTTAAAACATCTGCCCATCACTCCGAATACTTTCCCCTTTACAGGGGTACGTGTCAGGGCTGCCCCTTATCACCAGGCCATTTTGCCATTTTTATTGAGCCTCTGGCCCAGGCTATTAGAGTGTCGCCTGATATTTCGGGAGTGACTATAGATGGGACAGAGCACCGGGCAGCTCTCTACGTGGATGACGTCCTGCTTTTCCTTACTAATCCCGAACAATCTATACCTTTCATTTTCCATCTCTTGGAAGATTTTGGATCACATTCAGGCTACAAGTTGAATACCAGCAAGACCGATGCCCTCACCTTTCACTTTGCTCCAACTGAAGCATTTAAGGAAAGGTATCCTTTCCGCTGGGGGCTTACTAAGCTAAAATATTTAGAAATTTATCTCTCACATCGGGCCGAGGATGCCCTGAATAACAACTACCACCCCTTTACATCTCAGATGAAGCAAG
Organism: Neoceratodus forsteri; assembly: GCA_016271365.2. Lineage (NCBI taxonomy): Eukaryota > Metazoa > Chordata > Ceratodontiformes > Ceratodontidae > Neoceratodus > Neoceratodus forsteri. Next base: position 1,497,619 of record CM057450.1, on the reverse strand, counting down.
ACCTTGAAAGATGGAACATCCTCCCACTGAATATGCTTCAACGCATTGAAGTGGTCCGGATGGTAACTCTTCCGAGAGCTCTCAATTTGTTCCAGAATTTACCTCTCAATCTACTGAATAGTCTCTTTAAGGTTTGGAACAAGGCCATAGTGAAATTTGTCTGGGCAGGAAGACGCCCTAGAATTAAGGTGGGGACTCTCCACCTCCCTAAAGCTCAGGGAGGCTTGGCACTTCCCAACCTGAAACTTTACTACTGGGCATCCCACCTCTCCTTTATAATACAACACCTTATCGGAATGACCTCGGCCAGGTGGAGGGAAATTGAGGAGAGTGCGCTCCCTCACCGGGAATACCAAAAAGTGATATTACACAAAAACCCACCCTCGTTGGACCCACCCGCTTGGGACCCATGGATGGTGTACCAAACACAGGTTTGGTATTCGATGCGAAAGGCCTTGGGGATTACCCCCTTTCTGGTCCTACTTTGCCCAATAGACCTATTGGAGGATTTTCTCCCAGCCCTCTCAGATCATACCTTTCGGATCTGGAGGCACACCCATCTCTTACAGCATTCACAACTGCAAATGGGCCCCCATTTTAAAGAGTTTGGGGAAATCAGCCGTGAATTCCACCTACGCCAATCAGATTTTTTTTTATATCTACAACTCTGACACTATTTTGAATCCCTACCCCTTAATGTTCGCTCACCTGAGGCACATCCCCCAGTGATCTGAGTACTTCAAGTACTTCAACAAGTATTAAAATCTCAGGGACTTCCACATGCTGTTTCAATGTTGTATAGGTCCCTGTTAGAAACAACGGGGAGAGATACATCATGGTTAAGGTCAAAATGGAACGAGGAATTGGGATCCCAAATTACGCCTCAACAGTGGGAAGTTATTTGGCGTATGGTATCAAGAGTCACCTACTCTCATTCCTGGAGGTTATTTTCATGGCAATTAATAATATGATTTTTCCGAACCCCGGTAATAACCTCTCATTATGGTGCTACTCGATCTACAGCGTGCTGGCGCCTATGTGGTTAGGCTGTTGCTCACCACTCTCATATCTTTTGGTCTCCGCCTAAAATTGCAGCCTTTCTGCAGGCTCTATTTGAGGAGTTAGAAGACCTCTTTGGGGTCAGACTTCCTTATAAGGGCGATTTCTTTATCCTGCATTGCTTCCCTCCTGACCTGCGCGACCCCCATGCCTGATACCTATTAAATATCCTTCTCCTTGCAGCGAAGAAAGCCATCACTAAACGCTGGCTCACAGTTGAGCCCCCTACCTTTTCAGACTGGAGAGAGATAGTCCACCTCATATATAGATCTGAAAAAATAACCCACAATTTAAACGGTCAGGCAGAGCTAGGCTCTTTGAAATGGAGGAGATGGATTATATATATTATGACCAAGGACCCTCACTTTGTGCCTTAATACAACACCTCCCTTGACCAACTGCTCAGACCATGGTATATGGGCTCCTGGTCCCAGCTTGGACCTTAAAAGGTATAACTGTTGAGGGTCGGGTGGTGCTCTGACTGGACGAGGAAGGGATTTGGAGGAAATTGGGTGTAAGGAGGGCTAGATGATTCAAGTCTGAGATAATCGGTGGAGTGATATTAAGGCATTTATTACTGGACCAGGAAGGTTATTATGATAATTTTGTGCAATTTTATTAATAGACTTATGCCTCTGAACGCCTGATGTAATGCTTTTAATGCTCATGATGTATTGTGACTGTCTAACTGTGTATAAACTGTAAAATCTTCTCTAATAAAAATAATATTTACAGGTATCTCCTCTTGCACCCTTCCTTGCTGTATGAACCTCGCACCATAGCTTCCGCTCAAACAGCATCCCCCCCGAATATCTCCTGGGTATCTACCAACATGGGTAACAGAACATTGTCTGTGACAGCCCCTACACTGTGGAATAAACTGTCTGCCGAACTCCGCTCCCTCAGCACCCACTGCCAGTTCAAAACCCACCTCAAAGACTGGCTCCTGACGACTTCCTACTGCCACTGCTTCCATGGGTAGTTCACTCACTTTCATGACTGCACCCCTCCACAGAATGTGTATGTATATTAGGTCAAGCAGGAATCAATTAAGCTGGCCTGCTTGTGCACTTGAGCTTTAGTACCTATGTTTGTTAATCCTACCTCCCACCCCTCCGCCCCTTCCCTATACTTTGCTATGCCTTATCCCTCTTTCTACTTATACTCCCTTATTTGTCTCCTATTGTAACTGCTGCTTTTAGAACTGTATGATTATGTATACCCTCACTTACTGTAATGCCCAACTGATGTGTGGTTTATGGAATCCTGTATTTTTTGGTGCTCTTCTATTTGCTATTCCCATGCACTATTGTAACCTTTATCTTGTTTATGTTTTTTTGTTTTGTTTTTAATCAACTGTTCCATGCTTTATTGTTTGTTACATTAGTTCCTGTGCCACAGTACGTGGTCCGGGTCATGCCTGAAAATGGTCCCTGGGATCAACACACCTATCAGGTTACCAAAGTCATAAATAATAAATAAATAAATAAATCACAAGCCCATAAATCCTTTGTTGAGTCTGCCTTGGTCACTGCTTCCCCAGCTACCTGGAACACACTGCTGGATAATGCTAAGAGTCCCCTAACCTGAGTGTCTTCAAATAGGAGCCTTATTCAGCTGGTTCTGAGGTGCGGAGGACTAAGACTCTGGGTGACTTATCTGCTACCACGCTGGTGACCCAGGTTCCAAAGTGGACTTTAATTGTAAAAGGTTGGCTGAGGCAGGAGAGGATCAAGCATCCAAGGCATCACTCTTCTCTCCAGGGTGGGAAGGCTTGCTGGCCCCACCTCTGATTGCCACCAGGTGGAGACCTGGTGGTAGTGCAAGTGTGGGCAGCATGAAAGGAGAGGCCGCAGTTACATGATGCACGTGTGCCTCCACATACATGCCTGCAAGTTTAGCAGCAGGGGAAGGCAGAAAATGGAAAATAGTGGCTGGCGCCTAAAATAACCTGGAGGGGGGAGTCCTTCTTGTGACTGACAGACAGATCAGCCAACCAAACCCTTCGGATCATGGAGAAAGTCCCACACTGCTTGCAGTTTCAGTTAGATCTGAGTTGGGAAGTGAAGAAGTAACAGCTTGAGATAGTTCAAGCAGCAATCCATAGTGGATTCACATGTGTGAACTGTGGAAAGGCCTGAGTTTGGCCTGTATGCCAGCCTGCTGTTCCTGAGAGGGAACTTGTGCTTTTTTTTGGACTGAATCCGAATTGGAGAGCGAATTAAGCTACTGAATTGTGACCAGGCTTTAACCTGAAGAAGACCGAAGATTTGCTGAATGCGATCAGCCTGTCAGGACTTCCAACTGCCTCTGAACTCCCAGATTGTGCAGAGACTCTGAAATTGCAACTGGAGAGCCATTTGCCTGGTACAGTGGAATTTTCTTACATGTGAATGGCTGTGTGCTTATAGTGGGTCATGATTTGGTTCCCCACTGTGTGTCTGAACTGTGTTTTGTTTGCTGGAGGCTATATCCAGCTCCACAGACTGAATCCGTATCCATTTCCATTTGCCTGGGCCCTGCTATACTGGCCCAGCCAGAATACCTGCTACACAGAGAAAGTCATCGACAAGAGACCGGCCTGGGGATCAGCTCCCTGCTCAACGCCTTGAACAGGAATGACACCTCGGTGATTTATGTGGGCCCTGCTTCTCCGGGCACTCCAGCTCAACAGCCTGCAGTCTCGATTTCATCCTGCCTGTGTCCAGTATTGGATAACATGAGTAAACATTAGGGTAGCTCCCTGCAACAACAGCTAAATCTAAAAGTGTTGTCATCTGATTGTCTTGTTACCTTTTCTTTCACAAACTGAGCCCTCTGGCTCCGGATTACAAATAGTGTGTGTTGTGCATGTTGCTTCCTTCCATCACAGGGCCCCAACCAGCTGCAACATTCCTGGCTAGCCCACCATTTCCTACCTGGGTACCCAGAGTGTGTGACTGTGTAGGGACTCTGAACTGCATACATAGCTGTCTGATTAATATAGCTTTTAAGCAAATCAACCTCATTACACCATTCCCTTGTTCAAGTCCCCTGAATAAATCAGATTTAACTTTGTTTGCATGTAACCTGACTGTGGTTCCAGTTTGTGCCAAGAGTATTGTACTGTTGCTATTTGCTGTGCTTAACCTTGTTTTACAGGGGGTCCCCAGGGTCAAGCTAGAAGAATCAGCCCTGGTGGTAAGTGCAAACAGTGTGGGTAATTGTCTGGTGAATAAGGGTCATTGTGAAAGTAATTTTTATATATTGTTCAGGCCACTAGAAGGGAAAGAGGGGGTTACAGTGTCCCAGAGGGCTGTGCCTAGGTTAGCTTGACCACTAACAACCCTGACCTCCGGGTGGAGGCACCCGTTTCATTACCCAGGCCCCTTAACCTGCTACTAGCCAAGCAGGCAGGGGTAGTAGCCCTTGGGATAGTGCCACCTAGGAGTTACACATTACCTTAACAAAATGTTAATTTTAGATGCACACTGAAAATAGAATTAAAAATCGACATTTTGACCTTAGGTCTTCTTCAGGAAATATCTAAAAGAGAATATAGCAAAGTTAGTGTAGAGGGAAGACAAAATAAGGGAGATGTAGATATAGATATATACAGTATATGATACTTAACAGGGACCTGTGCAATACATGATTTATTTTCACAAGAGCTGTTTGTCCGTGGGTAATCTCACGAGTGGCGTAAGCCACGAATGCTGTACCCAAGGTCAAACAGCTTGAGTGAAAATAAATTATGTATTCCACAAGGTCCCTGTTACATATTTCATTTATGCAATAGGGATTCTTTAGGATTGTGTAAGGGGTTATGTTTTAAATTATTTAATTTTTCATGTCAACATACATGGACTTTTTGTGGTTTTCCCAGGGTAGCTCGGCTTAACATAGTGGTTGCTAAGCAGTTGCTATGTATGCTCCAGCTTTACATTATGGACAGTTCATAATGAAAAAGTGTGATGTACAATTCTTTTGTTTTTACATTTTTTTTGGGGAGGGGGGATTTGTTCATCAGAAAAGAATGAAAACTGAATTTTCTGCCAGTTTTTGCTGATTATAAAAAATTCTAAAAGACATCTATGCTGTATCTAAAACACCTCTCATTTTGTAGATACTTTTGTGCTGAGCAATTTTTGTGCTCAATGTACAATGCTATCAGTTTTTGTTTTAAAGTTATTTGTATTTATTTGTCGAAAAAGTGCAAAGAAAACCTTAGCTTTGTTGTTTTTTGCTAATTCTACAAAAACTAAAAGGTATCTATAAATGAAACACCACTCATTTTGTAGACATATTTGTGTTGGATAACTTTTGTGCTCACAGTACCATGCTATTTTTTTTTTGGTTTAAAGTTATTTGCATTTGAATATGATTAGTACTGCTACTGAGGCTGAACATTTTAAATTGGCTGATGGCATAGCAACTGTGTATATAAATGAGTGATGACATAGTAACTATGTACGTAAATGAGTGATGACATACTTACTGTGCAAATAAACGGTTTTATTGACACAGTAGCTACAATACACATTATTTATGGAATGCATTTATTGTTCACACCTGTTGCATATATATGTGTGTGTATATATATATATATATATATATATATATATATATATTTATATATATGGAGGCTCTGGGAGAAGAAGTGATAAATGGCAAGATAAAGAGAGACTCTGGAAAACAAAAAGGTGATGATGGGAATTTTTTTGTAGATTTTGTTTCTACTCCATACTTTTGGGGAACTCTCTCCGGCATCTGCCATGCACCGCAAGCTCTACCTCCCACCTGAAGCTCTCTCCTCACCCCCACCCCAGCCGGGCAGATCCCCCAGCTCTGCACCCTCCTGAGATGGGGCTGCCCTATCCGCCAAGGGCACTCTGTCTGAAATATAATGTGCCAGTTGGGTGGTTGGCCCTCGAAAGGGGAGCAGCCCAGTGCTGGAGTGTGGCTCAGCAGAACAGAGGTGCCATTGCCTCATGGATGGGGATTTTCTTAGTATTTTCCCCTTTGGAGTGTGGCATGCAATGACACCTGCACATGGCCACCCTGCTGGTGTCTGCCACACTCCACCCCTTACTTTGGTTTGGTGTGTCTGCAGTACCCCTGATCTCCATCAGGGGCCACCAGGACGCTGAGTGACCCTGGATCCCTCCCCAGGGAGAGAAGAGCTGTCCTCTGGATGCTCCATCCTCTCCCTCCCCTGCCGACCCCCAGCAGCCCAAGCCTGTCTCCGAATCCGGGTCGCCGGCATGGCATGAGGTGTGGTGTCTAGTACCTCAACCCTCAGTGCCACTGGGCTGGAATAATGATGGGAATTGCAAGGCATAATAGCAGTGAATGAGCCAGAGAAGTCCCCAGGTGGGGACTAATTAACAGGGCCTAGTAAGAAGACTGAAAGGTGACAAATGTGGGGGAAGGAGACAGAGATGGAGGCATCTGGTGAAAATGAAAATAGATGTGTAGAGATACAAACACACTTTGGGGAAAACAAGGAGTGACTGAAAGATGTTAGTAGAAAACAAATCTATCATTTAAACCAGAGGGCTGCTGGGAGCTAAGGCAATGATCAGCTTGGTTTCCATGTTTTTTCTATGGTCAGAATCCCAGAAGCCCTGCTGAAGGACACAAACAGAAAGATCATTGACACTGTGGTCCCTGGAGTTAAAGTAGGATACAATGGGTTTATCAGTGTCTCCATTCCTGACTGCCCTGTAATGTTCCCTGAATTGGGTCAGCAAGTTGTCTACCAGGCTCTCTGATGTAAATAGCTGTACACTTCCTGCAAAGAATAAAATATACCACATTAGTGGAGGTGCATGAGAACTCCTTGGTGATGTGAAGGCTCCGAATTTCAGTCACACTAGAAACAAATTTGCAGGTGTGGCAGTGAGTTCTGTTGCAAGGTTTGGTACCTGGTAGAGAGGAACTGTTAGGAGTAGGTAGGCTGCTTCTTAGCAGGAGATCCTGCAGGTTGGGTGGCCTGTGGTAGGAGGCAATAGGTGGTTCTGTAAAGGAAGCACCAATGTTTGGGTCAGTTTCCAAAATAGGAAAGTTGCTAGTGATGATCCTGTGAAGAGAAGGTGTACTCTGATGGAAGCACTAGTGGAATTTGTCATTGTTCTTGCATGAACTGAAGGGGAAGGATGGGCCATGGTAAACTTGTCCAAGAAGACTTGGAGGGTCTCCTTGGAGCAGGAGGTCATCTATGTAGCATTTGTAGAGTTCAGGCACAGTCCCTGTGAATGAGAGGAGAAAAAACTGTTCCTCCACCCAGTCCAAAAATAGATTGGCAAAGCTGGGACACATCTTGGTACCCATGGCAACTCCATTAACCTGCTGAAATGAACTGTCATTAAACTGCATTACCTTACTTTAGAAAACATTACCTTAGTTTTCTTGTAGTTCATTATTAGCTTATGCTGGGCAAACCAGGCCTCTACAACAGTGAAGCTGTGCTGTAGGCTGCTGACAAGGGGGAGTGGGTCAGGCTGACTAGCAAATAACATGGCGTCGTCAGCATAGAGAAGAATATTGTTGGTACAGAGTTGGGGGAAGGTATTAAGAAAGAGTCTAAAAAGTAAGAGACTGAGGATAGAGCCTTGAGGGACTCCTGAGCACACCAGATGGCTGATAGATAGGGTATCATGGATTTTGACCTGCTGTGATCTGCTTTCAAGTTATTTTTTGAACCAAATCATTACTGCATTGGAGAGTTCAAGGGCAGGGAGTGACTCAAGTAGAAGAGTATGGTTAACTGTGTTGAAGGCCTTAGTGAGATCAATATGTATTGACCCCACTAGGTGACCCCGGTTTAGCACCTTATGAAGGAAGTCTGTATACTCTAGGAGGGCAGAGGTGGTACTGTGACCCTTCCTAAATCTGTGTTGCTGTGGGTATTGAATGTCATACTTGGTCAAGTAATCAGATAACTGGTCAGAGACAATATACTCCAGTGCTTTGGAGAGGGGTGGAAGGATGGAAATTGAGTGGTAATTTGAGTGCAGAGACTTGGGACCTGTCTCCACTCTTATGAACGGGTGTCACCACTGCCGCTTTCCACTGTTGAGGGAACTGTCCAAGGCAGAGAGACAGGTTCAGTAGTTTAGTGAGTAGTGACAGGACTGCATCAATGGTAAAGTATAGTAGTTTAAGGTCGAGAGTGTCATTGCTGTATCTAGACTACCCGAGCACCCTCAGTAGATACTTTCTGACTTCCTTCAGGGTGACTCTCTTAAAGTAGAAGGGGGTGTTCAGGGTCGAGGCAGCCTTCTTAGGGTCAACCATGCTGGCTGGTTGATCAAAGAAGTCAGGGGGGAGAATGCTGCCAAGGTCAGTAAAGGCAGCATTAAATGTATCTGCAATTTGCTCAGGGTTGTGGAAAGATAGGCCTGTATCCTTTATTAATGTTCCTATGGATGTGCTGTAAGGCACTCCAGAGTTAAGACACTGTCTCTTTAAGAAGGCCTTTTAACAGCTAAGCAAACAACAAGAATGTCTGTTAAAGCCAGCTTAGGCCTGGCACTTATCTAGATAAGGAACAGACAGGTTTATGACAATAAAAGTCATAACTCTTAGATAAAACTGGGAATTTAGCTTCCAATAACAGGAAGAAGCCAGGAGGATGCCCTAGTGTCAGGGGCTCAAGCCAAATGCATAGACCAGATGTTACAGGGGTTTGACATGAAACCACAGTGACACCTGCAGGATAAGGGTAACATGTTGCACCCCAATCTCTGTATGGCTAGAGTATACACCCCATCACAAAAGTGATGGATGGGGCTTGAAAATGGTCAGACTTTATCTAATAGACCCATCTTGAAATCAAGGCATTCTCCTGAAGGTTTTCAGAGAAGAAGGTACATTAGCTTAAAGTTAAAACCATGTGAAGGACTTTTTCCTTAGTCATCTCAGATATGAGAGAACTTAAGCTGTTTATATACTTAGGTTGAAGTATATGATAGGTCTTGAACTACTTTTAGAACAAGACCTGTGTTTTTGTGGAAAACTGATTTTTCACATGCTAAATGGATATTCTGATTTTAAGTCAGAATTTGGGAACAAGGACTTTAATCTTCTAGATAAACCCTGAGTTTTGAAAAAGGACACTCAGAGACTGATTTTTACTTCCAACAAATCTTGTGTTTCCAAATAACTTTTCTTCACCTACACAGAGAGACAATTACTCTCAAAAAGGACACTCTTCTGGACTTTGCAACCTCAGAATAAGATATAGTTTAGAACAACAGTATATAGAGTTTTCTGTAAACCATCCAGTGTTATTTTTGGTATTGTCTGCATTCAAAGATCTTCCAAATTGTAGCATTTACTGTGTTGTTTTTATTTAAGTAAACTTTAATGATTTTCTTATCAACTCTGCCTAGGTTCTGATTGTGTGATCTAACATTTTAAACAGAAGGGTTCTGTAAAGACTGTACACCTTGTTAATAAAGATAGTGACTGCTCAGCTATCCTACAAAGCTACTTAGGCAAGAGGCTGCCAGTGGCAGTGATGGGATTCAAACCCAAATGTAGTACAGAGTCAATGCGACTTGAAACTAGTTTTCACCCTCTCACCGAGAAAAAGGAAGGTTGATAATGCTTCCTGAACCCTACAACTGCTCACAAGTTCCATAAAAAGGTGGTCCATCCCAGGAGGTCCTGCCATGCCCCTGAGGTTGGGCTCGTGACAAGGGTCCTGGATGGTTTCCCCATTTACACTGAGCATGGAGGGAGAGGATTTGTTAGGTTTGCCAGTGAGGTCTTTGAGATTATCCCCAAATTTCCTGCCATCACCCCAAGAGTTTGAGAGCATAACTTTAAAATAAGTGATTTTGGCTAGGCGGGTCTCATGGGTACAAGCGTTCCTCACAGCTTTGTAGAGCTGCCAGTCTACTTGTTTACCCATTGCATGAGCTTTGTGCCACAGGTTGTCTCTTGTGGCCATAAGGTTTAGGAAGGATGTGTTGATCCAGGGGTTGCTCACACCCTTAACCTTCCTTTTTCTGAAGAGGATGAAGATATCACAAGCAGTGTTGGAAATGGTAATAAAGTGATTCAGAACTTGATTGATACTTATTGCCAAGTCCATTGATGACCAGTCACACTGTAAGAGATAAGTCTGAAGCTGATTGAGCTGCCCTTTCTTAAGGATACGTTGGTAAGTCTCTTTTCTGGGTTGTTTGGGGGACCTATTTGACCAATGACAGATGACAGGAGAGTGGTCACTGAGAGAGTCAGAGAGGACCTCAGTGCCAGTAACCCTCTCCGGGCGATTTGTGAAAATCAAGCAGTGAGCTGTATCCAGTCCTATAGTTGATTCTGATAGGGGTAGTCACCAACTGGGTGATGTCAATGGCAGTGAATGCATCTTTGTATGGGTTGGCTTCCGGGGCAAGCCAATTAACATTAAAGTCCCCTAGCGCTTCTACTTCAGAGCGATTGGGCAGATTGGAGAGGTGTTCAAGCACCATATTGAAGCCATTGGCATGGTCACATGGGGGGATATAGACTGAAAGAATGGTGAGTACTTTGTCCTGATGAGCTGGAGCTACTTTAACTACAAGGGCCTGAGCACTGTTTCCAGAAATTATTTTTGGAAGGGCGTGACCCTGTAGTGAGTCTTTCAAGTAAACGGCACACCCCTCCTCCCCTTTTTACAAGCCTATCCTCTCTAAAAAGGGTGTAGCCATCCAGGAAGAAGGCAGTGTCTGGAACTTTGGGAGAGAGAGAGACAGGTTTTTGACCACTGCTAGCACATCTGGTTTTTGCTGTATGACCCATACCTGTAGAAGATCAATTTTGGGTAGTAGGCTCTGAATATTGACAGAAACCAGTATGCGAGCACCAGGGTTACTGCGACGGCAGTGAGGCTGCTGCACTGGCCCTGGGTTAGGGTGTATATTGCCTGACATCAGTAGAAGAAGCAGGGCATTTCAGAGTAGGAAGTGGCAGCTTAAGATGTACAGTTGGTCTATGTTTAGAGGACTTGTTGGCCTTAGTAATGAAAAGGGGCATGGAGCGGTGTGGTAAGAGAAGGAGGGTGGGAGAGTTAAGGTGGTGGGTTGAGCTTCTGCCTGACTTGGTGAGTCTAAGGAAGTGGGTTGGTAATTCACGTACAGTTTCAGTGGCCTGTGGTATGGCTCTCCTGAGATGTAGAGGGTGGACTGATGTGGACATAAGGCCATCTTGACTAGGGAGTGGAATGGTAGCTAGTAGGATTACAAGAGGGGTTAGACAATTAAGGGCCCCCCATGTTTGAGTGAGGGACCAAGTGAGATAGGGGAAGTGGATGTATTAAAAGGGAGGTCAGTAATGCCACCCACAGTGTACAAAAGAGGGAGGGGGAAAAGAGAGAAAGCAAAAACCTGAGTGCAAGTGGTGACCAAGGTGGTTTGAGGAGGCAGTTGTGGAAGGGGGCAGAGGTGACCTGAGTGGGCGGCCTGTTGGTGGGTAGTCAGGGCAGTTAAGTACCTAAGTCCGAGTTGAGACCAAGGTGATTTGAGGGGAGGTGAGGATGTGGAATCCCTTGAGGAAGCTTAAGGGGTGGGTGACAGAGAGTTTAAGTTGGACAACCGGACAGGTTTAAATGTAACCCTGGAGATGGTGTAGAGGCTAGGGTGTCTGCCTCTGGTGTACAGGGTCACAGGTTCGAAACCCAGGAGGTAGGAGGAGAGGAGATGGGGATATATGAAAGGAGGGGAATAGAGATATGGTTGGTGGCCTGGAAGGAGGGCCTGAATTGAGGTAAAGAGTGAACTGATTTCAGTTGTGGATAGGGAGGAAGGTAGAGCTCAGTAGTGACTCCTAGTGGTCGCTTAGTATAACTTGCAAAGACTGACTGAAAGAGGTGACCAGTATGACCTATAAATCTAGAGACAACCCAGAGTGGGGGGTGGGCAGGGCAGACAATGCACAATGTCGACAGGCCAACATAGGTACAGACTATACCTGTGCGTGTGAGCTGGAGCTGCTCCATTTTCTGTGCAGCTCCATTCTGCAGGGCTGCCGAGGAGGGGACATCTGGGCCCTATGGATAAATAGGACAGAGGGTTGGAGGTTGAACAAGAGGGAGGAGTGTTTAGCACAAAGGGCCACAGGTTGAGGCAGGAATGGGGAACAATGGAGAGATGGGGGGGAGAAAGGGTGTACTGTGCATGCACGGCTTGCTCCAGGACTAAGAGACGGCCATGGGGAACGCTGCAGTCTCCAAGGTAAGAGGCACGTAGATGTAACACTCTAAAATGCAAGTCTAAAAATCATAACATACACTGTAGAGCCTGTAGCAGTTAAAGTACATGTAGACTGAAGCGCTGACTATGGGCTGGCTAGCTGAGCTCTTAGAGCAACCGGTAGGAATCGGCTGAACAGTACAAGCTAGCAGGTCTAAACAACAGAATAAAAAAAAATAAGGGCATTTCCAATGATGTCATGAGCTGATAGGCATCAGAAAATCAACAGCTCCGCACCTACTCTATATTAGATGAGAAAGTAAGAGATGTAACCTCTAAATATCAGAATCAAAACTTACAATCCAGCAGAATAATGTCCAGACAACAGAACAAAGGTGGAATGGAGACTCCTGCAGGCAAATTGTGGCAATTACTTAATGAAGAAAAAACGGCCATGAGGGCATCCAGGCTCGGGATATCCAGTGCACAATCTCCAACATCAATGGAAGCAGAGGGGGAATTTGAAGAAGAAGGGGAGATGGTTTCTAATACAGATGCTACGATCCAAAAAGTAATAACCACAGTTAATACAATTGAGTCATATCTAGCAGATTTGAAAAGTCACCTAAAATCCTTGAACATAAAAATCAGTAGCACACAAAAACAGAGCAACAATCTGAATGACTTGCAAGGGACATATGGGAGAATGCTACTTTTTCTGCTGAATGGTGACCGAGAAGTGCAGGCCCATTTGGAAGATGTAGAGAACAGGGCACACCGTAATAATGACAGGATCCACGGCATTAGGGAGGGAGTGGAGGTCAAATTTAAAACAATGATGGAGTTTGTGGAATTCATTCTGACCTCAGTATTAAAAATGCCAAAAGAGGTCCCACTAACAATGGACAGAGTGCATCGCTCCCTCGGACCAAAACCCATGGAAGCGAGCAGCAGACCAAGATCAATTATCATCAAAATGCTACATTATCAATCAATCAAAAGAGGCAGTCCTATCAAACGCCTGGAAGCAGCAAAAGGTTATATTCAATCAGCAGCAAATCTTTTTCGATCAGGATTTTTCCCCAAACTTGCAAGCAAAGAGGCAGAAGACAAGAGGAATTATTTACCTAGCAAATAAAGGAGAAGAAGGGGCTCAAAGCTCAGGTCCTATACCTGGTTAGGAATGTTCATGGATAAAGGCCCATTGACTTTTGAAAACATTTTGGCAGCATCCAAACTCTTGGAAGAATGAGAAATAGAGTTCCCGGACACCAGAATGGAAGAATTAGAAGAACAACTGCAAGACAACACATGGCAGCAGTCAGGAAGTAACTGAAAAAGACAACGAATGGACGCAGAACTGCCCCATCAGATTGAGAAGGATGTGGATGAACTGATTAAAGACAACAGAGACAGGATCAGCAAAGGAAAACCAGAGGGGAAATTCAAGATTGGCTGAACGGCTGGAGTTTTGTGGTGATCTAAACTGCTGAGGAAAATGCTGAACACACAGCAAACTGACAACTGCAGCTTGGGGCTGCGATGAAGAGGTTGCAGTGCATTTGTTTAAAATGGGAAACATATATTTTTCTTTTTTTTTTTCTTCTCTCCTTAATCTCTGCAAAAGGGGAAGAGGGGAGACAAAACTAAAGATTTATTGGACCAGAGTGGGAAAGGGAGAATTAGCTGGGATTAGAGGGTATACCGCAGTTGCTTATAATATTTGAACTCAGCGAAGACAGGGCAGAGGCAGTAACAAAATGGATGCCTGGGGGATCTACAAAGGATGAGAAATTGACAAGGAAAGAAGGCGATGATAAGTAAAGCAAACAAAAGGTCGGAGTAATGACAGTGAAATTGACTTGAACAGGGGGGGGGAGAGACTACAAGCCCAGTGCAGGAGATATACTAAATAAGAGCTTAAAAGGAGAATTGGTCTTGTAGGATGAGTATCAGAGCATTATGAACGAAATCAGAAGAAGTCACTAGGCAAAGTGGAAAGGAAGGAGCAAATGTAAATAAATGATGAGTCGTGGGGTCGCAAGGGCAGGGTTAGAAGAAGAAGTAGAGAGAGAACTAAATACGGGAATTGAATAGTTGAAAGAACAATACTGTTGGTTTGGAATAGTGAGGGGGAGACTCTCAGAAGAAAGAACACAGATCATTACGGAGGGTGGAAGTAAATATGGTACAGAGCAACCGCACAAAAGAAGCTGATGGTCTTGCATAGTAGGAGAGGGAAGGGAAGGAGGGAGGTAGCGTTACACAAAAATTAGTGGAAGAATTGAAGGGGGTATTATGAGAACTTTACAGCTGGGTGCAGTGGACAGATCAACTGGGTTTAAATGACTGGGAGGGGATTTCTAAAGAAGGAAAAATGGGGGGGGGATAGTTAAATTTGTCATAAAGGACTACTGAAAGGAAACTAGAGATGAGGAAAGTGCCATGGGATCTTTTACTTAATTTCTAAACTCATATTTAATAAAAAAAAAAATAAAAAAATATGGGGATACCAGTTAATAATGGAGAAATGAGAGAGAAAGTGGGCACACCTGAGAGCATATTGTCTATAGACACATTGGTAGAGGTGCATACAGAGGGCCCTAGAATGAATTTCACAAGGAAGGGGGAATCATATCAGAGAAGAGGGAAAGGAGATAGACCTCAGACTCAAACTAAGTGTACTATCCAGTGGGTGGCGGAGAATCACAAAATGGCCCGAACTCATGAAATACAGACATGATACAAGTGACCCTTGGATGATCCCTCATGTTGTAAATATCATAACAATGACCTGTAACAGGATATATCCACAGGAGGAAGAGATTATTGGGTATTATGGATGTGGGGGGGGCACTACCATTTCCATAGAGATAGAAAACATCCTGGAACCTCACCTGTTTAGGAAGAAGGTACTACTGGAGGAGGAAGGTGCTGGCTGTCCAGATCTGGGCTGCCCAAAGGCTTGTGAGAAGTGGCTTGACTAGCTTCCTAGGTGAAGGAGTTACTCTCACAACACCATCACGAGGGATCATCCAAGTCAGGATCATCCTGGTACCAGGAGGTGTGGGGACTGGTTCCGAGAGTATTTGAAGCTGGCCAATACACCCTTAAAGTCACCTTGAAGTCATGTATAATACAAACAATGTATATTGGAAATGTTGCTGTAATTGTAAATAGCTTCAGGTTATTTTGTTCAAGGTTATTTGTTAAAGTGGTTAAACAAGGCAACAAAAGATTAAGAGTAGCAAGACCAATACTGCACCTGGGCAGCAGAGAAACAAAAGGCTTTGGGAACACATGGATACAAAAGGCTTTGGGAACACATGGATACAAAAGGCTTTGGGAACACATGGATACAAAAGGCTTTGGGAACATATGGATACCTAAAATACAATGCAAATATGGATAAGCTTAACATCACTTCGCTGAATGTAAAGGAAATTAACTCTGTGGTTAAACGGGCAAACGTCCTGAATGAGCTTGGGCACTGTCAATGTGATATAGCATTTGTATAAGAAATGCACCTTTCAGATTTAGAACATCAGAAAATTAGGAGAAGCTGGGTGGGTTAGGTGCTTGTCTCATCACACCCGTCAGCTGAAAAGAATGGAACGGGAATCCTAGTTAGGAAAGGGTTGGGATTCAAAGTCCATAACCCCGAACGGGACTCAGAGGAGAGATTGATCCTGGTGTCAGGGGAGATACAGGGCCTAACTTTACACCTTATGAACATGTATGCATCCAACATGGGGGCAGTCCCATTCCTAAGGGAAATACTGCGAAAGGTAGCGAGTCTCCCAGGGGGCTGCTCCATCGTAGTTGGGAACCTCAACTGTGTCATGGACCTGCAACTGTGTAATGGATCCGCAACCTCCCAAAACAAACACGCAAACAGTATAGCGAGTAGGGTACTTAAGGACCTTTTACAAGAACAAGGGATGGTAGATATTTGGAGGGAGCAGCACAAGGGGGAAAGAGACTATACTTTCTTCTTTCATCCCCAACAGGAATACTCTTGGATAGATATGTTCTTTACGTGCAAAAATGAGATGTTCAGGGTGGTAAAGAGCAAGATTCACTGAATAACCACATCTGACCATGCCCCAATCTCTATAGAATTACAACTAAATTATACACAAAAAAACACAATATGGAAAGTTAATACTTCTTTATTAAATGACAAACTGTTCAAAGAGAAAATAACAGAACAAATTTAAATGTATTGGCAGATCAACGAAGGAGGGGAGGTGGCAGAACCAGTTTAATGGGACACCCTGAAGGCAGTCTTACGGGGACAGATCATCAGCTGGTCATCCATGCATAAGAAACAAAGGCTAGAGAAGCTGCAGAACCTGGAAGACAAACTACAAGAATAAGAACATAAAAAACAACTTAAGAAAAAATATTGCAGGAAATCTCAAACATCAGGAAAGAATTACAAGAATTGGCAACAAGGAAGATAGGGGCAGCTTAGGTTCATGGTACACAAGTATTATGTGGTAGAGAGAAAAGCAGCACTCTTAGCTTTCAGATTGAGGATGGAAGCTGCCACAAGGGCAGTAGCCAAAATCAAGAAAAAGGCTAAGGGGGAAACAGATCCGGGGTAGAGTGGCTCATACATTTGCACAATTTTACATTACTTTATATAAAGAGAAAGAAGATGAGAGAGTTGAGAAAATTCAGACTTTCCTCAGGAACTTAAGGCTCTCCCAAACTGCCACAAGAAGATTGGGAATATCTAGAAGCACCGATCTCGGACTCCGAAGTAAGTAGGGTGGTGGCAGATCTCCCTCCCAACAAATCCTCAGGGCCTGATGGTTATAGTTCAGACTTCTTTAAGCTCCTAAATGAACAACTATCCCTGGTGCTGGGCAACTGATTTAGATACTGCCAGAAGGAGGGCATAGTACCGCAGACATGGAATGACACACTGATTACAGCTATACCTAAGGAAGGGAACAACAAAAAGCTCTGCGAGTCATATAGGCCTATTTCACTGCTCAATCAGGATCAAAAAAATATTTACAAAACTAATGGCCACCAGGCTACAAAAACTGGCTCCAAAACTAATTCATCCTGACCAAACGGGCTTTGTACCTGAAAGACATCTAAGGGACAATGTGAGAAGGATGCTGAACATCCTTGATGGAGGTAAAGGGTACAAGGAACCACAAATTGCCATACTGATAGACACTGAAAAGGCATTTGACAGACTGAAATGGGATTTCTTGTGGTCACCCATGGCATACATGGGGTTCCCAAAAACATTTTTGATGACCATAAGTACTTTGTACCAGCATCCGCAGGCAAGGGTAAAAGTAAATTGGACAATTTCACAGGGCCTCAAAATAGAAAGAGGTACAAGGCAGGGTTGGCCCTTGTCATCTTTATTATTCGCAATAAGCATAGAACCCCTGGCAGAGGCCATTAGAACCAGCACACTCATACAGGGAGTTACAGTAGAGGGATTGAGAGCAGACTTTCCCTGTATGCGGATGACACAGTCATTTATTTAAGGGATCCCCAGACACATTTAGAACAGTTGCTGCAAACAATAAAACAATATGGGGAAATATCAGGGTTTAAAATGAACTTAGGGAAAACAGAAATAATCCAAATTAGTGTCCAAGCATCCGAAGAAGTAAGGAGACATCTGCCAGGGAGATGGGAAGCAGATTCAGTCAGTTATCTTGGGATACAAATTCCCAGAAACCTAGATCACATATACCAAAAGAACTATGGAAAACTGAAACAGGAAGTATTCGTGGATGTTACAAGATGGGAGAGATTACCTATGTCTTTTGCAAATAGGGTGGATACATACATATTGAACATCTTACCTAGATTTTTGTTCCTGTTCCAAAGTCTACCCCTGCAGGTACCCAAAAAAGAGTGGAGAGAAATCACTGACAAAATGAGAAAATTAATCTGGCAGGGCAGGAAACCCCAACTGAAATGGCAACTGCTAATGAGGCATAAAACGAAGGGTGGGTATAGTGTCCCAAACCTTAAAGAATACTATGTAGCGGCACAATTGGGGGATCTAGCAGACCTAACCAACACACATAGAGAAACAGTCTGGAAATCAATTGAAGAAGGAACCAACAGGGGTCTTTTTTTGGACAATCTGGTATGGGATATTATAGTAATTCTCTGAATGACCTAGCCAACATTCAGAATAAATGGAGGAGACAAACATACAAAACTTGGGACCTGACAAAACAAAGACTGAAAATCCCACACCACAGTTCCAGTGGGTCCCTCTGTGGCAACTTAATAGGTTCATCCCAACAAAAATGAACAGCACATTTAAAAGATGGGGAAACAGAGGATTCATTTCCACATCACAAATGCTGGAGGGGCAAAATGTTAAAACATTTGAACAGTTCCAAAGGGAGTTCTATCTTCTACAATCAGACCTTTTTAGATATCTACAATGGGGGGCATTTATACTAGATCAAAGGATTAACCAACAGAGGGGTGGGATATAGCACTCTGTAGTAGAACAGCTGTATGCACTTTCACACACCCCAACACAGACGAGGATTATTTCTAACTTATATAATATACTTAACTTGGATACAGGTATGAAGGAAGCGTATACGCTTCGACTCCAGTGGGAGAAAGAAATGCAGTGTACACTATCCCATGAGGATTGGATGCAGAGCTGGAACTCCATACACAAAACAACACCATCAGGCAGCTGGAGAGAGTTCCGCTGGAAGATGGAAAGCAGATTTTTTCTGACTCCTAATAGAACAGGACACTTCAGCAGTGGGGCCACAACTAGATGTTGG
Organism: Neoceratodus forsteri; assembly: GCA_016271365.2. Taxonomy (NCBI): domain Eukaryota; kingdom Metazoa; phylum Chordata; order Ceratodontiformes; family Ceratodontidae; genus Neoceratodus; species Neoceratodus forsteri. The sequence goes on along the minus strand of CM057450.1, from coordinate 1,478,598 downwards.
ATGGGATGTGAGGAAGTAGGAATCCCTGCTCACATCTTTCGGGAGTGTGGGAACTTAGCAAACTGCTGGAAGGAGCTGGGTGTGACAGGGTAGAACAGAACCCTGTCCCATTTGTTTTGGAGAAAGTGTTTAAATGCAAGGATCTGTATTTTTTCCTTTTCTGTCTCTTCTGTCCAGTTGTGTAACCAAATTTTCCTGTGAGCCTTCGGAATTGGTCAACCGAACAGTCTCACAATCCTTTGCCTCTCACTGTCTCTCAGTTTTCTCTTGCTGTCTTTCTTCCTTGCATATCTATACATGCTAATATAAAATATATGAGAATCAATGTATGGCAATGTAGCTGATATTGGGATCACTTTTGTTTAGAAAATATGGTGTTACTGTTGAAATTATATATATATATATATATATATATATATATATATACGTATTTTGAGATAATTGTAAAAAGCTAGAAGTTACTTGGGTGCAAATGCCCGAACCTTTTGCAGTTGCTGTGGGGACCTCAGGAAGTTCTAGCAGCTCCTAAAATTTACAATGAACAGGATGCTTGCAAAGGATGGGGGTTGAAGAGTTATGAAACAGCTAAGCTGAGCTTCAAGGGAGATTTTTTTACAAGTGATTTTATTTTGCTTCTGTATTTAGTTATTCTGAACAGGTTTATTTTATTTTATGTTACTGCAACTACACAAATAAACAGTTTTGTGGAATTTTACAACTACTCCTGGGTTTTCTCTATGCTTCCTGACCTGTGCCTCGACGACAGATGGTGTTAGAAGTGGGATTTAAGCTGAGCATACCCTAAAACCAGAGATTTGTGTGTGGGTACTGGACCTAGTACCAGGGAAGCACAGGGGAAGGTATGGATTCTGCAGCTGAAGTCCAGTCTGATATTGTACAGCCAGCACAAGTCGTGGAAAAAGAACAGGCAGTGACAGAACCTGAAAGCCTGATGGACTTTTTGAAATGGTGGGCTATACCATAAAAAGAGACTGAGATGCAGAGAAAAAGAAATTCAATGGTTAGAAGCGTTGAGGAGAGAAGAGGCGCAGCAACAGGAGTAGCGATGGCTGGATGCCTTACAAGCTATCGAAAGGCAGAGTATCTGGCACAGATCCAGATGAGCAACAAAATGCAAACAACCTAAAGGCCATTAAACTTACAAAGTTGTGTCCCTCAGATTATATTGAGGCATACCTGAAACCTTTGAAAGAGTTGCCACAGCCTGCCAGTGGCCAAAGCAGCAAGAGACAATCAGACCCTACCTGACAGGGAAAGCACAGCTTGCCTACAGCAATATGGACATTGCACAGTCAGAAAACTATGACCTGGTGAAAAGCGAAATCCTGAAAAGGTACAACATCTCCAGAGTGACCTACAGGCAGAGATTTTGATCCCTGGGGTACAACTCGGTTGACAATCCTTGAGAAGCCTTCACCCAACTCCGAGAACTCCTGATGAAGTGGATCCAACCAGAGAGCAAAACAGTCCCACGGATCATCGACACATTTGCCATGGAGCAATTCAACATCTTGCCTACAGATGTGCAGCTGTGGGTAAAGGAACACCCACCAGAGAACGGGGAAAAAGCTGTTTCTTGGCCGAGGACTACCAAATGGCCAGACAGATGCCACAGCAGTGAGGTAACAGCCAAGCACCGGTAAGAAACTCTTTTTCCCATTTAAATTCCAAGCCTGCTAAGAACTCTGATGGGGATAACAAATCTGTGCCAAAAGACGTTATTTGCTGTAAATTTAATAAGCCAGGCCATTTTGCAAGAAACTGCCATAATAAAGAGAGTGGCACTGGAGCAGATTTGTCCTTGGCAAACTAGGGCAAGTACCTAACAAATGTGAAGGTGGGGAATAAGACTGTAATGGGACTCATTGATTCGGGAAGCAGACAAACCCTAGTGCATGTTAAAGTGCTGGGAAAACACTGTGCAAAGGGACCTGGTACTGGTGTCATCTGCATCTGCAGGGACACTCAATACTATCCCACCACCCAAGTGACTCTGACTGTTAAGGGTATGTCACACCAAATGAAAGTGGGGGTAATACCAAAGTTACCTGTACCTGTGATTATTGGAAATGACTTTCCAGGATTTACTGAATTGATCAAAGAAGGAGTAAATCCTGATGTTTCAGCAGCTGTGGTGACAAGAGCTCAGGCAAAGAAAATTTCATACAGTGGGGGCACTTTTCCTTTCAGTGATTTTGATTCGAACTTGTTTGAGCACAGCTCGAAGATCCAGAAATCCAGGAAAGAAAGACAAAGCCTGAAGAAACTGTGGCGACAAATGACTGATGGACATGAAGGGTTAAAATATGAAAATGCTGAAACTAAATTGATAACTGATTGTGATTTTCTTTCAGAGCAAGCTAGCGATGTTTCTCTCCAGGGTCATTTCAAGCAGCTAGGGGTAAAACCAAAACAGAGTGGACCAATGTTTAAAAAAATGTAATGGATTACTATACAGAGTTTGGGTTAAACCTCAGACACAGGAACAGACAGAACAATTGGTTATACCACAGAAGTATAGGTTCATCCCAGTAAAAATGGACAGCACATTTAAAAGATGGGGAACAGAATTGTTACAGATAGCACATGACAGTCCTATCGCTGGTCACTTAGGGAGGGATCGCACCCTTGCCAGATTGCTGTATAGATTCTACTGGTCGGGAATTCATGAAGATGTTGATACCTATTGTAACTCCTGTGCTGAGTGTCAGAAAGTAGTCACAGTAACTAGAAAAGATAAGATGCCCCTGATACCCCAACCCTTAATAGATGTGCCTTTTGAGAGAATTGCAATGGATGTGGTTGGTCCTTTAGACAAAAGTAAAAAGGGTAATAGATTTATCCTGGTAGTATGCGACTATGTTACTCGATACCCAAAAGCAGTTCCAATGCGTACTGTTACAGCCCCAAAAGTTGCAGCAGAGCTAGCCAAAATTTTCAGCAAAGTGGGTGTACCTAAAGAAATAATTACTGATCAGGGTAGTATTTTTGGTGCTGCACTGCTTAAAGAGCTGTACAGACTGCTGGGTATCACTGCCATAAGAACCTCCCCATATCATCCTCAGACAGACGGTCTTGTTGAGCGTTTAAACCAAACCCTAAAATGCATGTTGAAAAGGTTTGTAAAAGGGGAAGGGAAAGATTGGGACCATTACTTGCCTTACCTACTTTTTGCTTACAAAGAAGTGCCACAGGCATCAACAGGGTTTTTGCCATTTGAAATGTTGTATGGTAGGCAGCCAAGAGGGCCACTGGATGTGATACAAGAAAAGTGTGAAGATAAACCTACTCAGAAACAAGCTATATCTTCTTATATGTGTGCTCTAAGAAAGAAACTGGCAAAATATGTTGAAACTGCCCATAGTAATCAGGAAGAGACTCAAAACCAACAGAAGGCATATTATGACCATGGGGTAAAAGAAAAAGTTTTTGAGCCAGGTGAAAAGGTTTTGCTACTGTTACTCACAACAGAAAATAAACTGTTAATGAAGTGGCAAGGGCCATATAAGGTTCTTAGATGTACTGGCACAGTTAACTATGGGACTGAGACCCCTGACAGGAAAAATCATTTTAAGATATACCATGCTAACCTCCTCAAGAAATGGGTTGAAAAAATGCCAAAAGCTGCCTTGCTAGTTTTACCAGAAACTGATAAGGAAGATATTGATGTAGCTTATGATAGAATGGAACAAACTAACTGCTGATGCTGTAAAGGTGAATGTTCTGTTAACCTCAGAACAAAATGCAGACATTCGTAATGTGCTAAAGACATTTAACAGTACTTTTACCATGGTACCAGGCCAAGCAAAAGGGGTTGAGCACATAATAGTGACACAGAATGCTCATCCTATTAGGTAGAAGTCATACAGGTTGCCAGAGAGGTTAAAAGCTGATGTGGTTAAGGAAATACAAACAAGCATTTGTCAATGCCGAATGTTTGCTTGCTGGCATTAGCAGTGGAAGTGCAGGAGTTAGATAGATGTAGTATAAGAATGGCAGTGATGTACTGAACTGACACCAACTCCACCCCCACCCTGTAGAGATGGACAAGCATTGGGGTGTGCCTTTGGGTCATCACCCATCACGGTCACAACATTTCATCTCACCCTACCCTGCAGACACTAACAAGTGTCGAGGTGTGCCTTGGGGTGTTTGGGCTTTACACTCACCTCATTCCATAAGGAAATACACTGAAATGGGTGCAGTATAGGAGAATGATGTGAACTCTGGGGCCAAAGAGTCCAAGGTGCACCTCGATGCCTGTCACTGGCTGCAGGTGGGTGGGGGTGAGGTGGAATGGTGTGAGCATTACTGTCGACAATCCCAAGTTACACCCCTGATGCCAGTCAGTCCCTACAGGGTAGGGTAGATGCCTGTCAGACCCTACAGGGTAGGGCATTATGGTCAGAAACCCTAAGGCCCTGGGCATGTCTTGGTATTTTTACTCTAAGTTTTCAACATGTGTTTTTTGTGACCCCACCACATGAACAGTGACACTATCACTTTGTTAGCTGATTTTGCACAGTGACTGCGCCAATAATGCCACAGGTGCAAAAACACATTTCCAACTTGATGTGAAAAATGACAGCTGTACTATTCATGAGGAGGTATAAAAAAATGGCAATGTTGAAAATCTGGAGCGAAAATATAAAAAAAACTGGTGAAGTCACGAGTGTGCATAGAAACTGCGCAACACACACCTGTAATGCAATTATTTGGGGGATATTTTTCACCAGATTTTCAAAATAGCCATTTTGGGACCTCCACTCATGAACAGTATTACTGTGATTTTCTTCATCTGTCCCGAACACTGATTTCCCACAGCGATGGAAGTGCGAAAACACATTTCGGCCAGGATTTGAAAAATGAAAGCTGTACTGTTCGTAAGAATGTGTGCAAAAATGCCAATGTTTAAAATCTGGAGTGAAAATATTACAAATTTGTGAAGTTACGAGGGTGCATAGAAACTGTGCAATGCACACTCGTAACAGTCATTTTATGGACTTTCGTTACCAAATTTTCAACATAGGCATTTTAGGACCTCTGCTCACGAACAGTGTCACTGTGATTTTCTTAATCTGTCCCGAACACTGATTTCCACAGTGACCTACACTTATTCTCATGGGAAGTGTGGAAACACATTTCGGCCAGGATTTGAAAAATGACAGCTGCACTGTTTGTAAGGAGGTGTGAAAAAATGCCAGTGCTGTAAATGTGGAATGAAAATATTACAAGTTCATGAATTTGCGAGTGTGCGTGGAAACTGCACAACACACGCTCATAACAGTCATTTTGGGGAATTTTTTCACCAAATTTGAAACATAGGCTCTTTGAGAGCCCACCTCATGAATAGTGACACTGTCGTTTTGGTTAATCAGTCCCAAAAGGTGATTCCGCACAGTGACTGCGAAATCACCTTTCAGGACAAAATAACCAAATGACAGTCACTGAATTCATGAGATGGTGTCCCAAGAACCCCATGTTGAAAATTTGGTGCAAAATTTAGAAAACATTACCGAGTTATGCACCAAAGTTAAAAAAAAAAAAAACTATTTATGCCATTATACAGCTTACCAGCATTTTTTCAGTTCGCAGTCGGCTTTGAAGAGCGTAGACATGTTCCTGGTCCACCGAAGATCATCGCACCAGCCTCCGGTGGTAAGTACAGGGTGAGGGGTGTGTGAGGAGGTGGGCTACGCTGAAGGTGGGTGCAGATTGTGGGAGGAGGCAAGAGAATCAACGAGGGACCATTTTCTTTTGTTACAGTTTTTTTTTTTTTATTTTACATGGACAATGTGGGACTTTTGCCACACTGGGGTGCGCTCCCAGCGTGGCACCTGGAAGTTTTGGGGGACCAGCGGAGCCAACGGGGGATTGGGCACCCCCGTTGGCCATACAGTGTTGGGGGGACACATGAGGATACTGGACTTCTGCCACACTGGGGTGGGCTCTCAGCGTGGCACCTGGAAGTTTGTTTTTTGGGGAGGGGGCCACTGGAGCTGATGGAGATTGGGCACCCCATCAGACATACAGTGTGCTTGGGGGGAGTGTGCATGAGCTGAGGGTGATTGGGCAGTCCCTTGGCACACAACAAAGGGGGGGCATACAATCACCCCTACAATCAGCGGTAGTGACTTGGAGGCAGTTTGCATACTGCTGATGACAGGGTAGTATGCAAATTGCCTACACTTTACCACCGCTGACTGTAGCGGTTGTTTGCTTTCAGCTGTATGCCACTGCAATCTGAACTGCTGTCATAGACAGCTGGGACATTCACTGGTGCGATACAGCCACACCTGCAAAAACGCTGAGGATATTGGAAGTGGGGGTGCCACACCTACGAAAACTCGTATGGTGGCACTATGTTTCTTGCACATGCATGCAAGCAAACATAAAAAATGAAAGAACTGAGTATCATTGAGGAGTCGACGAGTGCTTGGTCATCTCCCATGGTAATTGTAAACAAAAAAGAAGGGGGTATTAGAATGTGCCTTGATTTCAGTAAATTTGATCAAGTTTCAGTATTTGACAGTGATTCTATGCCCAGAATAGATGATTTGGTGGACAGGCTGGGGAGTGCAAAGTACATCAGTACCCTCGATCTCACCAAGGGTTACTGGCAAATACCTTTAGCTAAAGAATCCAGAGATAGAATCCTATTGGGGTGGCAAATGCAGTTTTATCAGTTCACCACCATGCCCTTTGGTTTACATGGTGCACCAGCTACATTCCAGCGGTACATGGATGTAATTTTATCCCCTCACACTAGTTATTGTGCTGTGGACCTGGATGATGTTGTGGTGTACAGCTCCAACTGGAAAAGCCACCTAGAACACCTACAAGCAGTTATCCAAGCTATCAGAAATGCAGACCTGACTATTAATTGTACCAAATGTGCATTGGGCATGCAGGAAACCAGATAATTAGGCTATGTGTTGGGAAATGGAGAAGTTAAGCCAGAGGTTTCTAAAATAGAAGCTGTAACTAACAGCCCTGTCCCTAAAACAAAGAAACATGTCAGGTAATTTTTAGGGCTGACTGGTTATTATCGGAGATTTGTTCCCAACTTTGCTGACTTAGCTACTCCCCTCAGTGAACTCACAAAGAAACGGTACTCAAATAATGTGAAATGGACTCTAGTGTGTGATGAAGTTTTTCAAGCCACAAAGGCTGCATTATGTTCAGCACCTGTTTTAAGAAGCCTAGACTTTGAGAAACCATTTCTGATACAGACAGATGCATCTGAGGTAGGCCTAGGTGCAGTCATAAGCCAAAATATAGATGGGAAAGAACATCCTATTCTGTATACAAGTAGGAAAGTGCATGACAGAGAAAAAAGGTGCTCCACTATCGAAAAGGAGTGTTTAGCAGCAAAGTGGCCCATGGAGACCCTCAAATTTTATTTGCTAGGAACTGATTTTGTTCTTGTAACTGATCACAATCCTCTCTGTTGGCTTAAACAGATGAAAGATAAAAATTCCATAATCACTCGGTGGTACCTGGCACTGCAGCCATTTAAATTCTCTGTGATTCATAAATCTGGTAGAGAGAATCGTAATGCTGATTTTCTGTCAAGATATGGATCAGGAATTGAGGGTGCTGATGGTTAAAAAAAAACTAATGTATGGGTTTGAACTATACTTTTTGCTGTACTGTTAAAAAAAAATTGATGCAAATGTGCTTAATGTCTGAATGCAACAAGTGTTACATTAGAGACAGTAAACACTGCATTCAGATTTTGGATGAAATAAATAGTGCCAGTCTAGATCTGAAGCATGTGCTTCCGATAACTCTGGATGTAAAACGTTTATACACTAGTATTCCACATACTGAAGGTTTAGAAGCCTTGGAATATTTTCTTGATACTAGGGGAAATAACAAACCTAACAAGGAATTTGTAACAGAACTTACGTGAGTTGTTTTAGAAAATAATTGCTTTGCATTTGAAGATCAAAAATGTTTACAAAAAATTGGGACAGCAATGGGAGCCACTTTGGCTCCAATGTATGCAAACCTATACATGGCTTTGTTTAAGAAAACATTCATACAATCAGAAACAAATCCTTTTGGTAGTCCTATTGTACTTTACAAAAGATTTATTGATGACATACTAATCATCTGGAATAATACTGAACTAAAAGCCGCACAGTTCAAAGAATATTTGGAGACAGCCAATAAAAATTTAGAATTCACTATGACGTGTGACCCAGTTGAGATTCCTTATTTAGACTTGAAGATTATTAAGGAAAATGGGAAGAGAATTACTGATTTATATAGAAAGGAGACTACAAGAAATAATATTCTACATGCTAGGAGTTTTCATCCCAGAAATTTGAAACAAAACATCCTGTACAGTCAGATGTTAAGAATTAAAAAGAACAGTGGTACTGTATAAAGATATAGAAAATCTGGAAGATTTATCTAGGAGGTTCAGGGAGAGAGAGATTACACAGAAAGGACTGTGCAGTTGGCTAATGAAAAAGATCGAGTTACTCCTTTAGAGAACAAGGACTCAGGTTCAAGTCCCACTCCAGAACGTAATACTATGTCTACTCAATATTCAGAAGAATTTGGTAGGATTAAGAATATTATTCTCTCCAATTGGAATAATTTGAAGACTAATGAAATGGGGCTAAAAATATTTGGACGGAAACCATGAGTAACTGCTCGTAAAACTACGACTATTTGTGATAAAATAATCAGAATACAACATTGGAAACAAGACTTAAGGGGCACTAGTTGGTTGAAAAGTAGTATCATATGTTTTTTTCCCATGTGGCAACTGTATTTACTGCAACAGTGGGGTAAAAAGGAAAACCATAAGAAGTGCATGGGACGATGAAGAATATAACATCATGGATTTTATTACCTGTAGTACGGAGTTTGTAGTGTACTGTATTTATTGTCCTTGTGGCTTATATTATATTGGAGAAACTACAAGACCTTTGAAACTACGCATTTTGGAACATAAGAGTAACATTAGGAGAGGGGAGTTGAGATCCCCTGTAGCCAGACATTTTTTAGAAAGGCAGCATCAAATATCATCCCTTAAGTTTTTTGGTATAGAAAAAATTCATGAATTTCCACGAGGGGGAACAGAGAGATGGCCTTGTTAAGACACGAGGCATGGTGGAATTTTACATTAAGAACACATTTAAGCAGATATGGCTTAAATGAGTACTTGAATTGGTCAGCTTTAGATTAAATAATACATATATAGTTTAATTTCAGCAGTTGATTAGTGCCAGGGATGATCTAACTACATTATTTAGAGCTACATTAGATGATATACATATCCTGTAGTAATTTTGTCCTGTTGAATATGTATTGTGAAAATCAAACTTGAGCTGCTTTGTGATCCTTTTCCTTCCCCCTTCCTCCTTTTCTCCTTTACTTCTGACATCTGTGAAAGCAAACTGTGTAATATTTATTAGAATTTGATATTGATTCTGCATTTTATAGTATGTCAGCCACGTGCCAAATGTCACAGTCTGTGTGAATTTACATCATCAAACAAATGTTTATTTTGTATTTAGAAATGTCTTGAAGAAACGCGGGACTTCCCTGATTGGTAATGGGGAGGTTTCTTTCTGACCGGCCCCCAGGAGGTGTAGTTACCACTGTTAATGCAAGCACGTTCTACGTTCTTACCTGTGCAGCCTGTACCCTTTTCTTTATCACCTGGCAAGGTGTTTAGCTATAGAGCTTTTGGCATGTCTGTTAATGGCAGTGGTGTATTACAATGCCTTTGGGGCTGAGCTCACAGTTTTGAGCTTTTATACAATACTGCTGAATTGGAACAATGATGAACTGGAAGTCTCTCCTAATGGTATGAATGCTTTTTGGCTTTTTTCAAGTAACATTAAAATGATACGTTTGTTTTGAGACCAGCAACCGAAGTGATTGTTTGTTATGCCCACAGGAATAGAGAGAAGAAACAAACAGTCAGTTTAAAATTAACATATTCTGCTTGAACTTCTGAAAAAGTAATAATATTTGAGTATTCATTTGTGGCTTCTGTAAAAACATTTTTGGTATTTGATTTTGAAACAGATTTAATTTCTTTTATAGAACATATAATGGTCTTTGTTTGGAAGTAATAAAAAAAAGACTATACCCCCACCCTCATGACAGACGCTGCTGCCATTTTTTCGATTAAATGATTGGGCTGGTTTAAGCATTCAGGTCAGTTCCACCTGTTTTATTGCAACAAAATAGTTATGTTAGAAGACATATAAATCCAAGAAAAAAATTGTAATGGATTTTGGAGCCATAAAAAGAGTGATAAAATAATATGTATATATTTATTTCTAGAGAGAGCTCCAGTGTCTGATGAAGGAACATTTGTTCTGAAATGTTACATGATACGTTGGGGAGCATTTATAATCAAGAGATTCTATGAAATAAAAAAACTTTCTATAAAGAAGTGTTCATGTTTTATAGGTGCCAACATTGGACATCATCATGGGTAGCCCCCAGCTAGACAAAAGCTTACAGAAGGTCCTGATGCTGATGGCTTACAGTTCCAAAGTGTGGTCCAGTGGAGGCGATATCCTCGATCAAGATCTACAGACCTGTGCGCCTTACTTCAGCACTTGGCAAAGTGTTTGAATCAGTCATACAACACATGGCGGTTCAGTACATGTATGAAAATGGGCTGTTCTCTAGCACACAGCATGGTTATATAAAAGGTAGATCTTGCCTTCTTCGAGGAGGTAACTAAGGAGTTAGACTAGAGTCAGGTGGTAGATGCAGTCAATGTTCACTTCAGCAAGGACGTTGACAGTGCACAGTATGGGCAACTCATGGAGAAAGGGGCACAATATGGAGTCCACAAAGTGTGCAGGAGGTGGATGACAAATTGGCTGACAGGTAGAAAGTAGTGAGCAGTGGTGGATGTTCACCATTTAGAGTGGAGGGATATGCTGAGTGAAGTACCTCAAGGGTCAGTGCTGGGTTCATTGTTCTTTAATACATTTGTTAATGACCTGGAGGAGGGATCAATAGCAGGCTGCAGAAGTTTGCTTACGGCACTAAATTAAGGAAGAGTGGGAACAGCAGAAGAGATAGATTCTGTACAACAGAATCTGCACACATTGGGGGTATGGACGAAGAAATGAGTACTTATCTATAAGGCTCACACCATTCCATAAGTAAATAAGCTGAGATGGGTACAGTATAGGTGAATGGGGTGATCGTTAGGGCAGACAACCTTAAGGCACACCCTCAAAGCCTGTTGGTGTGTGCAGGGTGGGTGTGAGGTGTTAGCTTTGGAAACCCTAATGCTACATTTCCCTGCTTTCATGGCTTTGTCCCTAACTAGAGCATTAACACAGTTTTTTTGCGATTTATATAATCCTTTTTTTAGATTGTGTAACCATTTAAGTGTGCAACTATGGGGTCCACCACTTTGTAATATCTGACTGGGTGTGTGTGTGTTTTTTTTTTTTTTGCTTTGATCCCTTGGGCTTCAATGTGGTTGTCTTATGATCACTTCTCTGCTATTTCATATTTATCTATTTTAACCAAATGTTTTCATTTGTTTATATTGTTTACCTAGGCTTCAGGAGATTTCTAGTTACTGGATTGTCAGATTTACCAATTGCATACCAGTGGAGCATTTCCTGGTCAGTCCATTTGTTTTTCCTTGTCACTAGTTAGATGTCTTGGGTTCTAATCCCCTCACTGTAGCTCCCCCTGATGTACCAATATGTACACATGTAATAATTGCTTAATTGCTATGTATGTGGGATACTAGCAGCATTGATTCCCTCACCTTTAAATCAAGTGGTGGTCCTTTCAGGTATTTGTATTTGGTACAGTAACTGTTATTAACTACACATGCAATGAACTATGGAAATTATTCGAAAAGTGGCTTCTGTTAGTTTAATGATCCTGGCATTTGAGGGGAGTATAACTGGGGGCTTTCTGCCCCTTAACAAAGCATAACTCCTTTGATGTGAAGCGCTGGGGTAAAGTGCTGTTCTCTCTCTCACTGAGTGGTATAAATTATTCACTTTGGTATCCTACCTTTTTTGTTTCCAGTTTCTATTGCTGTAAGCACCTTTTCTGATCTTTTACTGTGTTTGAGCTATGTCTCCAGGCAGCACTGACTCCCCCCAGTGAGCATGTGTGTTCTCGTGCCTGACTGTCTTTTGCATACTCTGTGGTCAAGGGAAAATTGGTAGGGGGGGAACCTTTACCCATGCAGTTCCTCCAAGATGGAACCTTTTGCCAGAACATCTGCAGCAAATTACAAACTTTAGCATGTTTAAAAGCAAGGTTAAATAATATTTTAATAAAATAAACTAAAGCATGTAGTTGTTTTGTGTACTCAAGCCTGGTTAGACTCAAAGGAGGTTTCGAGCACATTACTTTTTTCTCAGATCCTGTAGTGAGGATTATATTGCATCACATGCTTCTTCTTCTTTAGCATTGGTTTTATGTATGGTTAGCTTTGCATAAGCATTTTATACTGTACATACTGTATGTACTATCTAGACTGTGCTTTACATTACAGGAAAATAGAAAGCTGCCAGCAGAAAAATATATGTGGTCCATTGTGTCTGCCAACTTCCTACCTCAGCCTCTCAAACTGATTCTTGGTCTGTCCAAGGCTAAATGTAACTGATTTTTTTACATAGCTTTTTGCTCCCCTTGTCGCCACCTTGTTCCTACTTGGAGCCTTAGTACCGGCCACACCCAGCCTTGACTGCTTCTCCACCCTCTATCCAGCCAATGGGGATCCATGCAGTGCTTGGACTGAGCACCAGCAGCCATCATAATTGGCAGCAGGGAGAAATGTCCCTGCGCACGAGCCCTTACATGCCCATAGTGATGCCTGCAGGGGAGACAAAGCTCCTTTGGCCCACCACAGGGGTTAGCACTATGGCAAAACATGCTGCCCTCCCCTGATGTGGAGTGCTATTCATGGCAGTGCCATCCCAGCCCCCTGATCACCCAATATGACGCCCACATTCGCTCCTAAACCTGGTTGACTGGTGCAGCCACACTTAGAAGTGCTTCCACTGGGCCATCAGGTGACCTGACTGTAATTTTTGTGATATAACACAGTAACACAACTTTACCTACCAGCTTCCCCCGAGACTCCCATTAACAGGACATCTATGGTAGTAGTGTCTAACGCTTGAGAATGCCGCAAGCCCCAGGTGTGTCATACATATGGCACATGGAACTTGTGGTACTAACCCAGCCAGCAATAGGAATTTTTTATCCCATGTGCTAATTGCCGCAGGCTAGCCCAGTTTTTTGCCGGTCTAGCTTGCATCAGTCCCGTGTACCATTTTCATGGGGCTTGTGCCAAATAATTGGAGCAAGCTGCCGTAAAGTTTGTAAAGTGTCATAACTGAGCCCAATGTACTAAAATCGGGTGTAGTTGTGGCACACCACCAGATTCAAAGTGTTGTGGCGCTTGGCTTCATGCAAGCCCTTTGTCACCATTTGAAAAGCCAGCCTATTGTCTCTCCTTGGGATCATCTTGTGGCATAAGAAAAATTACTTACCATAGTAATCTTGTTTCTTCCAAGGGAATCTTACTGTATTCTGACAATATGCAGTATGGTCTCACCATAGAACTGCCCCAGAGCTGAAACTGTTAATAGAACTTATGCAAATAGTGGAATGTTAGGCTTGAGCTCAGTTTTCAAACCACTGTCCCTGGTTGCACTTCTTGAAACAATTAAATTCTTATGAAGCATGCATTAATAACTACACTAAACTACCCTAATATAAAACCAATTCCCCCCCAAAGACCAGCCCCTTCTTTAGACAACAGGGGCATCCTTAAGACTCAAGTCAAAGATGTTCAAGAAAACAAACAAACATACCAACAGGTTTGCAGTAGGGTATGGACAGCTGGAATGCAGTGCCCATTAGGTTCTAGCAGGGGAGGTAGGGTGGGAGATCAGAATACAGTAAGATTCCCTTGGAAGAAACAAGATTACTATGGTAAGTAATTTTTCTTCTAACCCCAGGAAACCTCACTGTATCCTGATAATATGCAGACTACCCAAACAGTACCTTTGGAGGTGGGCAGATAATCTATTTATGGAACAAGCTCTGCAGTACTGCTGTGCCAAACCTGGCATCACTTCTGGCCTGGGTATCCAAGCAGTAGTGCTTGGTAAATTTGGGGACAGTTTTCCATGTAGCTGCTTTGCAGATTTCCAACAGAGGAATATCTCTAGCAGCTGCTATTGAAGCAGCTGTTTCCCTATTAGAGTGGGTCCTGAGACCCACAGGGGGCTGTTTGCCCACCTTACTGTAGCAAAACTGAATGCAGGCAACAATCCAACATAGGCCCACAGGGGGCTGTTTGCCCATCTTGCTGTAGCAAAACTGAATGCAGGCAACAATCCAACATGCAATGAACCTTTTTGTAGCTGGTTTACCTTTTCCCACTTCTCCATAGGTCAGAAATGTTGAGTATTGCCCTGCCTGTGGCCCTTTGTGTGGTCCAGGTAGTAGCTGATAGCGCTTTTAACATCCAGGCTATGCAGTCTACATTCCCCTGAAGCAGAATGGTCAGTCAAAAAGATAGGCAGTGTAATGGACTGATTGAGGTGGAAGTCAGATGCCACCTTGGGGAGAAACTTCCCATTAGTCCTGAGGACAACCTTATCTCTATGGAATGCAATGTAGTCAAGCTCTATGGACAGGGTATGGAGCTCTCTAATCTTCCTGGCAGAGGTGATTGCCACCAAGAACACTGTTTTCCAGGTTACATATGTAACCCCTAGGTGGTGCTATCCCAAGAGCTACTACCCCTGCCTGCTTGGCTAGTAGCAGGTTAAGGGGCCTGGGTAATGAAATGGGTGCCTCCACCAGGAGGTCAGGTTTGTAAGTGGTCAAGCTAAGCTGAGCACAGCTCTCTGGAACACTGTAACCCCCCCCTTTCACTTCTAGTGGCCTGAACAATATATAATAATTACTTTCACAATGACCCTTTTTCACCAGGCAATTACCCACACTGTTTGCACTTACCACCAGGGCTGGTTCCTCTAGCTTGACCCTGGGAACCCCCTGTAAAACAAGGTTAAGCACAGCAAATAGCAACAATACAATACTCTTGACACAAACTGGAACCACGGTCAGGTTAAATGCAAACAAAGTTAAATCTGATTTATTCAGGGGGCTTGAACAAGGGAGGGGTGTAATGAGGTTGATTTACTTAAAAGCTATATTAATCAGACAGTTATGCATGCAGTTCAGAGTCCCTACACAGTCACACACTCTGGGTACCCAGGTAGGAAAACGGTGGGCTAGCCAGGAACGTTGCAGCTGGTTGGGGCCCTGTGATAGAAGAAAGCAACATGCACAACACATACTATTTGTAATCTGGAGCCGGAGGGCTCAGTTCATGAAAGAAAAGGCAACAAGACAATCAGATGACAACACTTTTAGATTTAGCTGTTGCTGCAGGGAGCTACCCTGACGTTTACTCACGATACCCAATACTGCACACAGGCAGGATGAAATCGAGACTGCAGGCTGTTGAGCTGGAGTGCCCAGAGAAGCAGGGCCCACATAAATCACCGAGGCATCATTCCTGTTCAAGGGTTTGAGCAGGGGGCTGATCCCCAGGCCGGTCTCTCGACAAAGACTTTCTCTGCATAGCAGGTATTCTGGCTGGTCCAGTGTAGCAGGGCCCAAACAAATGGAAATGGATACGGATTCAGTCCATGGAGCTGGATACAGCCTCCAGCAAGCAAACCACAGTTCAGACACAGTGGGGAACCAAATCACGACCCACTATAAGCACACAGCCATTCACATGTAAGGAAATTCCACTGTACCAGGCAAATGGCTGTCCGATCGCAATTACAGAATCTCTGCACAATCCGGGAGTTCAGAGGTAGCTGGAAGTCCTGACAGGCTGATCTTGTTCAGCAAATCTTCGGTCTTCTTCAGGTTAAAGCCTGGTCACAATTCAGTGGCTTAATTCGCTCTCCAAATTTGGATTCAACCTGAAAAAGCACAAGTTCTCTCTCAGGAACAGCAGGCAGGCATGCAGGCCAAACTCGGGCCTTTCCACAGCGCTCCCGCGCAAATCCACTATGGATTGCTGCTTGAACTATTTCTAGCTGTTACTTCTTCACTTTCCAACTCAGATCTAGCTGAAACTGCAAGCAGTGTGGGATTTTCCCCAAGATCCAAAAGGTTCAGTTGGCTGATCTGTCTGTCAGTCACAACAAGGGCTCCCCCTTCAGGTTATTTTAGGCACCAAAAGCCCCAAACTACAATTTCTACAAGTTTTGGCCCCACCAAGCCGCTGTAGGCAGGCTCCATTTTAGAGTCCAAAATGTACTGATTGGCCCATTCTGCAGTCCAGGACCAAGATGATGGAAACAAACAGAACTGTCCATGCAGCAAAGAAGGCAGGATAGATCAAACTGCAATATTATTACTACTCTAACAAATGATCAGCAAACAAGTACATCTTCTAACAGAGATCCCTCTCAGATTAATTATGACTGCAATCCAGGCAGCTCTTAAAGAGGCAGTACACAGAGGCTATACAGGCACTCTCTGGCAATCACATTTAAACTGCTAAAACGTAGGACACCAGCCTGGCAGTGAGCATTTAGGCAAGCTCAAGGAAGATTTTTTGAGAACCCCCATTTGTAGGGGAGGTTACACCTACTTGAGTTTTGCTGAGGACGTGGGCTCAAAAGGAGGCTGCACAAGTTGGGTGATACATATATTAAGATCCCACACTAGTGTAGGGTCCCTATGTGGGGGATGCAGATACAACAGTTCCTTGAAAAATTTCCTGAATAACGGGTTCAAAGACAGGGATGAGCCCTTGCCTACTGATAAGTAAGCAGAGACAGCTGCCAGGTGCACTTTAAGAGTAGATGATCTTAGGCCGAGAGAGTGAAGGTCGGTCAAATAATCCAGACTGGATGGCAAACCCACCTGACTGTGATCTATGTCTCTTCTTTGACACCAGATAGAAAACCTTTTCCACTTAGATGTGTCTTCCTGGTGAAAGGCTTTCTAGAGACCCTGAGGACCGCCATGACTCATTCTGAGAGGTGCAAGTTAGCATACTCCAAGTCCTCAAGAGCCAGGTTTTGAGCCTGAGGGACTGGAGGTTGGCGTAAAGGATCCTGCCCGGAAAGGATCTCAGTAGGTTGTGCCTCCTGGGGAGGCTGAATGGTTTGTCTACTGACAGGGAGAGAATTAAGGAATACCAGGGATGCCTGGCCCAGTCTGGAGCAATGAGGATCATTGTTGCTGGCTGAGATCTGAGCTTGTTCAGTACCCTCGGCAACAATGGAAAGGGAGGGAAGGCATACAGGAACTTCCCTGTCCAGTCCAGCACCATTGCATCCAGTGGGATTCTGTTCCTCGCAGGAGGTCTGCTGCAGAACTGAGGTAGCGGATGGTTGTTTGGGGCTGTGAAGAGGTCCGCTCCTGGAGTGCCCTATCTCCTGTACACAACCTGCAGGACCTGCTTGTTGAGTGACCACTAGTGGTGGTTCTGATTGATTCTGCCAGGACATTGTCCTTCCCTGGAAGGTGGACTGTGGGTGGGTGGGTAGGTAGGTAGAGAGAGAGAGAGATCTCCAGGGAGTATGCCAGAGTACACATTTTCATGGCCTCTGTACACAGTGGAGTTGACCTTGTGCCTCCCTGTTTATGTAGTACATGGTGATTGTGTTGTCTGTCCTGATCTGCACCACCTGGCCCTGTAGCCTTTTGGTGAAGGACAGGATGCCCAGGAGGACTGCTCTGAGTTCCAACAGATTTAGGTGTAACAATGAATCCAGCTTGAGTCGTGTGCCATGAGCAGTGTGCTCCCCATCCCAGGAGGAAGGCATCTGTGGTTAGCACCAACGAGGGTTTTTTCTGCAAGAATGGCACACCCTGTCTGAGGTTGTCTCTCTCCTGTCACCACTGTAGTGCCTGAATTTCCTATAACTGGCACTAACTAACTGTGGCTAGTTTTCCATTAGCAGGTTATACAGACCTGCCACTAGAGGGATTCTTGGTCTTTCTACACAAATCACTGTACTCAATCATAGGCAATATGACCTGCATTATCATTCTACTTCTAATCCTGGCAAAAAGTATGACTCATAAAGCACTGATCCATGCTAAGTCAGAAGTCATCCCAGCCTGGGAACCCACAATCATAGTTCCTGCTTCATCTTCATATTGCTTCCCTACTCTTAATCTGTCGGGTTTTGATTTTAATTCTCATCCCTCTCCTCTGGCCCTCCTCCCTTCGCCAATGTCTTTCCGTGCACTTCCCCTGATAGCCTTGACTGGTCATGTCAGCATCTCCTATGCCCTGGCTAGACGTACCTCAATGACTGAACACCACACAAGAACCCATATGAAAAGAGCCCACTTCTATCTGATAAATGCCCTCAAGAAAATGTTTCTAATTCTCCTTTTCTGTTCAGGCAATATCGAACTAAATCCAGGTCCCCCAACTCAAATCACTTCTCCGTCGGAGTTTGCAGCTGCTCCTGGGATGAAACTGATGATGGTCAATATTCTAAGCCTGCTCAAAAAACTTGATCATCTTCAAGTTTGGGCAGCCCACACTGACCCAGATCTGATTATAATTACCGAGTCATGGCTAAAAAAGACCAACACTGATCCGCAAATTACTATGCCAGGCTTCAAGTTCTTTAGGGCTGATAGGGATTCGAGGGGGAGGTGGTTGTATACGCCAAATCAAAATTTGATGTTAGCAGCATTTCCTGTAAAACTAAGCCCAAGGAATATGAGATTGTCTTGCTTAAACTTCACCTTCCATCCTCAGAGTGCATCACAATCATTGGTGGCTATAGACCCCCATCAGGAGGCACAGAAAATCTTAACGTGTTGAAATCCATAACTTTGGCTGCTAACACGGAAACAATAATCTTAGGGGACTTCAACATGGATTGGCTCACTGCTCAATCCCACTCCCTAAAAGCCATCTGTGATGAGCTGGGTCTTACACAGATAGTAACTGAACCCACAAGAATCAATGCTTCTAACTCTGCCAACAGCTCACTCTTAGATGTCATCTTAACTTTGCATCCCCATAAAATCTCACATTCTGCAGTTTTCCATAATGATATGAGCGACCACAGTATCACTGTATGTACAAGATTCCAATCTAAAACCCAGCAGCACCCTAAATTCAGAATCAAACGCTCGTTCCGTAAATTCAACTTAGTAAACTTCCTAACCAATCTAGCTACGATCAGGTGGAAAGAACTATATCTTGCCAAATCTGATGATGCCGCCGTCTCTGTCCTAAATGAAAACCTCACCTCCCTCATTAACAAGAATGCTCCTCTTATTAAAATGAGGGTGTGGAAACTCTCACATACGTGGTTCACCCAAGAGCTCAAATCTGCACTTACCAATAGAGACAAGCTATGGGCTAGGGCTAGGCACACAAAGAACCCAGCAGACTGGCAGGCATTTAGAACTGCCAGAAATGCCTCAAAGAAAGTGTACATGCTACTAAAGAAAACTTTACATCTCCAATCTGAGCAGGCCAAAGGAACTCTCAAAAATCTGAAGACACTGAGATCCATTGAAGGCCATCCTGCTGCTTCCTCCCTTCCCACCAAGATTCATGGCAGACGGATGGTTGAAAATAAACTGTGAATCCTCAAGAACTAACCTTCACTTTGCCACTGCCGGGTTGGCATTCGACTCCTCCTCATACGCTAGCCAAGTGAATAGCAACACTAGCCCAGGTTCTACACATGCTACTCCACCTCATCCCTTCCAGTTGTGCCTGTTTAACTACAAAGAAGTCGAAGACATAATTCTTAGCCTTGACACCAAGAAAAGTGCAGGGGACGATGGCCTTGAATCATTTTTCTTGCGGTTAGGCTATGGCCAGCTCACAGCCCCC
Organism: Neoceratodus forsteri; assembly: GCA_016271365.2. NCBI lineage: Eukaryota > Metazoa > Chordata > Ceratodontiformes > Ceratodontidae > Neoceratodus > Neoceratodus forsteri. Next base: position 1,458,683 of record CM057450.1, on the reverse strand, counting down.
ATCCTTCACATCTTCAACCTCTCTATTACCACAGCCACTGTTCCATCCTGATGGAAATCTGCCCATGTTCTTCCTCTCTTCAAATCAGGAGATCCTTGTGACTTAAACAACTTCCGTCCTATCTCTATCTTGCCCGTTCTCTCCAAAGTGCTGGAAAAACTTATATACAACCAACTAAAAAATCACCTTGAAGCGCACTCACTTCTAAACCCAGCCCAATCTGGCTTCAGGTCAAAGCACAGTACCATCTCAGCCTTGGCTAAAGTCTCTAATATCTGGATCCATACTATGGACACCAAGAAGGTTACTGGTGCAGTCTTTCTAGACCTCAGTAAGGCCTTCAACACTGTAGACCATCACCTCCTAATCATCTGTCTTGCTTACATAGGTGCCACTCCACTTACCTTACAGTGGTTTAACAGTTATCTCACGGGAAGGATACAAAAAGTCAAAGCTGATGGCCTACTATCTGCCCCCCTTCCAATTGCCAGAGGAGTCCCTCAAGGCTCCATCCTAGGACCAAACCTTTTTTCCCTGTACATCAACAACCTTGACTCCCACATAAAGAACTCTATCATGCATTTCTTTGCGGATGATACGGTTTTGTACGCATCAGGCTCGTCCTTAACTGAAGTCAGGAAAGAACTCCAAGCGGACTTTATCCAGTTAGAAAGCAACCTTATCAATGCCAAGCTTCTCTTAAATGCCAAAAAAATCAATACAATGATTTTCTCGAGACTTGCCTTGTCTGGTGCCCTACCTACCCCACCTAAAAACTTCATAGTTACCTCCCTACGTGAACCCTTGGAAGTCGTACCTAAATTTAAATATCTAGGTATGAGGATAGACAACAAGCTTTCCTTCAATGACCACATCGAGGATCTATCAAAGAGGCTTAAAGCACGCTTGGGTTTCTTCTTTAGAAATAGGACCCTCTTTTCTCTCGCGACCCGCAAAAGACTTGTCCAAGCAACATTCCTTTCCTTGCTTGACTACGGAGACATTATCTTTATCTCCTCCCTAACCTTGAGCCTATCTAAACTGGACGTACTCTATCACCGTGCTCTTCGCTTCATTACTAACTCTGCGTACAGGACCCACCACTGTGATCTTTCTGCAGCAGTTGGGTGGACCTCTCTTGCCACCAGACACCTCCTGCATGCTGGCATTTGGACCCTCAAATTACTACTCCACAAACTGCCTGTCTATTTAACGTCTCTCATACACATCTCACATAGTGCCTACTCCCTAAGAAAATCTGACCTTATCCTACTAGATGTTCCCAGGACATGTACCACAGCTGGCCAAAGAGCTGTCTCATACACCCTCCCAAACATTTGGAACCAACTACAAGCCATGCTGAAGCTAACCAGCATCGTATCAATTAACTCCTACAAAACACTAGCTATCTCTAATTTAAAAGACATATGTAGGTGCTACTAGGCCCCCAACGCCAAGTCAACTTCTTAGGTACCAACTGGCCCTCTACTTATTAAGCTGAAATGTGTTTGCATAATTTAGGGCAAAGTTAAAGCTGGAATGTACTGCATATATAGCATAAGGACTTCTATTGTGTATACCTCTTGTATTATATCTTTTTTCTTTGTTGTTCTACATTTTATATCTCCTGTCTAAGTAATTTTGAACTGTATGTGTATGTGCCTCAGGTCCTCCTTGTGAATGAGCTTGCTCAACGGAGTCTTTCCTGCAATAAACTTGAACTTGAACTAACTTTGACAATAAATCTCTTTTGATGCCAGTGTGCCCTGAGATGAAACAATGTCTCTCATTTGGAACTGGCCCCTGACACTGTTGCTGTTGATGCTGCTATATGGCCCAGTAAATGTAGAAAATGCCTTGCTGGCCTTGGGGTGTGCAGCTTGAAAGAGCTGGCTAGCTGCACCAGGTTGTCCACTCTTCTGTGTGGAGGAATGTCCTTCCCTTTACAGTGCCCAATTCAGCTCCTATGAACTCCAGAAGCTTAACTGGTTCTAGCACTGACTTTTTCAGGTTCTCCAGGAACCCTAGGGATTGCAGAGTAACCTGTGTGACTGCCAGAGCATCCCTGAACTGATGAGGTGATTGACCTATGACTAGCCAGTCATCCAGGTTGGGAAACACTGCTACCCCCTGTGTCCTTAGGTGTGGTACGACCACAACCAAACACTTTGTGAACACCCTTAGGGCAGAAGTCGGTCCAAAGGGCATTGCCCTGAACTGATAATGGCCTGACAGCAATCTGAATCTGAGATACTTTCTATGGGATTGCCTGATGGGGATGTGGAAATAAGTGTCCTTTAGGTCCAGAGATGCTAACCAATCTTCCTGCCTTAGTGTTGGGAGGATGGTTGCCAGAGTCATCATCTGGAACTTTTTTTTTTTAATTATATTTTTATTTGTTTTAAAATATGTAAGAGATAAATGGGATACAGTACATTGTGGAGATCACATAATACAACCAAGCATAGCTCAAGCAACATACAATGCATTACAGTAATGAGCACAAGACAAAACATCATTTACAGCCATAAATAAATCCACCCTGATAGAGATCTGCATATACTAGTACTAAAATGATAAGTCTTCCCCTTGAATCTCTCCCATCTCCTCGCCTTTCTTACCATCATGTCAAATCTCTTGTCACTCATTATGGAACAAAATGAAGATCTTGCACAGACATACAGAGGACTCATTTCCTCCATTGGAGTTCAAATTTATCTTTTCTATTTAAATGGCTGGCTGGCAGTCTTTCCAGATAGTATACTTCTTTCATAGCCGTAAACCAGTCATTTCTGGTCGGAGGCGAAGTCCAGCCCCATAATCGGGTAATTGCTTTCTTAGCTATCAATATATAAGTAATCAAGAGAGAGCCCCTTGGAATATGGAGGTCTACAAGAGGTATCAAAAGCAAGACCAGTTCAGGAGTAAGGATAGCCTCTTCTCCCACCAACTCCCCCAAGGTTTCCGCCACCTCTCCCCAAAATGGTCGGAGCACCAGGCATGACCAGAAAATGTGTACATGTCCAGCCATCTTCTCCCCACAAGATCTCCAGCAGCTTCCCACTGGTCCAGTTGCAAATTTTGCCAGTTTAGCTGGTGTATTGAAAAATCTAAGCCTGACTTTCCAGGCGAATTCCCACCAGTATGGTGCTAGAGATATTCCATGAGATAACTTAACATGTTTAAACCAAAGATCTACTGAGACCAGCACCAATAATTCCCAGTTCCAGGCAGCCAGGACCCCCAAAGTTGAGTCCTTATTAACCTCCTGTAGTCCCTAATACAGTACTCCAACCAAGTGGGGTGAGGTTATTCCCTTCATGGAAGATATAATCATTATCAACATTTGATGAGATGGGGATGGGAGGCGGTTCCATTGAGGAACCTTATTCACCAAATAAGCTTGTATCTGCTGATAAGCTATTAGTTTCTGGTGGTAGCCCATAGGTGTCTCTTAATGTGGAAAAAGGTAGTGTACCCTGGTTGTCTAGTATCTGAAAAATGAAAGTCAGGCATCTATTATGCCAGCCACTAATGGTCTCAGTTAGGGGAGACCCGAAAATTCTTCACCTCTGACCTAAGTTGTCGTAAAAAATAAAAGACCGTAACAAGTTTCTGACTGCATTCCCCTGTAATAACCATTCCACACTGGGAGGGGCTCCCCCAGAACAAATAAAACATTTTTAGTATCTTGAATATGGTTAAGACCATCATGAACTTTGGTTTTGACACATGCCTGTTTAGATGTCTGAGATCCATTATGGGTCTTCATTCCAAGTTTTCTTTGTTGTGAGGAAGTATCTTGAGTACAGGCCTTTTCCCCTTTGTGCCAATGGAACTGGCTGTGCTGCCCTTTGTGACAGAAGGTTGGATACTTCCTCCTCCAACAGAGCTGTTTCTGATGTGGTAGAAGGTCTGAAAACCCTTGCCTGCAGTTTGGCATGATCTTGAAGCTGAGAGCAAGACCCTGGCCCACTATCTCCAGAACCCACTTGTCTGTGGTGATGGTTTGCCACTCCTGGAGATAGTGGGCCAGCCTGCCCCTACTGGAGTTGGGGAAGTGACCCAAACAGATACCTTAGGGTGCCTACTTGGCTTAAGCTGTTGGCTGTGCGCTGGGGCTAGTGCGGCCACTGCCTCTTCTGCCCTGCCTCTAAAATATCCCCTCTGATGCTGATATTGGGGGAAAGCTTGAGGCTGGAAGAATGGTCTATAATGGGCCTTGCCCCTGCCACCTCTGGCTTGGTACTTTTAGGGTGTGGATGCCCTTTCCTTGGCAATAGCACTTTTGTAAGCAGTCTTGTAATCATCCATTTTCTTCATGTAAGCCTCTGTTTGCTCTCCAAACAGAGATGTGGGCTCACATGGAAAATCCAAAACCTTCATTTGGGTATCCTGGGTCAGGTTAGTAATTCTGAGCCAAGCAAACCTTCTGAGAGTCATTAACATTGCCATCTGCCTGGCTGCAGTGTCATTGGCATCAACTGCCATCCTAAACTGGGCCTTAGAAGCTTCTATGCCCCTTCTTGCAGCCTCTTCCAGGTCAGCCACCATGGGATCTGGGACAGCATTTGCTATTTCCAGTACAGTATTCCAGAGTGTTTTGTGATAACTAGAGATGTAGGAAATGTAAGAGGCCTGCCTAATAGCCAGAGAGGACTTCAGGTAAGTTTTCTAAGCCATGGAGTCTATTTTTCTGGAGTCCTTATCAGAAGGATGTGATGCCAGTGGGATGCCAGCTTTGTCACAAGCTGTAGCCTGTACCACCCCCTCATGGCTAAGGTACCCGAAAAGGAATTCTGCTCCTCCCTTCACTACCCAGTACTTTTTATCCAGCTTTTATTCCACTGGTGGCACAGAAGTAGGTGTCTGCAATATTTTGTTGACTTGTTTCTTCAGGTACTAATGGATGGGCAACAGTAGTCTCTTTGATGCTTGGACATACAGCATCTCCATATAGACCTGTTCCTCCTCCTCCTCAGTGGACTCCTGAGTGGGGATGTCCAGGGTTTGAGCAACTTGCTTCATGAAAGCAATGTGGGATGTGTGATTCTCAGATCCCTTGACAGGGGAATCAGGATGGTAAGGATCAGGAAAAATGTCAGGCTCAGTGGGCTCTCCATAATCCTTGTCCTCCTCCTCATCTTCATCATAGAACTCACCACTCTGTTCCAGGAAACTGGGAACCAAGGTTGAACTGGAGGTTTGAACCAGTGTCTGTGCCTGCAGTCGCTTTTCAACCGGAACTGGAGTTCCAGGTTGCAGTGACTGAATGATCCTGATTGCATTGGCAATCTCCTCAGTGGTTGGAACTGAAGTTTTTCTCAGTTGCGGCTCCTGTGCTGTGTGTTTTTCTTTCTTTTCCTTTTACCCACGGTAGCTGGATCAGGAGCTGTATCCATGGCACGTTTCTTTCCCGAGGAACTATCGCCCCTGTCAGAGGGCTGTTCCTCCAGTTCCTTTTGAGGAGGAGTCTGTTTATCTGAGGCCAGGTCAACAACCTTTTCGGACATTTTTTCCTGCAGCCTTTTAACCCTTGCAGGGTAGTGAACTGATAGATCAGTCCAAAATTCCTATACGTTCTAATTCTGTAGGCAGCCTAAATGTTAAGTCGCCACTCAAGCGTGGACTTCGGAAAGTTTTTACAGATTTCACAATCTGCCTTCAGGTGGTCAAACCCCTAGGCAGAATACACAAATTAAATGAGGATCAGCCTTAGTGAACAGTTCCCCACACATGGTGCAATGCTCAAAACCTGTAGAACCTGTTCTTTTCTTGGTTTTCTGTGACATCTAAACCAACCAAGACAAAACAACCTTTCTCTTTTTTTTTTTGGTTAGCTTTCAACTGTAAAAAAATGAAAGTTACCTTGGTTAACCAATATCCAAATTGAAACAACTTACCAGAGAAGTCAAAATAAACTTAAATTATACTGAAGTTCACTTCAGAAGAAGTAATAGATGTTGATTCCCCTCCTGGTTGTGAGGAACCGAGATCTTACCTGATAAACACTAAGTCTAGACTAAGTCTACCTGTGTACCAAGGACAGTGCTTCAAAAAATAAAAGAAATAAACTGTACTTTTGAAAATCGCTGAAAATAAAACTCTTCAAGTGAGTGAAGGAGAGCTCTCCAGAGACACCTTACTGAGGCAAGTGGAGTAAAGAATCTGATGGTTGCAGGAAGTGCAACCAGGGGACAATGGTTTGAAAACGGAGCTCGAGACGAACATTCCACTATTTGCATAGGTTCTATTAACCATTTCAGCTCCGGGGCAGTCCTACGGTGAGACCATACTGCATATTGTCAGAATACAAGATTTCCTGGGGTTTGAATATGGAAACCTGAGCAATCCATCCTGTCTGTCCCAAGATTCCCTACTCAGAGATACTCTCATCTCTGTCCACACTTCCAGTCTTGCCTTCTCCTTAACTTCATACAGCATGTATCTCACTTCCTCATGAGCCCTGATATTGTATTTGTTTTCACAGCATTGTCAGGAAGTTTGTTCCATCCAAACTCCACCAAGTAATACTTCCTAATGTCCTTTTTGACCTTCTTACTCCCTGTCTGAGCACAGAGGTCTCACAATTTCTTAGTTTGAACAGACTTGCCTCGTCCCCTCAGTTGAATCCTTTCAAAAATGTGAAAGTCTCTATCATGCCCCCCTCCCTTTAGTCCTCCAGGGCAAAATTTTTGAGACGCTTCAGTTTCTCATTATACGCCTTGCCCTTGGATAATCTTTGTCACCCTTCATTGAAATGTCTTTAATCTATCCCTGTTCTTCCTTAGGTACAGGCCCCAGCATTGGACAGTTTATCATTTAACATTTGAAATAAATCTCATGATGATTTCTGCATTAAACCAAGTAGACAACAGTAATCTTACCACTCAATCAAGTCATATTACACCAGGATAAGAGTGGCTGTGTAAAATAGCAGAAAATGACATATTATGGAGTTTTAATTTTCAGATTTTTCCAGGGGAGGTCCTCACTCCTCAAAAAAAAATATCTCCCTCTTGCTCAAGACCAAAAGTTGGCATGTATGTAAATACATATTCATTGCAAAAAACTATGTTAATGCCCCAGTTAGGGTTAAAGCAACACAAATATGGAAAAGCGGTGTTAGCGTTCCCAACCCTAATGCCCCATCCCCACCCTGCAGGCAGCAACAGGAAAAACCATTATGGTTTCACCTCTCCGGAGTTTTCACAAATCTTGCATGTAGTGTACCTTGTGGTTGTCAACCCTAACACTCACATACTCAAATATTATTTATGACAATTAACAGGGGATCGGGGCTGGGGAGGGGGGCCCCTAGACCACCAGTTATTATTTATGAAAATTAGTGGGGGAGCAGGGGCTGCTAGACAACCAGGGATTATTTATGAAAATTAATGGGGGCTCAGGGTTTGGGGGGGGAGACCATGGCACATTGCCCCGCAGCGCTCAACTGTCTCAGAGGGATATATTCTAAGTAGCCCTGGTTGGTCTAAAGGTACTTGGAATATTGCTGTCTGGGACAGTTTTGTGAATCCCGATATAGGGGATGTGGCAGCTTGCCCCCAGTGACATGCCGCAGCCACTTTTGTGGCACAATGTTGGCACAAGCCCCTTTTGGTGCATGCAGCCTGCATTTGATGCAGGCTGCTTTTCTGAATAGCTTCTGGGGCATCTTTTGGTGCAAGGTGCCACTTGCATCAATGCAGGCACCTTTTGTCAGTTATGGGGATTTGTGAATCAGGCCCCACATTTCTGGGTCACTTTTCCAAAAAGTAACTGCAGAATCCACCTAACAGGGTCCCGATTAGCAAGATACATGTCTTGATGTGCATGCAGGATGCCATTTTATTGGGTTTTCCAATTTGTTTTTGAAAAAAAATGGAAACTTTTGAATAAATCAGAAACAAGATGGTGACCGCACGAAAAAATATTTTTTTCCTCACAAAAAAGGATTACCCCATACAAAAAAGGATCCTTTTTCATACAGACCAAATTCTTTTTTCTTTCCAAGCAGCTATCCAAAGACTGTATTGAGCAAGCTCATAACCAAAATGTTCAAATTTAAGAACTCTGAAATGGATTAATATTTTTTGACCAAACCAGTAAAAGGCACCACTGTGGCCATGTCCTTTCTTCCATATATTTTTTTTATTATGTTCCATTTTCTCCCTTTACCCCGAGGCCACGGCGTACACATGCATGCACACGCCAGGATTCAGTTGCCCCTCCCCTGTCTTTTGTCATCACCTGTACTGCTTACGTGCCCACCAGACCTCCACCCAGTGAGAGTGGGACTATGGACAGATGGGTATTCACCCCTTTGGAGGGCAGAGCCATGGCTCAATCCCACTGCAACCCTCCCCCCCGAGCCGGCACCCCAAGGTCATTTCTGAACCTGGGTCACTGGCATAGCATGAGGCAAGGCACCAGAACCTCAGCCCTCTGTGCCACCAGGCCAGCTGGCCCACACCCTTTCCACCCTGAAATTTTCAGACCAAAATTCCAAACCATCTGGGCGCTAGCTGATGACAAAAAAAAGGAGAAAAAAACTGATTTGTTTCACTTTTTTCACTATCTGGATCTTGGAAACCACACAGCTGACCAGAACAAAACTTGGCATATCAAGAGATCTATACCCCTCCCCCCCCCCGAGACTGCACATGCAAAATTTTGTGCAAATCCATTGAATGATTGTGAATCTATTAAAGTGCAAAATTTTAGATTTAACATAGAAGCCCCTACTCGATCCTAACTATAGTGGTGCTACCATGCCACTATAACGCATATTATTGTACACAGGTTTTTGCAAGATAGCTGTTGCATGGATATACACTGTGCACTTTTTCCAAAGATGGAGTCCCTGGTGGGGGTGGGAGGGAGGAGACAGGGGAAGGAGAAGAAGATATCATAGCAATCTGATGTATACTAATTTTGGTGATGCCATTCCACTCCAGTGGAATAGTGGATGCCAAAAATAGTTTGCATCAGTTCCACTTTCGACTTTTAATTTTCTCCTGCATTACATCAAATAAAATAATGCCCCTGAATAAAAACTCTCATCTGAAAGTGAAAAAGAAAAAAAGGTCCACAAAGTAAAAAGAGATACTGATAGTCCATCCAGCAACAAGAAGAAGCAGAATAAGTAACCGCAAATCCCAGCTGTGAAGAACATTGACCATACAAAGCAATGGTACTTTTGGTGGTAAGGAAGACAGTATCCAGAAAAATTTGCTATTGTAACCCAAAGTGGGAAGTGCACTTTTGGCATGCATATCCTGACAAAACTGGTAGCACAGGATGCACTGATAGCAACTGGAGAAGGAGGAGCAGTAGCAAAATCAGAAGAACAATTCAGAGCTGGAGGAAGAAAGGGGGTTTAATAATACCAATACTGAATATATCCCAGAACCAGAAAAGTTACCTCACTCTGAAAATAAAGAAACAAGTCACATACAGAGGAGGGGGAAGTGATAAGGGTAAAACAAGAGGGATTATATGGGGTATGAAAGATCAAAAAAAAAAAAAAGTAAGAAATTAAACCAGAAAAGGGGAATGAAAAAAGGGAAAATCTGGGATGCATTATTACAGAGGCATGATCGCACCTCCATAGTTTGGGCTGAGTAACAGTTTCTATGTTAAACCTCAAATTTCGCACTTTAATAACTTTGCAACTGATCAATGGATTTGCACACAATTTGGTATGCACTGTCCTGTGGGGTAGATCTCATGATGTGGCAAGTTTCGTTTCAGTTAGACGCGGAGATTCTGAAATCTGGATAGTGAAAAAAAGTAAAAAAACACCCTTAATTAAAGTTTTTTCCTCATTGCCTTTCGGCCCGATGGTGTGGAATTTCTGCATGATTTTTGTAGAGCATAAAGAACTTTGGTAACAGAGCTAACAGTGAAAATGTGGTGCAAAAATATTAATGTGTTGCAAAGTCATGGAGTTTTTTAGTTCCCATTATATCATATGAGACTTTTCTGAACATTCCAATCTTTAGGATAGCTGTCTTTTTTTGACAAAGGATTTGATCTCACAAAAAAAGGATTGAGTCTCACAAGAGCATTCCTTTTTTTGCAAGAACACAAATCCTTTTTCGTGAGAGAAAATTCCGTTTTCCTGAGCCGCCATCTTGTTTTTTTTTTTTTAGCAACTTAAAAAAATGTAAAATACATACAAATGCCATTTAAAGAAAACACCAGAATCTAGCTAAATGGGACCTGTTTAGCTAGCTTCTGGTGTTTGTCTTCCACAATTAGCCCCAGAAATACTTTTTCTGAGCACCTGAAATCCTGGGTGCCCAGTTTGCAAGAGGAGCTTTCCGCCACGTTCTCTGTATGAGAACAGCGGATTTAATTAGTTCTGCAGTCACAGCTGAACTCATGCTACGGGCTGCACTGTGGGTGAAATGACAAATTGTTTTCATTTCTCTGTATATGGCATCATAAAACTAGTCGGTCAGCTTGTGACCAGCAAGTAAATGTTTCTTGTGAGTTATTTTTAATGTTTTTTTACTGGTTTTTATGTGTTTCTTATTTTTCAGTAAGGCGGTGGGTTTTACCATTGAATGCGCCTTGCTAGTTCGGGCTACTATAACAGGTGACATCACAGTCCAGATTTTGGAAGAGACACAGTACCAAGACTGCACTTGTTTGGGTATTGAATGACCTCCTGATAGCGAGGGATCGAAAGGCACGTACCATCTTGGTCCTTCTCGATCTGTCTGCAGCATATGACACTGTGGACCATGGTATGATTTTGGAGTGCCTGTGGTGTCTCTGTGGAATGTCGGGGACAGTCCTACAGTGGTTTTGATCTTTCCTCACAGGCAGGTCTCAGAGGGTAGTCACTGAAATTTATTCCTCTGACTCCCTTCCCCTGTCCTGTGGGGTCCTGCAGGGCTCCATATTGGCACCCATGTTGTTCGCAGTGCATATGCTGCCATTAGTAGATGTCATTAGGAAATACAGCCCGAGTTTTTACTGCTATGCAACTGTATCTGTCCTTTCTACCCGAACAGAGGGATGCGGCCTCGGTATTTAACAACGGTCTTGCCGAGATCAAGGACTGGATGAGTACCAGCTGGCTGAGAATGAACCTGGACAAGACTGAGGTGATGGCAGTGGATCCTGGTCATCCTGGGGTGGGTTTTGGGGCTGGGCACACAGGCATATGGCTCGATGGTGTCCAGCTCATAACCTCCCACCGGGTGCGTAACCTGGGTGTTGTTTTTGATGACGGTTTGACCCTGAAATCTCAGGTGTCTACCATTGTCAAATCCTCTTTTTACCATCTGAGGAACATCACCCGAGTGAAACACATGGTTCCTTCAGATAACCTTCCAACACTGATTCATGCCATCGTCACCTCCCTCCTTGACTACTGCAATGCCTTCTACCTAGGGCTTCCTGGGGTTGATATCCACCACTTGCAGCTAGTGCAGAATGTGGTGGCCAGGTTTTTGACTGGGACTTCTAGGTCCAGTCATATTACACCTGTGTTGTGTGGACTGCACTGGCTCCCTGTTCAGTGGGGGATCACCTTTAAAGTTAGTCTTCTGACCTTTAAAGCCCTACATGAACTGTGACCTCGCTACCTGCAAGAACTCCTGACTCCCTACCACCCCCTCTGTCCTCTCCAATACGCCGATGAGGGATTGCTAGAGGTTCCCAGAGTACATTTGAAGACATCTGGTGCACGTGCCTTTTCATTTGTGGCCCCTACCCTGTGGAACTCTTTACCTTGTCAGTTGAGAGAATGCCTGACCATCGAGAGGTTTAAATCAGAGTTTAAAACCTACCTCTTTCAAAAAGCATTCCCAGATGATTTTAATTATTTTATAGTTTTATATCTGTATTTATTGAGATGTTGTTATTGCTGTTTGTGAAGCACCTTGGTTTTAAGAAATGTGCTATAAAAATAAAGATTACTTTACTTTACAACCTCTGTGTAGAGTGATTTTCTTTCTTGCCAGTTCACACACGCTGACGCGCCAAATGACTCAGTCATCCTCCGACTCTAAAGACAGATAATTGCCTGGTAATGCTTACAGTATATCTTAATAACAATTATTGGCATAGAATAAAATACACATCTTCATTTGTAATTATTTGTCTTTTCTCTCTGATCCATCATGAGTTGTCCTGTGACTGAGTTACTGTAGTGGGACACATTCTGTTCAATTGCATTTCTGTCATGTTCTTATTCTGTCATTTTTTTGGGGTAACCTTGTGAAGTATTTAACATCTTGTGTTAGTTACACCAGTGAGACCACCACTCATCTGTTCCTTGTTATCTGCCATCAACAGCAAAGCCGAATTGTCAAACAGAGCCAAATCTTCGCACGTCTGTGTGGAAGCACAGTTCACTATGGTGCTGCATCTTTACCTTGTTAGACAAGTAAAATGTCTTTTTGTGCTTAGCTGCTAGATATAATGAATTTTTTGGATGACCCTTTCCGTTTCATGTGTTGTTATGGCAAACATTATGAATTATCTACTGCTTGATTTGCCTTATCCGACAGGGTTTTCCTACTGATAGAAACACGTCAGTTGGCATCTTATCAGTTTTATACCACGATCCTTTGACGTGAGAATACTTACAGCGATTTTCACTTTGTGGATGTAAAAAAAAAAAAGAAATGGAGAGGCAGTAGTGCACCATTCAAAAATAGTGCTTGTCATATACAATATGTGAGTGAAGTAACTCTGTGCACACAGGTTTAATTTAGAAATGTCTTAGTACATGACATAAAAATAACGTTTATCCTGCCCTACCATTCATCCATTGTAACTTATTAAACTAAAAACATAAACAACTCTGTGAAAAAATATAGCATGTGAGGCATAACGCATAGCAATGGGGCTTAAAATTGTAAGCATGCCTTCATTAATGCACTGACTGCAAGACGTAAAAATGAAAAAAAAAAGCTAGAAAAGGCATGGCATAAATCAATGGAACTTATGCCAGTTACTAGAATAAAGACCCTCCATTTTTCCCTGGAGTCTAGTAGAACCCCTCATTCTCCGATCACTGAGTCCATTTCCTGGCGTCTAGTAGCACCCCCGGATTGCTGTTCCCTAGTCCCTTCTATAATTTAATTTATTTATATATTCCCAACACTGGGATGCCCATCCCTGGTGCCAGATGACCCCTGCCCTCGCAGCCCTTCTTTTATTCATGTGCCGACACTGGGGGGCCCAAACCCTGTGTCGGCATTTAACACCCCCTTCCACAGTAGTGTGGAACAATGGGGAGCCCACCCCCAGTGTTCTGTAATATTAATTTTATTTTGAAAGACCTGAAAAAAAGAAAACAGTCTCCCATCATCTTTTTTCCTTAGATGTGCTCACCACATTAGTATGCATGGTGTGGCGCTGGCATGCAGGCTGATTGGGGAATGAGGGATGCACCTACTGGTGCGTGTCCTGCATTCTCCCAACAGCGACAGCGCCTCCAAATCTGCACTACCGCAAGATGTTGGCTGCGCAAGCATGCCAACATAAAAACACATACAAGCAATGAAACCAATTATGACATCACAAATAACATGATATAAATGTACCAATAGACACACTGTAATCAATTGCAAGTAGTGTCTTAGCAATGAAAAAATTACAAAACATCATAATAAAGTCTGTGGAAGTTCATACCTAGTTGATATAGTACTACAATATTTATTGTATATATATATATATATATATATATATATATATATATATATACACACACACACACACACATATATATTAAAGCCAAAATAGCATTTGATTATTATATTAAGGTATCCAACAGTGAAAGAACTTCACATTGAGAGAGTTATATAAAGTCTTTGCAATAATTCATAAACCTATCGTAGCCCTTGTGTAATAATAAAGGGCCCTGTATTTAAAATATTTTTGTCATATGTACAGAATCGGGTCATATGGCTTAATTTATTAAAGATCACCTTAACTTCTCATTTTAAATGCAAAGATTGTAGCCAGCCTGCCAGCGCAGCAGTAGTGCTACCGCTCGTGACACCGGTGACCTGAGTTCGGGAATGGGCTTGTGTTGTTGGAGGGCCGGCAGTGAGGAGAAGGCTTGAGCATCCAGGGGACTGCTCATCTCCTCTGGGGGATGGAGGTGCACTGGCTTGGTGCAAGCCTGGCCACTAGCAGTGGCCAGAGGAACAGCTTGCTCAAGTCCAACAGAGGGGGAGGCATGAGGGACACTGGCTTATGCCTTGGCATCAGGCGCACATCACATCTGGGGGGGCATACATGAAAAATGCTTGGCTCTGGCACAACACCAGCATGAGGGTGGATATGAGGCCTTGCTCGCTGGTGCCTTGGCCTGAAGGACAGACCCCAGTGGGATTTAAGATATGGTTTAGGCTCAGGGTTGAGGCCTGGGCTCCCCTTCCCACTTGTCCCCACCTGGGGGGTAAAACACATCAGGATGGGGGGTCCCCTCCTGGGACTGAGGTGTCAGGTGACAGTGCCGGGGTTGAGAGAAGTATAAACAGAAATATAAAAAAGAAATACAAAGATGGTTAAGGACCGATGAGGACTTTCCTCCTTCTAGTCTGCCCTGTTTTTCCACCTAATTCAATTAGTTTCTCCTGCTACTGACACTTTGTAATCCTGCATTCCCCTAACTGCCCCTTTGTGTTTATTTCTTTTGATCTTGAAGTCTGATATAGAGCCAGTGCATTCTCTACTTCCCAGGGCAGTGTGTTCCAGTGGTCCACCACTCTCAGTAAAGAACTACCTTACATCTTTTCTGAGTTTTCCTCCAGCCAGTTTGAGGTTATGACCCCTAGTGTTTGTCTAATTTTTTAGGCTGTACAGCTCATTAATGCCCACCCTTTTATACTCTGCCATGTATTTGTAGGTCTCTATCATGTTCCCCTTTTTCCTCCTTCAGTGAGTGCATTTAATGTTCTGTCAGACATTCCTGGTAGTTCATTTTGTTACTGCTGTACCATTTTAGGCACTCGTTCTTGTATTCTTCCAGTTTCCTAGAATTAAAATGTTTTACCACAGCTTAAACAAATTACTGAAGCCCCTCACCGGAAACAAATTTAGCGACTCCACAAACCGGAAGCCTATTAGATGCTGCTATTCCCTTTGTCCTGTGAATACTCCTTTTAACTGTGCTTATAGTACCCTTCTATGGGTTTGCAGTCACTATGCTCTGTCTCTTAGCCTCTTTTTTCCTTCCACTGACCCCCAGCATGCTCCTCCTTTAAATAGGAATGCTGGGCTTCTTTCTCTGCAATCCTGCCTGCTGATGATTCTAACATAAATCATGCATCACCAATGAACGTCTCCTAATCCTTTAACTTGTGAGGCACTTCAACCCATCTCTTCGGGTGTGCGGTCCTCCTCTCTTGCAGTAACCTGACAGCACTGATGATGATTCATGACTAAATAAATTTAATCAGTTCATCTTCTTACATTAACTATACTTACTTGTCTTGCACCATCTGTTTACCCTCCATCAGTACTGGACTTCCTCTGAGCATCCAACTCTCCTCCTAAAAAACTTTAATGTTTTTTGTCACTACAGCAGCAAACTGTAGGCAAACACACTGAACCAGGAAGTACTAGTGGACCTGTGAAGGAGATCACTTACCAGGACCTCCTTGTGAATGAGCTTGCTCAATGGAGTTTTCCTGCAATAAACTTGAACTTGAACTTGAACTTACCCCAACCGAAAAACAGGTACACCTTTTTTTTTTTTTTTGCATACTACTTCTCTCCTTGATGGACAGTTATGCCTCTCCTTTTTGAAGTATACTAGTTAAGACTGTATTGCCAGGAAGGGTAGGTGTTGAGGAGCTGATCTTATTAGTTGGGGAACAGCAGGGGTTAAACTGGGTCAGAATGCACCAGAGCCGAGTTCCATCATCTCTGACTGCAATCAGTCATGAGCAGAACTGCACAAGAACACTGCTAGCAGCCAGTAATAACATACTTTTTTTTTTAATAAACTAGAGTCTTGCACTGCAGTGCCAACCTTCATCTGAAACTCTTGCAGGCAGATTTAAAACAAGCATCTGTTTTTTTTTTTTTTCCCCAGTTAGCAGAGGATACTAGAAACACATAAATAATTGTGAAGGCATTGAGTCTGTCAGGTACAGAGAGGGATTTACAAGGTTTGTTGTATCATGTGTGAGATAAAGAATGACATCATGATGTGGCAAAGAGATAGCTTGTACAAGTCAGAGACTGAATGGGTAGACTATGCATTTCCCAGACTATGCTGGAATAAAGTGACCACCCACTAACCTTGCTGTACAGTCAGAGAGAGAGAAACAACGAGGTACAATGCTGCAACAATTTCTCATTTCAGACAGTATTTACTTTTAAGGTAGGTTCTGGCTTTTAAGTTTTTTTTTTTATGTTTTCAGTATCTAAAACATTTACTTTATTGCAGAGATGTTACATGTGGTTAAGTAGTTGGAGAGCAACTGTATAATAGGTAGGGAAAAACCTCAGGTCAAGGTTTGGGGGGGGGTATGATGGAGATTATGTTGTCATTTACTTCATCCCTGATCAAATGACAAACTTCTGGTTTGCAGTGCTTATATATTTTATCGTTGTTGTGTCATCTTATCTGTTTGTTTGTTTTTTTGAGTCCATAAATGGGATGAAGTTTTAACAATGAACCACATTTAAATACACTGTAGTTTTTGTGTGCTTCTTTATTTTTATTTTTACTAGCAGTACTATAATAATTTATTTTGTGTGCAACTCCATTTGTTTTGCTGGTAATGTGTAATTCTGTAGTGAAATGTTCTTATTTCTGGGACTGTGCCAGGCAGGTAAAATGTACATGAGTTGTTTTTCAGAATTAGTTTTGATAGACAGACAGACAGACAGATAGGTAGACACCTTTATTTTTCAACAAGATGAAACTTTTAGGACCAAAATGGCCCTGTTTCTAGACTGCCCCTTATATCCTGTCTTCTATGATCATGCCCCATCCCCATTTTGAGTTGTTGTAACAACTTTTTTATATTTGAAATAACAAAAGGAAAGAATTTTTAATATGGCTTGATGGTCCACGTTTTCAACAGTACTCTCTTGTTTTTGAACAACCATGCTTAACATACAGTAAGTTTTCTTGTGACTAAAATTAACTAGTATGCATCACATGCTGTTTTCTGACAGCTGAGAATACTATGTAAACTTGATGCAACTTGAACTATGTTACAAACAGTTCACCTTTTAGTATTTCTGATTTAAAAAAGGGTTAAGGCAGACTCAAAATCTAGAAAAGAGTTTGTCATAAGGGGCAATCTAAAATGGAATAAAAAGTACAGGTCAAAATGTTCACCACAACATATGCTGCTGCTTTAATATTTTTAAGGTATGCCATAACAGGCAACTCTTAATCATTGGTATTTTCATGTGATGCAAGAAAAAATTACCACAGTAATCTTGCTTCTTCTAATGGAGTCTTGCTGTATTCTGACTATATGCAGTTAGCCTTTCCAGTTCAACTGCCCTGGAGATGAAAGAGTTAACTCTATGCAAATGCATACGATGTTGAGCTCGAGCTCTGTTTTCAAATCCCTGTCCTTGGTACATTCTATGTAACTGCCAGATTCTTATGAGCACTAAAATAGTGGCTACTAAACTATACTACATGACATAGCACATTAATAAAATAATAGTCAAATGACTAATAACCCAACAATGGGGCAAAATAGAAGACTCAAGTCAGATATGCCCAAGAAAATGCCACCCCCAAGGGTGAAACATAGAATTTGACAGCAGATAAGGACTGATTGGCTCACCCAGTCTGCCCATTTTCATATCTGATGGATAAGCTGCAGATCCTAGTTAACCAATAGCCTATTTCCTCCTACCCCACACTAGACTTGCCATATGTCTGTCCCATGCATTCTTGAATTCCCCCACTGTTCTTGACTCCACAACCTCCTCAGGAAGGCTGTTCCATACATCCACAACACTCTCTGTGAAAAAATACTTCTTCACATTACCTCTGAGCCATCCCCCCTCTATCTTCAAATTGTGCCCCCTTGTTCTTGCACATCTCTTTTTCTGAAAGATGCTACCCTCTTGGACTTTGTTGATTCCCTTGAGGTACCTGAAAGTTTCTATCATGTCCCCCCTCTCCCTCCTTTCCTTGAGGGTATACGTATTAACCTCCTTTAGTCTCTCTTCGTATGTCTTCTGGTGCAGACCCTGCACCATTTTAGTTGCCCTCCTCTGGACAGCCTCCACTCTGTCTATGTCTTTGCAGAGATGGGGTCTCCAGAACTGCACACAAGTTCAAGTGGTGCAACACTTAAAGTTAGAACAGCTTCAATGTAGTAACCCCCCAGGTTCTGGTAGGGGAGGCAGGTCAGAATAGAGCAAGACTACATTAAAAGAAACAAGATTACTGGGGTAAGTAATTTGTTCTTCAAACAACAAGAAGTCATGCTGCATTCTGACTATATGCAGACTACCAAGCAGTGCCCCATGGAAATGGGCACAGAACTTACTGAGGAAAAAGGCTCTGCAGTACTGCTGTGCCAAACCTGGCATCGCTCCTGGCCTGGGTGTCCAGGCAGTAGTGTTTAGTGAATGTGTGAACAGTTTTTCAGGTAGCTGTTTTGCAAATTTTGAGCAGGGGAATATCTCTGGCAGCTGCAATAGAGGTCACTGTCCCGCTGGTAGAGTGAGCCCTAAGGCCCACTGGTGGCTCTTTCCCCAGTGTGCTATAGCAGAACTGGATGCAAGACACAATCCACCGAGCAATGGTCCTCTTAGTGACTGACTTGCCCTTTCCCAACTCTCCATAGGTGAGGAACAGCTGGGTACACTCCTTCCTATGGGCCTTTGTCTGATCCAGATAGTAATGAATAGCCCTCTTAACATCCCAGCTATGTAGTCTTCATTCTCCTGAACTAGAATGTTCAGTGAAGAAGACCGATAATGTCATGGACTGATTCAGGTGGAAGTCAGAGACCACCTTTGGAAGAAATTTCCTGTTTGTCCTAAGAACGACCTTATCTCTATGGAGTTCTACAGTATGTAGTTGGGCTCTACTGACAAGGCCTGTAGCTCACTAATCCTCCTTGCAGAGGTTATGGTTACCAAAAAGACAATTTTCCATGTCAGGTACTTGAGCTCAGCAGAGGACATGGTTCAAATGGGGACTGCATTAGCTGTGCTATGCAGATATTCAGATCCCAAGAATCGGTTGGCTTCCTGTGAGGGGGGTATAGGTGGAGTAACCCTTTAAAGAACTTCTTGAAGATTGCATAAAGAGGCCAGGGAAGGGCCCTTCCCTGCCAAGAGATAGGTAGAAACAGTTGCCAAATGTACCTTCAAAGTAGAAGGCCTAAGGAATGAAGGTGGGTTAAATAGTCCAACAGGACTGCCAGTCCAGCTGCCTCTGGATCTATTTCCTTTTGTGCACACCAGATAGTAAATATTTTCCATTCAGAAGTATAAGTCTTTCTGGTGGCAGGTTTTCTGGAAACCTTCAAAATATCCAGGACCCCATCAGAGAGATGCAAGCCTGCACATTCTAGGTCCTCAAGAGCCAGGCCATGAGCCAGAGGCACTTGAGGTTGGAGTATAGGATACTCCCTTGAGAGGAGGTCAGAAGAGTGTGCCTCCTGAGGAGGCAGATTGAACTGTCACTGCTAGAGACAGCAGCATGGGATACCAGGGCTGTCTGGCCCAGTCTGGAGCAATCAGAATCATTGATGATAGCTGGCTCCTGAGTTTGATCAGGACTCTGAAGATCAGAGGAAATGGGGGAAAGCATACAGGAATTTGCCTGACCAGTCCAGTATCAGTGCATCCAGAGGCACCAAACCCAGAAGTGGAGGTCTGCAACATAACTGGGGTAGCTGATGATTGTATGGGGGCTGCAAACAGTTCTATCACTGGTGTGCCCCACCTCCTGAATACTGCATGCAGTATTTCCCTGTTCAGGGACCACCTGTGGTGACTCCGATTTATTTAACTGAGGGCATCTGCCAGGACATTGTCCTTGTCTGGCAAGTGCACAGCTGAGAGGGAGGTCTTGAAAGAATAAGCCAGACTCCAGATCTTCATTGCCTCTGAACACAGGGCAGAGGATCTCGTCCCTCCCTGCTTGTTGATGTAGTACATGGTGGTGGTGTTGTCTGTCCTTACCTGCACCACCTTCTCCTGTACCATTTCTATGAATGACTGAAGAGCTAGGAACACTGCTCTGAGCTCCTACAGGTTTATGTGGAGCAGAGACTCCTGGTGAGACCATGTCCCATGAGCAGTGTGGTCCCCTAAATGAGCTCCCCACCCCAGGAGAGAAGCATCTGTGATTAGAACCACTGTAGGGGATTGCTGGAGGAATGGAACACCCTCTCTGAGATTGTCCTGTCTTTCCACCACTGTAATGCCTGGATCAAGGTGCTGTCACTGGGATCAGCTTGGACAGGGAATCCCTTATCTGGGACCAGAAGGACCTGAGGTGAAACTGGATATTCCTCATCTGAAACCTGGCTCCTGGAACCACTGATGTGGATGCTGTCATGTGACCAAGGAGCTGGCGCAAGTGTCTTGCCAGACGAGACACCTGTAGGTGAAAAGAGTTTGCCAGTTGAATGAGGTTGTCTGCCCTTCCCACTGGTAGGACAGCCTTTACCTGGACCATGTCCAGTTCTGCTCCTATGAATTCTAGGATCTGAACAGGTTCCAGCACTGACTTCTTTAGGTTTACCAGAAATCCTAAGGATACAAGGGTATCCTGCACCAGACCCAAGGCATCCCTTACCTGCTGGGGGGACTGTTCTACAACCAGCCAGTCATCCAGGTAAGGAAACACAGACACCCCTTGTCTTCTCAGGTGAGCTACAACCACTGCCAGACATTTTGTGAATGTTCTGGGGGCTGAGGTAAGGCCAAGGGGCATTGCCCTGAACTGATAGTGGCCTGAGGGTAATTCAAACCATAGGTACTTTTTGTGAGAGTGTCTGATTGAAATGTGAAAATAAGCATCCTTGAGATCCAAGAAAGCTTGCCAATCTCCTTGCCTGAGAGTAGGAAAGATTTTGGTTAGAGTCACCATCTTGAATTTGGGTTTTGTCAGGTGCTTGTTGAGATACCTCAGATGTAGAATGAGTCTGCACCCCCCAGTTTTCTTTAGGGTAAGGAAATATCTTGAGTACAACCCTTTTCCCTTGTGAAGAGAAGGAACAGGTTCCACAACTTTGTGCTCCAGAAGTGTGGTAACCTCTGCCTCCAACAGAGTCGTCTCTGAACTGCTGGCAGGTTTGAATGACCTTGCTCTTGTTCTTGGAAGTCGTTTGAAACTTGGAGCAAGGCCTTGGCTCACTACTTCCAGGACCCACTTGTCTGTGGTAATGGCTTGCCAGGCCTGGAAGTTGTGAGCCAACCTGCCCAATACTGGCAGTGGGGAGGTGGCCCTGGCTAACACATCAGGGTGTATGCTTGGCAGGAGTCCTAGGCTGTGAGGTGGATTACTTCCCTCCTGCCTCTACCCCTGAAGATCCCCCTTTGCTGCTGGTAAGCAGGGAATGCCTGGGTCTGGTAGAAAGGCCTCTGATAAGCCCTGCCTCTGCCCAGCTTAGGCTGCTGCTTCTGTGGAGTTGTAGCTTTTTCTTTAGCAACTGCACTCCTGTACATGACCCTGTACTCATCAATTTTCTTCATGTATGTCTCTGTCTGTTCCCCAAACACAGAATTCTGAACAACAGGGAAATCCATAGCTTTTTATTGGGTATCCTGGGAAAGTATGGTACACCTATGACAAGAAAATCTTCTTAGGGAGACTGCAGTAGCCATAACCCTAGAGGATGCATCATCTGAATCCACAGCAGAATGGAACTGATTTTTCAATGCTTCAATGCCATCCTTGGCCACTTGCTCCAGATCCTTGGCTAGCTGAGGTGGAGCAGTCTTAGCCAACTCCAAAACAGATTCTCACCTGGATTTCTGGTATCTGGAGACATATGCCATGTAAGAGGCTTCTCTAATCCCCAGTGAAGCAGCTAAATACTGCTTCTTGGCCACGGCATCAATCTTCTGAGAGTCCTTTTCAGGAGGGTGCAAAGCCAGGGGAATGCCAGCCTTATCACAGGCAGCAGCCTAAACTACACTTACATGGCTACAGTGATTGTACAAGAACTCTGTACCATTGCCAGACAGCATATACCTCCTGTCCACCCTTTTGTCTACAGGCAGATGGAAGTAGGCATCTGTAGAATTGTGTTTGTCTGCTTCCTAAGAGACTTATGAAGGGGTATTGACAGTCTCAGTGTCAGGGACATCCATCATTTTGATGAAATCTGTCTCCTCCTCTTCCTCAGCTGCCTCAAGAGTAGACAACTGTAAGGTAAGGTATTAGCAACTTTTTCAAAGAACAAATAATGAGAGGAGGACTCCTGAAGCTGCCTAGGAGGAGAAACAGACTCTGGTCTATCGTGGGAGACATCAGGCTCAATGGGTTCACCCAAGCCTTCCTCTTCCTCCTCTTCTTCATCCTCTCCTTCCCACTCAAATTCGTAGTAATCCTCTGGATCATATGAACCAGTGAGAAGCAAACCGGCAGGTGACCAAACCGCAGTATGTGGTTTTTGACCCGGCCTTGGATCACCTGAACCAGTCTGTAGGGATTGTACAATCCATATAGCTTTGGCAATCTCGTCAGCGGTTGGAGCTACAAATGTTGGCTCCGAACCAGCAAATTTTCTTTTTCTTTTTGCAGGTACCGACTCCTCAGTATCTGTCTTCCTACTGGACGAGGAGGTATCGCCCTGGTCAGAAGCACCTCCTCCTCGGGTTCTCCCGCTCCCTTAGGAGCCAAACCGGACCAGCCATCCGGATCAGCAGCTTGTTCAGCCATTCTTTCCTTAAGCCTGGCTAAATGCTTATCCAGCGTGGCATTAGGAAACATTTTACAAATTTGGAAATCTGTTTTTAGGTGGTCAAACCCCAGACAGTGAACACAGATAAGGTGGGGATCAGCCTTGGCAAAGACCTCCCCGCACTCTGTGCAGTGCTGAAACCCAGTGGGACCAGTCTCTTTCTTGGGTTTCTCGGCAATAATGCACTGATAAGTTAAGTTACTCTTTTGTGTGGCAGTCAGGCCTGAGTAAATAAAAATGTTTTCGGTTAACAACCAGTTCAATGGTCGATTGAAAAAAACATGAGACAAAGTCTTGTTTTTTTTTTCAAACTGAAAACCGCCAGATCGCAAACTAAGACTTTTGAACAACTTAAACACCAAGACTTTACCTCAAATGGAAAGAATTTACTCAGTTTCCTCCCGATTATGTGACCCAAAAGAAAAAAGAAAAACTTACCGAAATTGAGGTAAACTTAGACTAGTCTAACCTGTACCGAAGGACAGAGGCTTGAAGAACCAAAAAATAAAACCCGGTTTAAAGAAGCCATCAAGAAACCACACTTAAGCCGAAGTGAGTATAGAAACATAGAAACTTATAAACATAGAAGTTGACGGCAGATAAGGACTGCAAGGTCCATCCAGTCTGCCTATTTCTTTTTCTACCTTATAAATGTGCCATTGGCCTTTGCTCTGTCAGTGGCCTATCTATTCATACTCATTTGTATTGCTCCCTTATGCCTATCCCATGCCTGTTTGAAGCCCTGCACTGTATTCATAGCCACCACTTCTTGAGGTAGGCCATTCCATGCATCCACCACCCTTTCTGTGAAAAAGAATTTCCTCACATTCCCCCTTAATCGGCCCCCTCTAATCTCATGCTGTGTCCTCTTGTCCTGCTATTTTTCTTATATTTAAACATGTTAGACTCTTTCACCTTGTTAATGCCCTTAAGGTGTTTGAATGCCTCGATCATATCACCTCTCTCCCTCCTTTGCTCAAGGGTATACATATTGAGCTCTGTTAATCTGTCCTCATATGTCTTCTGATGCAGTCCCTGCACCATTTTGGTTGCCCTTCTCTGGACTGCCTCAATCTTGTTAATGTCCTTGTGAAGGTGTGGCCTCCAATATGCACGCAGTACTCCAGATGGGGCCTAACCAATGTCTTGTAAAAAGGGATTATTACCTCCCTCTTACAACTTATGATACCCCTACTAATACACCCTAACACACCCCCCCCCCCAGCCTTACCTACTGCTTTAGAGGTCTGCTTGGATGATTTCAGGTCATCAGTGATGATGTTGCCCAAGTCTCTTTCTTCCTTTGTGACTGCTAGCAACTCCCCTCCCAGCCTATAGTTGGCTTCAGGGTTTCTCTTCCCTATGTGCATGATCTTGCACTTCTTTGCATTAAATCCCAGTTGCCACTCTTCTGACCATTTTGCTAGTTTATCCAGATCTCTTCTCATTCTGCCCACCCCATCTGGATCATCTACTCTGTTGCAGATCTTGGTGTCATCTGCAACCAGACAAGCCTTACGCTCTAGTCCATCTGCAAGGTCACTAATGAAGATGTTGAAGAGGACTGGCCCCAGGACTGATCCCTGAGGTACCCCACTTGTGACTTGCATCTCTTCTGACTGTATACCATTTACCACCACTCTCTGTTTTCTGCCCGTCAGCCAGTTTGCCACCCAGTTGACCAACTTCTGACCCACCCCAAGCCTACCCAACTTATTTATCAATCTTCTATGTGGAACAGTGTCAAAAGCTTTGCTGAAGTCAAGGTAGGCGACATCAACTGCTCCCCCTTGGTCCACCACTCCGGTTGCCCAGTCAAAGAAATCTATGAGATTAGTTTGACAGGACCTTCCTTTTGTAAACCCATGCTGTCTTGGATCCTGTGCCCCTATGGATTCCAGGTGTTGCACTATCCTTTCCTTAAGGAGTGCCTCCATAATCTTGCCCACTACTGAGGTAAGACTGACTGGTCTGTAGTTCCCTGTCTCCTTCCTGCTACCACTCTTGTGGAGCGGGATCACATGAGCCCTTCTCCAGCCTTCTGGGACCTCTCCTGTGCTCAGAGACTCACTAAACAGTTCTGCTAATGGCTCTGCTAGTTCCACCTTTAGCTCCTTAAGTACCCTGGGATGTATGCCATCAGGTCCCATTGCCTTGTCCACCCTGAGCTTAGCAAGCTCTTGTAGGAACCTTTCTTTTGTGAAGGGAGTAGTGCTCACCTCCCTCCCCCCTGTGTCCATGGTGCTGAGCTGTGGGCCCTGCCCTACCTTCTCTTCAGTAAATACCGAGCAAAAGTATCTATTTAGGATAGATGCTTTTACATGGTCCTCCTCCTCCTCACATGCTCCCTTTTCTCCATTAAGCTTAGCAATACCTTCTGGACTTTCTCCTTTCACTAATGTATCTATAGAAAGTCTTGTCACCTTCTTTACTGTTTGTGCTAGTGTTTCCTCAGTTTGGGACTTTGCCTGCCTTACTGCCTTCCTGCTTTCCTTAGGGCAGTTTGGTATGCCTCTCTATCTTCATCCTCTGTGTTCCCTTATATTTCCTGAAGGTCAGCCTTTTGGCTCTGACCTTTTCTACATGTATTTGAGAACCAAAGTGGTTTCCTTCTTCTTTTGCACTTCCTTTCTGTCCAACACAATGGGATGTTGCTTCAAGTATTGCATCCTAATGCTTGCACTTTGCCTGTACCCCCTCACCTGTGTTTCTTTTTGCCAGGGCTAGCTTAACTCTGTTGGCCATCTTATCAAAGTCAGCTCCTCTGAAGTCCCATATTTTGCCTTGGAATGGGATGATTTAGATGTAGTAGCCAAATTGAACCATACCATGTGATGGTCACTGGCCCCAGGTGACCTTCTACCTGGAGATCTGTGATCCCTTCCTGTTAGTCAGTACTAGATCTAGGATAGCCCTGTCTCTTGTGGGTTGTTGTACCAGTTGTTTGAGGCCCTCCCCTGCAGGAATCCACTATGTGTCTAGTTCTGGTAGATGTTCCTGCTGGTATTGATCAATCTGTATCCGGCATGTTGAAGTCTCCATTATCAGAACCTCCCCTTTAGCTGTCATGTTTTGTATATCTTCTAACAGTAATGTGTCTATGTCCTCCCCCTGGTCTGGGGGCCTGTAGACAACCCCAGTTCTTATGGCTGTCCCATTTCCTGTTTCCAGGGTGACCCACAGTTCTTCTGGCTCCTTATGTGTATTCTGAATTTCTGTAGCTTTGATATTTTCATTGACATACAGGGCCACTCCTCCCCCACCCCCTTTTGCACCTCGGTCTCTTCTGAACAATACATAGCCAGGTACTGAAGTCTCCCAAGTGTGGTTACTGGTAAACCACATCTCACTAATTGCTACTATGTCCAGTTTAGCCTCTGACATTATTGCCTGCAGGTCTGGGATCTTATTTCCCAGGCTGTGAGCATTTGTGTACATAATTTTCCATTGGCCAGATTTCAGTGTGTTAGTTGTTGGGTGAGGTTTGGCATTACCCTGTGCATTGTATGGGAGACAAACCTTTTTCTTACTGGTGATGCAAATGAACTGCAAACATGCTGAATCCCTGTTTGACCACTAGCTGAGGGGAGGGGTGTTCTTCCCATTCGACGATGGGGTGCTGCACCCTCTCCCATTTGCTAGTTTAAATATTCTGCAAAGACGCATGTTCTGCCCCAATGCACTGACTCCCTCCTTAGTCAGATGCAGTCCATCAAATTTAAAGAACTTTCGCTCCCAGAACTGTTGCCAGTTCCCTACAAATCTGTGTCCTTTTTCCTGGCACCAGCCTTTGAGCCACGTGTTTAGCTCCCCTATCTCCCCTTCTCTGACCTTCCGTCCATCTGCCCACCTCTCCCAGACTGGCAGGATCTCAGAGAAGGAGATACCAGATGAAATGGATGATAGTTTGTCACCCAGCCTGGTCAGGTGTTCCTTGGTCTTCACAACTGACTGGCTGGCGAGATCATTAGTCCCTATGTGTACTAGGACATCAATGTTTTCTCCTGCCTTGTGAACAATTTTAGCAATGTGGTCAGTGTCTCTCCATGCTGATGTACCTGGGAGACATCTGACCATTACCCTGGCTGGAGATGGTATCAACTCCCGAATCATGGAGTCTCCTATGATCAGAAGTTTTTTGGATTTCCTTTTTGCTTTTTTGTTTTGGTTCCTGATTTGGGTGAGTTTTGTTGTGCTAGCTCCTGTGCTGCAGTGTCCTGCTCTGCAGTGTCTTCTGTCTCTTTGTTTGATTTCAGAGATAGAGGCAGATACCTGTTTGTAGTGTTTATATGGTTTTTGGAGGTAATATGTTGGAGAGCAGAGAGTGATGGGGCACCCAATTTGCCCCTCCTAACCACCTGCCAACCTCCTGGTCCAACTACCCTCTGCGGTCGAGGTTTTTCTGTTGGATGCTGGGGAAATGGCAGGTGGTTCTTATAATGTATTTCCTCTTGAATATGAAATTTGAGGCGTGCAATCTCTGCCCATGCTGCCCGGAGCTGAGCCCTAAGATCTCCAATGGCTCAGTATGTAGGACAGTGTCCTAAATCCTGCAAGACTGTCCTTCTGAAAATTGTTCCACAGTACCTTCAGTTAATGATATCCATTCCAGATAAGTTGCTGGGTTTATAACCTAGTCAGAGTAATTAGAAGGAAAAAAGCAAGTAATGGTTTGATTTTGTGTTTTGTTTTCATATAACTTGTTATAACAAGTTAAATTACTAGTGCCCCTGTAAATGAGCTCACCTTGTGGATGCCCCACTGATCCGCCCCTTCCTGCTCTGCCACAGGAAATGTCACAACTGTGTTACCCTATAAAAGGAGTGTAGTGTGGGGTGGTTGGAGATGTGGGTAGGTGGCTGGGCCCTTCCCCTGCCGAAAAAGAAGAACCACGGATGAAAGAACAAGGAGGTAAGAGCAGAAACAGTCAACAACAAATGCAGTAACCCTGAAAGCTTATCCTGTTAGATAAAACTGTAAAACCTGTAAAGCACCACCTGTAATAATTTCAGAGAAGATATGCGCTGTAAGAAACACTTTGCTACAGAGAAAAATAAAGCAATGAAATGTTAGCAACAAACAGTAGCAATCCCTGTGAATAAAAAATTAAAACAACACCACACAGTAAATCTGCTTAGCCAAAAGAAGTCTTAATCCTTTTCCCTTGCTCTGTTAAGGTTCTCTACTCTGCCTTTCAAGCAGTCTTGGAAGGAAAGAGCTCAGGTGAAGCTAGGTGAGCGAGAAAAAATCTCCGGAGCGACTTCACAGGCCAGCGGAGTAAAGAATCTGGCAGTTACGTAGAATGTACCAGGGACAGGGGTTTGAAAACCGAGCTCGAGCTCAACATTGTATGCATTTGCATAGAGTTAACCCTCATCTCCAGGGCAGTTGAACTGGAAAGACTAACTGCATATAGTCAGAATACAGCAAGACTTCATGTTATTTGAATGAGGAAACAGCTTTTAGATTTGCTGTTATTTCCAGCCATGCATGTGACATGTAGGTTTCATTTTTGTAAATTTTCTATGTAATAGTTGTAGTGAGCAATATTCAGCGTGTTGTGTATAGGTCCATTAGCATGCCACATGCAGTACATTTTATTTTATTCTTTTGGTAACCAGGCAAGGCCCACTAGGCACAAGTGCCTCTTTTCAGGGGCAACCTGGGAGCACTGGGGTGGTTAAGTGACTTGTTTAAAGTCACACAGTATGCAAGAGGAGATTAGGGGAATTAAAGTGAGGTCTGCTGGATGTCCCAAGCTCATTCACAGCTCGTTACTCTATCCTCTAGGCTATACTGCCAGCCTCATTTACTACTGTAATACTGTATTTAATTTTGCTTTACCACAGTCTCTATATTGAAAGAAAATTGTGTATAGTTTGGTCATCATGATTTCAATGGGAAATCAAATCATGTTGATTTTATCACAAAATGTTTGTGCTCTTAACTTGCTGTGACTTCACTTTGTTAGCTTGTTTTGATTACCATTCGGATATATACTTACAATTAAAGCTCATTTTTCCTGGGTATACTTTAGCCTGTATGTATCTATCCCTGCTGGACTATGTTAACCTGTTGACTGCCGCTATCCACCGTGGATCACCTGGAACATGAAATGCTGCATCTCATGGGGGTTATACTTGTTGGAGTAATTTCAAATAAACAAATAAATAAATGGGGAAGTGGAGTGGCTGAGAATATACAAGAACATGGCAGTTATGGCATGCATGTGCTGCTTTTATTTCTATATGCACTTTAACTCTCTTGCTTGTATTTTTTCACTTATATTGTGATTCTCCTGCTATTTGTTATACTATACATCAAACCACTGTCTGTTATGTATTCTGAATATTTTTTTCTTTCAGTTGCCCTAACCAGGACCACCTTGTAAATAAGCATTGCTCAATGGAGCTTTTTCAGGGTAAAACAAATAAATGCAAGGAATGAGATCTACTCGCCGTGCCTAAAATCCTGATGTTTGAGTAAAAACACAGTTTGGTCCAACTGGGCCTCATAGCCCATGCTCCCACACAGGTGATCATTCTAGCTGGCCACGTAGATGGCAACTTAGAAACAAAGCAGTAGATCTACAAGTTAAGCTATTCCCATCAGGAGGTGTTTACGCCAAGTCTTTTATTGGTTGCTGGTTAAATCACAGCTGGGAGTACTGTGTGCAGTTTTGGAGCAGGATCAGTAGAGTTTAGAAACACTACAGAGGAGGGCAACAAAAATAATTCATGGACAGCAGGAAAGCTTCTATGAGGAGAGATTGGAAAGCAGCATTTATTCCTGGAAGCCAGTGTGACTTTTTCTGCCCGAATGTTCTATTTTTCCATGTTTCAATACCTAGACAGGTTGAAGAATTATTTTTTTTTTAATTTTTATTTTATTCTCTGGTAACTGGGTAAGGCCCACTAGGCACAGGTGCCTGTTTTCAGGGGTGACCTGGGAGCACTGGGGAGGTTAAGTGACTTGCTCAGAGTCACACAGTATGCAAGTGAAGGTTGTGGGAATCAAACCCAGGTCTGTCTGCTGGATGTACCAAGCTCATTCTCAGCTTGTTAATCTAACTTCTAGGCTATACTGCCAGCCAGAATATAGTGATGTTAAGATGGACTGTTCAAGGCAATCATATATTGCATTACATTATTGAACTAAGTAGTAGGTGATGTCTGGATTCAAATCCAGCTCTCCAGATTCATATTTCAGTAGCAAAATGAGTAACTGAGGTTGGAATTTGTTTATCTTCATATCTCATCACTCATGTCACCTCCTTAGCTGGTCCACCACTGAAACAGTGGGACCCACCTTCTTATGTTCAGAAGTAGCTGGTGCACAGATAGTCTGCTGACCATGCTGCTTGCAAAGCTTGTAAAACTAAGGAAGACAAACATGCACATGAATCAGTACGGAAAGTTATAAACTTTGTCAGAAAACAGGACTAAACCACTTAGGTTTAATTTGTGACTGTATCAGAAACTGAATGAAAAATGAAAAAAATATTAAACTGTAACCCCCCTACAAATGGGGGTTCCCAAAAAGTCTTCCTTGAGCTTGCCTAAATGCTCACTGCCAGGCTGGTGTCCTGCATTTTAGCAGTTTAAATGTGATTACCAGAGTCTGTATAGCCTCTGTGTACTGTCTCTTTAACAGCTGCCTGATTGCAGCATAAGTAATCTGAGAGGGAGCTCTGTTGAAAGATGTAACTATTTGCTGAAAATCATTTAGAGTGATAATGATAATGTAGTTTGTCTAACCTACTTTCTTTGTAGCAAGGACTGTTTTGTTTTGTCTCCACTATCTTGGTCCTGGACTGCAAATTGGACCAATCAGTTCTGGTGGGACCTAAAATATAGCCAGACTACAGGAGCTGTCTGAAGTCAAAATCTGTAGGAACTGTATTGTAGTTTTGAACTTTTTGCGTCTTTTTTGCAACTGAAGGGGGAGCTCTTGGCTTGACTGACAGTCAAATCAGCCAACCAAACCTTTTGGACCTTGGGGAAGTCCCGGGCTGGTTGCAGTTTTCAGTTAGTTCTGAGCTGGGAAGTGAAATGAGAGGAGCTGAAGTGATTTTGGGCAGCAATCCTGAGTGGATTCGCATGGGAAAACTGTGAAAGGGCTGAGTTTTTGGCTTGCATGTCTGCCAGTTGCTCCTGAGAGGGAGAGAAAGAATTATTTTGGACTAAATCCAAGTTTGTGTGACTAAAGTAAGCTACAGAAGTGGGCCAGGCTCAACCTGAAGAAGACCGAAGATTTTGTTGAATGCAATCGGTCTGTCAGGAGTTCCAGCTACCCCTAAGCTCCGGTGTGTGCAGAGACTTTGCGATTGTGACCAGGAAGCGCTTTGCCTGGTACAGTAGAATTCCTGTGCATGTAAATGTGCTATGAGCTGCT
This sequence comes from Neoceratodus forsteri, assembly GCA_016271365.2. NCBI lineage: Eukaryota > Metazoa > Chordata > Ceratodontiformes > Ceratodontidae > Neoceratodus > Neoceratodus forsteri. The sequence goes on along the minus strand of CM057450.1, from coordinate 1,427,403 downwards.
AGTGGGTTGTGAGTTAGTTCCCCACTGTGTGAACTGTGTCCTGCTTGCTGGATGCTGCATCCAGCCCAAAACGGACTGCATCTGAATTTGTCTCCATGCAGTCTGGGCCTTGCCAGACTTACCCAGCCAGACTACCCACTGCACAGAGAAGCCATCAATGAGAGACCTGCCTGGGGATCAGCCCCCCTGCTCCACACTTGAACAGGAACAACACCTCTGCGACTCGTGTGGGCCCTGCTTCTCCTGGCATTCCAGATCAACCTCCTGCAGTCTCGATTTTCATCCAGCCTGTGTCCAGTCTTGGGTATCATAAGTAAATACCAGGGTAGCTCCCTGCAACAACAGCTTAATCGGAGTGTGTCATCTGATTGTCTTGTTTTGTTTCCTTTACGAACTGAGCTCTCTGGCTCCGGATTACAAATATTGTGTACTGTGCATGTTGTGTTTTCCATCACAGGGCCCCAACCAGCTGCAATCCTGGGCAACAGTCCTGGCTAGCCCATCTCTTCTCCACCTGGGTACCCAGAGGTGTGACTGGGTGGGGGGGGGGACTCAAAGCACATTCATAACTGCTTGATTGATATAACCTTTAAGCTAATTAACCTGATTTTGCCCCTTCCTTGTTCAAGTCCCCTGAATAAATCAGATCTAACTTTTTCTGCATGTAATCTGACTGTGGTTCCAGTTTGTGCTCAAAGTACTGCACTGTTGCTATTTGCTGTGCATAACCTTGTTTTACAGGGGGTCCCCATGGTCAAGCCAGAGGAACCAGCCCTGGTGGTAAGTATAAACAGTGTGGGTACCTGTGTGGTGTACCAGGGGTATTGTGAAAGTGATTATTGTACAGTGTTCAGGCCACTAGAGGGGAAAGAGGGGGGTTACAGTGTCCCGGAGGGCAGTGCCCAGGTTATCTTGACCACTACCAACCCTGACTTCTGGGTGGAGGCACCTATTTCAGAACTCAGGCCCCTTAACCTACTAGCCAAGCAGGCAGGGGTAGTAGCCCTTGGGGATAGCGCCACCTAGGGTTTACAAAACCCTTTGTGTTTGAATTAGAATTAAATGTTTGGTGTGTGCACTGCCTATCTTCTATTAAGTGCTATTGTATCACTATCAGTTCTATATGATAATGGCGAAAGCCTAAAGGCGATCGCCATTATCGCGCAGATCAGAGTGCCAAAAAACATTTTCGCACTCTGACACCTACCAACACAGGACAACGGCACGAGGACATACATTTCAATGCTTTCTGTGGGGGCTGTGCCCCCCACACCGGGGCTCCTTTATACACCCCAACTAAAGGATTCTCAACTCCAGGGGTGCATGACGGGGGTGAAAACAAGTAAAATTAAAGGTTCGGCCAGGCACAATAAAAATCGACCAGCACCCGGACCTGAACCCGGTACCTCACCCACCCCAACCACAGGCCAACCCCCAATGCCATAACGCAGCTCGGCAACTCACCACAGCGCCACCCCCTACAGCTCCTCTGCCCCCTTCCAGCCCATGCTTGCCATGCTCTCCCCCCCGCACGTGTACATATAGTGACATCCTGTCACCCATTTCACCCACCCATGACCATCCAGTCACCCTACCCTCCCGTCACCATGAGGGATTCAGCGGGGAACGAGTCGCTGTTAAGGACGGCGCCCTTCCCCATGCACCCTTCTCACGGGATACCTCACTACCTTCCCTTATTGTTTGATTTTTTTACTTTGAACAAATAAATACATGTTCTTTATAAAAATGATCATGGTTTAATGCAAATGTACTGGTTTAGAAAGTTAATAAAAAAGTTTAACTAAATAGTAAAGATGAAAATGTGATTGTCTCCCATCTTGTGTATGCACATGGGCGTCACTTACTAGTTAATGACATGTTATATTACTAGTGAAGTTTCTCAGACTCAAACATTGGTTAAATTCACTTTTGATTAGGGGAAAGGGGACATTGTTTAACCAGAAAAAGCACTAAACCAGAGTTTCTTTCCAGGTGTGACCTGGGAGCACAAGGAAGTTAAGTGACTTGCTCAGGGTCACACAGTGAGCAAGTGGGAGCTAACTGGGATTCAAACTCAGGACTCCAGATTTGCAGCTCAGTGCCCTTACCCACTAAGTTATACTGCTTTCTTTTAGAAATAAGACCACTCATTATATCACTCTACTTGGAAATTTCCTTCAGTCAGGGACTAGTCACAAATAGGAACATATTACACAGTACATGCAAAATGGAGAAGAGACATCAACTTGGAAGTCTGTAGCAGCCATATTGGTTTGACATTTACAGTAACTAATCACCATACAAGGTAACATTTGCAATTTAGAGTGCAACAAGATGTATCTACTTTTGGTACGTAATCTGGTCACCAAGAAAAGGAGGATTTCCAACTTCATGATGGTCTTTGGCCTGGTTACCTTGGCTATATTTTGCTCAAGTGACAAGTAGTGCCTAACCTGGAAATAACTAAACAGATCACTATTAGGGAGCCCGTATTCTCTCTTCAAGTGTTCAAATGTGATGCATAACCAATTAGCCACTAATTGCTGGTATCACATGGTTCCACCTAATAAATCCTCTATCCTTGTTCATGGGGGCAAACTCTGGATCTCCTGTAACGGTGGTAAGGGACTCTGTGTCATTGGGAGTGTCTGTGATTGTTCTTATCGGCCTAGTGACCCTTAATGTGTGTACCATTCAAGGGTTAGGGATCTGTCTGAGGAGGGCTGAGGTCAGTTTTGCAGTGGGAAGTGTGAAAAGAGGTGCTGGGAGGGCATCTCTATTTTGTAGAGGATGCCAACCCAAATCCATCTTTTATTTAAGGATGGTGACCACCTGAGAAGCTTGTGTCACTACACAATATAACTCCAAATTTGGACAGCCCAACCCACCTCTCTCTCTTTTCTTAAGTGGAGTATATTTAGGCCTATCTGAATTCTATGACCCTGCCAGAGGAGTTTTAATGTAAGCATTTTAAGTATTTTCCAGAAATTGTGGGGCAGTCTGACTGGCAAAGCTTGAAATAAAAATATCAACCTGGCAAATGTTTATTTTGAAAACCTCCACTTTCCCTCCCAAAGCTTAGGCTCCAAGTGTGTAGGCCACTAACTAGTTTTTCCAAGTAATTTCAGATGGTTTAACTTGTAAACTTTGGCTAGAGTAGGAGTGATCCTAATTCCTAAATACCTAAAAGTGTTGTGGGCAGCCAATTTAAAGGAGGAAATTCCACTTGAACTCTTGTGGGCAGTGGCCAGAGATCACCATCGCCTCAGATTTGGTGAAATTAATTTTGTAGCCCAAAACAGAGCCAAAGTAATTTAATTCCCATACTAAAGCTGGGACTGACTAGGCCAGGACTCAGTTGTTAGGGGGGGCAGAAATGGGGAGGGGGGGAGAGGGAGGTAAGTTGCCTGCCCGGCACCATGACTTGGAGGGACAGGTAGCGAATCCTCAGGATCATGGGAGCAGCTGTACAGGGGATGGAGGGAGCTGGACATTATTGTCCACCTAGGGGCAAATGACCTGGCTGGGAATGGGATCAGGGTAGTGCAAGAAGAGTTTGTGGAGTTGGGGAGGGGCCTTAGACATGTAGCACGCATGGTAACCTTCTCGGAGGTGCTGTCTGTCTATAGCATGGGTGAGACTAGGGTGCTCCACACCATGGGATTCAATCAATGGTTGAAAAACTGATGCAAAGCTCAGGGTTTTGGCTTCATTGGGGCTGGGGTCCACCTGGAGGAATACAGGCCTACACTGGAACGATGGTCTGCATTTGTCCAGGAGGGGAATCAGGATCCTAGGTGATAGGTTTAAAAGCTTCACTTTTTTTTGTTACAATTCTTTTCATCATCTCCACCCCAAACTCTCTCAAGCTGCCCAATCTTGCTGAGCCGCTCTACCGCCACCGTGATCTCTCTTCACATATATATTACTGCCCCCCACCGAACCCATGCTGGACATGCCCCCCGGCTCTAAGCTCCCTGAGGCAGGGCCATCAACCACTTATCTGGTGCTCTATCTCTGATCAAGTTCATCTGGCTGGGTTGGTGAGGAGACCGAAGTGGTGGAGAGAAAATCTGGTCCTGGGCATGTGGCAGCCAGCCCTGTAGGAAGCTGTCGCCTATCGGGACTGGAGGTTTTTTCTTGTTTATGCCCTCCTCCTCTCCCTCCCTTGCAGAGCCCAAGCATGCAATGATGCCAGGCACATCCATCACGGCTCTAACATAGAAACATAGAAACATAGAAGTTGACGGCAGATAAGGACCGCAAGGCCCATCCAGTCTGCCCATTTCTTTTTCTACCTTATAAATGTGCCATCGGCCTTTGCTCTGTCAGTGACCTATCTATTCATAGTCATTTGTATTGCTCCCTTATGCCTATCCCATGCCTGTTTGAAGCCCTGCACTGTATTCATAGCCACCACTTCTTGTGGTAAGCCATTCCATGCATCCACCACCCTTTCTGTGAAAAATAATTTCCTCACATTCCCCCTTAATCGGCCTCCCTCTAATCTCATGCTGTGTCCTCTTGTCCTGCTATTTTTCTTATATTTAAACATGTTAGACTCTTTCACCTTGTTTATGCCCTTAAGGTGTTTGAATGCCTCAATCAAATCACCTCTCTCCCTCCTTTGCTCAAGGGTATACATATTGAGCTCTGTTAATCTGTCCTCATAAGTCTTCTGATGCAGTCCCTGCACCATTTTGGTTGCCCTTCTCTGGACTGCCTCAATTTGGTTAATGTCCTTGTGAAGGTGTGGCCTCCAATACTGCACGAGTACTCAGATGGGCCTAACCAGTGTCTTGCAGAGGATTATTACCTCCTCTTACGACTTGTGATACCCCTACTAATACACCCTAACACCCCCTAGCCTTACCTACTGCTTTAGAGGTCTGCTTGGATGATTTTAGGTCATCAGTGATGATGATGCCCAAGTCTCTTTCTTCCTTTGTGACTGCTAGCAACTCCCCTCCCAGCCTATAGGTGGCTTCAGGATTTCTCTTCCCTATGTGCATGATTTTGCACTTCTTTGCATTAAATCCCAGCTGCCACTCTTCTGACCATTCTGCTAGTTTATCCAGATCTCTTCTCATTCTGCCCACCCCATCTGGATCATCTACTCTGTTGCAGATCTTGGTGTCATCTGCAAACAGACAAGCCTTACCCTCTAGTCCATCTGCAAGGTCACTAATGAAGATGTTGAAGAGGACTGGCCCCAGGACTGATCCCTGAGGTACCCCGCTTGTGACTTGCATCTCTTCTGACTGTATACCATTTACCACCACTCTCTGTTTTCTGCCCGTCAACCAGTTTGCCACCCAGTTGACCAACTTCTGACCCACCCCGAGCCTACCCAGCTTATTTATCAATCTTCTATGTGGAACAGTGTCAAAAGCTTTGCTGAAGTCAAGGTAGGCAACATCAACTGCTCCCCCTTGGTCCACCACTCTGGTTACCCAGTCAAAGAAATCTATGAGATTAGTTTGACAGGACCTCCTTTGTAAACCCATGCTGTCTTGGATCCTGTGCCCTATGGATTCCAGGTGTTGCACTATCCTTTCCTTAAGGTGCCTCCATAATCTTGCCCACTACTGAGGTAAGACTGACGGTCTGTAGTTCCCCGCCTCCTCCCTGCTACCACTCTTGTGGGCGGGATCACATGAGCCCTTCTCCAGTCTTCTGAGACCTCTCCTGTGCTCAGAGACTCACTAAACAATTCTGCTAATGGCTCTGCTAGTTCCTCCTTTAGCTCCTTAAGTACCCTGGGATGTATGCCATCAGGTCCCATTGCCTTATCCACCTGAGCTTAGCAAGTTCTTGTAGGACCCTTTCTTTTGTGAAGGGAGTAGTACCTACCTCCCTCCCCTGTGTCCATGATGCTGAGCTGTGGGCCCTGCCCTACCTTCTCTTCAGTAAATACTGAGCAAAAGTATCTATTTAGGATAGATGCCTTTACAGGGTCCTCCTCCTCACATGCTCCCTTTTCTCCATTAGCTTGAATACCCCTCTGGACTTTCTCCTTTCACTAATGTATCTATAGAAGTCTTGTCACCTTCTTTACTGTTCGTGCTAGTGTTTCCTCAGTTTGGGACTTTGCTTGCCTTACTGCCTTACCTGCTTCCCTTAGGGCAGTTTGGTATGCCTCCTATCTTCATCCCGCTGTGTTCCTTATATTTCCTGAAGGCCAGCCTTTGGCTCTGACCTTTTCTGCTACTGTATTTGAGAACCAAAGTGGTTTCCTTCTTCTTTGCACTTCCTTTTCTGTCTAACACAATGGGATGTTGCTTCAAGTATTGCATCCTTAATGCTTGCCCACTTTGCCTGTACCCCCTCACCTGTGTTTCTTTTGCCAGGGCTAGCTTAACTCTGTTGGCCATCTTATCAAAGTCAGCTCCTCTGAAGTCCCATATTTTGCCTTGGAATGGGATGATTTAGATGTAGTAGCCAAATTGAACCATACCATGTGATGGTCACTGGCCCCAGGTGACCTTCTACCTGGAGATCTGTGATCCCTTCTTTGTTAGTCAGTACTAGATCTAGGATAGCCCTGTCTCTTGTGGGTTGCTGTACCAGTTGTTTGAGGCCCTCCCCCTGCAGGAAATCCACTATGAGTCTAGTTCTGGCAGATGTTCCTGCTGGTATTGACCAATCTGTATCTGGCATGTTGAAGTCTCCCATTATCAGAACCTCCCTTTAGCTGTCATGTTTTATATCTTCTAACAGTAATGTGTCTATGTCCTCCCTCTGGTCTGGGGGCCTGTAGACAACCCCAGTTCTTATGGCTGTCCCATTTCCTGTTTCCAGGGTGACCCACAGTTCTTCTGGCTCCTTATGTGTATTCTGAATTTCTGTAGCTTTGAAATTTTCTTTAACATACGGGCCACTCCTCCCCCCCTTTTGCACCTCGGGTCTCTTCTGAACAATACATAGCCAGGTACTGAAGTCTCCCAAGTGTGGTTACTGGTAAACCACGTCTCACTAATTGCTACTATGTCCAGTTTAGCCTCTGCATTATGCCTGCAGGTCTGGGATCTTATTTCCCAGGCTGTGAGCATTATGTACATGATTTTCCATTGGCCAGATTTTGGTGTGTTAGTTGTTGGGTGAAGTTTGGCACTACCCTGTGCATCGTATGGGAGACAAACCTTTTTCTTACCTGGTGATGCAAATGAACAGCAAACACGCTGAATTCCTGTTTGACCACTAGCTGACGGGGGAAGGGTGTTCTTCCCATTCGACGTATGGGGTGCTGCACCCCTCTCCCCATTTGCTAGTTTAAATATTCTGCAAAGACGTCAAAGTTCTGCCCCAATGCACTGACTCCCTCTTTAGTCAGATGCAGTCCATCAAATTTAAAGAACTTTCGCTCCCAGAACTGTTGCCAGTTCCCTACAAATCTGTGTCCTTTTTCCTGGCACCAGTCCTTGAGCCACATGTTTAGCTCCCCTATCTCCCCTTCTCTGACCTTCCGTCCATCTGCTCCCCTCTCCCAGACTGGTAGGATCTCAGAGAAGGAGATGCCGGACGAAATAGATGATAGTTTGTCACCCAGCCTGGTCAGGTGTTCCTTGGTCTCCACAACTGACCGGCTGGCGAGATCATTAGTCCCTATGTGTACTAGGACATCAATGTTTTCTCCTGCTTTGTGAACAATTTTAGCAATGTGGTCAGTGTCTCTCCATGCTGATGTACCTGGGAGACATCTGACCATCACCCCTGGCTGGAGATGGGTGTCAACTCCCTGAATCATGGAGTCTCCTATGATCAGAAGTTTTTGGATTTCCTTTGTGCTTGTTTAGTTTTGGTTCCTGATTTGGGTGAGTTTTGTTGTGCTAGCTCCTGTGCTGCAGTGTCCTGCTCTGCAGTGTCTTCTGCCTCTTTATTTGATTTCAGAGATAGAGGCAGATACCTGTTTCTAGTGTTTATATGGTTTTGGAGGTAATATGTTGGAGAGCAGAAGTGATGGGGCACCTGATTTGCTCCTCCTAACCACCTGCAACCTCCTGGACCAACTACCCCTCTGCGGTCGAGGTTTTTCTGTTGGATGCTGGGGAAATGGCAGTGGTTCTTATAATGTATTTCCTCTTCAAAATGAAATTTGATGCGTGCAATCTCTGCCCATGCTGCCCGGAGCTGAGCCCTAAGATCTCCAAAGGCCCAGCATGTAGGACAGTGTCCCAAATCCTGTAAGACTGTCCTTCTGAAAATTGTTCCACAGTACCTGCAGTTAATGAAATCCATTCCAAATAAGTTGCTGGGTTTGTAACCTAGTCAGAGTAATTAGAAGGGGAAAAAAAAAGGAAAAAATTGCAAGTAATGGTTTAATTGTGCTTTGTTTAACTTGTTATAACAAGTTAAATTACTAGTGCCCTTGTAAATGAGATCACCTTGTGGAGGCCCCACTGATCCGCCCCTTCCTGCTCTGCCACAGAAAATGTCACAACTGTGGTACCCTATAAAAGGAGTGTAGCGTGGGTGGTTGGGGATGGGGTGGGTGGCTGGGCCCTCCCTGCCTAAAAGAACCACGGACGAAAGAACAAGGAGGTAAGAGCAGAAACAATCAGTCAACAACAAATGCAGTAACCCTGAAAGCTTATCCTAATGTTAGATAAAACTGTAAAACCTGTAAAGCACCACCTGTAATAATTTCAGAGAAGATATACCCTGTAAGAAACACTTTGCTCCAGAGAAAAATAAAGCAGTAACAGAAGATATACCTTGCAAAAGACAATTTGAATCAGAAGATTACAGCAGTAATCTGTTAGCACACACCTGTAGGCACACCTTGTACACCAGCCCTCAGCATTGCAGTGCCTCCGGTCTCCACCGGGGTCTGCTGCGGTGCTGGACAATCACCTGGATCTCCCCGGGCGAGGAGAGCAGTTCTCTGGATGCTCGATCCTCCCTCTTCCCCTGCCAACCCCCGGCAGCCCAGGCTTATTCTCGAACCCGGGTCATCGGCGTGGCATGAGGTGTGGCATCCAGCGCCTCAACCCTCAGCGCCACCGAGCCAACTTATATGCTTCATTAGCAAGTATTTAAACTAGCCAAGGGGGGGAGGCACTGAAAAGGAGCAGGGAAATCCCAGCCCCCCCAAAAAAACAGGGCACTTAGTGAGGTAAACACCAAGATAGAGAAGTTGATAGGGAGAAGGGCAGGGGTAAATGGAGAAATAGGCAAAAGCACTAAGGACAGCGATGGGGAAAAAAGGGGTAAGGCATAAAAAAAGTGGAGGGCAATGAGTGCCAACACCTGTAGTCTGGGTAACAAGCTCCCTGAACTAGTGGCCTTGATGGAAGAGGGATGCCTGGATATCGTGGCAGTCACAGAATCATGGTACACAGAGAACCATGACTGGGATGTCAACATACCAGGTTACACAGTCTATAGGAGGGACAGGGAGGGTAGAAGAGGAGGAGGAGTAGCTTTCTACATAAGGGAGGGGATCAAAGCAACAGAACAAAAGGGTAAACAGGGAGGGGAGGAGAGGCAGCACTGTGGGTAACTCTGGAGACAGGAAATGGCACTACAATCTGCATGGGTGTTGTATAATGACCCTTATCTCAGGGGGAGGAAATGGACAAGGAAATATTGTTGATGGGGGACATGAATATGCCAGATGTTAACTGGAGCACATTTGCTGCAGCCACATTCAAGAGCAGGGACATTCTCGATGCCCTACAAGGGCATGCCTCAGACAACTAGTGCTGGAACCCACTCGGGAGGGAGCAATCTTAGACCTGGTACTCTCAAATGAGGACAGAGAGAGGATCTCTAATTTAGAAGTGGGTAGCCATCTGGGAACAAGTGACCGCCAAACAGTGTGGTTCATGATAAACACAGCCATAGAGTCAAGCCATACAAAAATGAGGGTACTGGATTTTAGGAGGGCTGACTTTGTCAAAATGGGAGAGTGTCTTAGAAAAATACTAGTAAATGGGCAAGAAGGAAGGGTGGAGGAACAATTGGGGAAACATCAAAACTGCCATCACAGAGGCAATAAGCCTTTGTGTGAAGCAAATAAACAAATCAAAACTAAAGGAAAATCCACTACAGTTCTCAAAAGAGGTGGCGGGGAACATTAGGGAGAAAAAGACAGCATTCAGGAAGTATAAGAAAACACAGAAGGAGCAGGACAGAGAACTGTACCAGTTAAAGCAGAAGGAAGCGGGGAAGGCAGTCAGAATAGCAAAGGCCCAAACTGAGAAAAAGATAGCCAACTCGGTTAAGAAGGGGGATAAAACCTTTAATAGGTACATTAGAGAGTGAAAAAAGACCAAGGGAGGGATAATGAGGCTTAATAAAGGGGCGGCTGGGTGGGCAGAGGGTGGCAGTGAAAAAGCAGGGATGCTGAACGAATACTTCTGCTCAGTATTCACAAAAGAAGAGGAGGGGGAGGTACCTAATCCAATCAATAGAAGCACTCTGGATTGGGGAGTTGATACCAGTCCATTCACAGAAGAAAGGGTTCTGAAAGAACTCCTAAAACTGAAGGTGGACAAAGCAATGGGCCCTGATGAGATTCACCTCAGAATTCTAAAAAGACCAATGGGAGAACTAGTGACACCATGACTACCCTTTTTAACAAATCTTGGGAGGATTGTGTGGTACCTAAGGAGTGGAGGAAGGCAGATGTGATTCCCCTTCACAAAAGTGAGAGCAAAGCAGAGGCAGGAAACTACAGACCTATTAGTTTGACCTCAATGGTAGGGAAAATGATGGAATCACTTCTGAAAGAAAGAATTGTTGAGTACCTAGAGGCCAGCGAGGCACAGGACTCAAGGCAGCATGGATTCACAGCGGGAAGGTCATGTCAGATGAATCAAATATATTTCTTTGACTGAGTGACCAAAGTAGTAGACCAGGGAGGGGCTATGGACATGGCCTACCTAGACTTTAGCAAGGCATTTGACACACTCCCACACAAAAGATTAATAAACAAATTAGCCAGCCTGGGAGTGGGTCCCAGGGTGGTAGCCTGGTTAAAAAATTAGCTGGACAACAGGACACAGAGGGTAATAGTAAACTGAGTCCACTCCAAAGAAGGGGGGTTACTAGCGGGGTACTGCAGGGTTCAGTACTGGATCTGGTCCTTTTAACGTCTTTATAAATGACATTGCGGAGGGGCTGGAAGGAAAAGTATGCCTCTTTGCAGATGACACAAAGATCTGCAACAGGGTTGATACAGGGGAGTGGAAAGGATGAGAAGGGACTTGGCAAGGCTGGAGGACTGGTCAAAAGTATGGCAGCTTAGATTCAATGCAAAGAAGTGCAAAGTAATGCACCTGGGAAACTAAAACCCAGGGGAAGAGTACACAATGGGGAAGGTACTAACAACAACAAAAATGGAAAGGGACCTGGGGGAAGTCTTATCAGATGACCTAAAGGTAAGCAAGCAATGTGAGAAGGCAATAAGAAGGGCTGGGGAGACACTGCGATGTATAGGAAGAGGCATCACCAGTAGAAAAAAAGAAGTTGTTATCCCTCTATACAGACAGTTGGTGAGACCCCATCTGGAGTACTGCGTTCAGTTCTACAGACCCCATCTCCACAAGGACATAGACAGGATGGAGTCAGTCCAGAGGAGGGCAACTAAAATGGTGCAGAGTCTGCAACAGAAGCCATACAGAGAGAGAGACTAAAGGAGCTTAATATATAGACCCTTGAGGAAAAGGGGGGGGGGGGACATGATAGAAACTTTTAAGTACCTCAAGAGAATCAACAAAGTCCCGGAGGGCAGCATCTTTCAGAAAAACAGATGTGCAAGAACAAGAGGGCACAATTTGATGATAGAGGAAGGATGGCTCAAAGACAAGGTGAAGAAGTATTTTTTTCACGGAGAGGGTGGTGGACACATGGAACGGCCTTCCTGAGGAGGTCGTAGGGTCAAAAACAGTGGGGGAATTTAAGAATGCATGGAACAGACATAAGGCAATTCTGGTGGGGGGTAGAAAGAAGTAGGCTGTTGGTTAACTAGGCTCTGCAGCGTATCCAATAGGTAGGGAAATGGGCAGACTGGGTGGGCCAAGCAGTCCTTAACTGCCTTCAAAGTCTGAGTTTCTATGTTTCTTACATAAACAAAATCTGGTCAGAGCCAAAACGGCTGCTAATGGCATTAACCTGATAAGAGATATAGCAGTAATGTGGTGCTGGGTTTACATTTATTTGTTATATTCTTGTGATAATAAAATCTCAGACTTACATCGCAATAATAGAAAAAAAAAAGAAAATCTTTTAAAGTCAAGGGGCATTGCTGTTGTATGTTTTTACATTGTCTTTTCTCTAGGATAGAGCATATGAGATGCAATACTGTATCTCATTTTCAGTGTAGTCCTTCCTGCTTTAATCATTTTGACAAAGTGCAACTAGAGTGTCAAAATAGGTCTAAAACAAATGGGCAGACTAGATGGATCTAGTGGTCTCCTTCTGCCATCAACTTCTATGTTTCTAAGATGAGATAGAAGCAGGTGCTGTCATCCCTGGACATACAGTACACTCCATCCCAGCCCAATATAGCCAGACATATGTGTGTGCACACAGACATAGAAACACATACACATACACATGCACACCAAGACACGCACACCCACACACATAGTCATTGCAACAGCTGTGCAAACAACAGGCATTGGTGTAATTAAAGTTCTAACAAGAAATGTATTGCTGTAGTTGCCTGCATAGCGATACAGGGCTTCCATGCGGCACATAGTGCCTGGCTGTGGAAGTCAGTAGAGAATATGGACTAGCGGTATTCTAGGACTGGGGTGCAGTGGTTATTGGTGGTATCACCATATGCTAGGGATATTGGCAGTGGGACAGAAAGGGGTGGTGTGCTAGTAGATATCAGGAATAATGCCACTGGAGGATCAGGGAGGGAGGGAGTGGGTAGTGCTACAGGCAGGAAAATCACTGGGAGAGTAATCAGAATAGAGCAGCTGATTCCAGGATAGCCCAGCTGAGATGCAATATCTTGTTTTCAGTGAGGTCTTGCACATTTACCAATTTGTATAATGTATGTACATATAACAGCCCAGCTGAGATGCAATATCTGGTGTTCTGTAGGGTCCTGCCTTTGCCCATCTTTTCTATGTATTTATCCAGTAAAGGTGAACTGAGATGGCGTACCTCATTTCAGTGAGGGTGCTGGTTTTACACATTTTGGTGCTGCGCTTATCCAGGACACCACAGCCAAGACGCAGTATCTCATTTCAGTCTTGTTTTTACCCAGTTTTACAGAGTATTTTTCCCAGCACAGAAATGCTGAGATGCAATATTTCCTTTATAGTGGGGTTCTGCTGTTGTATGATTTTACATTGTCTTTTCTCTAGGATGAGATATGAGATGCAACACTGTATCTCATTTTCAGTGTGGTCCTTCCTGCTTTAACCATTTTTACACTGTATTTACTCAAGGTAGGCCAGCTGAGATGCAATATGCCATTCTCATTGTGTTTGTTTGTTTTTGTTGTTTATCATTTTACCAATTGTTAAAATGTATTTATCTACAATAGCCTGGTGGAGATGCAATATCTTGTTTTTAGTTGGGTCCTGTGTTTATACATTTTTCCAGTGTATTTTCTCATGATCGATTAACTGAGATGTAATATCTCCTTTTTAAAGTGGTCAAGTCCTGTTTTTACCCACTTTTACAACGTATTTACCCAAGATAGCCCAATCGAGATTCAATATCTTGTTTTCAGTATGGTCCTGCTTTTAGTTACTTTTACACTGTATTTACACAAGATGTAGTAAATGAGTACTTCGCCTCTGTGTTCGCTAGGGAGGGGGATGGGATATCTACAAAGCAAGGCACGATGGGGATAGAAGCGGTAGTGAGTGGGATCAGGGGAGTAGCAGAAATGGAGCAAGAGGGAGGTAGAGGTACCCAGGATAAGGATAAAAAGACCAGTAAGGTAGAGGGGACAGATGATGCTATCTTCACCGAAAGGGTGTTGTTAACCCTTAAGGGCCTAAAGAAAGATAAATCTCCTGGGCCAGAGAGTACTATGGGAATTGGCGGACATACTGGCTGCACCCCTTGCGGAGCTGTACAACAGGTCACTTGAGACAGGGAGGGTACCTAGGGATTGGTGAGAGGCACATGTGGTACCAATCCATAAAGGGGGGTCGAGGGAAGTACCAGGTAACTATAGACCCATCAGTTTGACCTCGGTGGTGGGAAAATTAATGGAGAGTATACTAAAGTAACGATTGGGGGTGTACTTGGAGGAGGTGGGAGGTCTGGATAGTCGGCAACATGGGTTTGTGCCAAGTAGATCATGTCAACCCAATCTTGTGGAGTTCTACAAATGGGTAACATCAGAACTGAACAGGGGAAAGCCTGTGGATGTATTATTCTTGGACTTCAGCAAGGCGTTCGACTCTGTCCCCCACCATGGTCTGGTGGAGAAACTGACGGGGTTCGGAGAGGCCCTTTGATGGTCAGATGGACTGAAAACTGGCTAGCTGGATGCACTCAGAGAGTAGTGGTCGGTGGGAAGCTCTCGAACCCTAGAGAGGTCGGTAGTGGGGTACCACAGGACTCGGTTCTGGGTCCAATCCTGTTTAATGCATACATTTCAGACATCAGTGAGGGTATAGGGTGTGAAATGAGTCTCTTTGCTGACGACTCCAAGATGGGAGCAGTAGTTGAGGGGGAAGAGGGGAGGTTGGCCCTGCAATGGGACCTGGACACCATGGGAAGGTGGGCTCACACATGGAAATTAAATTTCAATATCACCAAGTGCTAGGTGTTACATCTTGGGTGAGGAAACCCTAAACACAGGTACATCCTGGGAGGGGAGGCTCTGGAGGCCTCAATAGGGGAAAAAGTCCTAGGGGTCATGGTGGATGCATGTATGAATAACCCCGAGCAGTGCAGGAGAGTGGCTAGCAAAGCAAACAGGATGTTGGGATGCATCGTAAGGGGGTCACCTCTAGGAGCAGGGAAGTGATTCTGCCGCTGTACAATGGATTGGTTAGACCACACCTTGAGTAGTGTGTACAGTACTGGAGACCATACATGAAGAGGGACATACAGCTCCTGGAGAGGGTACAGAGGAGGGCAACTAAGATGATACAAGGACTAGGGGATTTGACGTATGGGGACAGACTTGAGGAGCTCTGCCTGTTTTCATTGGAGGAGAGGAGAGATGGGGGAACATGATTGAGGTCTTCAAGTACCTCAAGGGAATAAATAGGGTAAACACGGAGGGGATCTTTAGACTAAAGCAGGGAGGTATCACCAGAGGGCATGGTTTGAAGTTGGAAGGTGGAAGGGTGAGGTGGGGAAGAGGAGGAGGTTTTTCACTGAGAGGGTGGTGGATCCTTGGAATGGGCTGCTTAGTGAGCTGGTTCAGAGATCCACAGTGGAGGGCTTCAGGAGAGAGTGGGACAGACACAGAAAGCGGATGTATCAGATGATGGCCTGGCCCTGGGGGGTGGACGATAGGGGTTTCTGGAACACAAGGGGGGGTGGGCCTCAGTACCCAACTAGGGATCTAAGGTTCAAGCAGACTCGATAGACCGTAAGGCCTAATCTGCTGGCAATTAGTATGTTAGTATAAGTGATGACGCTAAACTGTAATTAGCAGGTACGTATTACAGGTATTGTGCTCCAACAATTTAGCTTGTAGTAACAGCACTGTTTCCAACCAACATATATAACTGTATGTGAGTGATTGTTTTTAAGTTCAGGTAATGGCTTTCAGATGCGTTTTAAACTTTTAGTCATAACTTTGACATCCTTTTCCATTTTTGGCCCCAAATTTTCTGCATGGCCTTTTTTCTTACCCCACCTCATGAGCCATGTAGGTGACACTTTTCAAATCCCAACCCCAAGCAGGTTTTTGCAGTCACTCTGTGAATACACATTTCAGTTGGGATTTCAAAAATATTATCTACAGTACCTGGTTCATTGGGTGGGGGAGGTACAAAAAGGCCTTGTTGATAATTTGGGCTCAAAAAGTCAAAAAACAACAAAGTTATGATGAAGCATTTAATGTTTTCAAGGTTTACTCATAAGTTTGTCATTTTTGGAGATTCTGGAACCAAATGTTCACGATAGCCCTCTTGTTACTCAACCTAATGGACATGGTATGTGTCATTTTTCAAATCCCCTCCAAAGTATGTTTATTCACAGTCACTCAGAGAAATCACCTTTCAGACTGGACTTAAAAAATTCCATCTAATTTTTTTTTCAATCAGTAATTTTTCTTCTTTTGGGTCTTCCCAATGGCACCCCCCAAGCCCCATCACTGACCTTCTCACAGACTTACCAGTTATCCATCACTTACCCTACCCAGATAGCACCTCCCCAGCCCCATCACTGACCTTCTCACAGACTTACCAGTTATCCACCACTTACCCTACCCAGGCAGCACCTCCCCAGCCCCATCACTGACCTTCTCACACACTTACCAGTTATCCATCACTTACCCTACCCAGACAGTGCCTCCCCAGCCCCATCACTGACCTTCTCAAAGACTTACTAGTTATCCATCACTTACCCTACCCAGGAAGCACCTCCCCAGCCTCATCACTGACCTTCTTACAGACTTACCAAGTATTCACCACTTACCCTAACCAGGCAGCACCTCCCCAGCCCCATCACTGACCATCTCACAGGCCTACCAGTTATCCACCACTTACCCTACCCAGGCAGCACCTCCCTAGCCCTATCACTGACCTTCTCACACACTTACCAATTATCCACCACTTACCCTACCCAGGCAGCACCTCCCTAGCCCTATCACTGACCTTCTCACACACTTACCAGTTATCCACCACTTACCCTACCCAGGCAGCACCTCCCCAGCCCCATCACTGACCTTCTCACAGACTTACCAGTTATCCACCACTTACCCTACCCAGGCAGCACCTCCTCAGCCCCATCACTGACCTTCTCACAGACTTACCAGTTATCCATCACTTACCCTACCCAGACAGCGCCTCCCCAGCCCCATCACTGACCTTCTCAAAGACTTACCAGTTATCCATCACTTACCCTACCCAGGCAGCACCTCCCCAGCCTCATCACTGACCTTCTTACAGACTTACCGAGTATTCACCACTTACCCTAACCAGGCAGCACCTCCAGCCCCATCACTGACCATCTCACAGCCTACCAGTTATCCACCACTTACCCTACCCAGGCAGCACCTCCCAGCCCCATCACTGACCTTCTCACACACTTACCAATTATCCACCACTTACCCTACCCAGGCAGCACCTCCCTAGCCCTATCACTGACCTTCTCACAGACTTACCAGTTATCCACCACTTACCCTACCCAGGCAGCACCTCCCCAGCCCCATCACTGACCTTCTCACAGACTTACCAGTTATCCACCACCTACCCTACCCAGGCAGCGCCTCCCCAGCCCCATCACTGACCTTCTCACGGACTTACCAGTTATCCACCACTTACCCTACCCAGGCAGCACCTCCCCAGCCCCATCATTGACCTTCTCACAGACTTACCAGTTATCCTTCACTTACCCTACCCAGGTGACACCTCCCCAGCCCCATCACTGACCTTCTCACAGACTTACCAGTTATCCTTCACTGACCCTACCCAGGCAGCACCTCCCCAGCCCCATCACTGACCTTCTCACAGACTTACCAATTATCCACCACTTACCCTACCCAGGCAGCGCTTCCCCAGCCCCATCACTGACCTTCTCACAGACTTACCAGTTATCCACCACTTACCCTACCCAGGCAGTGCCTCCCCAGCCCTATCACTGACCTTCTCACAGACTTATCAGCTATCCACCACTTACTCTACCCAGGCAGCGCCTCCTCAGCCCCATCACTGACCTTCTCACAGACTTACCAGTTATCCATCACTTACCCTACCCAGGCAGCACCTCCCCAGCCCCATCACTGACCTTCTCACAGACTTATCAATTATCCACCACTTACCCTACCCAGGCAGCGCTTCCCCAGCCCCATCACTGACCTTCTCACAGACTTACCAGTTATCCATCACTTACCCTACCCAGGCAGCACCTCCCCAGCCCCATCACTGACCTTCTTACAGACTTACCAAGTATCCATCACTTACTCTACCCAGGCAGCACCTCCCCAGCCCCATCACTGACCTTCTCACCGACTTACCAGTTATCCATCACTTACCCTACCCAGGCAGCACCTCCCCAGCCCCATCACTGACCTTCTCAAAGATTTACCAATTATCCACCACTTGCTAAGAACCACAATAGATGGGGGCTTGCCATGTCAGTTGTGAGACAGCCTGCAAGGGATGCTAGCTATGAGCAGCCTGGCATCTTTTTCCTCCATTTCATTTTATCCCTCTGGGCTGTAATGTTAGACATGTGCGTCAAGCATGTCACACTACAACCTTGCCCCTCGTGCACTCCTGCTGTGCTGCCACTCGACCTCTGCCAGGTGGCAGTCTCTGCAGTGGGAGCTGGTGTCCCCCGAGGAAGGACGGCTGCCATTGGGCACTTGATCAGCCCTCACCCGGCTGGCCCACGAAGCAACCTTTGTCCATTCCCAAACCGGGGGTCACTGGTGTGGGAAGTGGAAGCCCAACCACTCCTCCACTGAGCAAGCTACAAATTCCACATATCTTGATCATATGGATGGGTCTCAAAAAGACTATGTTGATGAGCCATGGGGTCCTTTTCTGCCAGAAAATTTCTGTGATTCTATGAAAATGTCAAAACAAACGTTATGCAGGAACACTGAATTTTTTTCAGTGTTTACTCGTAGCTTTGTAATTTTTGCAGATTCTGGGTCCAGATGTGCAACATAGATCATGTCTCATCCCACCTGATAACCACGACTGGTGTAATTTTTCAAATCACCCTCTGAAACCTGTCTTCACAGTTGCTGTGTGAAATCACTTTTTTGATGGGATTTGAACAATTCCACTTGCCTTGATCATAAGGTGGGGTCATAAAAAGACAATGGCCCCCATATTCAGAGCCGGTCAAGTGCCCAGCCTGCTCTGAACAGTCTTATGACAGTTAGCATGCTCCAGCCAGAGGGCACTACCTGTCAAAATATGGGTCTGTAGTAGCATATAGTGACTATACACTGTGCTGTCACTGCCTCAGACTGAACTTGCAGTGCCAACCCTAATTAGTGCCACACTAAACGTTTGAAATTGGGGGTACATGTTAAACATTTGCGAGCAAAATGTCAAAAAACAACAAAGTTATGAAGATATGTTGAATTTCTCTAATGTTTACTCATAACTGTCTTATTTTTGCACATTTAAACAAACAAAAAAAAAAACCACCCCCACCCTCCATTAGCATCCTCCAACTGTCCTGAATGAATACATTATGAAAATGTGTAAAAGCAAGACCCCCACTGTAAATGAGATATATCTGTCTGTGCTGTCACAGATATATACCATGTAAAAATGTGTAAAAGCAGGAGCCCAGTGAAAATGAGATACTGCATCTTGGCTGGGCGATCCTGGATACATACAGTACATTGTAAAAATGGATAAAAGCAGGACCCCACTAAAAAAGAGATACTGCATGTCAGCTGGGCTAGCTGGAGTAAATACATTGTAAAAATGGGCAAAAGTAGCTGGCCAGGTGGCGCTGAGGGCTGAGGCACTGGTGCCTTACCATGCACCATGCTGGCGATTCGGGTTCGGGAACAGACTCGGGTTGCCAGGGGTCGGCAGCGGAGGAGAGGATTAAGCATCCGTAGGGACTGCTCTCCTCTCCTGGGGTGGGTAGCTGGGTTGCATTGCTCTGCAGTGGCACCCGGTGGAGACCAGGAGCACTGCATGAGCGTTGACGCAAGGGGACATACCAGAAAAATGGAAAATTGTCCCGGATTGGCCAGGATGTTGGCAGCCGATCTGCCGACACCACCAAAGAACTTCCAAGTAGCCTGACTGCCTCAGCAGCACCCTGGGGCAGAGAGAAAGAGTGTGCTGGCTGCCCCACCGGTGCCTTCCCCCTCGGAGGAGGGGGACCCACTCAGCAAAGGTTATGCCGAGCTACCCCAGGGTTGGCTGCAATCTGAGGTGGGGGGTCCGAGGGAGAACAGTAGGGGGATGTCGGGGATTGTGGCTGCCCAAAGGAAATGGCAGATCCAGGGCACGTAGGAGAGGCTAAAGAAATGATGCAAAAAAACAAAAATGAGTAAAACCAGGGCACCACTGAAAATGAGATATTGCACCCCCACTGTGCTGTCCTGGCTAATTACAGTGTATAAAGTTGTGTAAAAGCAAGACTCCTGTGAAAATGAGATAATGTCTGTCAACTGTACTATCCTGGCTAAATATGTATCAAAAATATATTGTTTCTCAGCAGGCATACCTCGGGTAAATACATTGTAAAAATGTGTAAAAGCAGGACCCCACTGAAAACAAGATATTGCATCTCAGCAGAGTTATTCTGGCTAAATACATGTTAAAATGGATAAAATCTGGATCCCAGTGAAAATGAGATATAGCATCTCCGCTGTACTATCCTGGATAAATACCCTGTAAAAATGTATAAAAGAAAGTCCCAGTGAAAATGAGACTGTATCCCAACCTGGCTGTCCTGGATAAACACATTGTAAAAATGGGTAAAAGCAGGGTCCCACTGAAAACGAGATATTGCATCTCTGCTGAGCTATCCTGGGTGCATACACTGTAAAAATGTGTAAAAGCAGGGTCCCACTGAAAATGAGATATTGTATGTCAGTTGGGCAATTCTGGGTGACTAAATTGCAAAATGAATAAAAGCAGACTTTACTGAGAATGAGCTATATCATCTCTGTTGTACTCTATTCAAAACATGGTGTTTCATCCCATCTGGCCTATTATACAGCCTAACCATAAATTCAAACTGTGCTTAAATAATATTGATGCTAGCACCTACAAAAAAGTGGGGAAAATGAATGGGGGGGTAGGAAGTGAAAAAGGTAAGGCAAGGTGAAAATGGGAGGGGATGAAAAAAGGAAAAGAGAATATTCCTGCTTGACTTTTTGATACCTTCATTGTTGTAAATGAATCCATCTGCAAAACATAAGAATAAATGGTATTATCATTGCACTATGTTCTCCAGTTTTATTATATTTGCCACATCACAGGAAGCATGCCAATTCAAATTGATCACTTTAGGCCTCGCGGTATGGTGGCCTTGAATTTAAAAATCCAAAAGAATTCCCTTCTGGACAATAGAGCTTCTAAATCCCTTCCCCTTGGTTCTACTGTAACCTTTTCAGTACCAGCCAATGACCACTCATGAGTACCCTTCCTTTCTGTGCTGGTAAGTGTGCAGCAAAGGCTGACTCCAGGTTGCCATGTGTAGTGTAACCTACTGTGTGTAGTACGCTCCACAGAGACAACTAGAAAAATATACAGTGTGATGATGGTTGTTACGTTGCACCAGCTTGGATGATGGAATAAAGTATGGTTTACTTAAGCACTTATGAGCAAGCTCAGCTGTTCCTTTCTGGTGCAGTGAGTGAGCGACTGTTTCTGTCCATGTACTGCTGTCTGCAGCACCATTTGTCACCCGGTGCAGCAATTTGCTGTTTTCTGTGTTTTCAGTATTGGCAATATTCAAGGGAACATTAAACTGTGAATTCCGCAGCCACTGAGATTCTTCCTGCAGCATGTTAACAGAGCAAGGCACCTCAAGTACATCTGGCATTTTACACTTCTCACACAGTTTTCCCTGTAAAACCGAATTTTGACAGTCTTAGTGTGAGCACTATTGCAGCGAAAAACCAGGAAGTGGGTACAAGTAATGACAGACCACTCACACTGTATTACTGTATTAAGAAAAAGATGCCACCACCACCATTCATTGCTTTGAAAGTTACAGCCCGTCTCCCAGTGACTGAGAGGATTCCTACCTGATTTCTACAACACTTAAGTTTATGCATCCTTATATGTACTTAAATCAAGACAAAATAATCTGAAATATAAGCAAGTCACTCATAGTGAGCCACTACTTAGTATATTTTGATACAATTCGTTATATATTTACCCATCCAAAACTTGCTCAAGTATTATAGAAATCAGATATGAAGCCTCTCAGTCATGGGGAGATAAGCTATTTATGCAATATTTAACTTTCGAAGAACTGAATGGTGGCAGTGGCTCCTTTTACTCAGCAAGCCATGGGGGAGGGAGTTATTAAAGTAATCTTTACTTATGTGACCACAGACAAAGATTACAACAGTTCAGCTTCGGACGCGGAATTGACAGGCAAGATTTCAGTAGGGAAAAGGAAATCAGGAAGTGACAGAAATCCTTCTGACATGCAGTGTCTTGAAAAAGATATCTCAAGAGCCAAAACTTGCCTACTAATTCCATATCTGAACCAGTCTTTGATCAATGGCAAACATTACATGGAATATCCCTCAACAATTGCAAGTTACTATAATTTGGATGCGTATCTAAAAATAGAATCCATAGTATGACATTTTACATGTCACTTACACATTACAACAGTATGTTTTATATTCATAGATATCACATCTAACCTGTCAAAGACTGCCTCTCTTCTGTATGCGGATGATATTGTCCTGTGCACTAGTGCAAAATGCACTACAGACATAAATCAGAGGCTTTCCTTTGACTTCCAACTTACCCAAAAGTGGTTTGCTAGCCACAAACTCCTCTTAAATGAGTCCAAGACCCAAGCTATGCTGTTTGGAACAAACCTCAAACTCAAACATTCCCTAAACAATTTTAGAGTCTCTGCCTTGGATGGCTCTTCAGTTGGAGTAGTGACCACTTTTAAATATCTGGGTGTCACCCTGGACCCATCACTAAACTTTGATCTCAATATACAAAAGACCTACAAGTCTGTTAACTCCAAACTGGGCATCGCCTATCGTACTCGTTATGTGCTAACCCCCTCCACTAGGCTTGCCATAGCTCATGGAATACTCCTTCCTTCGCTTACCTATGGTGTTGCTACATATGCTATTGTGTCTAAGTAAAGTCTTCACAAGTGGGATGTCACCTACAACAATATTTGTCGCTATGCATCCTCCTCCCACTGACTGAAACACCACTGCCTCCTCTATTCAGACCTGAGATGGCTACCACCTAATGCATCTAGGCTTTACTCACTTGGCTCTGTCATTGACAGTATTATAACATCACAAACCCCCAAGCCCCTAGCAGATCTTTTTCTCCAGCAGCCCTCTTGCTACAGCTTATGCTCTGTGGACAAGTCCCTTGTCTACATCCCCAGACACAGTTCCTCCAAAAGGTGCCAGTGCTTTTGCCTGTCAAGCCCCCCAATACTGAAACTCCCTCCCCTTAGCTATTGGCCAAGCTCCCTCGCACAACACCTTTAAGAAGGAGCTACGCAACTATCTCATCTCATCAAACAAATGCTCCTGTTTCAAACCCCCATAGGCCCCCCTTCTCACCTTGCCACCAGTAGGCTATTCTCAACACTCAGCACTTTCCTGGCACTTTGATTAATTCACACTAAATGTACTAACTGTTATATACCTTGATTGTTGTTTAAATCTACCCTATCAACAATATTCCTGTTCCCTCATTTTGTACACCGATCCTGCTCAACTATTTTCTGCATTACTATTGTCATCGTATTTTTCTCCCTTAAATACCGTATTTGTATTGTTTGCTGTATTGTTTCCTGGTCTACCATTGGCACTGTAACAAATTGCTACTACTGAATGTTATTTTTCTTTTGTATTCTACACCTACTGACATCTTATTTTGTAACGTTATGTTTTTTGCTGTATTGTACTGTATCCTCCCAGGTCGTGCCTGGAAATAGTCATTGCTATGGCTAGTGCGCCTACCCAGTAAACAAAAACTAAATAAGTAAATAAATGAATGAATGACAAAGTTTGGGGGGGGGGGGCACAAACATATGCATAGCCAGAGAAGGATCGGATGACAGATTGTACAATGGACAACCTGCTCTAATTCTGCAGCCCATTATAAAAAGGAATACAGTAGTAACAAGCATCAGAGCAGCACTATTGATTTTTCTTCTGTACAGACTCATCTAAAATCCATCAGCTGAGGGTTGTCTGGCTATTCAAAAGGGCTCCTTTTTTTTTCTTTCAGTCCTGCTCATTCATTACTACATACTATTGTACTGTGCAACTTAAATGTAAAACGTAATACTGCAGAATTGTATTTTTATATAGCTAAGTTACAGTAACTTAAAGCTGCTAAAAAAAAAAACAAAAAACAACTCTGTGCTCATACAGTGAGTTAGTTAACAGACTTGCTGTCAGCTTCTTTTTACATTGAGTGTTTTAGCCGCAACTGAAATCATAATCATACTGCGTAGAGCGAGTGAAAGGACAAGCTACTAGTGTGAATTCTTGTCGATTTCACTTACACTCCTCAGGGGTGAGTAGGACCACACAAAAAAAGAAACAAAAAGGCTTAAAGAAATAGCAAGCATGGAGATGCTTGTTTTTAAAGTGTAGGTAGATACGACTTATTTAATTTAATTAGTGTGTGTGGGTGATGTTCATATTGCAGTCCAGCTGCAACCCTGGTGCCTCCATGATGAGTGCTGTCTGCAATTCACGGCAATGCTGGATAGAGCAAGATCCAGTTCAGCCAACCCCGGTAAAACAAAACATATACTAATTAAGGGAGTAACTCTCTACCAATTAAGGCCAAGACTTCAATAACAAATTGGTAGTAATGGAGCCCACTCACCCAATGATAAAAAAAAAAATTCAATTTGTTATCCTGGTTTTTTCAAATATAATTTTAATAACCAGTGCTATAGTACAGTGTATATTAATTCATACATTTCAGACACACGTCCTTCTTCAGTGAACACTGTATCTACATTTAAAGAAAATATTACAATGAATAATCTGTCTCTTAAACAGTTATAAAAATCTCCATATCAACGTTATATACTGTATCTACAAGCTAATTCTCACCCACTTCTCCTCTAATCATTTAAATCGGTAGCCCAAATAGCCTAACCACATTACTTGCCATTATAAGCCCTCATGGTACGGGCAAGCACTACTTTCCTGATTGCTTGTCTTCCTTTGATGGTCCTAGCTGGCTGGACTACAACATCGACACCAATTCACTAATTAACTTACAGAAATCATACCTGCCTACATATTACAAACTAGCATCTCCATGGTCCCTATTTTTTCAGCATATTTTCTACTTTGTGATACTACACACTGTTAGAGGGGTGCGAGTGAAACTGACAAGAATTCACACCACTAGCTTTTACTTCCACTTGCGCTCCTCAGTAGTGGGTTACAGTTACATTAGCATTACCATAAGAAAAATTTACTTACCATAGTAATCTTGTTCTTCGGAGGGAATCTTACTGTATTCTGACTTCTGCAGTATGGTCTCACCATAAGACTGCCCCGGAGCTGAAATGGTTAATAGAACCTATGCTAATCATGGAATGTTAGGCTCAAGCTTGGTTTTCAAACCACTGTCCCTGGTAAACATTCTACAACCATCAGATTCTTATGGAGCAAAGCTAATAACAAGCTAGCTAAATTATACTAATAATTAACTAACAATTTAACAACACCCAATACAAACTATTCCCCTTTATTTAAACATGTGGGCCACACTAAGAATCAAGTCATTAAGCCCAAAAAAAGAAACATCCACAGGATTTGAATAGCATGGACAGCTGTGTTGCAGTGCTTATAGATTCTAGCAGGGGAGGAAGGATGGGAGCTCAGAATACATTAAGATTCCCTTGGAAGAAACAAGCTTACTATGGTAAGTAATTTTTTCTTCAAACCCCAGGAAATCTAACTGTATTCTGACTTCTGCAGACTACACAAGCAGTACCTTTGGAGGAGGGTAGAGAACCTATTTAGGAAAAAGGCTTTGCAGTACTACTGTGCCAAACCTGGCATCACTTCTGGCCTGGGTATCCAGACTGTAGTGCTTGGTAAAGGTGTGAACTGTTTTCCAGGTAGCTGCTTTACAAATCTCTAACAAAGGGATATCTCTCGCGGCTGCTATAGAAGCAGCTGTACCCCTTGTAGAGTGGGCCTTGAGGCCTACAGGAGGCTCTTTACCCACTTTGCTGTAGCAAAATTGGATACAGGCAACAATCCAGCAGGCAATGGTCCTCTTTGAGGTGAATTTGTCCTTTCCCACTTCTCCATAGGTCTGGAAGAGTTGGGTTCTATCCTGTCTGTATACCTTTGCATGATTCAAGTAGTAGCTTGTAGCTCTCTTGACATCAAGACTATGCAGTCAGCGTTCCCCTGAACTGGAATGATCAGCGAAGAAGACTGGTAAAGTCATGGCCTGATTAAGGTGGAAGTCTGAGACCATCTTAGGGAGGAACTTCCTATTAGTCCTAAGGACCACCTTGTCCCTGTGGACTGCTTTGTTGTCTGGCACTGTGGACAAGGCCTGGAGCTCACTGATCCTCCTGGCTGAGGTGATGACTACCAGGAACATTGTTTTCCATGTCACATACTTAAGCTCTGCTGAGGACATGGGTTCGAATGGTGGTTAAATTAGCTGGCCAATGCATCTGTTAAGGTCTCATGCAGGAGTGGGTTCCCTGTGAGGGTGTGCAAATGCAGTAGGCCCTTGAAAAACTTCCTGAATACCTGGTTGGCAGCCAGGGATGCCCGTTTTCCAGCAGAAAGGCAAGCAGAGACAGCTGCTAAATGTACCTTAAGGGTGGAGGGCTGAAGGCCCCGGGAATGTAAGTGTGCCAGATAGTCCAAGACTACTGATAAGCCAGCTTGGCGGTGGTCTGTCTCTGCCCACACCAAATAGAAAACCTCTTCCATTTAGATGAATAGGTCTTTCTAGTGGAAGGTTTTCTAGATACTCTGAGGACCTCTAGCACCCGTTCTGAGAGGTGTAGGTCAGCATATTCTAAGTCCTCAAGCCAAGCTCTGAGTCTGAGGGACTGGAGATTGGGGTACAGGACTCTGCCCTGGGAGGAGGTCAGTAGGTTGTGCCTCCTGGGCAGGGAGATTGGTTTGGAGATTGACAGGGTCAGTAGCAGTGAGTACTAAGGCTGCCTGGCCCAGTCTGAAGCAATGAGGATCATTGTTGCTGGTTGAACCCTGAGCTTGTTCAGTACTCTGAGCAACAGGGAAAATGGGGGAGAAGGCATACAGGAACTTCCCTGTCCAGTCCATCAGCAGTGCATCTAGTGGCACTGTGCCCACTGCCAGAGGCCTGCAACAGAACAGTGGCAATTGTCTGGGGCTGTGAAGAGGTCCACCTCCGGAGTGCCCCACATTCTGAACACAACTTGCAGGATCTGCCTGTTTAGTTACCACTCATGGTGGTTCTGGTTGATCCTGCCAAGGGCATCTGCTAGGACATCCTTACCTGGGAGATGGACTGTTGAGAGGGGAAATCCCTAAGGAGTAAGCCAGGTTCCATACCTTCATGGCTTCTGTACACATTGGGGAGGACCTTGTGTCCTCTTGCTTGTTGATGTAGTACATTGTGGTGGTATTGTCTGTCCTGACCTGAACCACTTTGCCCTGCAGCATTGAAATAAAGGACTGAATGCCCAGATAGACTGCCCTGAGTTCTAGCAGGTTTATGTGAAGTAGAGACTCCTGCTGGAGCCAGGTACCATGAGCAGTATGCTCCCCTAGGTGGGCACCCCATCCTAGGAGGGAGGGAGGCATCTGTTGTCAAGACTGCTGCTGGTGGCAGCTATAGAAAAGGAATGCCTTCCCTGAGGTTGTCCTTTTCCTGCCATCATTGCAGAGCTTGAAGCAGGGTTCCTGTGACTGGTACCATCTTTGACAGGGAGTCTCTTCTCTGAGACCAGAAAGACCTGAGGTGGAATTGAATATTCCTCATCTGGAATCTTGATCCTGATACTGTTGCTGTTGATGCAGCCATGTGACCTAACAGCTGGAGAAAATGCCTTGCTGGTCTGGGGGTATGGAGCTGGAAGGAACTTACCAGCTGTACCAGGCTGTCTACCCTTCCCTGAGGGAGGAAGGCTGTTCCTCTAAGAGTATCCAGGTCTGCCCCAACAAACTCTAGGAGCTGAACTGGCATACATACTGACTTTTTCTGGTTTACCAGGAAGCACAATGTAGCTAGGGTATCCCGAGTGATGGTCAGTGCTTTTCTTACCTGCTGAGTGTACTGACCTACCACCAGCCAGTCATCCAGGCATGGGAAGACTGTAAACCCATCTCTTTAGTTGTGCCACCACTACTGCTAGACACTTGGGGAACACTCTTGGAGTCAATATCAGGCTGAAAGGCATGGCCTTGAACTGGTAGTGTCCTGATGTCAGCATGGCTCAGTCGGTAACACATCCACCTCTGGACCAGAAGGCTGTGGGTTCTCATCCCACACTGGGATTGGACTTGCACCTCAAAATGCTGGCATCTCAGTGCAGTATTAGGGGGGTGCTGTACTGCTGGGGTGTGCCATCCTTCAGATGAGATGTTAAACCGAGGTCCCTTCTGTCACAACCCCACTCAGCAGGCCAGGCCCTCTGCTCCCACAGTGCCAACCTCTGAGCGCAGTCTTGTGAACAGGAAACAGAAACAGGGTAACCCTCCTTTCTGTTTTGTGGGTTCAAATCATCCTTTTGTTTCAAGTTTCTGGAGGGATTCAAACTGTGAACCTCTTGCTAGCGTACCCAATATACAGGCTCAGATAATTCTGCTCTTCGGGGGAGGCCAGATATCTTTCACCTATGGGCACCTAACCAGGTGTACAAAATGAACCCTTAAGCACTCTATTAAAGACCTCAGATAAACTCTTACCTTTTTCTCAGTTTGGTAAAACCAGTAAGCTTTGCACAGTGTCAGCTTTAACCATATATGCTTCACTTGTAAAAAAAAAAGAATTTCAAAGCCACTCCAAGTAGTCTCTTAGAATAGAGGTGTTTACTTAAAATAGATAAAAATGCAAATACAGAACAATATATCACAAAACGTACACTCACTTTAAAAGAATAAGGTTTAAAAGTGCAATTTCCTACCAACCATACACTTAGACTTATCTAATGTATTCTTCTAATCTTACAGTGCTGAGAGATGTTGTAGCTTCAGAGTCCAAACATGTGTGTGTCTCTAAAGGACAGTCTCAGCATAATTAAAACAACTGTATTGAGCCTGCCTTCTCCATGATGTCACCCAGCTCCTCCTCTGTTTATTAAAAATTATTCAATCAGGATGTCTTATCAAGCAGGAGGTAAATTAATAAAGGTGACCTCAGCAAAAACTCATGTTCCCACATGACTTCCCAATCAAGGCTGTAATTTTCTAAGTTCTTTCTTTCATCCATGAACAGCATCCTGCTCTTTCACAGACATCAAAGAGCATTTATGACGTAGCACCTAAGTGACACAACCTGGATTCTCCCTCTAAACATAATAAAAGTTTAAGATTTCCACCCTAGCAACTGGCAGCTACAATTAAGCTAAATAAACAGGAGATCCTTCATTCAGGTCTCTTCTAGCCTTTAATTATCTCCTGGCTTTTATCTTTTAGCTGAAACCTGGGGAGGGGGGATGTTAACCCACAGGCTGTCTCAGCATGTCTCATGAGAGACACTCAATAACACATTTTTATATTACAAAAAGCATAGATTAATCAGAACCAGCTGTCCAAGTGTCACACCTTCTACCCATTCTGGTGTTGTCCTGGTGGGTGTTCAGGTGAAAGTAAAAGAAACCAGGGCACTCTTCACAAAGAGTAGGGGACATTCCCGGTGTCATGGCCAACATCCCCCTTCCCATAAAACTGGTTCATGCAATTGTCCAGGCTGTGTGTGGGTGTTGATGTGCGATATGGCCACCACTACACATTCAGTCACTTCACTTCCAGTCTAGCATTGCTTGTTAAGCTCTTTGGAATACTCTGTGTATGAAAAGTGCTATATAAATGCTGATTATTCTTCTTCTCCTTCTGATAGCAATCTGAATCTGAGGTACTTTCTGTGCGATTGTCTGATAGGGATATGGAAGTAGGCATCTTTTAGGTCCAGAGATGCCAGCCAATCTCCCTTCCCGAGTGTAGGGAAAATGGTAGCCAGGGAGACCATTTTAAATTTTGGCTTTGTCAAATGTTTGTTCAAATGTCCAAGATCCAGTATGGGTCACCACTCCCTTGTTTTCTTTAGAGTGAGGAAGTACCTTGAGTAGAGACCCTTTCCTTGTTGGGCCAAAGGAACTGACTCTACTGCTTTTTCTAGAATCAGTTTTGCTACTTCTTCCTCTAACAGATTTGCCTCTGCTAGGCTGGCAAGTCTGAAAAGCCTTGCCCTCAGCTTGGTAAGAACTCTGAATCTGAGGGCAAGTGCCTGGCCCACTACCTCCAGGACCCACTTGTCCTTGGTGATGGATTCCCAAGTCTTGAGCTAGTGGGACAGCCTGCCTCCTACTGGGAGTGGGGAGTGACCCTGGCAGACCTCTCAGGGGGTCTGCTTGACTTATGTGCTTTGCTGAATGCTGGAGCCAACTTGGCTGCTGTCCCTTCTACCTCAGCCTCTGCAGTACCCTCTCTGTGGCTGGTAGGCTGGTGATGCCCGAGCCTGGAAGAAGGACCTGTAGTGGGTTTTACCCTTACCTCCTTTTCCCTGGTACGTCTGTGGTGTTGCTGCCTTCTCTTTAGCAGCAGCACTCTTGTAGGCCACTTTGTACTCATCCATCTTCTTCATATAAGCCTCTGTTTGCTCTCCAAAGAGAGATGTAGGTTTCAGTGCCTCTGTCTGTGTGCCCTGTGACAAATTAGTGGCCCTTAATCAGGCAAATCTCATCAGAGACACGGAGGTTGCCATTTGCCTGGCAGCAAGGTCATTTGCATCCACCGCCATCTGAAACTGGCATTTGGAGGCTTCTATGCCCCTTTTTGCAGCTTTGGACAAGTCTGAAGCCATGGGTTCAGGGCAAGCTTTAGCTATTTCCAGAACAGTGTTCCAGAGACTCTTCTGGTATCTGGACACACAGGCCATGTAGGTTGCTTGTCTGATAGCTAGAGAAGCACCCAAATAAGATTTCTTAGCCATGGAGTCCATCTTCCTGGAATCCTTTCCTGGTAGATGTGATGCCAGGGGAATGGCTGCTTTATCACATGCAGCAGCCTGCACCACCCCTTCATGGCTGGGTTGCCCAAAACATAATTCTGCTCCAGACTTACCTACCCAAAACTTCCTATCCATTCTCTTGTCCACTGAAGGAATGAAGGTGGGAGTCTGTAAAATCTTGGAAGCTTGTCTCTTCAGAGATTTGTGTATGGGTAACAACAGACTTTTTGTTGCTGGCACATCCATCATTTCCAGATAGTCTGGTTCCTCTTCCTCCTCTGTAGATTCCTGGGTGGAGAGGTCCAGGTTCTGCCTCTTACTTCATAAAAGCAAAATGGGATGTAAAGTCCTCAGCTCCCTTCTCAGGGGAGTCAGGACGGTAGGGGTCAGGGGAAACTTCTGGTTCAATAAAGTCCTCAGCTCCCTTCTCAGGGGAGTCAGGACGGTAGGGGTCAGGGGAAACTTCTGGTTCAATAAAGTCCTCAGCTCCCTTCTCAGGGGAGTCAGGACGGTAGGGGTCAGGGGAAACTTCTGGTTCAAGAGGTTCCCCATAATCTGCATTCTCATTCTCCCCTTCCACATAAACCTCAGCAAATCTTTCAAGTGAACCAGGAACTGAGGAGGAACCCAGGTCCTGAACTGAGGACTGTGAACCAGGATGCTGTACCGGAACCGTGCAGCACCTGAAGAACACTTATAGCGTTCACTATAGCTTCTGCAGTTGGAACCAATGGAATTGTTGGTTGCAGTTCCTTAACAGAGTGCTTTTCCTTTTTCTTCTTTTTAGCAGAACCTGCCGGTTAAGAGGCGGTATCTGCAGTTTTCTTCCCCCCCCGAGGAACCTTCACCCTAGCCAGAGGGTTGTTCAACTGGTTCCTTCAGTTTCTCTTTCTGTGAGGAGGAAGTTTTTTCCACAGCAGGGTCAGCAGCCTTCTCAGACCTCTTTTTCTTCAGTCAGTTCAAGCGCCTATCAAGCGTTGACTGAGGTAAATTCTTACAAATTTCAGAATCTGCCTGAACGTGTTCAAACCCCAGACAGACAACACAAACCAAGTGAGGATCAGCTTTAGCAAATGGTTCCCCACACTCTGTACAATTCTGAAAACCCGTTGGGCTGGTTTGTTTCTTGTGTGGAGACATAACCATCAAAAACCCCTAAAATTGGGTTTTAGTGGGCCCATCACAAAAGAATATCTCAGCTTTCTCTTTTTTTTTGCAACCAGTTTAGCAGCCAAAGGGAGAACCGAGAATTACCACGGTTTTTCCCAAATTAAGATAACCGTCCCACAAGGGGTTCAAAAGTAGAAATTAAACTTTTAAAATACAAATAAAATGTTTGGTTTCCTCCAGGTTAAACGATCCAAGAAGAAACCGAAAACCTTACCGGAATAACACTAGACTAATCTACCTGTAAGCTCAAGGACAGTGCTTTAAAAATGAACAGAAATAAAATTTTACATAAAAAAAAAAAAAAATAAGTCTTCAAGAAAGATGAATGAGGGTTCTCCGAGGCATCTGCACTAGGCAAGCAGAGTAACGAATCTGATGGTTGCAAAATGTTTACCAGAGACAGTGGTGTGAAAACCAAGCTCGAGCCTAACATTCCATGATTAGCATAGGTTCTATTAACCATTTCAGCTCTGGGGCAGTCTTATGGTGAGACTATGCTGCAGAAGTCAGAATACAGTAAGATTTCCTGGGGTTTGAAGGTGCAGTTCCTTTAATTTCTTTTTTCGCTCTCACATAGTAAATGTCACTCAATCAGTCAACCAACACGATCATAGTCCAACCCTAAGCATAATTATGACCTGAATTGTGGCTAAAACACTCATCAGAAAATGAAGCTGACAGTCACTGTGGGAGTGACAAGTGCACAAATAGTGCCCCCGTGGGAGGGGGAGGATGGAGGTTGTGCAGCTGCAGAGGGGAAAGGTGGCAAACAACCAGTGCACCATCAATGATGGCAACACTGTGGACATTCACCCACAACACTGTGGAAATACACAGGGACCGAATCCAGTCAGCTGCTTCCACAGTCCCTTTCCTAACTCCTAGCAAAATGTCTGTAGGACTTCGCCCATGCAGCTGTGAAAAGGGTATCATCCATGCAGAACAATATTTTCTACACAGAATCTCCTACCTTGACACCCTTGATTTCAGTGTTTGCTCATACTACAACTGTTAGGGGCTCTTTGTGCAAGGCAGAGTATGGGGGAGCAGGGGCAACCCTGTCTGGTTCTCCTGCCTAGGGGAACTCTTGGTGATATGACATCCATTAACTCTGAACATGGCCTCTGGGGCCATGTACAATGAGAGACACTGTATGAAGCTCCCACCAAATCCCATCACCTCAAGGATGTGGAGG
This sequence comes from Neoceratodus forsteri, assembly GCA_016271365.2. NCBI lineage: Eukaryota > Metazoa > Chordata > Ceratodontiformes > Ceratodontidae > Neoceratodus > Neoceratodus forsteri. The sequence continues at coordinate 1,394,064 of CM057450.1, read as the reverse complement.
AGGAAGGCCCAGTCAACCTGGTCAGAATACTTTTTTGTGTCCATCAATGTTGCTAGTTGGAAAATTCTGGTTGACTTCTGGGCATGCAGGACATCAAGGAGGCACCAGATGTTGTCTTGGAGATTCCACCCCTTGATGAATCCTGTTTGATCCAGGTTGACTAGGTGCACCACTGACTCCTGCACCCTGCGATTTAATATTGAAGTAAAAATCTTGACATCAACAGAAAGAAGGAATATTGGTCTGTAAGACTTGTACAGGGTTGAATCCTTGTCAGGATTCAGTATTACTGAGATCTGCACCCTAATCCGTGTGTGTAGAGCTATTGGTAGTAGTAAAAGTGTTTTATTGTACAGCTAAAAAGCCTTTTACACACATACACAGTTAAAATTACAGGCAAACACATTGTTTATGTTAATTACATGATACAATAACTTTCTTTATACATATCTCATTTACATATAAAAATAGTTCATTGGTACAAAGAAAATCAAGAAAACCCATGTTCCCACAGTTCTTATACATGAACAAGACTCCCGACAGTTTCTACCTTAGACATTATTCTACTCTATATCTCTTTTTCAGTTTGCTAATGGTCTGGAAGTACTTGGCTAATCTTACAACAGTTCCTTCATCCTCTGTGTGAAGGAGGATATTAGTTAACAGCAGTAAATCCATTGTACATCTCGCATCTAAAAAGGATGACAGCCAATAGATTCTTGGAGCTATATACCATGAACAATACCAAAGAAAATGGACCAAGTCCTCAGTCCCCCCATGTGAGCAAAAATATGATTTTGATGTAATGCCTTCCTTTTTGTACCTAAACAGCAGCACATTACTTGAGAATTGCTCAAATTTATAATTAGAAAACAATGCTCTGGATTTATGTTCAGTCATTCTAAATAGGGCTTAAACCCCACGCAATAATTGTTTTGTGCAAACCATTTGGAATAGCAAGATCCTATTATATTGTTTAAATCTTTTGCTTTCCAGTAATTATCATCGGTCACATATTTTTTATATTTTCACTTAATATAATTTTTTGATCCACTGCTTTTTACAGGGACATTAATTTATATTTATTCCATAATGTATATATTACTGTATACCAAAATCCATATTTGTACCCTAGAGTATACCATTCTTCTTTTTCTTTCAGACAAAATGTTGTTAAAACACTATCATCCTTTTTAGTGAGCCTAATCCAGTAATTGATTTTACAGCTTTCAATAGAGGCCGTTATATCCACTAATCCTAATTCGCTTTTCACATATGCTGCTGGACATGAATGTCCCACTCTTAAGACATTTCTTAATAATTTGTATAGTGGAGACACAAACCTATTTACATCTTTTATCTTCCAAATGTCTGCACCATACAGGAGCTTAGCTTAAAATTTAGTTCTAATTGTTTGTACCAGGTGCTTAAGAGTGCACCTTCCATATTTAATATTAAACCTTGCAAGTGCTGCTACTGTTTGTTTAAGTTTGTCAGTCACAAATTCCCTGTGAGCAGCCCATAGCCCATTTCCACTGAATAAAACCCCTAGATAGAGGTATCTGTCTACAACTTCTACTTTATTGTTATCCAATATCCACACTCCCTTTGTCTGTATTTTATTTTTCCCAAAGATCACAATTTTAGATTTATTTAGGTTAATTTTTAATTTCAGTGCTTTTGATTTCTGGGACATGTAATCCAGCTGTGTTTGCAGCCCCCTTTTTGCAAGTGAAATCAAGACAATATCATCCGCGTAGGCCAATATTGGGCAACTTTTTGTTTTAATTTTTGGTGCATCTGAGGTTAGTTCTTCTATATCTTAACATTTTGTCAATGTATAGAGAGAACAGGACTGGTGCCAGAACACACCCCTTCAATTAATGATAAATAAAGAGGACAGATGTCCTTTTTTACCCAGTCTCACCTTGGCCCAAGTTCCTGAATATAAATCTGAGAGAACAGCTACCAGAGCATACTCTATACCTCTTTCAACTAAACATTCCCACAGAATCCCCCTAGAAATGTAATCGAATGCTGATGTATAAACAATAAACATAACATATACATTTTGTTTCCTTATTTGAGTATATTTTTCTATTATATGCCTAAGTACAAAGATGTTATCTATCGTAGAGAAGCCTGCTCTAAAGCCTGCTTGGGAATTTACTAATCATCCAGTCCTAGCAATTTCTTTTTTTTAGTCTTTCAAGTAGGATTCTGCTAAATATTTTAAGATTCACGTCTAATAGGCTTATAGGCCTGTACATAGCTGGGTTTGTGAGATCGCCCTTTATATGCAGGGGAATAATATTTGCACCTTTCCAAGTCACTGGGTACCTTCGATCCTGTATACAATGGTTGTAAAGAATAGTGAGAAATTTCCCCCATATTACAGGAGCACTCAAATCAACTTCTGTGGGTATACCAGCGGGTCTGGCCGCCTTATGTTTTTTCATCTTATAAATAGCCAAGTATATCTCATCCAAAGTAATCGGCCCTAAAGCAGCACTGCTAAGATAACATTCTGGTTGTTGCCCATCTAATGAAGAATCTTGATAAATATCAGTAAAATACTCTACCCAACATTCTTCTGATATGTGTATATCTATATCATTCTTATAGTTATTTGTTCCATTTGCAGCCAAGGACCAGAATGTTTTGACATCATTGCTTTGAACTGCTGTGAGCATAAGTTGCCATTGTTTTGCATGAAAGGCCTGTTTTTTTTTCTTGAATAAGTTTCTTGTAGTTCCTCCTTAGCTGATTAACACTAGTCAAGGCTTGCCTCCCCCTCTTTCCTTTATATTGTTGGTATAATAGCCTAATCTGTGCCTTCATTTTTTTTACAATCATCATCAAACCGTGTACATTTTGTATTCTTATTGGGTTCTCTTACAGGTCTCTCCAGCTCCTTTCCTATATCTATAAATAATGATTACAATTATTTTAACAAAAAATCTAAATTTTTTGTTTGACAGAGCAACAGTCTTTTCTGTCAAAACTGAATTCATAATGATGGGCAGTATCTTTTATTCTGTATTATTGTCCCAAATTAGTCTTTTGGCATTTCTTATTTCCATAAATTCCACTAAGTCAGAAACATACCTAGAAGTATCTGTTCTCATATGAGAGGGACCTGCACACACTGGGAAATGATCGCCCTTTCCAGTTGTTGGAATAGTCAGTGTCCTCCAATACGTAACTGCACCATTCCAAAAAATGTAATCAACAATAGAGGATCCTCTAGTGGAAATGTGTGTAAAATCCCCGTCTTGATCCCCTGCATATCTCCCATTTAGTGGAAACAAATTATGCCCCTTTAATAAGTCTATCAAATGTTCACCAGATTTATTAAGCATTTTATCTTGCATTTTTCTTAGTAACAGAGTCTGCCCATCATCAGAACTTACATACATAGAATTGTCCAAAAGACCATCAACGGTCCCAATACGAGCATTGTAGTCACCCATTAAGAACAAATCTGCCTTAGGAAATACCTGTGCCACCTCCAACAGTAATTCACCTAATTCTTGCCATACCTGTGGTGAGTAAAACTTGGAGCCCTCTGGGGGTATATAGCAGTTAACAATAATTATTTCTTGTATCCCTTCTTTCACAAAACTATTACAAAGTTACCAAGTATCTTCCAGGGTATGACTTTTTGAAAACTCCCTACTCTAATTCCTGTAATAATACCGCCTGATAGCCTACCAAATTTCACCTTCTTCACCCCTGGACTGTGATAAATTTCAAACCCATTAAAACTTAAGTCATCATTTGCTGCATGCCATGTCTCTTGTAAGCATATTATATTGCACTGTAACAAAAATTCCCTACATTCCTCATCTGACATTTTCTCTTTCCAGCCTGCTATATTCCAAGTTATGAACATACATCTGTCCTTCACAACCCCATTCCTATCCATATAGACATTATGTCCTTGGTGTCTATTCCCTTTATAGCCTACGAGAAGTTAACTCTATCCAAAATTGTTAATGCCGTTGTGGCATCTATTAAAGGGTTATCTTTCCATACTCTTTAAACCTCTAACAGTGTGGCTTTCACCATATGGAGCCCCTGAGGATCTAGCCTATGAGCCTGAGACAATATACACTCTGCCAATTCCCTATTACTTACTTAAGTATCAGTTTGACTGTTTATATATGGGTCAGCATGCACTCTATGTGCACCTATGTCACCCAAGTCCTCCAGCTGTACCTGTAAAAACATTTCCAAAAGATTACTAATTGCATAAATAAATTTTCTCTCATTTTCCCTACTCATAGGTCTCATTCCAAAAATACTCACTATAATCCATTCATCATGCCTATCTTTTTCAGTTATAGTATTCTTATTAAATTGAGCTCTATTTGGGAACGTAACCACCACTTCCTTCTCCTGTATTAGCCAGCTGTTTACCCACACATAATTGGCCATTCTGGGTGACATAAGCAATACATCAATTAGAGTTGCCACTGGAATACTAATATGTTTTACTTCGATGACATTCTCTTCTGCTAACACACAGTCTCGTTCTTTACTCAAATAATCCAGCACCTGGAGCTCAAAATTAGCTGGGTCAAAATTCCCCACTCCTTTGGCCCATATAATCTTTTAAGTGGGTAAGTTTCTGTCCAGTCATTTAAAGAATCTGTACCTACAACCTTCTTACTCTGAGGTTTCCCCAACCCCATTACCCTACTTTGGGCAGATGTTTCCTTTCTGGATGCTTTACCATTATAACCATCCCTGAGCATCTGTGGGGCCAGCTTCAGTGATTCTTGCTCCTCATTTATAGGATTTAAACCTAATTGATGGTTAAGAAGCTTAATTTCCTGTTCTACATTGTTCAGTTTTAGGCCCAGGTTATACTCCTGAGCAGTCTCACATGTTAAGTAGGGAATCATTTCTTCTCTATGGCTTTTACTTACTATTCGTTCTCCAATTTCCCCCTCCTTTTTCCCTTATTCCTTGTTTCATTTCACCATACATAACCGCTTTGCTCTGTATCAGACTGTCCAATGTTTCCCCTACCAACTCATTGTTATCCTGACTATTACTACAGTCAATATTTCTTATCATATTCTGACCTCCAATCTTTGCTATATCTATTTTCAAACTTTTCCTTCTCTTTATTTTTTTCCTCCTTTTCTTTGAATTCACTGTTACCCCTCTTATTGGGTATTTCTAGAATACTAAAATCCAGTCTTAACCTCTTTTCTCTAGATCCATCTTCGCTACCTATGTCTTCCACTTCCTCTCCTCCTTCTGAGTCAGATGTATTCTGCTCCTGTGTGGTCAGACCCTCTATTAAAGCTCTGTTAGTAGCCACATTGTTCCTTAGTGCTTCAATTAAGTTTTTATTAATCACCATTTGTTCCATTAAGGCTAGATAGGCATCATATGGATTTTTTAATAGGGATACAAGATCTTTACCTAAACTTGGAGGGGAAGGCAAATTTCTCAATTGCACTGGGCTTGTTTGTGGTAATAATTGATCAATTTTAGCACCACAATTACTATGGCATCTCATCTCCTGATTAGAGGAGAATCCATCAATTGTAAGCTGAAGCCTATTAATCACCTTACTCAAACCTCCTTTTTAGGATGCATGGGGGAGCACTCTGTGTCATTAGTAACATCTCCAGTCTCCCAATTACTCTCCTTTACCTCCTTGGAGAGCCATATATGGGGCGATTTCTCGATGTCAGTAATATGCACAGTCCCCCTTAGATAAGGATGTATAGTGCTTGCAACATGATTCCATATCTGTCACCTTTTCCACCTCTTGTGGTACTTCCCAGCTTATCATCTATCTGTAAACTGAGGTCTTCAGAATCTATAGCATCTATCCTGATACTGAGTATATCAGCATATTCTGTTGAAGCCTCTGAACTGTTAAAGCTGTCTCTCTCCACTAGATAAGTTGGTACAAAAACTTCCCCTCCCCCTCCCCCAGGGGGCTCTATTATAGATTCCTTCCCTGAGGACCTGACCCTGGGTGCAGAGGCTTTATTAACATATATATTCATATTGTCTGTAATTTTAGTCTGTTTTTTTCCCTTGAATATGTTTTCCTTGTTTTTTACTATTGGAAACCAGTTCTTGTAAGGGAGAATGTTTACTACTTTGTGTTCTCTGTACTCTAGTATTGACCATTTTAGCCAAAAACTAACAGCGTATATAACTTCAGACTATAATACCCATCTATTAAAGGCACACAAATATCCAGAAATATCCAGAAGGAGAGCTCCTATAACAGACTTTCACCAGTCCCCTTCATCCATTTCAATATCTTCTCTTCCACTTCAGCTCTACTCTATTCTGCAGGCTTTATATAATTTCAGCAGGCTTTAAACAGGTGTATTCTAATGAAGCGACCCAGGCAGTTAATATAATCACTGTACAGCATCTATACCTGGTAAAATAATTGGTAAAATAAAATAAAATAAAAATAAAATAAAATATTATTGTGAAAAATAAACTGAATAATAAATATAAGGCCAAAGGCCAATATCCAAATTTTTAGCTAAAAATGCTTTCAAGTAAGCTAAGTACAATAAATAAGTAAGCTAAATACAATAAATATAAGTCAAAAGCCATGATCCAAAGTTTGATCTAAAGTGTTTCAGAAACAAATTTATAGTATAATTTATAGTTTATAGTTTATAATGTGTAATGTGGTTTTCCATGTAATAATAGAAGGCCTTCGTTATTCACCAGGAAGATCTTCCTCACAGGACACCAGATTTCTGTCTGTCCGAAGCTAACCCAATCCAAGTCTCCAGAAGGAGTCCATTAAACCAGCAATCCAATGAACCAAACCAAAAATCCTTAAGGTCCTAAGTCCAATGAGTTAACCCTCCAGCATCGGAATACGATGTCGTAGTCAGAGGAAATATCGCCAAATCCTTAGCTCCAAATTGTCCTTTTAAATCTTTGAGTTCTTTTCTCGCTAAAAAAAGATAGATATACAAATTTATGCCTAGAACACACCTAGTTCAATAAAACGTGTGTTACATCAATGTTATAATAGGATAAAACAACAACACATGTGCTTGCTATCCACAATGGCTAATGAATAATAGTATATGTAATATTATCATTACTAATCTACTAAGTCCACTACTTCTCATTCTTAACTTAGTGTTTAATGTTGGTATTTGACTTACTTGTCCAAATAAATGGGGCTATAAAGGAAAGACCTCTTCTTTAGTGCGTGAAAAGAAAAAAACGCAACTACTAAAGCAGGTACCAGATCAACAAGCTGTAATACTCTTGCAGCATGTCCCAGTCTCTCTTTAAACACATGGCTTGTCAAAAACAATGCTGTACTCAGAGACTCAGCAGGGCTCATGAACATGAGAGCACGATAAATAATTAGCAGATGTACGCGTCTTTAAAAATACAGAATGTGTAGTAAAAGTGCAAAATTGCAGCAAATCGCAGATTAATAACTTAAAATAGCCAGGTCAAACTGCAGCACTGTTGTATTTTAAAAAGTTAGAGCCCAAGGTAAGAAACAGCTCCACACTCCACGCTGTGCAAATCTCTACTACAGTCTGACTAAGCGTGGTGCACATGGGCAATTTAAGGTTGAGCGGGCAGGTGACCAAGTTGCATACGTTGAGAAAAACAGCTCTATTTAAAATATATATACTATGGCCTGGATATGCAGACTGCGCCGGGCAGGGGTGCAAGCCTGGGCACAGCGCAACTGGGTTGCGCCAGGGCAGGGACCAGGTCGTATTCAATGGTGCTGCGCCAGGGCTCAGCACCATTGAATATGGCACTGAGGGTGCACGCACTGTGCAGTGCAAGTGGCAGAAGGCAGCAGGGGGATGCACCAGCATAAGTGCAGTTGTGCTGGGTGCATCAACCACGATATTCAGCACTGAGCATGCAAATGAGGCCATTATGCATGCAAGGTCCAAATGGGGCCATTTGAATGTCATTATGGCCCCATTTGCATGCGGTGCACTGAACTCCAGTGAATTGTGCCTGGCGCCCTACCAGGCTGCAGCCGTTGGGGACCGATGCCCTGCAGACCCATGGTGATCCCCACTCCTATTCACCTGATTGTGGGCAGGAGTAACATATCATTCCTGGTGGTCCAGGGGAATGCCCTCCATTGCCCGATTATGGGTATATGAATTAACAAGGTCCCTAGCAGACCAGTGGTGTCCCCCTACTTCGCCCGATCATGGGCACATGAATGAATAAGGTCCCTGGTGGATCAGTGGAGTCCCCCCCTTTGCCCGATTGCAGGCGTATGTTCATTGAAAGTCCCTGGTGGTCCAGTGGAACCCCCCATTGCCCAATCATGGGCAGAAATAGCTAAAGAGACCCTGGTGGTCCAGTGGTACCCCCTGCCCACCACCACTGGGGTCCCACCACCCAGCACGCCCCATCATCGGTGGGTGGCAGCACCCTCCACATGCCACCCACCGAATGACAGTGTACAGTACTGTCTGCATGCCTATCAGTCCACTGTGTGGACCAATGAGCATGCAGACTATACTGTACACAGGCCGATATGTGAATGAAACCGTTCATTCACATATCGGGCCTGTGTAGTACAATATGGTCTGCAAGCCCATTGGTTCACACAGTGGACCGATAGGCATACAGACAGTACTGTACGCTGTCATTTGGTGGGTGGCATGTGGGCGGGGTGCTGCCACCCACCGATGGGGGGGTGCTGGGTGGTGGGGACCTCAGTGGGCAGGTGGGGAGGGGGTACCACTGGACCACCAGGGTATCTTGTGCATTAGCCACCCACAATTGGGCAATGAGGGGGTTTCCACTGGACCACCAGGGACAATCAATGTACGGATGCCCGAGATCAGGCAAATGGGAGGGGACTCCACAGGTCCACCAGGGACCTGTTTCATTCTTACACCTGCGATCGGGTGATGGAGGGCATTCCCCTGGACCACCAGGGTTGATATACTACATATGCCCTCGGTCAGGTGACATGTCGGGGGGGCACAACGCTTCCAGGGCAGGATGCCTGTAGACAGTGATCTGAGTGGGCGGGTGGCTACCTACAGCTGGTGGCTGCCATGTTGCACCCTGCAATTTGGCAGCTCACCTGCGAGTGGCCAAGATTTGTTCCTGGTTTTACCAGGCACATCTTTGCGCCCCCCTGAGTGGCACAAGTTGGAGTTGTGCCGGCATATGCGCCACACATCCCGGGCTGAATATCAGGATGTGCTGCATCTGCATGGGTACACTTCCCACACTTGTGTCGCATACATTACTGTTGCACCCTGGTGCATCAGGGGTTGCACATCGCAGCTTGCCCCTTTCAATATCACACTGGGGCACATTGGTGGGTTGCACATGGTGCATCCCTGTTGCGCCATGCACAACCCTTTTGAATATCCAGGCTCATATATACTAAAATTAAATAAGAAAAAAAAAGAGAAAAAATAAAATATACAAATTAGGCTAGAATACAGCGTTGCCAATCGCATCAGTATTTCGTCAACAAGCCCAACTTATTTCTGACCATACGATAGTTTAGAAGTACAACAAACATCAGTTATCACAACAAAATTTAAAATTCACAGGAGATATAAAATTATATATATATATATATATATATATATATAACACACACACACACACACACACACACACACACCTTTTTCTGGTGCAATCCTCTCTCTGCCCAAAAGCCACTCTGACAGCTCCTACTTCATTGCTCACAATCCAGCACAGCTTCGGGGATACCCCCTGGGCCACCGGTGGGCCCTCCTCCTGTGAACAAGAAGCAGGAGAAGTGCACAATGGGGACCAGCAATAAGTTGGCTTGGAAAGGAGATTCTCAAAGAAGTGTAGGTGGCAATCTCCCTGCTTCTGTATTCTTCCACTCCACAAAATAGAGAGCGCGTAGCCAGCATCCATCTCTGTCAGTCTCCATGTGAGGACTACCCCTCCTCCCACGCCGATCTGCACCACATCAGGAATTCAGGTGTGAGGTCTTCCCTAAAGATCTTGTAAAATCCATCCCCAAACTCTTCCCATTTTTTATGTTTTATTCCCTCCTCTAATTCAGCTTCTGTTACCAGTGCCTCTAAGCTTTCTTGCATTTAGGTAGACAGGGAAGGCAGGTGGATCTTGTCTAGATATTGTTGGATGTCCTGCAAGTGAGTAAGACCTTTTTTCTCACTGTATAATGACTGGTAGCATGAGGCAAAATTATCAGCTATTTCTTCAGATTGTGTGGTTTCTATGATCCCCCTTCTGAGATCTTTTATTTTCAGAAACTGCCCTACAAGCAGCCTGTTTACGGATCTGCCATGTTAAAGGTTTCCCTGCCCTTGCCCCTTCATAAAAGCTCTGTCAGGCATATCTAAGTTGCCCTTGATGTTTTAGTCAATGTATTTCTGCAGTTTCTCTTTTTTTGCTTTATTTAGGGGAGCAAAGCTTCATCATGGGTGAGCTTACAAGGGGTCACTCACAATAGGGCAAAAACAAACTATCCATGTAAAAGCGGAGTGCAGTAAAACATCCGAGAGCAAAGTGCATGACAGACAATTGCATCATGCACCTGGCTGGTCACACTGCATGTGGCCCATTGCCGGGGGGCTTTGCCCCCCTGCACCCCCAAATATAAACACCCCCGCCCTGCACACATGGGGGGCACAGTTAGGGCCCCATGTTCCTGTCACCCATAATCACTACTGCACAGAAGTCCCAACCACCCAGAAAACATTTGCTCACCCCAACTAGGAAGCAAGTGGCTCCTTCCTTCCTCCCCACCATACATCTTAAGTGTACCAAACACAATAACAGTAATAAATAACGTGTGTGTGTGTGTGTGTCAACAGGACACCCAAAAACAAACGTTGTCAGTACTTACTTCAAGGTGGTGACCACAGAGTGTTGTGCTTGATGGCTGTCATAGAGGCACAGGTCAGGGAGCATAAACAAACAAGAAAAAATTATAAAATTTGCAAGTAGCATTTTATTATCAATAATAATAAAAAAGGAAAAAAATTAAGATGTACCTGATAGTTCTTCACAAAGGCAGTACAAACAAAAATCCTTCCTCTGAGTCTCTCTCTAAAATCTCAATCCTTATCTAGGCAAAGCATTGCTCTCTTGCTATGAGATGTCTTGGCCTCTTAGTTTAACCTATGCATCCTGTTATCATAATTTTCATATCCTGTTTTTCACAAAATGCAACAAAATATTTTTCATTGACCTTTCTGTGACCAGCCTGAAGACCACTTTAGTCTTCCTAAAAGGTGCAGCAAATTAAGATATCCTGTCCTGGGGCTGATGTCCCGCTGACAGTTCTGTTAAGAAGCTTGTGAAAGGTGAAACATTTCTCAAGGTCATCCCATTGTGTTCCAAACTGCTAATTTTTCTAACAAACCCAAATAACTGTCTATAATAATCTCAACAATATTACTGTATACATTCACAAACCAAAGGCTCTCAATTTCACATAAAGATTTACATATATTTTTTAACCATAGATAAGCAAGGGGAAGGAGGAAGACAGAATAGAAACAGCAAGAGAAGGAAGGGAGATAACAGGGGGAAATTGTGGACCAGCAGAGTGGCCAGTTCCTAGGTGCCAAAGGAAAATGTGATTGTGTAATCAGATAGGCAAGAGACGGAATAGTAGAGAACAAAATAGATATTTGCTTTTAACTCTCTCTGCATAACAAATTGGATAGGGTCCTACCCAGACCTCTGACACACACACCCATCTTTAAGAGGGAACCTAAAAAAAAAAAAAAAAAGGCTTCCAAAACCTTCTCTTACCTTATAACAGTTACAATTCTTTGCATATGCAGTATCCCCTTTTCATAATACCATTACAGCATTAGAAGCTACAGTTTATTCCAGTCTGTCATAAGCTATATCAATATCTTTTTTAGCAGTTTTGGGTAATACAAACAAAGCAACCTTTGATGTTATTTCAACCCATTTCTTCAGTAGGTTAGTATGGTACTGTATAACTTGGTAGGATTTTTCCTATTAAGGCTCTCAGTCAGGGGCATAACTAGGCATACTTCCCATATGCACAGGCATACAAGTCAAAAACTCTGAAACAATCAGCCGGGAGCCAGCATAAAAAAAAAAAAAAAAAATCTTCCTTGTTTTTTCTTTTATATGTTTGCCATTCCCACTTTTCCTCCTTGACTTCAGGTGGTGCTGGCTTGGGGGGGCAGGTCAAGACGTGTGTGCATCGTGCTAATGGTTGAGCTTCAGTGTGGTAGTCGGCACCTGCAGCCTAAGCGAGGTGCCAGAACTCATCTGTGTGTCCCATGATGGGAAGGATGCTGGAGTCAACTGAGTGACAGTGGCTCAGGTGAAGGGATGCTAGCTAGAGGGCGTGGATAGACATCATGGACAGGAGGAAATGTCACAAACCCAGAAACCATGGCTCTCAGCCAAGAGGGCACTCTCAGGGCATTGCCAGGGTTTCAGTTCGTCTCACACGTCGCTCTAAATGAGGGTCCACAGCCTCCACTCAGCCCAGGGACAGAGTTGGGTGCATGATACATAATAGAAGGGGGTGCTTTAGGCTGGCACTCAGCAGTTTATATGCTGTGAAACAAGAAAAGTTGTCTTGATGTGTTTCAGAGTGTAGTGAATGTCAGTCAGTGCAGAGTTTCAGTAATTTAGCACTATTATGCTTAGTGCATGTTTGTGGGGGTTGGGGAAGAAGACTCACAGCATCTGGAAATTTATTGTTCCACAGATTGTGCCCTAGATTGCGTGGCACTGGCCCATCCTTGTGCACTGAACTTATTTCCTTTGAATGTGCAACATATTTTTCATACTAAAGGTAACTTGCCTAGATGGGACACATTCCTTCATAGCTAGCAGACCACTCACAATCCATGATTTCATTGTGGCATGCACAGTTACTGTACACATACACACTGCTGATTCAGTTTATAAATACAGCTGCCATGCATTGCTTGCTGTCTAGTGCTTACCGGACATTATTTTATATTTGAGCTCACAAGAAGAGCTGTTACTGTTGAAGACAGCGTGAGGCATTGTTCTATGAGTTTTTAATTTCAAGAGGTTAACCCCTTCCACTGTGTTGCGTCGGTGATAGATTTTCATTGTGGGAATGGTTTTCTTTTTAAACTTGCTGTTTGCCCCCCTCTCAGGACTTTTCCATATTCCAGTTCCATCACTGTGTTATCTACCAAGGCTTACCTTCATGGTACACCTGTGCCTCCATCAGTACCTGTTTAGTTCACGGCACTTTTGTGCAGGGTCTGGTTGAGGGGGCTATGATGCAACCTGTTGGGTTGGGCTTGGAAGTTGGACACAATTTGCTGGGTGGGCAGGGGGAAAGGCAACATGGTGGGCTGCAGGGAGGGATGGACACTCTAGAGAGGAGGGTAGGATGCAACTTGCTGTGCTGAGGAAGGGTTAAGGATTATAGGGAGGGGAGCTAGGGTGAACCTTGCTGGACTTGGGAAGGCTAGGGGCCAAGCACTGGGGATGATGGTCTGGAAAACATACTGGACTCTGGGGAGGGAGCTAGAGAGCAACTTACTGGGCATGGGGAGGGGGTAACAGGTTAGCAAATTCTGTTTCAAGTTACCTCCAGAATGCACCAAAAAACAAAGTTTCTGGGTGCCTAAGCAGTCCCCAGCCTATAGCTTATATTTTTTGTGCGGGCATTTTTTTTTTTTTTTTTAAGGCTGGTTACTGCCCTGCTGTCAATCTCATTGTTAACTGTACCAGTAAGTCTAACTACTTTATGAGGCCCTTACCACTTCATTAACAGTTTGTTTTCTGTAGTGGGCAACAGTAACAAGACCTTTTCACCTGGCTCAAAAACTTTTTCTTTTATTCCATGGTCATAATACAGATTCTGCTGTTTTGGGGCTTCTTCCTGATTATTGTGGGGTGTATCAGGTCATAATGTTGAATGAAAAAGAGTGAGGTCAAAACAACTAAAAGCAAAATAGCTACAGAGAGAGTATAGCAAAGGTAAATTACTGCTATCCCTGTAGCTATATTGCTTTTAGGGAAAGGGATGAAAGCCTCTGGTTGGCGGTGTTCTGCCAAGCAGCCTCCATGACTCAGAGGTTAGAGCCAAAGGTAGGGGAGGGCAATGGAGTGTCAGTATCATGGGGTTCAATTCCTGTCCCATAGTTTTTATCTCTCTTCTATTTTTTTTGTCTTGTGTCCCCTACCCCTCCTCAAGAATCCCCCCACAAGGTTCTGCCCATCCCCATATTTCATCCTTCCGGAGTTAGTTATTTTAATGTGGGGAGTTGGGGGTGCAGCCCCCCACAAACATACAGTGTGTGTCTGTGTGTGTGTTTTGTGCTGTGCCGAATTCGCTGAAGGTAGGACTTGTTTTGCTGAGTGCTTTGTTTGGTTTTGGCATTTTTGGTTGGTGGTTTTTGGCTGTGCTGTTTTTGTTGGCGAATTTATGATCCCATGCCTGCCGTGGGCAATTTCAATATATTTTGACAGTTTTCCTTCTGTGTAACATATAAGATAAAATAGATTCTTTCTGAGTGGAGGTATTTTCCCACATTTCTTTTTTTGCATCTAGTGGTCCTCTAGGTTGTTTACCATACAACATTTCAAAGGGAGGAAAAACCTGTTGATGCTTTCAGATTCTGTCCCTGCCCATTCTTCTTCCATCATTGATGCCAGTTATACACTCTGGGTGGGATATTCAGACTGCACCAGGCAGGGGTGCAAGCCTGGGCACAGCACAACTGAGATGCGCCAGGGTGTGGGCTGGGTGATATTCAACGGTGCTGCACCATGGCCCAGCACCATTGAATATGGCACTGAGGGCACCTGCACTGTGCACTGTGCAGTAGCACTGCACCAGTGCAAGTGGCAGGTGAGGAGCCAGGGGCTGCACATGTGCAGTTGCACTAGGCGCAGCAAGAGTAATATTCAGACGTGAGCATGCAAATGAGGCCATTATGTATGCAAGACACAAATTAGGCCATTTGCATGTCATTATGGCCTCATTTGCATGCAGGTGCACCGATCCCTGGTGACTTGTGCCTAGCACCCTGCCAGGCTGCATCCGTCAGGGACCGGCACCCCCTGCCCCTTGATGGGCAACGTGCCCCAATGCCCGATCGCAGGCTTTGGGTAGATGCAAATTCCCTGGTGGTCCAGTGGACCTGCTCCCCTGCCCATTCACAGGCCGTAGTTAAAATTACATTCCCTGGTGGTCCAGTGGACCCGCTCCCCTGCCTGATCATGGGCAAATGAATAAAATAAATTCCTGGTGGTCCAGTGGACCCGCTCCCCTGCCCAGTCATGGGCAAATTAATAAAATAAGTCCCTGGTGGTCCAGTGGACCTGACCCCCAGCCCAATCGAGGGCAAATAAATAAAATAATTCCCTGGTGGTCAAGTGGACCTGATCCCCAGCCCGATCACAAGCTGTAGTTAAAATTACATTCCCTAGTGGACCAGTGTACCCACTTCCCTACCCAATTGTGGACAAATTAATGAAATAATTCCATGGTGGTCAGTGGACCCGATCCCCAGCCGATCGTGGGCTTTAGGTGTAATTAAATACCCTGGTGGGCCAGTGGTACCCCCCACCCACCCTCAGACCACGCCACCCGCACCCCCAGTCAGTGGCAGGTGGCAGCTCCACACCCATAAGCCACCCAGCCACCCACCCGATGACAGTGTACAGTACGACTACACCCATTGGTCTCAAGGGCCAATGGCATTCAGACCGTACTGTACTACACAGTCCTCAAAAGCTGCAAAATAAACAATAACAACTGCAATAAAATCAGCAAAAATCAATAGTCACTGCCCTGAAATTGACACATTCCTTCCCCTTTGAGCCCCTTATAAGAATCCAACAGGTAACCAGATAGACTACTCCGACTCAGCCCTACCTCCAGTTAGCAGTAGCTTTGCTGGGGCCCCAGGCAAGACAGTTAGCACCCCTCCCCCAAGCTACAGGGCTAGACAAAAAAACAGTTCTTGACCTATAAAGTTAATGGCTTTAAAAAAATAAAAAAAAGCACAAGATAAGCAGAACCATAGCCCAAGTGAAATAAGCAGTATAAATGAACAAAAACCAGCAATGAACAGGTTATGCACTAAAATCAGCTACACCAGCAAAAAAAAAAAAAAACAGAAACGCTCAGCTGCACCAGCAAAATCCCCCAAACAGGTAACTTTCCTAATGAAAGCAGAACGCAACCTGGTACCAACTGAAAGCAACAATAAGCTGCAAAAGAAACCACCACAGCAATAAAATCTGCAAAAATCAACAGTCACTTCCCTGAAATTAACAGATTCCTTCCCCTTCAAGCCTCTTATGAGAATCCAAGACCCTGGCACAAAAAGTAAAGAGAAAAGGAGAACTGAGGTGGTTCCTCAGAGCTGAGGAAATGCAGAATAAATGTGAAGGATAAGCAGCTATCAGGGGAAAGGAGGGAGGGAAAGCAACGCCTGCTGCAAGAGCTCTTCTAAAAGATCTACTGCTATGCTAAGTTCTTCCATTGCTGTACTATCTTACTTCAAAGGGGCTCTTGCAACAGGCACCATCGATAGCGCTGAGTCCCAATCAATACCGGAACCTACCCAAAGGGCAGCTGGGAGGAGGCAGAAGAGGTCAGCAGAATTTTCAGGAAAAAAGGACCTGAAGGATTGCGAGTCTGAAAGTGGCTCTGTGTCTGGAAGCAATGTCCAGACTTTAGTGGCAGACAAAGGTGTGAACAAAACTAAGTGGCAGCTGCACAGATGTCTGCAGCAGACACATTCCTGAAACAGGTGGTCAAAGCAACCTTACCTCTGGTGGAGTATCCCTTAACTGCCCCAGGCAATAGCTTGTTATACCTATGGTAATAGTAAACAATGCAATGAGCCGACCATTTTGACAAACCTTGTTTTGAAACAGGTGCCCTTCTCTCTTGGGGACAAATGAAACAAACAACTGGTCAGTCTTTCTAACCTGCTAGGTGCAATTTGTATAATAATGAAGCACCCGACTGTAGTGTAACATTTTACTGAAATATAGCTTTTACTTAAGTCTAACCTATAATAATATCTAAGCAAATGCTTTTCTACTTAAATATAACCTTTTACAATATTTGGTTAGCAGTCTTGTGATAAAACCTCTCACAAGATCTAGTCATATGCTTTTTGATGCTTTAGTCTTGTGTTAGTCTTATGCTTTCACAATAACTTACCTTATAATCAACATTAAATGTCCTGTAGTACACTTTATTAGTATGGTGTGACCTTATTAGGATGATGTTTACCTATTAAAGAGAGGTGTGCACACAAAGAACCTTCTATTAGTGCAGTCAGCACTTATGAGATTGTGTAAGAAATGTGGTAAACACCTTGTGATTATGAGAAAAATACAGTTATCTCTATGTTTTGACACAAATGCACCACACCCTCAGATTAATGTGTATTTTGTTATATGATTGGCTTATAAACAGGTGTCAGTATTATTTAAGATAAGAAAACTTTATATAAGCACTGTATAAACTTGAATAAACTAGCACCAAACAGAAGGCAAGAATACATGTATTTGATGTTGATGTGAAACTCACAGAAAGAAAATAAACCAAAGGGGAAAAAACATTCATTCGGTGTGACTTGAATTATTTGAAGATAGAAAACGCACGCAGCTATCTTATATCTTTACAATTGGTGCTGTGACTTGGATGTCCGAAGACTGTCTATACGGTTACTGACAACATCAAATGAACCGAGAAGGAAGGAAGCCACTGCGAGGAACGCCTACCATACTTGAACTGATCACTCACGTACAGAAGGATGTCAGAGACAAATAAGGATGCTGAGGCGAAGTCAGACATGATTTGCCAGTGAACATACTGATGTAAGTATGGATGCCACATTATGTAAATATTTAGAGACAAACCTTAAAGAAGGTCCGTATAGCTCTCCTGAACAGCAGGAAGATGCATACTTACGTTTAATTTAACAATGTGCCAAGTTAGCGAACATATGTCAAATGTACATACAGTCTCAGTTAGAAATAACTGCTAGGACATGTCAGTTGAAGAAAGAAATGTTAGAAAAAGATGATGCTCATTACTTAAATATAGCCAAATATGTCACAGAAACTAAAGGCAGTGATTGTAAATTGAATGTCTCTCAAGGAGGTATGTGGTTTAATGATTAAGAATAACCAATTGGAAGAAAATATTAAATTTATTAATAAACAAAATCAAGCCCAGATTAATGACCTATCTCTGCAGCTACAGCAAGTGATACAAAAATTAGATCATGCTAATCAAGAACATGCTCAAGAATTAGCATATATAGAACAAGAGATGTATACAGTACATACTGAGGCTCAACTGCAGTGTCAGATATCACTGGAGCTACAACAACAAGTACAAAAATGTAAACAGGCTACAGTAAAAGTTGTAAAAAAGGATAGACCTACACCATGTACCTGTGTAGGAGGAAGACATTGGTTTGACTCTAGTTCTGATACCATCTCTGAGGAATCTAGTGAGGAAGAGTGTAGTATGAGAAGTAGAAAACCGAGAATAGCTCCTGTTATAACAAAGGTAAAGTAAGAAGGAAAGAAAGCTGCAAAACAAGGGTTAAGAATAAAAGTTTTAACCAAATGAGCTAGACAAAATTTGGAAACTAGTATAGCGAAGAATAAAGTGAAGTTACAAAAATAGGAGGGGGATGCAAAAGTGTTTAATGAGACAGAAGCCGCACCCATAAAAGTTAAAGCTGATGCATTACATAAGAAAATTAAGGAACAGGAGGAAGAGTTAGAACAAGATGAAAAAAATCAAAGGATAAAAAGGAAATATGAAATAGCCACTGAAGAAGTGGAGGTTCATACAGAGGTCTCTCAGCGGGATCTTACCATCCAGGAATCAATGCAGTTGGTGGACCAGTTAGTAAAATGGAAGCCAGGACAAAATCATGTGCCCTATTGTAATACATTGAAAATATTAGTGGCAAATTTTAATTGAACTAATAAAGATGCTTGTAAAATAATTACCTTGTCACTTCCAGCAGTATTATTACCAAGTTTACCAGCTAACATGACGGGTGGTCAACCCCGGTCGGACCAAGATGGGACATGGGCTTCGGTTGACGATATCCTGATGGTCTTACAGGCCATGTATGGAGTCTCTCATACGGATTGGAGCAGGATCTATGAGATCATGTTGCAATCCAGGGAGTCTCCTGTCATGTTTATTAATAGGTTATATGCTGCCTATGCCAATATGGGGGATTGGCCAATCCAAATAAGGATGAAGAACCTTTTCTGAGTTTGATTGATCGACAGGCTACTATTGTACCTGCATCAATACGTGTGATGTGTAAACATGCGGATAAAGCTTCAGAAAAAGAACAGTTGCTTACTGATTGGTGGCATATGCAACAGGATGATAATCCCGAGAAGGGTAAAGATAAGTGAAAGGTAGCCGCCGTAGTCAAAACAGAAGGCAAAGGTGGGTTCACCTCTCACAATTGCAATAAAGTAGGCCACTTTAAACGTGATTGTTGGGTAAAGGGTAGAGATATGGAAAGAAAGAAGCAGCAAGTCTTAGAGAGAAGACACAGTCAAAATCCAGATAATAATGCTAAACCTGGTGGTAAGGCAGACTTACACAAATGTATTGAAGTGCTTAGTAATTTGATTAATACTACGACAGTTGCAGCGGTTCAACAGGAACCTACTGCCCCTAGTGATAGTGAAGAAAAGGAGGATGAAGAAGAACTTCTTGTGAAAGAGAAGAAATGATGGGACGAAGCCCCCACCTTCCAAATCCTTGGTCAATTACAAGAGGATTGGGCAGGGCGTCCAACAATATCAGCAATGATAAGGGGCTGCCAGACTGTGATATTAGTTGATACTGGTGCTACTGTTAGTATAACAGATAGTGATATACATTTAACAACTCATGGGAAACAAAAAATTAATTTGCAAGGTTTCTGAGGGGGTGTGTTAACAACATATTTGACTAAACCAGTATTGGTTCAGATAGGTGAACAACAATTGTAATGTATGTTTTGGAAATGTAATACACATGAAGGTACCATCATGGGTATGGACATTCTAGCACAACATGGTTTAGTAGTAGATCTTAGTAACATGGTTTTATGAAAAGGAAGCACTACTAACCTAGGACCAAATATGGTTGGCTCACATAGTATGTACACAATAAAGTCATTAAAGATTTATCACTTTAATGATTTATGGAAGCAGGTACCACACTGGATAAAATCTGTTGTACAAAGGCATGAATCAGTTTGGGCTAAAAATGCTATAGAGTGTGGACGTGTGTCTAATATGGAGGTCCAAATTGAGGGACCAGACCCACTGCCACAAAAGCAATATGCATTTCCAAAGGAAGCACAGGAAAAGGTAGAAATTATTTTGAAACAGTTACAATCACAAAAGATAATTCACCCGATATGTTCAACTGTTAATTTCCCTCTTTAGCCAGTTTGTAAATCAAACAGTACTTGGAGATTGACAATAGAACTATAGGGTCTTGAATAAGGTAACACCTATAGTCACCCCAGTGGTAGCTAGACTACTGGACTTAATATCTCGGTTGTCTCCCACTGCAACCATCTATACTGTACTAGATGTGTCAAATGGATTTTGGTCTATCCCCATACATCCAGATAGTCAGTATAAGTTTGCTTTCACCTTTCAGGATAAGCAATACACATCTCAGTGTTTGCCACAAGGCTTTCACTCATCGCCCACATTATTTCATCAATGTTTGGCAGAAATATTATTGGGTTTTTCAGTACCAGAAGTGATTATACAATATGTTGATGACATTTTATTGCAAACTGATACATACCAAGAGCATGTTAGTTTATTGAATGAGTTGCTAACAGTCTTAGGTAAAGGAGGGTTAGAAATGAACCCTAGCAAAGCACAAACTGGGCAGTCACAAGTTACTTTTTTGGGAATATGTATTAACAAAGAAGGATGAACTATAGAGCCTGATAAAAATCAGGTGATGCAACAACTACCAAGACACAAGATGAAGACTACATTATGACAGTTTTTGGGCATGGTAGGATTTTGCAGAGATTTTATTGAAGCCTTCTCTAGTATGGCAAAACCTCAATATAATCTACTGAATGGAGGTAAGGAAACTGATATTCTCAGTTGGGCACCAGAACATCAGATAGCTTTTCTGGCTCTAAAGCAAGCACTAATGACAGCTCCGGCTCTCATTAGTCCTTCTGAATCTTCTGATTTTGTGATACAGGTACACGCGACAGATCAGGTAATCAATGCAGTACTGTTACAAAAGAGAGCAGGGACGTTACATCCTTTGGGATATTTTTCTTGTGTATTAACAACTGTGGAAGAGACATATGAGGAATGTGTAAAACATTTGTTAGCTGTATGTTGGGCTATACAAGCCACAGAACATATTGTGAGGTTTAATAGAATTATCCTGCAAACGTTTCACACTCCAGTGAAATTTCTACTTGAAAGGAATGTGAGAGGTGTGTCTTCACAGTGACTGGTTAAATTGGTTTTAGCGCTACAAGGGAAAAATATCACTGTAGAAAAATGCACCTCACCTACGTTAGTTGAATTAATGGCATGGGAGTGAGAGGCACATGATTGTGGACCTTATGGGAACAGATTTTAAACCCATTTTTGCTACAGAACCCAGCCCGGAGGCTAGGAATGTGTATGTAGATGGATCAAGACAATGAGAGGATGGACATTTCCATACTGGATATGCCATTTGGACACCCAGTACTAACATAGGTGCCGGCAGGGGGCCACTAGGGCCATGGCCCTACCACTTTCATAAGTGGCCCTATCACTTTTTGTTATCATGGTAATATATTTAATAGGGGAAAATTTACTTCTTACGTCCTTGGCCCTACCACTTTTCAAACTGTTCCGGCACCACTGAGTACTAATCAATAAATTATGGTTGGGTGCCCCTCCTCATTTTCAGCACAACAAGCTGAAGTAGAAGTAGTAAGTGGTGCTATTATGGCTGACACAGACAGGGATATTAATATCTATTCTGACTCAACCTTTGTTGTTAACTCATTACTTAATTTTCTACCCATTTGGGCAAAAAGGTGTATGAAAACAGCAAGTGGTGAACCAATACAACATGCACCCGTATTGCAACATATATGGGATATTGGTGCTCAGACTCCACTATGAATAGCCACTTGTAAAGTACGAGCTCATCAAAAGAATTCAAAGGATATACACGAATTAAACAATGGTTATGTGGATAATCTTGCCAAATTGGCAGCAAAACAAACAAACTTATGAGTAGACACTCTAGGAGGTGATTCTTCACAATTGTGGAAGGTGGACGAATTTGACAAATATCATATTAAATGGATAGCTGCCATCTCACAAGTCCCAAGTTTGGGGCATAACCAAGATACAGATGCTTGGATAGTGGGTTGTCAGAACCAATGGAAATACACTGGACAGTGTGCAACCAAACATGTTACCATATGGGAAGATATGGTAGTATGGGAACGACACCCTGGGTTTAGGAAGTGGATACCACCCACTTCATTTCGAAAATATATTATCATGGATAATCATTGAATTGGAAGTCATTGTGGGCTCCACAAAGCATGTAAAATGTTAGCACAAAAATATTGGTGGCCAAAAATGGCAAAAGATGTCAAACAATGCCTGGCAGCTTTTCTCATCTGTGCACAGATGAATCCTCTAGTGCCTGGTAAGAGGGTTCCGTTAGGGCATATCCCCTTAGCGGATGGTCCTTGGTCCAGCTTACAAATTGATTATGTGGCACCCTTGCCTACTGCAAAAGGGGGGGTTTCCGATATTTACTAGTCATTGTTGACATATTTTCCAAATGATAGTACTACAGCTACTGCAAAAGCACTATGGGAACAGGTTTTCTCTCGATGGGGTTTTCCCAGAATACTTGAAAGTGACAGAGGAACTCACTTTATGGCAAAAATAATGACAGCTTTGTGTGATATCTTGGGTATCACTCAACGTTTGCATTTAACCTACCATCCAAAATCTTCGGGAATGGTAGAATGGCTAAATCGCACTCTGAAAAATGCACTGAAAAAGGCAGTGTTGGCAAGTTTGGGGTGTCTAAATTGATAATCAGTGGACAATCTCCTTGGCTGACCCATCTGCTACCCTTTCTCCATGTTACCCATGTAAGGGAACTTTTGAACCCCTTTTCACCCCAACCTTGACCCCTGACTTGCACTGCCATGTGGCAGAGAAGATGCCTCACTCCTACACCGGGAGGGATTCAATGAGGCCTACCAACAAGCTCTCAGTGGATGTCCTGATCAAAGGTCCAAACACGTCTAGATGGCAAAGAAGGCATTTTTTTGTACCATCTGATTAAACAGCAGAACTTCTGTGTGTGTGTGTGTGTGTGTGGGGGGGGGTGAAGACCGCTGGGAAGCTGTGTCATATAATATGAAAGTATTTGTCGGCATGTGTAAACTGTTGTGCTGAATGGGTAGCCAGGATGTGTTTTATGTGAGGCCCTAAGTGGTGAATGGCACAGGCCTGTGCCCCTCTGGTATGTTTTTTTTTTATTATTTTTTTCTATCAAGGGGAGATCTCCTAGCCCCCGCACTGCGTGGCTTACAGTACACTCTTCATAGGTGTGATGAGCCTGACCTCACCAGGATTTTTGTTGTGAGAGCATGTTGGCATCCATCAGCAATAACCCTAGGCTCGCCGAAATAGTGGGCAGTCCTCCCTCACTTTCTTTCCTGCAAACCCCCACCTCATTAGAAGCGTTGTGTAGTCCCACTTTAACTACCCCAACTTCTGAGCTACACCGCTGGAGCAGCTCTCTCAACCCTCTGGGGTTGCAATGAGCCACATGGTCCAACCTTCCTATTGGGTTGCTCAACTCTCTCATGGGGGAAACCCCCCCTTCACTCACCAGTGTTAAGGAAGGATGGATACCACTTGATAATGCCCTGGGAATAGGGGCTGGCCTACAGCAGGGCTCTGTGGCCAAAAAGATGCCTCTATATCCCCAAATTGTATGGTACACTGTGCACAATGTATACAGTTTGTTAATGTGTTTATGTACGTTTGTTTCACAAGATACACACACAGATGTTTCATTATTTGTTAGTATAAGGTCATCTGATAGGGGCAGGGTATATGGGCTTTACCCGCTCTCTCCATATCTGGTGGCGCTCTATAGAAATTTGCCTCTTCTGGTTGGGCTGCCCTCACCCCCTATCTGCTGGTTGTTCTTGATATATATTTTAAATAAATATTTGCTCCCTATTACTAACAGGTGATATCACTTGTCTGACATGGAACGTCAGAGGGCTTAACACCCCAAGCAAGAGGAAGCAAGTTTTGGGCCACCTTAAGAGACTGGGAGCAAGGGTCGCCTTCCTGCAGGAGACCAAACTTACCGGGGGGGCTCCTGAGAGACTGAAGAGGGAGTGGGTAGGTCAGGTCATTCATGCCTCGGCCTCCTCTAGACAGAGAGGGGTGGTGATTCTGCTTCACAAGCAACTACAATGGAAATTGCAGAGACAAGTGAGAGACCCTGAGGGTAGATGGGTGGTGGTACTCATGGATACTGGGGAGGGCCCTCTGATCCTGGGTAACATATACACCCCGAATGAGGACTCGCCCTCCTTCTTTCAGAAGTTGGCCCAGGTGCTGGGATCCATAGCTCCGGAATACACCCCCATTTTATTAGGGGGCAATTTTAATGTTACTCTAGACCCTTTCCTGGATAGATCCCCTTCCAATACTGAGCCCCACTCCAGGGCTGTAACGGCAGTTGCTCAATTACAACAAGATTTGGCCCTTATGGACATCTGGAGAATATTTCACCTCCCAGTGGGACTACACCTTTCATTCCCCAGTACATAGTTCTCTTAGTAGAATAGACTTCTGGCTCACCTCTCCTACTATTACTAGTAACACTGTTAATACCCTTATTCACTCCTTAGTTATCTCGGATCATGCCCCTGTGCATCTTGCCTTCACATGGGGCCCCCCTCTCCCTAAGTCTCCGGCAAGGAGGCTGGACCCATTGCTACTTCGTGACCCAGACTTTCCCCCTTGGCTTCAAAAGGAAGCAACAGAATTTTTTCAGCATAACCTCATAGCAGATACCTCTGCGGGTACCACATGGGAGGCATTCAAAGCTACTCTAAGAGGGGTGATAATATGGTATGTAAGCTGGTGCCAAAAGAGGAGGGAACATTTGAGGGGGCTTGAATGACAACTCCGAGAAGTGGAGCTTGCTTTTAAGGCCCTTTGTGTCCCTTCCCTTAGGTCAGAGGCAGGTCACAAGGTCTCCTTTCTGAAGATGCAAGTGAACGAGCTGGTCTCTAGAAAGGCAGAGATTTCGATCATTAGACTCAAGCATAAATATTGGGAAGGGGGAGAAAAGGTGGGTAAGCTGCTGACATACCGTCTCAAAAAGCAGCAAGCCGAAAGGTATATAGCAGCTTTAGAGGATGCAGAGGGTAGGACCCAGACCTTTGCACAAGGTATTAATCAAATAATGATGAATTTTTACTCGTTATATAAATCCTCCAGAGCCCCAGAGGGTCCGCCCATTTCTGGAGTCCCTACATCTCCCCAAAATCTCGGAAGCCCATGCTAATGCCCTAGATGCCCCGATCTCAACCCAGGAGGTGGCAGACACCATTCTCTCCCTTAATAAGGGAAAGGCCCCAGGAGGGAATGGTTTTCCTATTGAAGTGTGGCAGCTGTTGCATCTCATAATCTCTCCGGTATTGCAACAAGTATTTACTGAGTCACTGCAAACAGGGTCTCTCCCTTCATCTCTTAGGGAGGTGACTATTACTATCCTACCAAAAAAAGGTAAAGACCTTCTTACAGCGTCCTGCTACCACCCTATTTCATTACTGAATGCTGATAGCAAGGTGCTAGCTAAGATACTAGCTAATAGACTTGATCCTCTCCTTCCCAGTTTGATCCACCCATCCCAAGTAGTCTTTGTTAAGGGCCACTTTAGCGCAGACCATATTATTATCAATATCATTGGTAAATTTAATCCATAAGGCCCAAAGATTATCTTTCCCCACTGCTGCCATTGCAATAGATTTTGAAAAGGCCTTTGATTCTCTGGAGTGGGACTATGTCCAACAAGTATTTGCACTATGGGCTTGGGGCAGGGTTTTGGG
Organism: Neoceratodus forsteri; assembly: GCA_016271365.2. Lineage (NCBI taxonomy): Eukaryota > Metazoa > Chordata > Ceratodontiformes > Ceratodontidae > Neoceratodus > Neoceratodus forsteri. Next base: position 1,367,899 of record CM057450.1, on the reverse strand, counting down.
CCTGGATTGGGGCAATATATTCATCCCCAGCTGCACAGATACTCACCAATACGATGCTGTCTCCCCCATTCATACTGGGTAGGGGTACCCATCAGGGCTGCCCACTTTCCCCACTACTTTTTTTTTATTGGCAGTAGAACCCCTGGTGGCTGCTATTAGGCAAAATCCTCTAATTTCCGGGGTCCAGGTGGGAACAAGGGCATACCCTACTCTTATGTATGCGGATGACCTGTTGCTCCCTATAGCCAATATCATCACCTCCCTCCCACCCCTGCTGTCCACCTTGTCAGATCTCTCTACATTTTCAGGGCTCAAGATTAACCAGGCCAAGATGGAGGTCCTACCTTTAAACTCTAAGTGTACCTCTCAAATGGTTACTCACTTTGGGCTCCGATGGGCCCCGGAGGGGATTACCTACCTCTCCTAATCTGCATAATCTGCATAAAATCTGGGACCTGAAAATGAAACCACTTTTTGTGTCCATTCATACAGAACTGGACAGATGGAAATCTCTTCAACTGTCACTTGTAGGTAAAATATCTGCAATTAAAATGGGCACAGCACCAAAAATTATGTGTCTTCTCTCCCACATCCCTTTGAAAATACCTCGTTATTGGTTTACTAAATTAGACTCCCTGCTGGGATCCTTTTTGTGGGAGGGTAAGAAACCTAGGTACAGTAGAAATAAGCTCAGAACTCATTGGTCGGAAGGGGGCTGGGGTCTTCTGTGGTTAGAGGGGTATAAATGGGCCTTTCAGCTGGCTCAGACATTAAAATTGTTCCTTTTCCCTGAACACAATGCTCCCCAGTGGCTGGATATGGGGAGAGAGAGGTATGTCAGCGTACTCACTTGGTATTATTGTTATTTAACCATCCCCCTAAGGGCACTCGCTCTCATCCTACTCTAGGTCCCTCTCTGGAATATTGGGCCAAGGTGCATAAGAAGTTGGGTGCCTCCCCATCTCCCCTAAGACTTACCTCACTATGGGGCAATAATGAGATTACCATCAATAAACAACCAATTGCATGGCCCTCATGGAAACGTGGTGGTATCTCATTGCTTTGAGATATACTCATTCCTGGTACAGATACCCTTAATTCCTTTGAGGGCCTGCAAAGCTATTATGGGATCTCTCCCAAAGACTTCTGGCGATTCTTCAAATAAGAAGCACCATCCTTATGTACAGGCATAAGCAGCTCCAAGAGCAACACATCTCCCAGGTAGAGTCATGGCTGGCCCTAGAAAGAGGATAGTCAAGCCGGGTATATGCGGCCATTCGGAGCACCATCCTGTCCCAGGCAGAGGAATCCAAGCATAAATGGGAGAAAGCACTGCATGCCCCTATTACGAACCTGGAGTGGAAGTCTTGTCTAAAATTAGCTCACGGGGCATATCCTGACACCAGTAGTCAATTAATACAGAACAAGATAATTCACTCCTGGTACAGGACTCCTGTAGTCCTCGCCAAGGCAAAGCTGGCTCAGTCTGACCTGTGTTGGAGGTGTCAGGAACTCCCAGGTGACCTGTTCCATATACTTTGGTCCTGCAGGCTGATACAGCCCCTATGGCAGGGTACCTGTGAGATGGGGTCCAAAATACTTAGGAAACCTGTGCCTCAGTCCCCCCGAGTTGCTGTTATTAGGACTCCAGACCCCAGCCCCTCACCTTCATCTCTCTGAGTTGAAACTACTTCTGACACTCAGTATGCAGGTTAAAAGACTCCTACTGTGTAAATGGTGGTCCCAGATAATCTCCTTCCTGGGGGAGGTACTTACGTCCATGGCTCAAGTTGCCAATTGGGCCAGAATATCACATGTTGTGACCAATACCCTCTTTAAATATACTGCCCTCTGGACTCCCTTCCTTCTGTTTTTGAAACCTAGGGAGGGAATCGGCTGAATAGGCACAACCATGCTACTATAATGGGCTCCTCTCATGGTGCATTTAGGGGCAAGTGCTGGAGAAATTGTTACTGAGTTATAGGGGATCCTGCTCTACGGATGACATGGTAAAATATCAGTAAAGGATAGTTTCTTCTCTGACAATGAAGATCTGTTTGCTTTGTGTGTGTGATCTCTTGTATTTTGTAGGTGTAAAGTAGAGGACAGTGGCCCTGGACCTCTCATAATTTCTGATGCTTTGTCAAATACTGCAGAAACTAGTAGGATGGGGCCAGGTAAGATATGTTTGTATGAGTTAGCCATAATGCAATGCACCAACCGCTAATACTTTCAAAGTTAATCTCCAGCTGGATAGGTGTTGTACATCCAGGCACAGAGTCAAAATGTGACATGGGGATATTCGCCAGAAGCCTGGCCTGGCACGGCGATGTGTGTAGAGAGCACAACAGCCCAAAGAGGGATTTATATCCACTCCACATTGGGAGATACTATGAATTTAACAAGAGAAGAACAAGATTTATTTTGAATGAAATTAAAGGACATATTACAATATCCATTAAATACAATCGCGTTATATTACTCTCATGGTTCAAGACGTAATATGTGGCATTTCCTATATAATACAAGTAGAATATATACTGTAGGATTAAAACAATTTTTACAATATTACCATTAAAGAATGTATCCATTGCTAACATATGTGCGTGTCTTTCAGAAGGCACGTTGGCCAGGAATGGCCTGTAATGTTAACTTAACAGCATGACATAATTTTGGGGCATGGAATATAGTGCATCAAGAACAAGGTACATCAGGGTAAAAGTTTTTGCCCCCATCAGATAGTATTATTTTGACACAAAATGTATATTCTCTATATTATCCATGCAAATTAGAATATTATAATGTTTTGCTGCATTTGCCTTTTCCACAGTTACCATCTCAATATAGAGATCGGGCCTCAGTAGTATTGTGGCAACAGTATTATAATAATATTTTAAATCAATACCATGACAGACACAGAATGTGGTAATTTCAAATACCTGCAGAAGCATCACCAAGCTTAACCCATCATAAAAGAGACATATGGGTCTGGTTAGGCTCAGGATTAGAAAATGCTAATGGTATTGATTCTATGGTTTTAAAGGGTCATATTCGTTCTTTAGAAATGACTTTAAAAGATATGGCTACTGGACCATTATCGACTACGCTAAGATTAGCAGCTGATAATGAGGAAACTGATTGGTTTGCATTTAGAGAAACCTTACAGAATTTTAAAATTATTGCTCAGATAGCAGTCCGTTTTTATAACTCACTTTCTAATATGTCTAGAGAAAGCTATATAAAATTGGCTTGCTCACAATTAGCTGCTGAAGCACATGCTTATCTAGTCAATGAATTGAATAGAATTGAAACAAATAGGTTACCTTTAGGAATAGGTGAGACCAATGTGACAAAATTATTGGATCGTCCTACTATATTCCTACCACCCTTAACTATGATAAAAGTATGGAATTCACCAAATCAATATGCAAATGCGCTGCAACATGTGATTCCCATACTAGTGATAATACCTGCATGTTTTGAACCACCAAAAATATAGTGGCAAATCAGTAATTTGGGAGTATTACTACATGACCAGGTCATGAGACTCCAAATACCAGGTGACACTATTATCCCAGTACAGAATAAATATGCTGTTATACCTAAGCAACAGTGTGTGCAAGAATATGAAACCTTAGTATGTGGGGAAGGGACAGCAATCACCCCATGATTTCCTGATCAATGTAAATTTACCCTAACGTCTGCAAATGAATTCCGCCAAGCTATGAGATGGAACCAATCATGGTGTGTAATCGCAGGTCAACCTTGGAATATATGGGGGTGTAGTGACAAAACCTGGGAAGTTGCAAACTGGACCCTTCAGGAACGTCCTGCCTATAGCCAAGCAAATGTTACCCATATTAATGGTTCCAGTATGGCCTTAGATTTACTCACTGATTTGGCAACTCCACCTCATTTTGAATTACCCAAAATTGATAAACTGACACTTCATGCTTTGTTGTATCGTCAGCAAACGGAAGGACTTATTTTCTCACAGAAAGCCTCTGCTAAAGAGGTACAAAAACAGTCATCATATAACCCCATTATATCCTGGTGGGATTGGGGCACGGATGTCTTGGGTACTAGTCCAACCCTGATAGTGGTAGTATGCGGTATTGCAGTGATTTGTGTTCTTATTATTGTGCAAGTGTCATTGAGCCGAAAAATAAAACGCATGATTCGACAAATACAAATGTTCCAATGGCAACACCATATTGTGTGATCTCTAATTATAGAGAGTCACAAAAGGGGGGATTGTAGTTGTACACTTTACTCAAATATAACTTTTACATAAGTGTAACCTATAATAATATCTAAGTAAATGCTTTTCTACTTAAATATAACCTTTTACAATATTTGGTTAGCAGTCTTGTGATAAAGCCTCTCACAAGATCTAGTTATATGCTTTATGATGCTTTAGTCTTGTGACAGTCTTATGCTGTCGCAATAATTTACTTTATGATTAACATTAAATGTCCTGTAGTACACTTTATCAGGATGGTGTGACCTTATTAGGATGATGTTTACCTATTAAAGAGAGGTGTGCACACAAAGAACCTTCTATTAGTGCAGTCAGCACTTACGAGATTGTGTGAGAAATGTGGTAAACACCTTGTGATTATGAGAAAAATACAGTTATCTCTATGTTTTGATACAAATGCACCACGCCCTCAGATTAATGTGTTATTTTGTTATATGATTGGCTTATAAATGGGTGTCAGTATTATTTAAGATAAGAAAACTTTATATAAGCACTGTATAAACTTGAATAAGCTAGCACCAAACAGAAGGCAAGAATACATGTATTTGATGTTGATGTGAAACTTGCAGAAACAAAATAAACCAAAGGGAAAAGAACATTCATTCGGTATGGCTTGAATTATTTGAAGACAGAAAACACAACGCAGCTATCTTTTATCTTTACACCGATGAACGTCCAAAGTATGCAGTAAGGCCTCCCCCTGATTAGAATACTCAGGGAAATAAACGGGCAGGTGGCTAGATTGGTTTAGTGTGAACTCAGACACCACCTTAGACAGAAACTTAGGATTAGTACACAAAGACACCCTGTCTTTGTGAAAAAACAAATAAGGCTCTTTACACATCAGAGCCTGAAGCTTGAAAATCCTTCAAGCAGAAGTAATGGCAACTAAAAAAACAATGCTTTCCATGGCAGAAAGCATAGCTCGTGCAGCCAGCCTGGTGGCGCTGAGGGTCGAGGTACTGGACAACACACCTCGCGCCATGTCAGTGACCCAGGTTCAGGAACAGACTCCAGTCACCAGGGGTCAGCAGGGGAGAGGGTGGATTAAGCATCCCAGGACTGCTCTCTTCCCCCTGGGGTGGGTAGGGGAAGCACATCGCGCTGTAGTGGCACCTGGCAGTTGTCGGGTGAAGCACAGTTGAGGTGCACAGAAGGGTTGGAGCACAGCAAGACATCAGCTTAGATGCAGAACATCATTGCACTGCTGGCTCAAGGGAGAAAATGGAGAAAAAATGGCTGGGCGTGACCAAAACAACTTGATGGCCGTGCTCCTGCTGACCCGGAGGACTGTCATGGAATCGCACTGGGGGTCTGGTTCCAGCCCGGCTCAGAGAAGTATGGGGAGGCCCTCCGGTGGGTTGGGGGTGGCTGCACCGGATCCCCATCATGCGAGTGAGCCTGCTGCTCTCCGGGGTGGTGGGGGCTGGCGGCTGGATGCCCCTGGTGGTTGTGCCACAGATGGTGGACAAATAAAGATGATAAGAAAAATAAAGAAAGAAAGAAAACATAGCTCGCAACTCATGGCTGGCTCAAAGGGAGGCAGAATGAGCTTTTCCAAAATGAAAAGAAGGTTCCATGGAGGGATGGGGTCCTGAATGGGAGGCTTCAAATGCAGGACAACCCACAGGAATGTGTGGGATATATCCAACTGGGCAACAGTCTGTCCTGGTGAAAAACAAATAAGGTTCTTTGCACATGAGTGCGTGGAGCTCAGAAATCCTTCTGGCCGAAGTAACAGCAACTAAAAATAATGTCTTCCATGCAAGAAGACGTAGCTCACAATCCGTGGCTGGTTCAAAAGGAGGCAGTGCAAGCTGCTCCAGGATGAAGGGTAGATCCCACGGAGGAATGGGATCCTTAATCAGAGGCCTAAGGTGGAGAACACCTCTCAAAAAGGCATGGGCAGTTTACAAGTGGGATATGGACCATAGGTATGTGATAGGCCGAGATGGCACAGAGGAGTACTTTGATTGAGGAGTAGGCCAAGCCTGCCTGAAACAGGGACAGGAGGTAGACTAATATTGAACCCTCAGAACAATCCAGTGGGGAAAGTCCTCATGCTTCAGCCCAGAGACAAAATCTGCACCATTTCATGGTGTACGTGGCATGAGTGGCCGGTTTTCTAGCAGCCGATAGAACATCTGCAACCTCTTGTGAGACCCCGTAGCACATGACTGCTATGTTCCTAGGAGCCAGGCATGCAGGTTCAGAGAGCGATGGTCTGGATGGACCAAGGATCCTGCCTCCTGGGACAGTAAGTGAGAGCTGATTGGCAGAGGCACCGGCGGTTCCTGAGAAAGTTGGTACAGCAGAGGGAACCAGATCTGCCTGAGCCAAAAGGGCGTGATTAAGATCAGCGTCGTCTGCTCTCTGCAGAGTTTCAGAAGAACCTTCTGGATCAACAGGAATCTGCCCACTCAGGAGATGGACAACGTGTCTCACCAAAAAACACCAGGCCCTGGATTTAGCGAGCAGAAATTGGGCAGTTTTGCGTTGGATGTGGACACAAAAAGGTCTAATTCTGGTGTCCCCCATCTGCAAAACAGATCCTCTATGACCTCTTGGAGTAGTTCTCATTCGTGGACTCTGTTCTGAGATTGGCTCAGACTGTGTGCGATAACGTTGTCCACTCCAGGAACATGAACAGCAATAAGGTCTGTGCCATGTTGCAGTACCCAATCCCACACCCTCATGGCCTCCCTGCAGAGAGGGTAGGAATGAATGCCTCCTTGTTTGTTGAGATAATACATCACTGCGGTATTGTCTGTTTGCAACAGAAGAGTACCCGGTGGAATCTCCGATTGGAAAGCCTGCAAGGCGTGAAGAACCACTCTCATCTCCAAAATGTTTGTGTGAAGATGAACTTCCTGGGTTATCCACAAGCCCTGAGACCTGAAACCGTTGAGGTGTGCTCTCCAACTGGACCCCAAAGCATCCATGGAGAGTGTCACAATTGGAGACGATGCAACGAAGGAGACTCCCAACGACAGGTGCTCTGGGACGAGCCACCATTGCCAATCCCATATGACGGCATTCGTGATCCTGATTGGATGCTGCAGGTGGTCTTGCTTCTGATCCCACTGCACCCGTAACATCCACAGGGTCACCCGCATGTGGAGACGGGCTAAAGGGACTGTTGCAATGGCTGCAGCCATGTGTCCGAGCAGCCAAAGGACCACTCTTGCCAGAACGGTCTTCTTCGCCAAGATATCCCTTATGAGGGATCTGTTGTGCTCCGCTCTGTCCTGGGGCAAAAAAGCTTTCCCTTGGACTGTGTCTAGGACTGCACCATGAACTGCAGTCTCTGAGATGGAACCAGGTGTGACTTCTCCCGATTGATGGTGATGCCCAAGGACCCGAAGAGGGAACGAGTACAATGGATCATGGACATCAGGGCCTCCCAAGAAGGGACCATGAGGAGCCAGTCATCCAGGTAGGGGAACATGTAGTGGTCTTGTCTCCTGAGAGCTGCCACTATGACTGCCATGCAGTTTGTGAATACCCGAGGTGCCGAGGACAGCCTGCCTGAAAGGGAGGGCTCGGAACTGATAATGGCAACCCAGAAACTCGAAGCGCAAGAACTTTCTGTGCACCAGAGCTATCAGGATATGCAGGTAGGTATCCTGCATGTCCAGTGATGCTAAGAAGGTGCCCTGCTTGAGCATGGGAATTAGCCCTGGAAGAGCCACCATGCAGAAGCGTTTGTAAAGTACTGAAGCGTTGAGGTCGCTGAGGTCCAGGACCGGATGGAGGTCCCCTGTCTTTTTGGGAACCAGAAAGAAGTGGGAATAATATCCTGTGCCTCTCTGGTTCAGCGGTACGTGCTCTATGGCCTCTTTGTCCAGAAGTGCTAGCATCTCCTGCTGAATGAGCAGTGCGTACTGTCCCATGTAACGGGAAAGCAGGGGAGGCCTTGGAGTTGGGTGATACAGGAATTCTATAGAGTGTCCTCTCTCTTCCAATTGTAGGACCCACAAGTCGGTGGTTTTCATCTGACACCCTGAAAGGTGGCGGGAGATGCGACTCCCAACCTTTTCTTCCCGTTGATCCAGAGGAGGACCGGGGGCTGGGAAGGAGTCATGTTGTGGCGGCGTTGCCTCCCGCAGGCTGGGTCAGTTTAGTATATCTCTGACCTTGGCCTGGGGAAGACTTAAGCTAGGCCTTGCGGTTGAAGTTGCCCTTTTGCTGCTGGCCGGAACATGGCTGCTGCCATTGTTGCCAGCTGTGAAAGCGATTCTGGTTCCTATGAAAAGAACCAGTCTTGGGCCTGTACATGGCATGTATAGTCCTCACCGCCTTCCCGGCGTCCTGTAACTTGGTGATTACCTTTTCAGAATCTTCACCAAACGGGACCTCTCCATTGTAGGGGACGTCCAGGATATTTTTCTGGATGTCTGGAGTAAATCCGGAGATGCGAAGCCATGAGTGTCTCCGGAGACAGACGCCTGAGGCTGCTCCCCTGGCTGCAGAGTCCACCGAGTCATAGGCGGCTCTCAAAACTTGGGTCCCCACGTCTGACCCTGTGTGAAGAAGGTTCATGAGCTCCTCCTTCTGCTCACATCCGGAAGGATTTTAACCAGATCCTGGCCCTGTTTCCATAGGGCGTTCTGAAACTGACCCTTGTGTGTCAGATAGTTCAGTGACCTGATGGAGCATGTAGCAGCTGCATACATGCGCCACCCCAGGGAGTCCAATTGCTTGGATTCCTGGTCCAGTGGCTGGGTGCTCAAATGTTGCGGTCATTGAGACCAGTCGTGAGAGGCCGTGATGACCAGTGAATCAGCCTGGGGTTGGTGCACCAAATACAGGTCCTCCACAGGGGCCCTGTACAGGTGGTCAGCCTTCTTTGGCACAGCGGGGGTGGAATGCGGATGTTTCCATGTGGCCTTGGTGACATCTGCAATGGTGTCCACCAAGGGTGGCACCACCACAGGCTTAGGATCTTTCTGCCGAAGATATCGAGCTAGGCACTGTCATTCGGGGTCTTCAGTTTCCCATCCCATATTCTCCTGGATGTGCCACATGATTTCAGCAAAGAGGGATCATCCAGAAGTGACCTGGGGAGGTCTTGTGGGTCTGGTGATGGGACACTTATGAGAGAAGGAGACCTGGAGGTGTCTGAAGGGTCTGGTCTAGAGTCATCCCCCTGTGGAGTGGACCTTCTTCCTCTGAGTCGCTTGGGGCTGGGGGACCCTGAGGGAGACCGTGAAGGGGGCCTTCTCCTGTCTCTGGATCTGCCCCTAGGAGGTGGTGTAGGCTCATTGGGGGTCTGCCTTCTGGATCCTGGGGAGGAGGAGGAGAAGGCTTTACTGGGACTACACCCTTTTTAACAGTGTCCCACCAAAAAAGTGAAGAGATCTTTGACTTCTTGAATATTCATGCTGGACGACGGGCCTGGCATCGGGGTTGGCCTGTCACCGGTATCGGGCGTCTGGTCCGAGGGTGTCACCGGTTTGGGCGAAGGCTCCCGCGGAAGCCCAGCGTCCTCAGTGTCACCTGCCTGGTCATCAGGCAACGTCAAATCCTCCTCCTCTGATGAACCCCGGTGACCGGTATCGACCGGTGAAGGGAAGGCAGTCGTCAGCTCCAAAAGTCAGGGTGCTTGAGGGACATCTGGTCCGATGAGTATTTGGCCAGAGAAGGATCGGCAGATAACTTAGGTTCCATCGTCCGCTTGAGGATCGTCAGGTCCTTGATCTTCCTGGGAAGGGGATCAGGTCCCCTTGGAGGCTGGGAGGCCAACCTGGCATCGGGTTCCTGGCGTCTGTCCGAGAAAGCAGAAGCAGACTTCGAAGAGGACTTGGACCGATGAAGGTCAGATGACTTTGTTGAGGCCCGGGAGGGCATTGGAGAAGGGTTTGAAGTCCTGGAAGTCTTGAGTGGGTGGAGGAAAGCTGAAAGACTGCCTGAAGCTCTGACTTTAATGGGAGGAGGCTGCGAGCGAGCCCTGGAGGGAGAACAGTCTGAGCGCGTGGAGCCTGAGCTGATGCGCAAGTCTGAGGCCCGGTTCAGGGATCTGGACCTGGTCTTCTCCCGGTGTTTCTCCTGGTGTTTATGGGACTTGGAGGCTGACTCACCTCTGGAAGCAGGGTCTTTTTTCATCGTTTTTAATCTTTTCTCTAACAGGAACCCCTGGAGTGCCTTCTGACGGCGGATCCTGGTGCGGCTGTTAAACTGCTGACAAAAGGAGCAGGCCTTGGTGTCATGCTTCAGGCCTAGGCACTGCAGACAGGCCAAATGGAGATCCTTGAAAGGGATCTTTTTGCCGCAGGCACACTTGAAGGGGTGTCCTTCTGTGGAGGGAGTAGGAGATGCCGACATTTAGTTGAGCAAGAAATTTTGCTGGAAAAGTTCTAGTCATTGTTCGCTAATGAGGCATCCTTGAGGCCGATGCTGGTGAGTCGATGGCAGGAAAAGAACTGGGGATTCGGGGGGACCGCACCCTTTTGTATGATGCCTGACATCGGGATGGGACCGACGTTGGGGGCAGTCCCCGCTGGATACTGCTAGCTAGAAAATTTCCATGGGGTCCTGGCGCCTGCCGGCTTCAGTCCTAATGGTGTAACCTGCTGCAAGAGCTGTTTCTCTAAGTAAGAGTTATTGTTACTGATACCGTAAATAAATAATTTTGGAGAATTCTATAACCGGTCCTGGTTTTCCTATGCTTCCTGACCTGTGCCTCGACAACAGATGGTGTCAACAGTGGGATTTATGCCATGCATACCCTAAGACAGGAGTCTCGTGCGTGAGTACTGGACCTAGTACCAGGGAAGCACAGAGAAAGATATGGATATAGCTTATGATAGATTGGAACAAACTGTAAATGCTGATGCTGTAAAGGTGAATGTTTCCTTCACCTCAGAACAAACTTCAGACATTCGTAACATGCTAAAGACATTTAACGGTACATTTACCATGGTACCAGGCTGAGCAAAAGGGGTTGAGCATATAATAGTGATAAGGAATGCTCATCCTATTAGGCAAAAGACATACAGGTTGCCAGAGCGGTTAAGAGCTGATGTGGTTTCGTAACTACAAAAAAATGAAAGAATTGGGAATCATAGAGGAATCGAGGAGTGCTTGATCATCTCCCATGGTAATTATAAACAAAAAAGAAGAGGGTGTTACAATCTGCCTTCATTTTAGGAAATTTAATCAAGTGTCAGAATTTGACAGTTATATGTCCATAATAGATGATTTGGTGGACAGACTGGGGAGTGCAAAGTATATCAGTATCCTCTTCTCACCAAGGGTTACTGGCAAATACCTTTAGCTAAGGAATCCAGAGATAAAACTGCATTTGCCAGCCCTATAGGATTCTATCAGTTCACCACCGTGCCATTTGATTTACATGGTGCACCAGCTACATTCCAGTGGTACATGGATGTCATTTTATCTCCTCACACTGGTTATTGTGCTGCGTACCTGGATGATGTCATGGTGTACAGTCCAGACTGGAAAAAAACACCTGGAACACCTATGAGCAGTTATCCAAGCTATCAAAAATGCAGGTCTGACTATTAATCCCACCAAATGTGCATTGGGCACGCAGGAAACCAGATATTTGAGCTATGTGTTGGGAAATGGAGAAGTTAAGCCAGAGGTTTCTAAAATAGAAGCTGTAGCTAACAGTCCTGTACCTAAAATAAAGAACCATATCAGGTCATTTTTAGGGCTGGCTGGTTATTATTGGAGATTTGCTCCTAACTTTGCAGAGTTTGCTACTCCCCTCACAGAATTCATGAAAAATACAGTAACCAAATAATGTGAAATGGACCTCAGAGTGTGATTAAGCTTTTCAAGCCATTAAGGCTGCATTATGTTCATCCCCTGTTTTAAGAAGCCCAGACTTTGAGAAACCATTTTTGCTACAAACAGATGCATCTGATGTAGGCCTAGGTGCTGTCCTAAGTCAAAATGTAGATGGGACAAAACATCTTTTTCTGTAAATAAGTAGGAAGTTGCATGACAGAGAGAAAGGGTACTCCACCATCGAGAAGGAATATTTAGCAGCAAAGTGGACCATGGAGTCCCTTAAGTATTATTTACTAGGAACTGAATTTGTGCTTATAACAGATCATAATCCTCTCTGTTGGCTTAACCAAATGAAAGATAAAAATTCCAGAATACAAGGTGGTACCTGGCATGGCAGCCATTTAAATTTGTGGTAATTCACAAATCTGGTAAACAGAATAGTAATGCTGATTTTCTGTAAAGATATGGCTCAGGAATTAAGGATTCTGGAGGTTGAAAACAAATGTATGGGTTTGAACTTTACTATTTGCTATACTGTTATAAAAAAAAAAAGAGATGATGTACATGTGCTTAATGTCTGACAGCAGCAAATGTTGTTTGAGAATAAAACGTTTTGGAAAACCTGTTTAATAAAACAGGTTCCCTCTTAAGGAGGGGGTTGTATGTGACAGGGTGGAATAGGACCCTGTTCCAGTTGTTAGAGAAAGTGTTTAAAATGCAAGGATCTTTCCTTTTCTGTCTCTCCTCTGTCTGGTTGCGCAACCTAATTTTCCTGTGAGACTTCGGACTTGATCAACCCGACAATCTCGCAATTCTTTGCCTCAAACTGTCTCAGTTTTCTCTTACTGTCTTTTCCTCCCTTGCATATCTGCTAATATAAAAGTATGCAAATAATTGTATGAAAATGTAACTGATAATGGGATCACTTTTGTTTGGAAAAAAATATAGTGTTACTGTTGAAATGTATATTATTATATTTTGAGATTATTGCAAAAGCTATTGGAAAAATCCAGAGGTCACTTGAGTGCAAATCTTCCAGCCTTTTGCAAAAGGGGGCCTCAGCTCAAGAAGCACACTGTGTTCTAGCAGCTCTTGAAACTTACAAGGACAGGATGTTTGCTAAGGATGGGGGTTAAAAAGATTTATAAAGGAGCTAACCTGCAACTATAAGAGAGATTATGATTAGAAGAAAAAGGACACAGACTGAAAGTTAAAAAAAAATGAAAATTACGTACCTACCATAATTATTGATCTTTCTGTGTAGCGTCACCATTCATCACTACTGGGGTACTGCACTGGAGCTAGGACCCCGCGGGAGACTTTTTTCCTATGGGAGGAGTCGATACAGGGCCGGGGCCACCCTCGAGGCTGATGTTCCAAGTGGCACTCACAGTTTGGCAGTTATCTGTCATCGACTCTGCCCTAGCCTCAGTTCTGAGAGGCCGGAGAGTGTAAGAAAAGGGATGGAGGGGTGGGGCAAAGAAGTTGACGGCAGATAAGGACCGCAAGGTCCATCCAGTCTGCCCATTTCTTTTTTCTACCTTATAAATGTGCCATCAGCCTTTGCTCTGTCAGTGGCCTATCTATTCATACTCATTTGTATTGTTCCCTTATGCATATCCCATGCCTGTTTGAAGCCATGCACTGTATTCATAGCTACCACTTCTTGAGGTAGGCCATTCCATGCATCCACCACCCTTTCTGTGAAAAAGAATTTCCTCACATTCCCCCTTAATCCCCTCTAATCTCATGCTGTGTCCTCTTGTCCTGCTATTTTACTTATATTTAAACGTTAGACTCTTTCACCTTGTTAATGCCCTTAAGGTGTTTGAATGCCTCGATCATATCACCTCTCTCCTCCTTTGCTCAAGGGTATACATATTGAGCTCTGTTAATCTGTCCTCATATGTCTTCTGATGCAGTCTCTGCACCATTTTGGTTGCCCTTCTCTGGACTGCCTCAATTTGGTTAATGTCCTTGTGAAGGTGTGGCCTCCAATACTACCGCAGTACTCCAGATGGGCATAACCGAGTGTCTTGTAAAGAGGATTATTACCTCCCTCTTATGACTTGTGATACCCCTACTAATACACCCTAACACCCCTAGCCTTACCTACTGCTTTAGAGGTCTGCTTGGATGATTTCAGGTCATCAGTGATGATGATGCCCAAGTCTCTTTCTTCCTTTGTGACTGCTAGCAACTCCCCTCCCAGCCTATAGGTGGCTTCAGGGTTTCTCTTCCCTATGTGCATGATCTTGCACTTCTTTGCATCAAATCCCAGTTGCCACTCTTCTGACCATTTTGCTAGTTTATCCAGATCTCTTCTTATTCTGCCCACCCCATCTGGATCATCTACTCTGTTGCAGATCTTGGTGTCATCTGCAACCAGACAAGCCTTACCCTCTAGTCCATCTGCAAGGTCACTAATGAAGATGTTGAAGAGGACTGGCCCCAGGACTGATCCCTGAGGTACCCCACTTGTGACTTGCATCTCTTCTGACTGTATACCATTTACCACCACTCTTTGTTTTCTGCTCGTCAACCAGTTTGCCACCCAGTTGACCAACTTCTGACCCACCAGCCTACCCAGCTTATTTATCAATCTTCTATGTGGAACAGTGTCAAAAGCTTTGCTGAAGTCAAGGTAGGCGACATCAACTACTCCGCCTTGGTCCACCACTCTGGTTACCCAGTCAAAGAAACCTATGAGATTAGTTTGACAGGACCTTCCTTTTGTAAACCCATGCTGTCTTGGATCCTGTGCCCCTATGGATTCCAGGTGTTGCACTATCCTTTCCTTAAGGAGTGCCTCCATAATCTTTCCCACTACTGAGGTAAGACTGGCTGGTCTGTAGTTCCCTGCCTCCTCCCTGCTACCACTCTTGTGGTGCGGGATCATAACCCTTCTCCAGTCTTCTGGGACCTCTCCTGTGCTCAGAGACTCACTAAACAGTTCTGCTAATGGCTCTGCTAGTTCCACCTTTAGCTCCTTAAGTACCCTGGGATGTATGCCATCAGGTCCCATTGCATTATCCACCCTGAGCTTAGCAAGCTCTTGTAGGACCCTTTCTTTTGTGAAGGGAGTAGTGCTCACCTCCCTCCCCCTGTGTCCATGGTGCTGAGCTGTGGGCCCTGCCCTACCTTCTCTTCAGTAAATACTGAGCAAAAGTATCTATTTAGGATAGATGCTTTTACATGGTCCTCCTCCTCACATGCTCCCTTTTCTCCATTAAGCTTAGCAATACCCCCTCTGGACTTTCTCCTTTCACTAATGTATCTATAGAAAGTCTTGTCAGCTTCTTTTACTGTTCGTGCTAGTGTTTCCTCAGTTTGGGACTTTGCCTGCCTTACTGCCTTCCCTGCTCCCCTTAGGGAAGTTTGGTATGCCTCCCTATCTTCATCTCACTGTGTTCCCTTATATTTCCTGAAGGCCAGCCTTTTGGCTCTGACCTTTTCTGCTACTGTATTTGAGAACCAAAGTGGTTTCCTTCTTCTTTTGTACTTCCTTTTCTGTCTAACACAATGGGATGTTGCTTCAAGTATTGCATCCTAATGCTTGCCCACTTTGCCTGTACCCCTCACCTGTGTTTCTTTTTGCCAGGGCTAGCTTAACTCTGTTGGCCATCTTATCAAAGTCAGCTCCTCTGAAGTCCCATATTTTGCCTTGGAATGGGATGATTTAGATGTAGTAGCCAAATTGAACCATACCATGTGATGGTCACTGGCCCCAGGTGACCTTCTACCTGGAGATCTGTGATCCCTTCCTGTTAGTCAGTACTAGATCTAGGATAGCCCTGTCTCTTGTGGGTTGTTGTACCAGTTGTTTGAGGCCCTCCCTGCAGGGAATCCACTATGTGTCTAGTTCTGGCAGGCGTTCCTGCTGGTATTGACCAATCTGTATCCGGCATGTTGAAGTCTCCCATTATCAGAACCTCCCTTTAGCTGTCATGTTTTGTATATCTTCTAACAGTAATGTGTCTATGTCCTCCCCTGGTCTGGGGGCCTGTAGACAACCCCAGTTCTTATGGCTGTCCCATTTCCTGTTTCCAGGGTGACCCACAGTTCTTCTGACTCCTTATATGTATTCTGAATTTCTGTAGCTTTGATATTTTCATTGACGTGCAGGGCCACTCCTCCCCCCCTTTTTTGCACCTCGGTCTCTTCTGAACAATACATAGCCAGGTACTGAAGTCTCCCAAGTATGGTTACTGGTAAACCACATCTCATTAATTGCTACTATGTCCAGTTTAGCCTCTGACATTATTGCCTGCAGGTCTGGGATCTTATTTCCCAGGCTGTGAGCATTTGTGCACATGATTTTCAATTGGCCAGATTTCGGTGTGTTAGTTGTTGGGTGAGGTTTGGCATTACCCCTGTGTGTTGTATAGGGAGACAAACCTTTTTTCTTACCTGGTGATGCAAATGAACTGCCAACATGCTGAATCCCTGTTTGACCACTAGCTGAGGGGGGAAGGGTATTCTTCCCATTCGACGTATGGTGTGCTGCACCCCTCTCCCCATTTGCTAGTTTAAATATTCTGCAAAGACATCAAACTTCTGCCCCAATGCACTGACTCCCTCCTTAGTCAGATGCAGTCCATCAAATTTAAAGAACTTTCACTCCCAGAACTGTTGCCAGTTTCCTACAAATCTGTGTCCTTTTCCTGGCACCAGCCCTTGAGCCATGTGTTTAGCTCCCTATCTCCCTTCTCTGACCTTCCGTCCATCTGCCCCCTCTCCCCAGACTGGCAGGATCTCAGAGAAGGAGATGCCGGATGAAATAGATGATAGTTTGTCCCAGCCTGGTCAGGTGTTCCTTGGTCTCCACAACTGACCGGCTGGCGTAGATCATTAGTCCCTATGTGTACTAGGACATCAATGTTTTCTCCTGCTTTGTGAACAATTTTAGCAATGCGGTCAGTGTCTCTCCATGCTGATGTACCTGGGAGACATCTGACCATTACCCCTGGCTGGAGATGGGTATCAACTCCCCAAATCATGGAGTCTCCTATGATCAGAAGTTTTTTGGATTTCCTTTTTGCTTTTTTTGTTTTGGTTCCTGATTTGGGTGAGTATTGTTGTGCTAGCTCCTGTGCCGCAGTGTCCTGCTCTGCAGAGTCTTCTGCCTCTTTGAGTTCAGAGATGGAGGCAGATACCCGTTTGTAGTGTTTATATGGTTTTTGGAGGTAAAATGTTGGAGAGCAGAGAGTGATGGGGCACCCGATTTGCCCCTCCTAACCACCTGCCACCCTCCTGGTCCAACTACCCTCTGCGGTCAAAGTTTTCCTGTTGGATGCTGGGGAAATGGCATGTGGTTCTTATAATGCATTTCCTCTTGAATATGAAATTTGAGGCGTGCAATCTCTGCCTGGAGCTGAGCCCTAAGATCTCCAATGGCCCAGCATGTGGGACAGTGTCGGGAAGGAGCCCAAGGTATAGGTAAAAGGAAAGGATATAAAAAACAATAGGAGAAATAAACAACAGAGGAGACAGGAAGGAGAAGCTAGACTTGAGGGATTGGAGAAAAGGGGGAAGGGTGCCAATCTCTGGAAAGGAAGAAGGGAAAGAAGAGGAAAATAGAGGGATAAGGAAGAGGGGGAGAAGAGAGGACTGCATCCCTAAAGTCGATCCTGAACCCCAGGGCTTTGAGCAACTGACGATAGACCAGAATTGTCTGGACCATTTGAAATGGTTAAGAGCTGCCAGGAGGCAAAGCCTGGGTTTGAATGAGCAGCATTAGCCTGAGAAGGGCCAAAACCTTAAAGAGATGGGGACAGGAATAAGGGTGCCTCTCTCCCCTTCTCTCCCCCCCCCAAAGTAAAGGGAGAACCTTAAAAATGTTAGGGAGGGATAGCCAAAGGGATATCCAATATGGGGCAAGGAAAAACAAAGAGTTTTTAGGTCAAGGGGAAAAAAGGGAGGGGAAGGGGCATCCCCCGATCCCTCACCTCACTCTAGAAAAAGAAGGTGAGGAGAAGACAAGGTGAATGAAAGGGAGGAGGACACCCTCACCCAAACAAGAACCCCTTACAGGAGAAACTCCTCCCTGCATGCCTCTAGGGTTCCCTTCCTCCTGACCACAAGGGAGAGGAGAAAAACAACGGGGAGACACAAGGGGGGAGGGGGAGCCCAGAGACTGAGGTCCTAGAGGGAAGGTGGGTGGGATTTAGTGATGAATAGTGAAGATACACAGAAAGATCAATAATTATGGTAGGTACATAATTTCCACATCTTATCTGTGTCAATTTTCACCAGTCATCACTACTGGGTGAGTACCGAGCCCCCCAAAGAGAGCCCAATACTTCCCTAAGGGACCAAGTCCCTTAGCCACCAGTGGGCGAGACACTGGAGGGGAAAACCCTTACAGGCCTGAGGAGGCCTGAGACTGGTCCGGGTGAGATGGGAAGCCCCTAGTTGGGGGGTGAAAGTACCCCAAAAGCCACTGCCTTACCCTGCGGGAGAAGAGGTGGCTTCTCCGGTAGGCGGAGGAAGTCACCCTACACTGGGCCAGGGGTGACAACCAGGATAAGCGAAGCCATGCCATCTGCCTAATGCAGATCGCTGTCCTTATAGCTCTGGAGGCTACCTCATTGGCATCATAACATGCCCTTGCTTGGTGCCTTGCCAGCTCCAGGCCCTGAGCAGAGAGGGCAATGGCTTGCCTGGTTTCCTCCGTCTCAGGCATTGAGGCTAGGAGCTGTCCTAGCCTGGACCACAAAAACCTATCATAGGAAGAAAAGTGAGCCCGATGTGAAGCAATGGAAAGAAGGATCCGTGCCGAATAGAAAATCCTTCTCTCCCAAAAATCGAAGTCCGCTGAGTCAGAGTCTGGGGGTCGGTCACGGTGGGGGGTGCGAGGCCCAGAGGGGGTGTCCAGGCAAGTTGAACCCGAAGAGGGATGAGGCAAGGTACCTGGAGACCTGAGGGGCACAATACTGTTGGCACAGGTCCCTCAGGGCTGGAACAGTGGAGAAGGGACATAGCCAAAGCAGATGTGATGCTTCCCAGAAGGGAACAGGCCAGGCGGGAACCACCAGATTGGTCACACTGTATTCGCCTAAGAAGGTGTGCGTCACATGTTTGGGATTGCTCACAGGGACCAGAGTAAGATGGAGCTCATCCAGCATCCTTGCAAGAAAGCACTGATATGATGAAAGATCAGATGCTGGGGAGATGTGTCAGACAATTCCTCTCCCTTCAAGGAGGAGGAGGATGAAGATGCAGGCGAGCTCAGAGATTCAGGGTCTGGCTGCACAGGAGCATGGTGGAACACCTGCTGGTCCAGGGCATTAAGGTAGGTAGGGAAATGTGCAGCTGAACCTCTGAATTGTTCCCAGGTGAGAGGTCCCCTAGGACAGGGAATGCCTGGGATAGCCAGAGATGGAGGCAGAGGCATAGGAGACAAGCTCCTAGCAGCAGGAGAACAGCCTCTGTCAGGGCAGGGGGGCCTAGAGAAAACTCCCCACAAGGAGGGAGACCCGAAGGTCCCAGCAGCTAACAGCCATTCAACTGGATCGGAACAATCAGAGCTGTGCCCATGGGAAGAAATCCCCCCCGTGAGGTGACTGGGACCGTGCGAGTCTGATGGACAGCCCCTGACCTCTGAAGTTGAAGTCCTTCTTGAGGAGTGTTCCAGGGAAGAGCGAGGGTCTGCACTGTGGCTCCTCCCAGAACCCAGCCAGGCCCTGGTGAGGGTGTGCTGCACTGCACCCAGACTCCCCAACCCTTCAGAGTCCAAGAGGAACCTCATCCTCATAGCCACCAGCCTAGGTAACTGAAAACTCTTGGTAGACTCTGAAGAATCCACCCAGGAAACAGTACCCTTCCCTTCCTGGGTTGCCCCAGGCTGTCCCAAACTTGGAATGTCCAAACACACCAGAGAAGGGGGTGCACCAGCCAAAGGAGCATATGTGCCAGCGGCCACGTGGACCACTGCTGGCTGGTCAGTCTCACTGACCCCAGAACCTACCAGCAACAGCTGACCCACAGAGGGATGCTGAGTGGGGGCCGAGGTGCTGGACACGGAGGGATCGGAGGATTCAGAAGAATCAGGGATCCATATCCAGATCAGACCCATTGTCCCCCTCCGAGGAGGTAGACCCAGAGTCCCGATGCCAGATCACCCCTTGATCCCTACCAGTTCCTGGACCATGAGCTGTATCATCTCCATCCCCGGCACTGCAGGTGGCACTGGAGCCAAGCGCAGCACCGTGCCTGATGCCGCAACCCACCTTGGTGCCACAAATGGTGCCCAAATCAGGAACAACACTGAGCGCAGCACCGCATTCCACCCTGGCATTGCGAATTGCCCTGGACCCAAGGTCAGCACCGATCACAGTGCTGCCCCCATCTCTGGTGCCGTGAATGGCACCGGAGTTGGGAACAGTGCTGACTCCAGCCCCAGCACTGTGCACGGTGCCAGAACCAGAGACAGACCCAGAGTCTGAAACAGCACTTCCCCTGGCATCACTGACAGCCCCAGCACTGCGAATGGCACCAGGAGCGACAGCAGACACTGAGGGATGGCCCTGGGCCGACCGAGGTGCCGCCCTTCAGGCCCCCGATGCCGCGAGTGGCACTGGAACCAAGGGCAGTGCTGCCAGTCGGCACTGAGGACTGTGCCGGCCGCGGCCCAGAACACGACACTGGATGACAGTGGGGGAGCCTTCACCTACGAAGAGGCGACTGCCATAGCGGTGCCTCCCGCCTGCCCCCCAAAAGGGGCAGACTGGGCCTCCTGCATCATGGAAGACATCCCCACCGTGGCAAGGCTGAGAGAGGTGGAGGCCCCCTCCTCCACGGGCCATATAGGACTGGGAGGGGACCCAGAGGAAGGATCGAGGGTCCCGATCTTGGGCACGCTGACTGCGAACCCACCCCCGAAAGTCGGCGGCGCACATCCGACTTTAAACACGCGGATCTCAGGAACTAGACAGTCCATAGAGAAGCAGCTATTGCAGTTGTCCATGTCGTGGGCCGGTGCAGGAGAGACAATGGTCATGCTGGTCCATCACAGAATAAAGGTGGCCACAGGGACACTGACACAATAGTGGCCACCCTGCCTTAGATGACTTCTTGCCTCCGAGATGAGACATAACTGCACGGTAAACAACAAAAAACAGTACTCTACATCGCTGGTAATAAATGAAACGGTCTTACCAGCACCAGAAGTGACGTAGAGCAGGGCAAAACAGAACAGAGGACTGGTTGCGAAAACTAGGCAAAACGACTGACACTAGGCAGTGAAAACGCACTTGCTAGAAGTCTCCTCATGAGGTGTGCAATAGATGGCAGGAGAAAAAGAACTGAGGCTAGGGCAGAGTCAATGACAGGTAACGGCCAACCCACGAGCACCATGTGAAACGTCGGCCTCGTGGGTGGAGCCGGCCCTACATCTACTCTGCTCATAGGGAAAAAAAAGTGTCCTGCTGGGTCCTAGCTCTAGCATAGTACCCCAGTAGTGATGAATGGTGAAGACTGACACAGATAAGATCAGTCATTTCTCTGTACATAGTTATTCTGAACAAGTTTATTTATTATGTTACTGATACTGTAAATAAATATTTTTGGCAAATTCTACAACTGCTCCTGGTTTTCCTATGCTTCCTGACCCATGCCTGGATGACAAAGGCTTTCTAGTTTCCACCAGGACATCAGCAACCCTGGAGAAATCCCCAAAGCTGGTGATAGCTAAATCTGCAGGAGTCACGCATGAAGGTGTAGAGACTTGAGGTTGGTATGGACCAGGATGCCCTGTTCATGGGAGAGCAGGCTAGTGCACAAGGGCAAGGGAACTGGAGATTCCACTGCAAGTTGCTGCAGTAGAGGGAACCAAATCTGACGCGGCCAGTAGGGGGCTATGAAAATCATTTCTGACCCCTTTGACTGGAGCTTGAGGACAGCCCTCTGCAGGAGCTGGAAGGGAGGGAAAGCATACAGGAAAGGGACAACGTGCCTCGGCAGAAAACTCCAGGTCCTGCATCGAGCAAGCAGAAATGCAGCAGTTTTGCATTGAGTGGTCATGCAAAAAGGTCCAACTCTGGACAACCCCACCTGTTGAAGAGATCTTGGACCAACAAGGACAGGAGTTCCCAATCCTGAGTCCTCAACCAGGACTGGCTTAGACTGTTGGCCAAGGTGTTTTGGGCACCTGGAACATGGATGGCTGAGAGTTTCAGGCCATGCTCGATGGCCCAGTACCAAACTCTCATTGCCTCCCAACAAAGGGGTTAGGAATGAGTGCCCCCTGTTTCTTTATATAGTAGACCACAGACATGTTGTCAGTCTGTAGCAGCAGTGGGCCTGGAAGAATGTGCGTCTGGAAGGCCTAAAGAGCATAAAGAACTGCCCTCATCTCTAGTACATTGATGTGGAGATGCTGCTCCAACTCAGACCAGATCCCCTGGGTCTTACGGTCGGCTAAGTGAGCACCCCAGCCCAGACCTGAGGCATCTGTGATGAGAATCTGCATGGGGGCACAGCTCAGAAAAGAACCCCTCACAAGAGATTCGTAGAGTTCTAACACCGATCCAAGGTCCTCCTCACTGGGCCAGAGACCATCACCAGCTGATCCAAGTCATTGATGCGTTGGTCCCATTGCACCCGAAGAGTCCATTGGGGAACCCTCGTATGCAGATGGGCCATGGAAACTGTGACTATAGCCACTGCCATGTGCCCCAACAGGTGGAGAAATGCTCTGACTGGTATCTGACGGCTGAAGGATACTTGCTGGGCCTGCACTATTAATCACTTTTCTCTGTCCGTCGACAGGAGGGCTCTAACCTGGTAAGAGTCCAGGCCCACGCCAATGTACTGGAGGCAGTGATGTGAACAGAGACAAGATTTTGGCAGGTTGACAGTGATCCCTAGGGCCTGGAAAAGTCAAAAGGTACCTTCCAGGGTCTGCATCAAGAGGTCCCTGGAGGGGGCTGTCAGCAGCCAATCGTCCAGGAAAGGGCATACATAGAAGCCCTGTCTCCTCAGGGCCATGACCACCACTGCTAGGCACTTGGTAAAAACACAAGGTGCCAAGGAAAGGCCAAATGGGAGGGCCCTGAACTGGAAGTGGTTCCCCCGGAAGCAGAAACAGAGGAAACGGCAATGGGCTGGGAACATCTGGATATGAAGACAGCATCCTGCATTCACAGAGAACAGAGTCAGTCCCCCTGTTGAAGGAGGGGCAGCAGCCCCAGGAGAGTGACCATCATGAAGCAGTTGTACTCTATGTAGAGGCTCAGGTGGCTGAGGTGCAGGATCAGCCTCAAGTCCCCTGTTTTCTTGGGGACAAGGAAGAAGTGAGAGTAGAACCCATTTCCTCTGAGCCGGAGGGATGGGTTCTATGGCCTTTTTGTGCAGGAGTGCCTGAATCTCTTCCCAGATGAGGCAGATGTGGGCCTGAGGGTAATGGCAGAGCAAGGGAGAACTTTCTAGAGGGGGCTCCAGAAATTCGAGGGAGTGACCCGTTCGAGAATCTGCAGCACCCACTGAGGTTACTGTTCACCACCTGTCGAGGTAGAAGGAGAATTGACCCCTGACTGCCTCCTCCAAGGCCTCTGCTGGGGGGGGGGTCGGGCAAGGAGTCAGGCAGTAGATCTGGGAATGGGCAGAGCGGCTGTGGGCATGCTAGGGGCCCTAGGGGCAGCCACTCTGGCTAGTGGTGTGTTTGCCTTGCACTTAAAGGGTCCTTTCAACTGCTGGCTGTTGGAGAGTTGGTGAAAGGACAGATGAAAGGACTGATGCTGGGAAGGCTGAGGCTGGGACCAGTAGAGGGAATGTACTGACCTTAGAGCCTTGCCCAGTTCTTGGAGGTGGGAGATAATATACTGGGCATCTCCCCCAAACAAAACAGAACCCTGAAAGGAGGCATCCATTATTTAGGACTGAACATCAGGTGCAAAACCAGACACCCTGAGCCACGAGTGGTGGTGAAGGCAGATTCCTGCCACCCCTCCCATGCCCGGAAGCATCAACAGTGTCATATACCACCCTCAGTACATGGTTGTCCACATCCGATCCAGACTTCGTGAGCTGGACCAACTGTGTCTTGGTGGAATCCTCGGGGAGGGTTTGAACCAGATTCCTCACTTGATCCCAGAGGGCATTCTGGTACTGTACCATATGGACCAGATATTTAAGTGCCCAAATGGCCAGTGTGGCAGAGGCAAACATACGCTTGCCCAGCTGGTCCAGTTGGTGAGACTCCTTGTCAAGGGTGTGTGTACTGAGATGCTTGGGCTTCTTTGTATGGTCATCGGCAATGTTCATGCCCATGGAGTCTGCCACGGGGTGTTCACCAAGGAAGGACTTGCCCACCGATGCATGATAAAGGCAATCCGCCTTCTTAGGCAAAGCCAGGGTGGAAGAGGCGGTGGTTCCACACTGCTTTAGTGACATCTTCATGAGCACCAATTAAAGGGGGCACCACCAGCAGGAAGGTCTCCTTTTTCTGAAGGTATACAGCCAGGCGATGACACATTGGGTCAACCTCCTCTGTTTCCCATCCCATGAGGGATTAGATATGACGCTTCATGTCAAGGAAAGACAGATCATCAGGAAGAGACTTGGGGGTCTCCTTAGTATGCTCCTGACCATCAGAGGAGCCCCTGGAGTCCTCTGCCAACTCTGAAGAGGAAGAAGAGTCGTTGTCTCCAGACAGATCACTGTCAGGGACTAGCATCTGAGGGTGATGGTCATCACTATGTTGGTCAGAGCTCCCCGTACGTCCCCTCCCCCAAAAGACCCTGTGGTATGGGGGGTTGCTAGATCCTGCCCAGTCCAAGTTCTGAGGAGGGTGGTCTTGGGGAGGACGAGGAGGAGAGGGCTGCTGAGGTGTGTCCTTATGTTGCATGAAGAATCACCAGACTGTAAACAAAGCATTGTAATCCACTGGAGGAGGAGGAGGTGGATAAGGGTACTGAGGAGGAGGGTACGTCAGTGGAGGGGTCAGCGTAGGATACCCTGGCATAGGGCCACCTGACGCTGACTGAGGATCCCTGGGAGGGCCAGCAGGCATCGGTTGTGGTGTAGGATGGGGCCAAGGCACCGACGGCTGAGGAGTCATCGGCAGTGCTGACGCTGGCCTGAGAGGCAAAGGCTGGCATCGGTCTGGTAAAGCTGCTGACATTGGCCCCAAAGGTAAGGCTGGTGCCTGTGGGGGAGAATTCCCCTGAGGCAGGGGCTGAGGCTTCGCCTATGTGAAAGAGGTGGCAAGCACTTGCTTTGAGCAATTCCTGGAAGGGCTAGTGCCAGCCCCAGAGTTGGAGACCAATGAAGGCAATGCCTTGGCCAAGGAGGAGGAGATGAGCGAAGACCCACCACCAGAAATACCAACCCTGGTCAAGCACCCGTGGGTGCTAAGGGCCTGAGCATCAGGGGCTGGGATGTAGGGGACAAAGTCCGCTGCCCGTAATGGATACAAGGGTGGACGACTGCACCACTAACAGCCTAGAGGGAGTGAGGGCTGCCGAGGAAGGAGAAGCCGCCCCTCCCCCGGGAAGAAGACCCAGAGGCAGAATCCAGCTTATGCGGTAACTGCGAACAAGAGGCTGACTGAGGACGGTCCCCCTGTGCTTGTCTCATTGCTTATGCTTCCCACTTGACTTCTTCCCTTTCTAGGAAGAAGAAGAAGGTGCCCTGGAAGACTGAGCTGAGGAAGTTGAAGAGTTCTTGGCCTGAAGTTCCTTCTCCATCACGGCCAATTTCTGCTTGAGCAGGTAGCTTTCCAAAGTCTTCAAGCAGCATCTCCGTGTGGCCTGGTTGAAGTCCTGACACTGCCGGCAGGTCTCAGTGTCATGGTCCGAGTCCAAGTACAGCAGGCAAGAAGAACTGCAGTCTTTGGCAGGTATCTGCTTGCTGCAGGCACACTTCATTAGCCAGTCAGAAGATGAGGCTTTGGGGGGGGGGGGGAAGACATACTGTAAACCTGAGAGTGAAAACACCGAAAAGTTGATGTTACTAATGGTAGAAACAGTAAAGAAAGAAATCACAAATAAACACAAGCAAAATGGTAGTTGATTGAAGCAGGCATCCATGGAGGTCTGATGTGCGTGGGTCAACGGCAGGAAAAGAACTGGAGTAGATTTGGGGGAATCGCCCCTTTATAGAAAAGGCAGATTCAGCATGCTGACATCGGTGGGGGTGATCCCTCAAGATAGACTGCTAGTTAGATGTTTTCCATGTGGTCCTGGCACCTGGCGACTTCAATCCTACCAGTGTTGGCTGCTGCAAGAGCCCCTGTAAAGTAAGATCTCTCCTTATCCCATGAACAACACAGGCAGTACTTGTATGTCTTACCATGGTGAAAAGGGCTCTCCCACAAGGTTCAGAGGGTCTGACACATTTCACAGAACCCTTATGTGAAGGACCCACCAGCGCTGGCCCCCAACGGGAGCAGTGCTAGTGCTGATGAGTTACTACCATGGCAGCCACTGCCACCTCCTCAAAAGCCACACGTTGTGCTGCAGACCCAGCTGTCGCTGAAGCCTTCTTGTAACTTTTCAGTTGAATCTTTGGACCATGCTCCGGTCATGCAAGAAGAAGCCTGGCCATGCAATCCTCCAGCAATGCTGAAAGCATTGCCTGACAAAGGCCACAACCCTCCACATTGTGCTGTGTGCCTAAGCAGCAGAGACAGGACATGTGGGGGTCTGTGTTTGACACACAACACAGAATCTGAAGCCGTGAAACAGGTTTCCTTCTTCCACTGCCAGAGCCGAGTCCATGAGGCAGAACTGGAAAGAAGGAGCAATTAGCATATTTGAAAGTTTGAAGAAGTTTCACCAATGTGCCACTCTAGAACCCTCAAACACTGCAGAGCTGGGAAGGAGGAGACCTGTACCTACCAGTGGAAAGAAAGATCTGATGTCATGGGGCAGAACTGAGGATATACTGCCGGGGTGGTGGGAGGAGCTTAGACACCCGACTGATTTCATCATTCCAGTGGAACTGCCAAAGTGGGGATAGTGAACTGTATCCACACCCTTAGAAGTCATTTTTCTCAATAGAAGCTGTTTTTAAATACTGGTTCCAATTCTAATATTGCTCCATCTATATGGGTGTATTTGTAACCCCAGAAAGTGTTTCTGATTTACACACTGGCGATAAGTACCATTTTAAAATTATATGCTGTAGTGTAGGTCTCTTTCAGCAACAGTGTTCCATACTAGAACATAGATGCATTGTATTAATAATGGAAGTGCTAAGCAAGGACAAAACCACATCATTTAGTTCTAAAATGGTACTTACTACATGTGTGTAAATTGGAATTACACAATGGTACTGTTAAATCTACAAATCTGATTGGCTGACAGGCACCTTTCGAGCATGGTAAATCCTAACATTACCCATGCAAAAGGTGCAAGTCAGCTGTACCTGAATGGGACATTAAATGGATCACTCAGACACCCCTGAAATTCAAAACGTTAGATCCGCCATTTTGAAGTACTGGTAAACCCAGGCACGATCATAGCCCCTGAACTGTGTGCATGCAACCATGGCAACTAGAAACTAAACTGCCTCCTGAAACAACTTGATGCAAAAAAAGTATAAAACTCAATACTTTCAGTACTAACGGTTGCTCCTTCCCACCTCTGACTCCTGTGACACTCACTCCCTCCAGCCTCCATAGCGGTCACTCCTCTGTCATGTAACTGCCGTCACGCCTCCATAGCACTGCCGTTTTCTCCCCAGTTTAAATATGCCAGTCCCATGGTCTGTAACATCTACATCGTTATGCACAAATGAAATAAAAAAAAAAAAAAAGACAGCTCTCAGTAAAGTTTGGTTCTTGCTCGGTAAGCTGCCGCACACGGCATAGTAGGCAAAAACGGAGCCCATGCTCTATGCTAGAAATGGGTCTATGCACAAACTTCAAAACCTCTTCTCTAAACTGTAGGCTATACAGCCAGCCCCTTAGCAACCGCATAGCAATGCAGTACTACTTTTTTTGTGGCGCAGTAACAAATTCACTAAAAATCATACATTTTTCTTTATTTTTTCTGTCACAAAAAAAAGAGGAACATTGTATAATCACAATAAACCACTCCAGGGTGTGGGTTATGCTGGGGTTTACCCATGCCTGGTGAGGTTTAGTCACTTGGCCTGCGGTCTCATGACCAAACCATGCCAGGCATGAGTAAACCCAGCATAACCCACACCCTGTCGTGGTTTATTGCTTAAACATCCACTACTATCACAAAAAGGACTGTAGAGATGGAACAGCAACAGAACTGGATTAAAACTCAGTTTCTATGAGGAGAATGACTTACAAGTTCATTGCAATTTTCCCGTAATAAATCTCATTCACTGTGGTTGTTTGGGGAAATAGTCATTTTAGTCATTTGTGTGCTGGGTTACTGAAATGTCTGTGGTCCGGTGGATTTTCTTAATCACTAGCCCTGCTGGATACAGGCTAAGAAACACTATTTTTTCAATCCATAAAATAAATTCTGCATTCAATAGTTATTCAAATCCATGTTCCGGTTCAGGAAAAAACATTTTGGGGCTTAAGGCATAAGTTGAAAGTATTGTTTCTGTATATTTAAAATCTGAGAGGGAGAAAAAGTTCACAAACTACTAACATATTTTGCTTCCTCTTTTTACGTTCGCTTGCGCGCATGCGCAAGGAACGTCTTGGGAGAATGGGACACTTTGGAGGTGTGCCCCTCCTGTGCAATCCCCTGCTCTGTTGAGCAGGCGTGGCGGTCCTGCACCAATCGGATGCGGTGCTGTGTATGACAGCAGTGGTCTTCTCTTCAAAAACCACGCTGTGTGCTGGCAACCGTCCGCCTTCGCCCCAAAATCTCTGGTGCCACACAGGGCCCACCCCAGTGTGGCAAACATCCGTCATCTGCCCGTGGTGCCAATCCCCGGTCGGCCTCCTGCTGCCCGCTGAGCCCACCCCAGCTTGGCAAATGTCCCGTCGTCTGCCTGCCGAGGGGTGCCCAATCCCCGCCTGCTCCACGGCCCCCCAGCCATCCTTCTGCCATGCTGGGAGCCCACCCCAGGTGGCAAACGTCCCGTCGTTTTTTTTTTTAAACCTGTAAATTAAAAACAGTCCACGGTAGCTTCTCCTGGCCCCTCACAACCCGCACCCACCACTCGCACCTGCCTCCCACCCCCTCACCCCATACTTACCTCCAGAGCTCGGCGATGATCATCGCTGGACCGGGAACCGTCTGCACTCTTCAAAAGCGCATGAACTGAGGAAATGCCGGTAAGCTGTATAATGGGCTAGATGAGGTTTTCAACTTTGTTGCATATCTCAGGCATTTTTTGGAATTTTTGCACCAAATTTTCAACATGGGGTTTTTGGGACCCCTTCTCATGAATTCTGTCACTGTCATGGCGTTATTCAGGCCTGAAGGGTGATTTCACAGTCACTGCGCAAAATCACCTTTTGGGCCTGATTAATGAAACGACAGTGCCAGCGTTCATAAGATGGGCTCTCAAAAAGCCTATTTTGAAAATTTGGTGGAAAAATTCAAAATTACCGCTTATTTAGCAGTACATAGTTCCTACGCAGAGGCTCTGTAGTTCGCGAATTTTCAATATTTTCACCCAGATTTTCAATATTGCCATTTTACCACACCTCCTCATGAGCAGTGCAGCTGTCATTTTTCACATCTTGCCTAAAACATGTTTCTGCCATGTAAGCGCATAATGGCGCAGTCAGTGTGCGTAAATCAATGTATGGGACACATTAAGAAAATCACAGTGTCACTGTTCATGAGCAGAGATCTTAAAATGGCTATGTTGAAAATTTGGTGAAAAAATTCCTAAAAATGACTTTTACGAGCGTGCGTTGCGCAGTTCCTACGCACACTTGTAAGTTCGCGAATTTTCAATATTTGCACTCCAATGACTTCCAAATACCTAAACAGCAAATAGAAGCAAGCAACATTCAGCACTGACAAATGCTTGTACTTCTTTGTCACCGATTTTTTTAAGCCATGTCCAAGTGCCAAATACCACTGCAAATACCTGCAAGCGAACGTTCGGCATTGACAAATGCTTGTTTGTTTTCCACATATATCTTTGTCTTCTAGCAGGGTTCTTGAATGAATTGACTGTAGGCTAGTATCAAGACAAGAATCAAGAAAAACAAATCACATTAAAGAGAGTGTCCAAGATATATGACAATATACAGAAATGGGCTTTTTAATACTACAGCCGATTACTTTTTTTTTTTTTTATTATTCACAGTTTATGTCCCCTTCTTTACTGCAACCCACGCCTCTCCTCGACACCCAAGGTGTCCTTGTGGCTCTGCTAGGCTTCTAAGGGAAGCTCAGTGGACCATCCCCCATCCAGCCTTGGTTTACCCTCTGGGCAGGGAGGAGGGAGAGCCAGAGTCCTCCCCCTCTAACTCACTGTAGTGCATCGGACCATAGCCCATTACTTAATGTTGGCAAAAGTCTTCTGAGCGAACAAATGACATTTTAAAAGTTTTCTTCTTCAGAAGGGGAGGGATCGTAAATGGAACCAAACAGATGGCCAGCCAATGCCTTCCACTTCTCGATTTGCCAGCCATGCCCCAGTGCTCAGATGTTTTGTGACATCCAACCAGGGAGAGCATGAAGGCATGCCCCATTAAAGTCTATGGGGTTGATTTTGAAAAGAACTTCATGTACTGTATGTTTAAGCAGTCTTTGATATAAATGAAAGCCAGTGCTTAACTAATGGTCCCAGGTGCACCCTTTAAGGATGTGGTGTGTAAACCTGATTGAGATAGGAATCACAGGTAGTCAAGGGTGCATGCTATGAGACAGGTAAAGAGATCTACCTTCTGCCCTACAAAACACTGCAAAAGTATCATCCACTTAAAAGCACCTGAAGGACATCCTCAAAGAAGAGCAGAGCCTGAAATGCTAGCTGCTTAGAAACCAGGCAAACAGGTGCATGAACTGCAGGTCTGGGTGCCTGACTGTCTCTCCTGATCTCATCAGCAGGTCTGGATGCAGTGGAAACTGCCAGGAGGGCCTGCTGCTGAGGCTGAAGAGATCCTAGTTCCTGAAGTAATGCAGCTAGGACAGAACTGTCAAGATCAGATATGCCCCATTTCTGCATGCCTTGCAAACCTCCCTTGTGTGACATCTCCCCCCACAAGGCTGAGCATGTCCACCAGCTGTCCCAGTACCAGGTCTGGAGTAACTCCTGACATGGTAGAAAGGAGTGCATTCCACCTTGTTTGTTCAGGTAGAACATGGTGGCCATGTTGTCGATGCTGATCTGCACAACTTGACCCTGAATAGTGGAGCAGCCTCTATCAGTACCAAGCACACTACCCTGAGTGCCAGTAGGTTGATGTGTAGTCGCCATTTGCTCAGCAACAAAAAGCAGTGTGCTCTGCAATCCAGCTCTGCTCTGACAAATGGGATGCCCTCCAAGAGGTCTGTAGGGGATAGCCATCAGCTGATGGAATCCTGCATCTGCTTGATCACCCAAACCAGCTGGTTCAGGTTCTCATGGTACTGGGACCACTGGCACCCCAGTTACCACTGGAGGGGGTATATACACCAGCCATCCCAACAGATCATGGCTATTGTAGAGGCCATGAACCCCAAAAGTTGGAGGAAGTCTTGGACTGGGCCCAATTGCCCATCAGACAGAGGAGGAAAGATTCTCAGCTCAGTCCATGGATAAGCCAGCCAAGGCTTGGAGGAAATCCAAGTGTGCTACAAAGAACAGGATAACCTACTTTGGCACCAGTTCAGAACTGGTTAGGTTGACCTTCAGGCCCAAATCTGGAATGTCTGGATGACCAGATCCCTTAACCATTCCATGTCTGCCCTGGCATTACCCATGATGAGCTATTTCTTGAGGTATGGAAATAACCCTGATGCGCTGATGCTGGGAAAAGGCCACTACAACCAACAGGCACTTAATGAAAACCCTGGGTGCTAAGGATAGGCCAAAGAGCATCACAGTGAACTGGTATAGGGTTTTGTCCACTAAAAAGCAGAGAAACCACAGAGAAGATAGATGAATATGAAAATGCACATCCTAGAGGTCCAAAGAATAAAACTAAGTCCCAGGATACAAGGATGGTATTATCTGGTTGAGGGTGTCCATATGAAACTTTCGTCTGCATACAAATTATTCAGGACATGCATGCTGAGAATGGTGCACCAACCCCCTATCCATTTTGCCAATGAGATACCAAACTCTGAAATGCTATGGTGCCCAGGACATGCTCTACTGTACAGAGCTCTATGAGCTGAGTGACTTTACTCCGCACTGCATGCAGGGTGCCTACGGACACCACAAACTAACTGTGCTCTGGGTCGACATGGAGGGAGCATCTCTAATTCCAGTGATGGTTCCAAATACATGACCTCCAGGACCTACTGTCTGATGTGACGACAGACCACTGGGGTAGGAACTAGGAGAGTCAACCTTGAACTGGAAGCTGCAGCTGGGACTAAGATGGCAGAAGGTTGACACCCCTCAGCCTACCCACTTTTTTTTACTTTTAGCAGGAGGCCCGGATAACTAACCACCAGAAGCACCCCCGCCCAACCCTTTTGCTGACCTTGACTGATGGATTTTTGGGCAACCTGGTTAGCCAGTACTGCTACTGCTGTCCAGGCCCATGAAAGGTACTCAGAAAAGAGCCCTGCTTCTTGGGCTTAGATGACTGTGCCAAAATCAGAGTCCAGAGTGACACTGAACTTCTCAATGTGGGTGAGATGATTTTCCAGCAGTGGCCTAAAGAGGCTGATGCCCAAGAAGGGCAAATCTGTGCACTTGTGATGGGTCTCTGGAGAGACCCACAGGCAACCCCATCTGCACTTGGATATTGCTGCTGCCACTGTGCAAGCTGAATTACTGTTCGAGTCCAGAGCTGTTTGCAACTAGTGCTTGGAAAGAGAAGCCCATATTGTGAAGAACATGTGCCTCAGACTGTCTGCAGAGATCACATCAGTGAGTTTATTAAAAAGATCACGGCTATATCTGGCTATTGAAGTCACATAGTTGAAGTGCCAGATCCCAAAGGAGGCAGCTGTATAAACTTTTTGACCAAGGAAGTCCTGTTTCTTGAACTCCTTGTGTGCTGGTTCATCCAACCCACCCTGCAACTTGGCCTTGCACAAGACAGAATAGGCCACATGGCCCTTTGTGGATGTTTTCTTTGAAAAGTTGGATAACCCACCAACACGGACAGCATACTTTTGTTCCACATAGCGCACCACACTTGGCATGGGTCCAAGTGTTGTCAAATATTGAGCATATGGCCCACGACCATGGTGACTGGGAACACCACCCATGGTGAAGAATCCTGTTCCTAGATGTCCCTAAGAGAGTAAGACTTACACTTCTGGACTACCTCCAAGGGAACATGCAGGAACATAGACATGTGGTGCAGCAAGAACAAGAAGGGGCTGAGTTCCCCAGTGTGGAGCAGCTGCCCAAGGAATGGACATCCTGCAGACACTGGGATGACTACATCAAGGAAGCCTCAGAGTCCAAAAAGAGTCTCTCTGGTCATAAGTTGGGAGTATGGAGAACCTGCTTTGATGAGGTGACAACTGCTGACAAAAGCTTGGGAAGTCCTGACTCAGGCCAATAGTCCTTAGAAGATGCACCTTCCTGTGCCTGCGAAGAAGGTGGCTCTACATGAATTGGTAACTGTGGTACTGCTAGCAGTGCCAGTGGAAAGACACTTGTAAGTTGCATCACTGATGGCATTTTTAGAGGCACCCATTGCTATGTTGATGTAGCCACAAGCACTGGTAGACCTTGACCTGAGGCAACCATTCCTAAGCCCACTGTTGCCGGGCTGCATTTTCCCAGTTGCACATGACATGATATTGGCAGCAGTCACTGGATGAGGATGAGCTCTACAATGCATGCCAATGGTGGTGACTGTGACTAGATCAAGAGTGGGATCTTGACCTTGACTGTGAGGTTAACCAGGCTCCCCTGGGGTAGACACAATGTACATCACTTGCTGAAGTGCCACCATTGGCTAAACTGAAGTTAGGACGATCAGCACCTACACTGGAGGGGGTTCCACTGGGGGCACAGTTCAGACCAACCCATCCTGGGCAGTGGCCTCCAGCAGCATTGGTGTCCCAGCGAGAGACAAATTTTCATCCTTTTCCAGCTTATGGCCAACTGGTATGATGGAAATCATCAGGTTCTTTGACCCTTGATGGCTTGGTTGGATACTCTTATGGGGTTTTCACAGGTTCTTCAACAGGAAGGATCTCGACTAAGGACGAGCACTCTGGGGAACCAAGAGATTAGAAGAGCGCGGATGTTCCCTCTCCCACAGTCAATGATGGCACTTATTCTTGCACTTCCAATGACATGCGGGACTCTCATAATCCAAAGGCTGGAGTGAAAGGAAAAAACCCCAAAGCTTCACATGGTCCTGAAGGGTGACCAGATCCACAGTAAGCACTTTTGTGGGAAGAGGCTATAACACTGGGGATTCCCTGGTTTCTGCACCATCTTCCATGGCATGTCATTGCACAGCTGACCCTCCTGCTGTACAGACCTTCCATTCCTGAGGCCACCCTTAGAGGAAGTATACCCAGCATTCATCAAGCAAAGGATGTGGTCTGGCACCAGGTACAATTTCCCGCATCGTGCTGCAGCCCTGAACAGTAATTGCAAGAGTAATTTCTGCCAGTAACAAGACATTTTCTGCCTGCATGACAGGCATCTCTTGAACTATAGAAACAGAGAATTTGCCAGTAGAAAAGGACCACTTGGCCCATCCAGCCTGCTCAGATGATCCCTTCCTGGTCTTTGTATGCAGACCCTCACTGGTCTCCAGTAAATATCTCTCTCTCCTCCCTGCCAGTTTACTAGTATTTCCCTATGTCTATCCCATGTATGCTTGAAGCCCCCTGTTTTTGCCTCCACCACTTCCACTGACAGTCTATTCCAGGTGTCCACCCCTCTTTCAGTGTAGTAGTGCTTCTTCAAATCACGCTAAAACTCCTCTTCAGCTTCACTACATGCCCTCTGATCCTTGTGCTTTTTCTCATTTTAAAAAGACTTCCCTCATGCACCCTGTTCACCCCCGAGGTCCATGTAAGTCTTTATCAGGTCCTCTCTCACTGTCCTCTCTTCTCTTCCAGGAAGTACATGTTGAGATTCCTCAGGCTCTCTTCATACGACTTTTGATGCAACTTCTGCGCCATTTTAGTTGCCCTCCTCGGACTGCCTCCACCCCTGTCTACAGCATGTCCTTTCTGAGGTGCGGCCTCCAGAACTGGACACAATACTCCAGGTGGGGCCTCACCAGTGAGCAGTACAGCAACACCACTACCTCACTGTTCTTGCTGGAGATGTCTCTCCCTATACCTGCCACTGGGCCCACCTGCAGTTTTGTCACACTGCCCTGCCACTTTGAAGTTATCAGATATGATAAACCCAAGGTCCTGTTCCTGCTTAGTGGCTGTCAGTACCTATCCCCCATCCTATACTTAGTTCCTGGGTGTGTATGTCCTAGGTACATGATTTTGCACTTTTTGACATTGAACCCCATCTGCAATGCTCTTGACCACTCCGTGAGTTTCAGAAAGTCCCTATGCATTCCTTTCACCCCCTCCTGAATGTCCACTCTATTGCAGATTTTGGTGTCATCTTCAAAAAGGCATAGCTTCCTTTCCAGTTCTGCAATGTCACTTATGAACACATTGAACAGGACCGGTCCCAGTACTGAGCCTCTAGCACCCCGCTAGTCACTCTCCCCTCATTAGAGGGGAAGTGGCCAACCACACACACCCTCTGTTGCAGAGCCATTAACCAGCTGCTTACCCAGTTCACCACTTTGGATCCTACCCCTAGGTTGCTCAATTTCTTTGTCAGTCTCCTGTGTGGCATAGTGTTGAAGGCCTAGCTAAAGTCCAGATAGACCACATCCACTGCACTCCCCTGATCTACTTCCCTGGTCACCCAGCCAAAGAAATTAATCAGATTTGTCTGGTATGACCCCACTCCCCATGAAACCATGCTGCTTTTGGTCATGCAGACACTGGATACATGATACTCTACCAACCTTTCTTTTAACAGGGTTTCCATTAATTTCCCCATCACTGATGTGAGACTGACTGGCCTATTCTTGCTAGCCTCCTCCCTGCTGCTGCTGCTGTTATGGAGAGGGACCACATCTGCTTTCGTCCAGTCCTCCAGAACCATGCCTGCTTTCAGTGAGAAATTGAATAAGACCATCAGTGGGGCAGCTAGCACCTCCCAAGTTCCTGTAGCACCCTTTGGTGTAATCCGTCCAGTCCTATAGCCTTGTCCCCTTTCAAAGCTGCAAGGCCCTTCAGGATTCTTTCCTCTGAAAATGGACTTGTGTCCACTCCCTTCCCTTTTGTTCCTGTTACTCCTTGGTGGTTCCCCCCCCCCGTGAAGACTAAGCAGAAGTACCAGTTCAGGATGTCTGCTTTCTCTTGATCTAATGCAGTCTCCCCTTGTCCCCCTCCTTATCCTCACTGTCCCTCCCTGTGTTTTCCTCTTCTCACTTATGTACCTGTAGAAAGTCTTATTCCCTTTAACTACCCCTTTGGCAATCCTTTCCTCTGTCTGCACCTTTGCTCCCCTCACTGCCTTTCCTGCATCCTTCTGTTCCACTTGGCATACTTCCATGACTTCCTCCCTCTGTTTTCTTATACCTTCTGAATGCCACCTTCTTCCCCCTCACTACCTTGGCCACTTCCCCAGAGAATCGTAAAAGTCTTTTTTCCTTCTACTTTTACTCACTTCCTTCATGCAGAGGTTGGTTGCCCTAATTATGCCTTCCTGTAACAATTTATGCATACTTGTTACTGTATTTGTTGTTAGTACTTAATTGTTTCTGCATTGATATCGGAAGTTATCAATTGAAGGGACAAAGTTGATATTCCTGAGAAAGGTCAAAATCTTTACCAGAGACAGACCAACTGTCTCTGAGGGAAATTACCATTTCTATTGTCCTGTATCCCAGCAGGACCCCATGAAAGTTAATGGGACAGCTTCAAGGGAAAGAAGTATCTTTTCATGTCAGGAAACTGCTTCTAGCAAATGACTGATGCAGCCACCCCTGTTGGGGCAGATACAACTCAGAACAATGAGAAGGTTTCAGAATCC
The DNA here is from genome assembly GCA_016271365.2 of Neoceratodus forsteri. Lineage (NCBI taxonomy): Eukaryota > Metazoa > Chordata > Ceratodontiformes > Ceratodontidae > Neoceratodus > Neoceratodus forsteri. The sequence continues at coordinate 1,330,794 of CM057450.1, read as the reverse complement.
ACAAAAAAGTACAGTTATGCAAGAACTTACTCTAACAGTAGATCTTCGAGAGAAGCTCTTGCAGCAGGTAACACTGGTAGGACTGAAGCCGGCAGGCGCCAGGACCCCATGGAAATTTTCCAGCTAGCAGTCTATAGCAGGGACAGCCCCCTACGTCACGCACACTATAAAGGGAGGGCGGTCCCCAGCGTCCCTCAGTTCTCCCGTCAGAGACTCCAGCATCAAGGATGGAAGGTGACCTGGAACAGAGAACCAAGGTGAATTACACACAGAGCAACAACAAAGGTGCTGATCAAAGAATAATGCAGAGAGATTCCTCAAGGGGGAAGGTGGGTGAGAAGCAGGACCTGCTGCAAGAGTTTCTCTCAAAGATCTACTGTTATGGTAAGTTCTTACATAACTGCACAATCTTACTTCGAGAGACAGCTCTTACAGCAGGTAACACCGGTAGGACTGAGTCCCAAGCAACAAAGGAGACCCAGACTGAATCTGGGGGGAGGAAGCAGAGGTAAAGGAAAAGGACAATGCTCTCAGGAGTGCAGTCCCTGCAGAACAGCAAGTCCAAAACCTGTTCTGCGTCTGGAGGCAATGTCAAGACTGTAATGCCTGCTGAACGTATGGACAGAATTCCATGTGGCAGCTGCACATGTGTCTGCCACGGACACGTTCATTAAAGGGGCAAAGGATGACGCCACTGCCCTCATGGTATGACCCTTCACTGAGCCCAGCAAGGGTTTGTCGTATTTCTGGTAACAAAAACAAATACAGTTTACCAGCCATTTAGAAAGAGTCTGTTTGGCTATGGGAGCCCCACGGATTCTGGGGGCCAAAGAAACGAAAAGCTGGTCGGAGCGTCTAAACTCCCATGTTCTGGAGAGGTAGTAACCAAGACAGGGTGGACATCCAACATGTGGAGAAGAGCCTCACCCCAGTTTGAGCATTCCAGATAGCAAACCGGAAGGTGAATGTCCTGATTCAGAGTCAACTCAGACACCACTTTTGGTAAGAACTTAGGATTGGTCAGCAAGGCCACCTGGCCCTTGTGGAACACTAAATAAGGCTCTTTACACATCAGATCCTGTAGCACGGAAATCCTCCAAGCCGGAGCAACGGCAACCAAAAATAACACTTTCCAAGAAAGAAAGCAAAGCTCGCATTCTGCGGCTGGCTCAAATGGGGGCAAGGTGAGCTTCTCCAGCACAGACAAAAGGTCCCAAGGGGGGACGGGGTCCCTGATGGGGGGCTTCATGTGAAGAATGCCCTACAGAAAGGTGCAGGCCAGGACCAGCTGTGCCACAGTTCTGCCTTGAACAGGGGCATGGTAAGCAGAAATTGCAGACAAATGGAACTTAATGGATGAGTAGCCCAACCCTGAATCAGACAGTGACAATAGGTACTTGAGGATCGAGTTCACTGGACAGGGCAGGGAGTCTAGATGGTGGGCAGTAGACCAGAGGCAAAAATGCTTCCACTTCATGGTGTAAGTAGCTCTGGTGGAAGGTTTTCTGGTGGCCTCCAGAACATTGGCAACCCAGTACAAAGCTCCAAAGCGTGACATGGCTAGGTCCTTGGAAGCCATGCATGGAGATGCAGTGACCTCATGTCTGGGTGCACCAAGGTCCCATTGTCCTGGGAGAGCAAGTGAGAGCTCAGTGGCAGAGGTAGTGGTGGTTCTGCTGCCAGCTGTTGCAGCAGGGGGAACCAAATCTGCCGTGGCCACAACAAGGCCACCAGGATCATTACTGCCCCCTCCGCCTTTAGCTTGGGAAGTATTTTCTGCAGGAGTGGGAAGGGAGGAAACACATAAAGGAACCTCCCCCCTCTAGGAGAGGGACAACACATCCCACCAGGAAACACCAGGCCTGGGATCTAGCAAGCAAAAATTGGGCAACTTTGCGTTGGCAGGGGATGCAGAGAGGTCCAGTTCTAGTCTGCCCCATCTGTTGAGAAGATTCTCTATGACAGATTGTTGAAGGGCCCACTCATACGCACTGGACCATGTCCTGCTGAGTGTGTCTGTCAGGGTGTTTTGTACCCCTGGGATGTGAACTGCCAAAACATCCAGGTGGTGAGCTATGGCCCAATTCCATAACTGCATTGCTTCTCGACAAAGGCGGTATGAGTGAGTGCCGCTGTGTTTGTTGAGGTAGAACACCACTGCCATGTTGTCCGTCTATATCAGGAGATGTTCTGGGTGGAGCACAGTACTCAATGCCTACAAGGCATAGAGAATGACTCATCTCCAAGACATTAATGTGTAAGAGCCCCTCATACTCAGACCAAATTCCCTGTGCATGCCCAGATGTGTGCCCCAACCCATGCTGGAAGCATCTATCATCAGGATTTCGGACGGTGGTGTTCTCTGGAAAGGCAGACCTTCTGTGAGAGAAGAGGATGTCATCCACCAGTTGAGATCCTGACGGACCGGTTCCGGGACAGAGACTGGTTAGTCCAGGTCATCCGATCATTGGTCCCACTGGACTCTGAGTCCACTGAACTGTCCTTATATGCAGTCTGGCTAGGAGGACTGTGGTGACAGAGGCAGCCATGTGGCCCAGGAGCTGGAGAAGTGTATTGGCTAGTGTGCTTGAAAGTGATGAAATGTGGTGGGCTAGACCATGGAGTCAGAGTGCCCAGTGCTCTGGGAGGAAGGCCTTTCTTGAGTGGTATTGAACAACATCCCGATGAACTGGAGGGATTGGGTCGGGAGCAAGTATGACTTTGCTGCATTGATGGTAATTCCTAGTTCCCTGAAGAGAGAACAGGTGTCTTGGATTGTGTGCTGCAGCTGCTCACTGGATGGGGCCACTAAGAGCCAGTCATCCAAGTATGGGTCAATGTAGCATCCCTTTCTCCACAGGGCTGCTGTGACCACCACCAGACATTTGGTAAAGACCCTTGGGGCTGAGGATAGGCTGAAGGGAAATGCCCTGAAATAGTAGTGCCTTGCATGAAACTTGAACCTGAGGAACCTCCTGTGAGATTTGGCTATTAGAATGTGTAGACAGGCATTATGCATATTCTGCAATGCTAGCCAATCCCCCGATGCAGCATGGGCAGTAAGCCCTGCAGGGTGACCATCTGAAAACATTTGTACTCGACAAATTGATTGAGGTTGCTGAGATCCAAGATGGGGTGTAGGTCACCTGTCTTTTTGAGCATGAGGAAAAAATGTGAATAGAATCATGTTCCCCTTGTGGGGGGAGACAGGCTCTATTGCCCTCTTGAGTAGAAGAGCTTGAATTTCCTCCCAGATTAGCCCTGCGTGAGCCGGGGAACAACAGAAAGGTGGCAGTGGCCTGTTTGGTGGCATCTGTAAGAATTTGATTGAGTGCCCTCTGTCTATCATCTGCAGGACCTATTGGTCAGAGGTGACCTTTCACCAATCTATAGCGTAAAGAGAAAAGCAACATCCGACCGCCTCCCCGTCAGGCCTACGGGAGGAGGTGGGTCCAGCAAGGAGTCAGGCCATGGTGGGAAGGGGGAGATTGGTCTGGGCTGGTTTGGTGGCCCTAGACCCAGAGCCTGCTGAGCCTCACGAGGGGCCCTTGGGTCCATAGCCACCTCTTTGCTGTTGCTGTGGCTGGAATCTGAACTATTGTCCCGCTTTGCCGCAAAAGCGGGGCTTCTGAAAGGGCCGTTGCTTCAGCTTGTACATGGAGTGTATTGAGCGAATGGCTGTGCCTGAATCTTGCAACTTGGTGATTATCCTTTTGGAATCCTTACCAAAAAGGATGGAAGTGTTGAATGGTGTGTCCAAGATATTAGTCTCCATGTCTTGGGAAAAGCCTGAGACCCGGAGCCATGAATGGCATCGGACACATACTCCCATGGCCGCCACCCTTGCAGCCGTGTCTGCCGAGTCATAAGTCGACCGGAGAAAATGCGTACCAACATCTGAGCCCATTTGCAGTAGCTTCTCCAGCTCAGCTCAGCTTTCTGTGGGCAGTCCGGGATCTCCTTGACAATGTCCATCCTCTGCTCCAAAAGGGCATTTTAGAATTACACCATGTGTGTCAAAAAATGAAGACTTCTTACGGTACATGTCACTGAGGAGTATACCTTGCACCCCATAGCATCCAGTTGTTTAGACTCCTGACACAGAGGCTGTGTGCTAAGGTGCTGTGGCCTCTGGGATCTGCCATGGGCAGCTGAGATGATGACAGAGTCCACCATAGGCTGCTCGCCTAGGAAGGGTTCCTCCTTCAGGGCTCTGTACAAGTGATCAGCCTTTTTGGGCACCGACGAATAGGTGTGAGGACACTTCCAGGCTGGTTTGGTGACATCTGAACCTCAGTATCGGGAGAGAGGCCTCTGCCCATCCTGACGGTCTCCCACCAATAGCCAAACAGGTCTTTCACCTGTGACATGTGGAGCTTGGGCCCCATATTGGTTGTTGGACCCGACGCTGGCCTAGTTTTGTGATCTGGCAGCCATGCGCATCCTGGGGGGGGGGACATCGGAGCCACAGTGGGAAGTCCGACATTGGTCATTGGTAGCTGATGACTGGTCTAAGGCTGATGACCAGTTGTCCCTGGGAGGACTGTACCTCAAGCATTCATTTGCCAGTGGCAGACCAGCAATGGAAAGGACTGGACCGGTGGCACTGATGGTGGGGCCGAAGTAATGACGATGGTACAGTATCGCCTGTGGGTGTCACCCGCTGACAACTGATGATCCGCTGAATGTTTGTCTGATGGTGGCTTATGCCAAGGGGTCTGGGAGGCAGATGTCCCTGAGGAGTGCCCCAAGGTCTTGTATTTATCCCGGTAGTCGGTGTCACAGACAGAGGTCGACCAGGAATGAGCTGATGTCAGTCCTGAGGCTGAGGTGGACTTGCTGAAGTCAGAGTGCTGGCCTAAGTTCTGATCATGCAGACGGACTTTGAACAGCTGCAGGTCTGGGCCCGAGGACCCAGAGCTGAGGTCATTCAGACCCAATGCCCGGATCAGGGTGGTGATTTCACTACCGCTAGCCGGGTAGGAGAATGGGTCACCTGGGAGGCAGAATCCTAGCTACCCCGGGAAGCAGAGCAGGAGCCTGAAGACCTGAACTTTGAGGGAGATTATTCCTTTTCCCTCTTCTTCCGGTGGTGGTTTCCAGAAGATTTCTTGTGGGAAGAACTCCCGAGAAGAGGAATCTTTCTGCAAAGCAGTGAGTTTTTGATCTGTTAGGAAAGTTTGAAGGGCCTTTTGGCAGCATATTCTCATCCTGCTGTTAAATTTTTGGCAGTGCGGGCAGGCCTGAGTATCGTGATTGGGGCCTAGGCACAGGAGGCAGGCCGAATGCCCATCCTTGGGCAGAATTTGTTTGCCGTAGATGCACTTGGAAGGGTGCCGTTCGATGGAGGATGTTGGAGATGACGACATATAGAACAGTGGGAGCCCTGAAAAAGCAAACCTTTTCATTGAAAAAATAAGAAAAGTGGATTTAAGTAATAGCAAAATGGTGGTCGAACTAGCGAGAGGCATCCGTGGAGCTGATGAACGTGAGTAGATGGCGTGAAAAGAACTGAGGGACACTGGGGATTACCCTCCCTTTATAGCGTGCATGACGTCGGGGCGAGCCGAAGTCGGGGGCAGTCCCCGCTATAGACTGCTAGCTAGAAAATTTCTGTGAGGTCCTGGCACCTTTTGGCTTCAGTCGTACTGGTGTTACCTGTTACAAGAGCTGGCTCTGGAAGTAAGATCTCAAGATTCCAGTTGGGACCATTTTTCCAGATGGGAGGTTTTCCAAGATACAAAATAAGTGTTGAATCTATGATGTCAGAGTGACATACTGGAATATGTGTCATGGGGGGCTGGCAGCTGAAGGGTTTTAAGGATTTGTCAGACCCTGAAAGAAAGAGTTAGGTTTGGGACCATGCACAGTTACAATCTAAGGTTCAAGTCTGTCCTAATTCATCAAATTGTGCTGTGTGGTAAGCTAATCTACTTTACTTAATAGATAGAGAGAAGAGTGAGATAGGTTCTTCTGTGTTACCTACTGTTCAAAACATTTTCTTTATTGCTGTAGAATTACTGTTCCCCATAGTCTTAGTGTAGTATCCTGTATTATGTGTGTACATATTTTTATACACTTCATATTTCTGTGATTGAGTCCTTTGAGGTACAGATAATTGGGTTATAACTGACAAAAAATGAAAATTACGTACCTACCGTAATTCTTGATCTTCCTGTGTATCTTCACCATTCATCACAGGTGGGGTTCTGGCTGGAGAACAGGACCCCATGGGAGCTTTTTTTTTTTTTGTAAAGAGGCAGAGCCGATGGCACCGCCTTCATGGCCGATGCATTGCATTGTGCTTGTGGGTTGGCCAGTAACCGACATCGACTCCTCCTCAGACCCAGTTCTGCATGACACAAAGTAGTCAAGAAAAAAGGGAGGGTGGGGCAAGGGATAGAAAAAGGATCGGATATAAAACCAAGGAAGGAATAATGATGGATAAGAGGACAGAATGAAAGGAGCCTAGGGGTCTGGGACAGGGGGCCTCAACCTCTGGGGGAACAAGGGAGGGATAGAAAAAGGGAGGGGGAAGAGGTAGAACAGAAAGAGAAAAGAAGAGGAAGAAGAAGAGACCATGCACTCCACCCACTGGGGTCTGAAGAACTGCCTGAGGACCACATAAGGGCAATACTGCTTAATCTTGTGCCTTTCTTCCAGAATGGAAGAATCCTCTAGAAGAAAACAGAGGACGGCTGGTCTGAATCCAGAAGAGGAGCAGCACATCGACTCAGAAGAGTCCTCATGGAGAAGTAAACTGCTAATGTCTCCCCTCCCCCCGTGAGAAAAGGGTAATAAGAGAAATAACAGGACTCATCCGGAATTAGACTTTATTTGACAAAAATAAGCCCCCCCACTCTCCATTTTTAAGCATCCCTCTGAAGGAGGAGAAGACTTATTCCTATAGTTAAAGAGCGACAAGTAATCCTCCAGAGGGAAAAACTTCCCAGGGATATCGCTAAAAAGTGATAGAAAAAGGAGGAAAGGCTCACCAGGGTCCCATCAATACTGCTTTAAGAGCCTTTAGGGCTTTGGATAAAAACAGGGGTGAGGATCCAAATGGTTCCAACCAAGAGGAGGGTCCCATCAGGATAAAAACACAGAACCCTGGTGACCAAAAAGGGTTGCCTCCCTGCTTGCCCTCTCCAAACACTCCAGACACCCTCAAAAAAGGGAGCGGAGTGAGAGATACCAGAATTACGGGAAGGAACAGTTTTGAGAAACAAACAAGGAGGAGGCATCATCCAGAGACTGAGGCCTAAGAGGGGAAGGTGGGTGGGAAGCAGTGATGAATGGTGAAGATGCACAGAAAGATCAAGAATTACAGTAGGTACGTAATTTTCATATCTTGTCTGTGTCAGTCTTCACCATTCATCACTGGTGGGTGATTACCAAGCCCCCCTTAAGGGGACCTGGTACCTCCCTGAAGGAAGAAAAATCCCTTAGCCTCCAGTAGGGGAGACACCAGAGGAGGGAACCCTTACAGGTCTAGTTAGGCCTGAGACTGATCTGGGTGAGGTGAGATTCTCCTTTGGGTAGGAGAAAGATGTCGCCCCTGAAACTCTCGCCTGAACCTGTGGGAGAAAAGGTGGGTTCCCCAGAATGTGGAGGCAGTCACCCTTCGCCAGGCCAGGGGTGATAACCTGTTCTTCTTCAAGAGGCAATATCCAGACTGTAGTGCTTAGTGAAAGTGTGGAGAGTACTCTAAGTTGCAGCAGCACAAATTTCTGAAGCTGATACACTCCTGAAACAAGCAACGGAAGTGGCCATGCCTCTGGTTGAATGGCCACGAACAACCCCAGGAAGTTCCTTACCATACTTCCTATAACAAAAAGTAACACAGTTGGCCAGCCATTTGGACAGGCACCATTTAGAAACTGGCACGCCCTCTTTCCCAGGGATGAAGGAAACAAAAAGTTGCGAGGACTTCCTGCTGTCCTTTGTACGGTGAACATAGTATTTGAGTAATCTGTGTACATCTAAGGTATGGAGCAATGCTTCCCCTGGATTGGCATGCTCCAGAAAATAAACTGGTAGGTGGATAGTTTGGTTCAAGGTAAACTCTGACACCACCTTAGGAAGAAATTTAGGATTGGTCAGTAAAGACACCCTGTCTTCACAGAAACTCAAATAAGGAGGCTCACACACAAGAGCCTGAAGTTCTGAAAGGAAACGTATGCCACAAGAAAAAAAATACTCACCTTAATAATCTTGTTTCTTCCAAGCTATTCTTCTATATTCATAACTCTCTGCAGTCAGCCTCCTAAGCAGAGCTGCCTGGAGAAAATGGAACTATATGCAAATAATAGAACTATCATTGGCACATGACACATATTCAAACTGCTGCCCTTGTTTGCTGCAACGTTCCAGCAACATTATCAGATTTCTAAGGAGCCTACAAGGCAACCTATACTAAGACTTAACTAAATATACTTATCTAATATAACACAACTTAAGCTGTCCATGACAGCATGAAACATCCTTTTCATTATTATAATCCTAACCCCCCTTCCCCGAATGCCAGAATCACCTGGAAAAGGAAGGGAATTACATTTTTCCCACTAGGGTTAGAAAACATATATGCCAGTGTTGGGGACTTTCAATTAGAGAACTTGGTCAGGAGTGCAGAGACTCCGTTTCTGGAAGGGAAGGCAGGGAGGGACAGTTATGAATATAGAAGAATACCTTGGAAGAAACAAGATTACTAAGGTGAGTAATGTTTTCTTCTAATCCCAGGTATTCTTCTATTCTGACCTACAAAGCCCTACACGAGCTGGGACCCTGATATCTGCAAGAGCTCCTGATTCTGTACTGCCCCCGCCGTTCACTCCGCTCTGCCAATGAGGGATTGCTAGAGATTCCCAGGGTTCATTTGAAAACATCTGGGGTGCGTGCCTTTTCTTATGCTGCACCTACCCTGTGGAATTCTCTACTACATCGGTTAAGAGAATGCCTGACCATCATGAGTTTTAAATCTGATTTTAAAACTTATTTGTTTTATCAAGCCTTTTCTGTATGATTTGTATTTTTGTCTCTGTTTATATTGGATTTTATTGTAAAGCGCCTTGATAAGCTGAAAGGTAGCTCAAGGAATACATTTTACCTTACCTTACATTCCTAACTCTCAGCAGACTTCAAAGCAGTTCCTTTGGAGGTGGGCAGAGAACCTACTTAGGAAAAAGGCTCTATAGGACTGCTGTGCCAAACCTGGCATCACTTCTGGACTGTGTGTCCAAATTGTAGGGTTTAGTAAAGGTGTGTACTGTCCTCCAGGTACAGTAGTAGCCACAGACACTGCAAGCTATTTCCTGAAATTTCTGTGATATTTCCAGAAATATCTGAAGCTTTTTGCATTTAAACAGTAGGGGCAACAGAGAGACTTCAGAAATTTCGCAAAATATCTGGAAACAGCTTGCAATGTCTGAGGCTACCACTGTAGCTGCTTTACAGATTTCCACTAAAGGAATATCTCTGGAAACTGCTATAGTAGCAGCTGTGCCCCTTGTTGAATCAGCCTTCAGGCCTGCTGAGGGTTCCTTGCCCACTTCTGAGTAGCAAAACTGAATGCACTGGACTATTCAGTGAGAAATTGACCTCTTAGAAGCTGGGGTGCCTTTACCTACATCCCCATAAGTAAGAATCAGCTGTTGCTTGTCATGTCTATGATCCCTGGTGTGGGTCATATAGTAACTTAGTGTTCTTTTGACATCTAGACTATGGAAGTCTGTGTTCACCTGTACTAGCATGTTCAGTGGAAAAAAACTTGAAGTGTAACGGATTGGCTTAAGTGGAAATCAGAAGCCACCTTGGGCAGAAATCTCCTATTTGTTCTCAGCACCATCTTGTCATTATGGAAGGAAAGATAGTCCTTCTCAACACATAAGGCTTGTAGTTCACGGACTCTTCTAGCTGAAGTAACTACAACTAGAAACACAGTTTTCTATGTAACATATTGTAAATGTGCAGAGGACATAGGCTCAAAAGGTGATTCCATGAGCTGAGCAATGCATATGTTCACATCCCACACTGGAACTGGTTCCCTAATAGGTGGGTGCAGGTGGCAGAAACCTTTAAAGAACGTTTTGAAAATAGAATTGGCTGCTATGGAAATACCTTTCCCAGCAGAATTGTAGGCAGAGATTGATACCAGATGAACTTTCAGGGATGTATATTTCAAACCCTGGGAGTGGAGGTATGTGAGTTATTCCAAGACAACTGGGATTTCCACTAAAGTAAGGGAAATCTCCATGGAACTACACCAAGTGGAGAACCTTTTCCATTTTGATGAATAGGTTTTCTTAGTAGGTTTTCTATATCCTTTCAGGATATCTAGAACAGCTTGAGAAAGATTTAAGTTTGCATATTCCAAGTCCTCAAGAGCCATGCCTTAAGTACAAGAGACCTGAAATTCGGATACAAGATTTTCCCCTGGTGGGAGGTCAACAGGTTGTGCCTCCTGGGTAAGTGTATTGGTTTGGATACTGACATGGAAAGTAGTAGAGGGTACCAAGGCTGCCTGGCCCAGTCCTGTGCTATTAGAATCATTGATGCAGGTTGTGACCTGAGTTTGATCAGGACTCTGAAGATAAGAGGGATGGGAGCAAAAGCATACAGACTTTTCCCTGACCAGTCCAGAGTCAGAGCATCCAGTGGGATTGAGCCTTTGGCTGGTGGTCTGCAACCAGAGAGAGGGGTAGGAGGTGGTTTTCTTGGGATGCGAAGAAATCCACCTCTGGTGTGCCCATCTCCTGAACACTAAGTTGAGTACCTGCTTGTTGATGGACCATTCGTGATGTGCCTGGTTGATTCTGCTCAAGGCATCTGCCAGGGTATTTTCCTTTCCTGGTACATGAATGGCCTGTAATGAGGCCTTTAGTGAGTAAACCAGACTCAAGACTTTCATAGCCTCTGTGCATAGAGGGCCTGACCTTGTTCCCCCTTGCTTGTTTATATAGTACATTGGTGTGGTGTCTGTCCTGACTTGCACCACTTTCCCTTGTACTAGATGGGTGAATGCTTTCAAAGCCAGAAACACTGCTCTTAGCTCCAGCAAATTTATATGCAGGAGTGACTCTGTGATGGACCAGGTTCCATGAGCGATGTGATCCCTAAGTGGGCACCCCATCCTAACGGAGAGGCGTCGGTTGTGTGGATAACTGATGGGGTTTCCCTTTGGAAGGGTACCCCTTCCCTGAGGTTGTCTGCTTCCTTCCACCACTGGAATGCTTGAAGCAGGGTTTTTGTTACTGGAACTGGTTTTGTCAGTTTGTCTTTTCTCTGGCACCAGTGTGCTCTGAGATGAAACTATATATCTCTCATTTGTAACCTGGCTCCCAGGATTTGCAGAAACTGTCTTGCTGGTCATGGCTTGTTCAGCATGAATGAGGCAGCTAACTGCAGAATGCTTTGTACCCTGTCCTGAGGGGAGGAAAGCTCTTCCCTGTATTGTGTTCAGTTCTGCTCCTATGAAATGCAAGACTTGTACTGAAGTGAAAATGGATTTCTCCTGATTTACCAGGAACCCTAGAGATTGTAACAGGTTTAGTGTTACCTTTAGATAATCTTGTACCTGTTGTGGTGAATTTCCCACCACTAGCCAGTCATCACGATAAGGGAAGACTTACTTAACTGTCTTAGGTATGCCACTACCACTGCCAGACACTTTGTAAACACCCTGGGTGTTGAAGTGAGACCGAAAGGCATAGCTGATGATTGGTAGTATCCTGATGGAAGTCTGAACCTGAGGTACTTCCCATGAGATTCTGTTACTGGGATGTGAAAATAAGCATCTTTTAAATCTAGAGATGCCAGCCAATCTCCCTGCTGGATTACTGGCAAAATCATTGCCAGTGTGACCATTTTGAACTTTGGTTTTATTAAATGCCTGTTCAATAGTTTGAGGTATAGAATAGGCCACCACTCCCCATTTTTCTTTTTGGTGAGTAAGTACAGGGTCTTGAATAGAAGCCTCTTCTTTTCTGGTGACTTAGGACACACTCCACTGCTATTAGCTGGAGTGAGCTTTGAGCCTCCTTCTCCAGGAGTTTTTTCTCTATTAGGGAAGCTGGTTTGAATGTCCTTGTTCTCAAGGGAGGACAAGACTTGAAACTCAGGGACAAACCCTGATTTACTATTTCCAGGATCCACTTGTCTGTGGTGATGGAATGACAAGCTCGGAAATAGTAAGCCAGTCTGCCCCCTACTGGTAGAAGGGAGGTGGCCTTGATCATTAAGTCAGGGGTTATGTTTTACCTGGGGCTGAGCTTGGGTTGTTTGGGAGCCTCTCCTAGAGCTCCTTCTACCTCTGGCCCTGAAATACCCAGTCTGCTGTGGGTATTGTTGATACTGTGGGACAGCCTGTGCCTGATAAAAAGGCCTAGTGTAAGATTTTCTTCCTCTGCCTCCCCTTCCATATGGCCTACAGGAGGAAGAAGGCTTTTCTTTTGAGGAATTACTCCTATAGGTGGCTTTATATTCATCCACCTTCTTCATGTCTGCATCAGTCTGTTGACCAAATAGTGATACTCTACAGGAAAATTCATGGCTTTAGCCTGGGTATCCTGTGTTAAATTAGTAGCCCTAAACCATGCCAGCCTTCTAAAGGCTATATTAAGAGCCATCCATCTGGCAGCAATCGTTGGCATCTGCTGCCATTTGAAACTGGTATTTTGCCGCTTTAAGTCAGAACCTGGCTGTTTCAGCCAAATCATTAGAGAGAGGGGAAGGGGCCTTCTCTGCCATGGCCAACATGAACTGCAACAGTGATTTTTGGTACTGTGCTGAGTAAGCTTGATAGTTAGCCTGTCTTACTCCCAGTGAAGCAGCCAAATAACCTTTTTTTATTTTTTTTTTTTGACACGCTATTTTTCGTGAGTCCTTCTCAGTTGGGCGAGAAGACAAGGGAACCCTCACCTTCTCACAGGCTGCTTGCTGGACTATTCCCTGATGATCAGGATAAGAGAAGAGGAATTCAGCCCCTTGTCTGTCCAGTTGGTACTTTTTATCTGCCTTCTTATCCAGAGGTGGAATACAATTTAGAGTCTGCAGGATTTTAAACAAGTCTTTTGTTAAAGAACTTGTTTATTGGGAGAAGAATTTTCTTTGTGGGTGTTAACCTAATCATCTTCATATATTTGGCCTCTTTCTTCATCCTCTATGATCTCTATGGTAGCCAGGTCAGGGGCATCCACTATTTTCCTTACAAAGGAAAAGTGAGAGGAAAAGTCCTCTGGTCTGGGGGGAGAGCTGAACTCCTGCTGTGGTTAGATCTCTGGTTCAATAGGCTCACCTTCATCAATTTCAGGTAAATCATATTATTCAAACTCCATCTCTTGAGGTGGGTTTGGTTCAGAGGAGTGAGTAATGGGATTTGAACCGGTGGAGGAAGGGTTGGAGTAGGTATGAAACCCTGCAGAGCCTGTAAGACCTTCACGGCCTGGGCAATCTCCTCTGATGATGGCAGGCTGTGAGGCACATATGAAACCCCTTTTGGTTTATCAACCAGGGGTTCAACATGCTTTGTTTCCTTAGTTTTTTGGTGGGAACCAGAGAGTCAGCCGGATCACTCATCCTTTTTCCAGTAGTTGTTTCACCCTTATCAGGGGTGTTTAAAGAAGAGAGAGCAGTTTCACCCACAGACTTGGAGGGTGTGGGCTGGTCAGAACCCATAATACCCTTCTCTAATCTTTTTTGTAGTCTTTCCAGTCTCTTTTCTACTGTTTTTTGTGGGAATGACTTGCAGGTATCACAATCTGCTGAAAAATTATCATTCCCCAGGCAGACTACACATAAATCATGCTTGTCTGCTTTTGCAAAAATGTTCCCACACTTCAGGCAGTTTTTAAACCCTGGAGGTCCAGTCTTTTTCTTAGGTTTTTCTGCCATCATTAACCGAAGAAGAAAAACAAGAACCACAATAAAGATTTCTCTCTTTTTTTTTTGTGATTGGTTCAGGAACCAACGAAAGCTCAGATAATGAAAAGAAAACTTAAGAATCCGAACCGGGTTAGCAGTTCACAGAAACAGGTTAGCAGTTTCAAACACAAAATTTACTTTAAATTAAATAACAAACAGTTAAACTAAAAAATGGAATTTAACAAAATAAAACTTCTGCAACGGTTATTAAACTCCGGTTCCTCGACGGTTATACTGAACCATGAGGAACTGAGAAATTAAACTAAAACAACACTAAATAATTGTAATAAAGTTAATATTTAAGATAAATATTAGAAAATAAAGGCAGCAGTAAGAACAATATAAGAACTACTTACAGTATATTCAGTAAAGAACCACAAGGAACGACTGATATGGGAAGTCTCCTGGGCGTCTTGACTTGTCAGACGGAGAAAGAAATCCGATAAGTTGATGGAGCATTGCAGCAAATAAGGACATCAGTTTGAATATGCATCACGAGCCAATGATATTTCTATCATTTGCATATAGTTCCATTTTCTCCTGGCAGCTCTGCTTAGGAGGCTGGCTGCAGAGAGTTAGTAATATAGAAGAATACTTGTGGTTAGAAGTTGTGGCTGGCTTGTTAGACAACATACACAACATCAGGTATCACTTATGAAAAGTAATTGCAAACTAGGGAGAGAAATATACTGAACAGCAGTCGACTATAGTGGTGACGTCTCCATACAAGGTCCGGCAAGTATGGTCGACAGCAGGAAAAAGAACTGAGGAGGGAAGGGGCTGGTTCAAATATATATAGAAATGCCGATGTAGGATGTCATCGTGGACGGCTCCTAGTGGGCTGCTTGCAAACGTTTCTGTGTGGTCCTAGTGTCTATAGTTCCATAGGTAGTAGTAGTAAAAATTGTTATTTATACAGGAGTCAAAAATGTTTCACCATTAGGACTATAAATATCCTATTTACAAGGTGATTCATGTAAGATGGTACATTGAGATGGAGTTGCACATTAAAACATGACAGACAATCACTATTACAAAAAACATTCAAAATAATATGTAGAAATGAAAAATTTTACCTAATTTATCACAATCAATAAAACTGAGTCTTAAATTGATATGTGCTATTTTACCTGTTACATTCGCATCTGTAGTTGAGTTCGTGCTTCATTGCAGTTTTAAAAGCAAATGACAGTTCAGGCTTTCTAAGTTTTTTGGGGGGCAGGGAGATTGCGTTCCAAATACTGGCTGCCTTATACTGGAAGGTCATTTCATTTATTTATTTTTGGAATGATTAGATCTCTGGCTCCCTTTCTTCTTAATTGGAAACTGTTGTGGTCTTGATAATTTACTTGACAAGCTTACAGGTTTGTTTTCTAAATTCCATGGATTTGGGTTTCCCACATACCCTTTCTCCTTACTTTGAGTGGGTACCAATCCAGGTTTGCATACATTGTGCAATGATGGGTGTGACAGTTACATCTTAACACACATCTTGCTAGCCTGTTATAGCTAGCATCTAATCTATCAAGTTGTTTTATATGCAAATCCACATATGTGACTTCCGTAGTCAATTACTGGCACAATTAACTGATTTACTATAGATAAACAGTTTTTGTTGTGCAGTATAAAATTTGTCTTCATGCTCCTATTCTTGTATTAATTTTCTTTATTACATTCTTATGCAGTTCAAATGTTAGATTCTGATCAAAGTGGACTCCCAGATACTTGCACTCTGTTGATTGTGTTAAAATTGTGCCATCTAAGGTTTTTATTTTCAATTTAGGAGATTTCTTTATGTTATTTTGTGGTGGACTAAACATCATGGTTTGAGTTTTTTTGTTTTAGTATTCATTTGTAGACCAGAGGAGATGAACCACTCTTGCATCCCCAAAATGTCGAGCTGCAAGTTGTGTTCCACCTCCTCAGGACCACTACCCTCAGATACCAAGACTGTATTCATGTGCATACAGTCTGATGTTTGTATGTTTCGTACAGCTAGGCAGATCATTTATATAGATTAAAAACAGGAGGACATAAGCTTGATCCCTGTGGCATGCCACATGCCACAGGCAGAGTCCCTGATTGATAACCACTGATAGAGACTGTTTGTGTCCTATCTGTTAGATAGTATTTGAACCACCTGCATGGTTCCTCAGCTATTCAAATGCCTTTTAGTCTAACAGGATCTCATGGTCCACTAAATCAAAAGCTTTGGATAAGTCCACGAACACCACACCCACAGACCTGGCAGCCCCTAATGGTGAAGCCACTAAATCAAGAAGGTCCATGAGTGCAGTGGTCGTGGACATACACTTTCTAAAGCTTGATTGAAATTGAGTTAGTTTGGGACTTCCAGTGTAGCCAGCTTTGATGGCGGACTGAACTTGCAGAGGTTCTCCCGGGTCGTCTCCCTCATCTGCCCACATCCCTGCTCCAAACTGGAAAACTGCACCAAAAATGTAAAAAATTGACAGTATTATGGCTTCTGCTCATCAAAAAATTGAGGAAGTTCATGGCAGGGATGCCTAAAAAAGGAGATAAACACCACTCACCTCTGAGATCAGAGACAGGCCGTGGCTCACCTGAACTCCTAGTGGTCTCAAGTTCAGATTTGAAAACAGAGAGCAGCATGGACGAAGAGGGTACTTTTACAATTACCTCCAAGAAATTATTCAAAGAGCTACGTCACTTGGGAGATGCACTGAATAAAATAGAAAGAAAGCTTGAGGAAGTTAATTTGGAGCAGAAAGAACAGCGTCAAAAAATAGTAGACTTAGAACAAACTGCCATGGAAACGTCCCAAACGTTGGACATCCATAACGGGGCAATACTCCAGCTACACGACAGAGAAGTTTGGCTACAACAAAAAGTGGAGGACCTGGAGAACCACTTTCGCAGGGCCAAAATTCATATACATGGCCTGCCAGAGAAAACTGAATCGGGGGACACTGTGGACTTTATGGAGAGTTTACTAAAAGAGATTCTGGGCCTAGACAAAGATTACCAGTGGAACATCATTCGAGCACATCGTTCCTTGAATTCAATGCTGACTGACCCAAAAGCTCGCCCCATTTGATAATTTTGGCCTTCTTGGACTACAGAACTAAATCAGACATCCTCAGGAGAGCTTGGGTCAAAAAAGAATTGATATTCGGGGACACTAGATTACTTTTCGGACATGACTATGCACCCATCACGATGGATCACAGACATGAGCTGTTCCCAGTATTGAAACAACTCTGGGCCAAAGAGGTAAAAGCTCGCTTGGACTACTGGCGATATTAAAAATTACAACAGATACGGGTGCTCACTCCTTTCTTGCTAGCTCAGTGGCAGCAAAATTCCTCCAGCAATGGGATAGTTCCCTGACTGAGATGATCGACCCAGAAACAATTAAAGTCCTAGGCCCAGAGATTCAAAAGAGTTGAGCCATGTGCAATAGGGTTGCACCTGCGCAAGTCCGAAATTGCGCCATTCTGCGATATTCAGCAGGAGGCAGTTGCGTCCCCGAAATCATGCTGAGCAACAGCGCAATGATAATGAAGGCATGCACAACCGAAGGGGGAGGAAACATGAATAAACTGCACAGCCCAATATTCAGCCCAGGACATGCAGAGTTATGCAGGCGCAACCCCTACCTGCGCCTGCACAAAGTTACGCAAAAAAAGAACAAGTCAAGGGCCACCCACAGGTGAGCTGCCACATTGCAGGGCGTAACACAGCAGCTGCCACCTGTGGATGGCCCTCGACTTGTACCCGCTGCACCTGGTGGTGCGGCAAACTTTATCCAACCCCCTGCTGTAGCCTGTTAACTCAGCATAACATTATCCAACCCCCGAGTAGCCCACCCCGGCAGAACTTATCCCCGAGTAGCCCGATCGCAAGAGGCAGAATGTTAACCCCCTCCCGAGTAGCCCGATCGTGGGCAGAAGCGTCTATCAACCCCAGTAGCCCAATCGTTGGCATAACTTTACCCATTAGCCCGATCGTAGGCATCAGTACCCCCAAAGCCCAATATCCCTGGTGGTCCAGTGGACAAAATGGAGCCTGATCATGGGTGGCATTCCTCTTCCCCAAGTCGAAATCTCTGGTGATCTAGTGGATCCCACCCCCACCACGAAGCCCCCACCCCGCTCTCCCTGGCAGCACCTGCCGCCTGCACCCATGCCGCCGCGACAGACAGCTTGGTAGGCTGCCGCCCATTGGTTCAGAGCATGAGTCAATGGGCGTGCAGCCATGCTAGTCAGTCAAATATGTGAATGAGAATTCATTCACATATCTGGACAACAAAAGCACGGTGAGACTGCGCCCACTGACTCGTGATCTGACAATGGGCATACAGCCATGCTGGTGTCAATACGAGGCGGCTGGGGGAGGCGGTGTGGCGTGGCGGGAGATGAGGGCACTAGATCGCAGGGCCGAGGCAGGGGATCACCAGCGATAAGTGCGTCAGTCACTGGACCCCAAAATGACTTTGAAGTGACCCGATTGAACTAATAGAAAAAAATCATACCTACGTCCAGCTACTCGAGAAAAAACGAACAATATTGTCTCTCTTGGTCCGACGCAAAGAAATAACGGTTCTGCCCAGCGGGCGTCGAGCTTTACTGAAGGTGTTACGGTGCCGCGATCGAGGCTAATGAGAGACACTGCTATACCGCGATCAGGCTAATCACGGGCCACTGGACCACCAGGGTTTGGAGACATACCTTATGGGACGTCCCGCAATCAGGCTGCAGGGGGCGTTGGTCCCCGACGGCTGCTGCCTGGCAGGGGCCAGGCACAAGTCGTTGGGGATTGGCGCACCTGCATGCTAATGGCATGCAAATGGGGCCGTAATCAGATGCAAATGGCCCCCCGTGCGCCTTGCATAAATTATGGCCCCATTTGCATGTCACCCTTTGAATATCGCAGGTGCTGTGCATGGCGCAATGGAACTTGCGCCACCGCATCTCAATGCTCCACTCTGACCACTTGCACTGGTGCAGTTCCACTGCGCCATGCACAGTGGGGGTGGCCAGGGGGCGATATTCAAAGCAGTTGCGCCATAGCTCAATTCCGTTGAATATCGCCTTGGCCACACCCCTGCGCAACTATTTTGAGCGGCGCACAGGCTTGCGCCACAAACTGGCGCAGTTTGAATATCTGGGCCCTAGAGTACAGGGGCTGGTATGTAGCCAAAGGCCCCAGTTGGCACAAAGGGAGCTCCACAGTGCGTTCGGGAGACGTTTAGCCATTGGAACAGATGGAAACAGCGAGGACTTGGATATCTCTAATAAAAGGTCCCATGCCACCAAGGAGATCTAAAGGCAAGCAGAAAATATCAGAAGGGGAGAAAGCCTACCAATATAAAACACAGAAGGACGCATGAGTATTTTGGAGGCCTGTGATAATGGATCGTGTTGGAGTGAAGGTCTGAATTGGGACTAGAGCGCTTAAAGGAGAGATCCATTCGAACTGTGAGATCGCAGTCTCTCCACTGACCCTCCATATATTGGCATCTGTTTTTTTTTTTTTTGGTTTGTTTGTTTCATGAAGTACTTTATCGGAACTTTTTTCATATTACTACTGAACGTATGGCAGGAGACACTCAAAAGGCAGATCTGGTGGAAGAACTGTATTTGGGCATTTTTTTCAGTAATCCTTAAACTGGGGGCGCTAAGAAAGGAAATAAGGTGGCTCGAATGGGCTGGCTCTGTTCCTTTTTCTTTTCTTTCTTGAACTGCTAAGAATAGTTTGATAGCAAAGCAAGTATTCCAAATAACGCAATAGGTGTAAGATTCATACTTGGTGCTGTTCAAATGTTATATTGTTATATTTGAAAGGGGGGCAGCTTCGCGGGGAAGTGGGAGGTTAGTTGGTCAGTGTTGTTTGAGACCTGCTGTCGGGGCCGGGAGATCCACCTAACACTACAACTTCTTTTAGAAGCTGAAGTCTGGTGCAGTCTAGATAACTGTACTGCCTTCTCTCAATAACACACGATGGAAGGTTGGAAAAGGTGGCACCTTTGGGAGACAGAGAGTTGCTTTGAATCTGTTTCTGTATAGTCTAGTTCATGGTTTTATTCAAACAAACGTTGTGTTACTTGTTATGTCATGAATTGAGAAAGCCTGGAAACACATACGGAGTGATGGGTGGGTGAGGGATTGGATGAGAAGGGGAATTCAATCCATGAAATATCTTAATGGTTACTGACACAGATGGCTGAGCTACGTATAACAACATATAATGTGAAGGGTTTAAATGGACCGATTAAGAGAGCACACATCCTGCAGGAACTGTGGGGGGTGCAGATCTGGCTTTCCTTCAAGAGACTCACCTGAGTCTGAACATCAGAAGCTGAAAAGAAACTGGGTGGGGGAGGTTCTGGCAGCACATTGGCCTACACACCCTCATAGGAGGGGTACAGCAATTCTGATTAGGAAAATCACCCCAATACAGATTAAGCAGGTCTCAATAGATCCAAATGGGAGGTTTATAAAAGCCCAGGCCTTTTTTTTTTTTTAAATATTAAGTGCTTTCTGATATGCCTGTATGCCCCTAATGAAGAAAGAGCTAATAAATGTTTTTTGAGACAGTTGATCCTGGACATGATGGAGGACCCGATCACTTTATATAACTCTGGAGAGGATTTTAATAGGATTGTATCTGCTGTATGGGACAAGAAAAGTAGGAACCCCCCTAGGGAGGAATAATTAGGGTGGCCCAGGCAACATTTTTTTGGGGTGGCTATTAGATGAGGCAGGGTTGGTGAATGTATGGAACGGAACAAATCCTGGGCAGAGGGACTACTCCTTTTCACATAGACATGGGTCCTTTTCGTGGGTAGACATGTTTTTTCTTTCACTGGAAAGAAAGTCAGATATTCAGGAATGTATCATTAAGCCCATGACATTGTCAGACCATTCACCAGTATACCTACACCTGCAATTCACCCCGGTAGTACGAAACTCCAACTGGTGCCTAAATGTGGGCCTGTTAAATTCTGAAGAATTTAAAAATGAGGTAACAGAGGGTGTAATAACATATCTAAGTAAGAATGACTCAGAGTCTACCTCCCCAGCAGTTAGATGGGATGCTCTTAAAGCCTGCCTCAGGGGGACAATTATTTCCTATAGCTCAAGGAGTAAGAGAGAGAGGTTGGCAACACAACGGAAGCTAAACGGAGGATTTAAGAGAGGCAGACTTTCGGCAAAAAATTAACTTTAGATTCTATAGATAAAGAAATTTGGCAGGCTTAAAAACTTTGTTGAAGCACCTGCTAGCAGCCCAGGTGGAGGGGATCATACGTAGAGCTCAACATAAGTTCTACGGTAGAGGAAATCAGGCAGAGAAACTGCTGGCACACGCCTTACGGAAACAGACCTGTAGTAGGGCAGTACTGGGGATATGTGTTGAGGAAAAGGGTGATACACTGCTGTCAGATTCTTCCTCTATCTCACAGAGGTTCACAAAGTACTATGAACAATTGTATAATGCAGACCCTATGGGCCCAGATGCCGCAATGACTGAAGAATTTCTGTCATCTTTAAAGCTGCCTCAGCTGTCTCAAGAAGATAGAGAGTTTCTGGAGGGCTCCATTACTAATTTGAAAATTTTAAATAAGATAAAACAACTAAAAATAGGGAAGTTTCCGGGCCTCGACAGCCTACTGAGTGAATTCTATAAGGCTTTTTCTGGGAATAAATTGCAACCTCTACAAATTTGTTTTCAGCATATCCAGGAGGGATGGTAAATTCCTGATTCATAGAGATACGCCCAAATTTCTGTTCTTCATAAGGAGAGGAGGGACCCGACCAGGTGTGGCTCATATCACCCTATCTCCCTTCTAAATGTAGATTTAAAAATTTTCACAGGGATCTTGGCGAACCATCTTCAGGAGGTAGTAATGAAGTTAATACATTACGACCAAATGAGGTTCATCACCGGAAGATTTATACAAGACAACATGAGAAGATTATTAAATATAATATCAATGCAGGGGAGACAGGAAGACTTACAGTTAGCCATCTCCATGGATGCCGAAAAGGCATTTGACAGACTAAATTGGTATTTTTTGCAAAAATCCATGGAGAAGATACAATTTTGCTTTAAAGTGAGCGTGAACGGGATTAATTCAGGGAAGTTTCCAATTAAGAGGGGAACACGGCAGGGTTGTCCCTTGTCCTCCTTGCTGTTCATAATCTTCTTGGAACCACTGACAGCAGCGGTCTGCCAGGATCCTCTTACAGTTGGAGTGGGAGTAGGGGCAAGAGAGCATAAAGTGGCTCTCTCTGCGGATGACGGTTTTCTTCGTGGGGCATCTGGAGACTTCCTACCCAAGCTATTAGATGTACTGGAAAAGTCTGGGAAGCTGTTGGGGTACAAAATTAATATGGACAAATCAGAGGCGATGGTACTTAGTGGTACCAGCCCACAGGAATTTAGATCTTCCTTTCCATTTTCTTGGGCCAAGAATACTCAGATCAGGTACTTAAGAGTTCAGATGTGTATGAATCAGTCCAGACGTTTTGAAATAAACTATGGTAGGATATGGAATGAAAAGCAAAAAGACATGGCAAGGTGGATGCTTTTACCACTGTCTCTTGCAGGCAGAATTGATTCTGTCAAAATGAACCTCCTTCCCTGTTTTTTTAATTTTGTTTTCCACCTTGCCAATTGCTATCCCATCAAATTTCTGGGGTAGGGTAAAAGTGGGGATAAATAAATTTACTTGGGGAGGCCAGAGACCTCGAATTACACTAAAATTATTGCAGAAGCCTAGACCTAAGGGGGCATGGGTATGCCGGATCTACAGAAATATTACCTGGTGAGCCAGATGGTATCTATTTGTACTTGGGCAAAACAATGCACAGCTTCAGGATGGCTGGAGACTGAGGATCGAGATATCCATCGGCCCCTGTTCACTCTAGCCTGCGTGGGGCAAGTGGACCTGGGCAGGGGCTCATTTGAGAACCCATGGGTGAAACATACATTTAAAATACTGGGACAGGTCAGACACAGGCTGGCCTCTGCCCCTTCATTAGGCCTTTGATTCTTGATATGTTACCACCCCAGCTTCCTTCCTCCCAGAATGGACCAGGGTCTTGCGCATTGGGAAAACAGGGGCCTTACTCGTTTTGCACAATTATTACTGAGTGATGGCTGCGCTTCCTTTCAACAGATCAAGGACAAATTCAACCTGCTCCAAACAGACTTTTTCAGGTTTCTGCAGGTGCAACACTATCACAAGTGCAGATCATTTGAATGCACTGTGCAGTACTAAGACTCCATGGGAGGATTTCATTTATAGCGTCATTGCCCTAAAAAGGAAAGTAAGATGTATATCCCTGACCCAACAGATAACGTGAAAGTGTCCTGAGAGAAAGAACTACAATGCACTATCCCTAGAAGGAACTGGGATAAAAGGATCAAAATAGGGTGGACTGGACAGTACTTCCTCCCCAGGATGGAAGGAATTCTTTTGGAAGATTTTAGTAAGTTTCTTTAGAACCCCTACGGTGACCCATCATTTTAATTCATCCTACTCCGCCCAATGCTGGTGGGGATGTGGCAGTGTAGGTTCGCATGTACATATCTTCTGGTCATGCCCAGTCATCAGAGGGTTCTGGCTCGCAGTAAAAGAGGATGTCTGGCAGCTTACAACAATAGATATTCCAGAGGAATTTTCTGAATGGGTTCTGGGTAGGCCTACGGCTGTAGGACTCCTCCCTGCACAAAGGAAACTAGTCTTGGCTTCCCCTGGTGGCAGCATTGAAAAGCATTACCTCCCACTGGCTGAATGCCAACCCCCCTCACTAGAAAAGAATGGCTCTCATTTGTGACATGGAACGAATGACAGCCAGAATTTATCTGAGAGAGGAGCAGTATAGATTAATATGGGACCCATGGTTAAGCTGGGTAACAAGAAATATAGAAGACAGTCCAGACGGTCAGACTCCCACCTCCTCACAGGCACATTCAGGAAGTTGAGGATACCCTCATACTGTATCTTGACTTCACGCTCCAAGAAAGATCTTGAGCTATGCTGTCCCACTCAGTAGGGTGGATATTTCACCCCTCTGTGGGCCCCCCGAGTTCCCTCCCTGACCCCTACTTCCTCCTCCTTTTTCTTATCTTCTCCATCAAAGAGTATGGGAATGAGAGACAGGGAGTCTTCTCCCCACCCACTCAAAATAAGTAAATCATCACTTCATAAAATGTGGAATTTAATATCTTATAATACTGATATGAGCTCCAGGCACTTGTAAATAGTTAACGAGGTTATGCTGATTTAGTCAGCCACCACAGGGTGGTGAGCAGGAGTGCTGTCAATTGCTGAACATGAGGGAAATGAGGTATACCCATCTAGATGATATCTACAAAAGAGGGTGTTTTAATAAGGGCTAAGACTGTACTTACCTTGTATTCCTTCATCTGTGTATTTGATTATATATTAAATGGATGCATCACGAATATGCATTGATAGCTGTACTTTTTGTCACAAGATGTATTCAGTTTATTTCAATAAACCAGAGTTACAAAAATTTAAATTGAGTTGGTTTATTATATTTTTCGAGATATGTGTACAGTTGTCCACGCACTATTCTCTTCATTAGTTTTGATACTGCTGATAAAAGTGCTATAGAGAGATAATAGGTGTGGCCTGATGAAAGAAATCCTCAAAGAAGTTCATAACAGCCCTTTTCAGCCACATAATAAAATGACCGACAGATTCAGAGTATGATCAGGCAAAGGGCTCCAAATGTACTGTACTCTTTTTTTTTTTTTTTTTAACTAACTGAATGGAAATAGATTTTAGATTATAGAGTTTTTAAAGATGACTTTTTATCTAAATAATTACTTCCTCAACAACTGTGTTTGTGTGTGTTTAACACCATACAATAAAACAGTCTGCACAGAAACAATCTAATATAGTGCAGTGTTATTCTAGGGCCGCAATGTTATCCTACGGAGATTACTTAAATGCACAGCCTACCTAAGTGAATAATTTTTTGGTGTAAAACGGGTGTGCATTTAAGTGGGCTCCACAATATTATGAAGGCATTCCAGATTATTTTAAAGTACAGTATAAAAAGAATTGGACTGCCAGTTCTGTGCAAGCACCACTACATCAGGAAAATGGCTAAGTGTGCACAACCTATGTGGGTACTGGGTCCCAGCTACTCAAAAGGCTACATTCTCAATACAGATTTATCATGACTTGTAAAGCACTTTGAAACACAATGGCCTGGATATTTGGACTGCGCCAGGCAGGGGCACAAGCCTGGGTGCAGCACAACTGGGCTGTGCAGGGGCATGGACCAGGTGATATTCAACAGTGCTGCGCCATGGCTCAGCACCATTAAATATGGCACTGAGGGTGCACGCACTGTGCATGGCACAGTGGCACTGTGCCAGTGCAAGTGGCAGAAGGGGAGCAAGGGGATGCACCAGCGCAGTTGCGCTAGGTGCATCAACCGCGTTATTCAGCACTGGGCATGCAAATGAGGCCATTATGCATGCAAGGTGCAAATGGGGCCATTTGCATGTCATTATGACTCCATTTGCATGCGGTGCGCCGATCCCCGGTGACTTGTACCCTGCTAGGCTGCAGCCGTCGGGGACCGACGCCCTGCTGACCCTTGCCAGTCTCTGCTTCTGTTCACCCGATCATGGGAATATGAAAGTAAAAGGTCCCTGGTGGACCTCTGGATCCCCCCCCTTCACCCGATCGCAGGCATATGAAAGTAAAAGGTCCCTGGTGGACCTGTGGATCCCCCCTTCACCCAATCGTGGGCATATGAAAGTAAAAGGTCCCTGGTGGACCTGTGGATCCCCCCTTCACCCGATCACGAGCATCTGTGTCTTAAAGGTCCCTGGTGGTCCAGTAGACCGCACTCCATCACCCGATTGAGGGCATATGTACAATACATTCCCTGGTGGTCCAGTGGACCACCCTCCATCGTCCGATTGCGGGCATATGTACATTAAATCCCTGGTGGTCCAGTGGAACCCCACCCAGCGCTTGTTCACAAGCATTAGTAAAGTAATGTCCCTGGTGGTCCAGCGGAAACCCCCCAGCACCAGATCATGGGCAGATATAGTGAAGGTAACCCTGGTGGTCCAGTGGTACCCCTTCCCACCCATGCACTGAGGTCCCTCACCACCCAGCACCCCCCAGTCAGCAGTGGGTGGCAGCACCCTGCCCTCCATCTGACATCGAGTAGTAGGGAATTAGAGCTTATTGTTCATCGTGGGCCTATGGTGTGTAGATATTGTATTTGCACAGGTTCGACATGTGAATGAACGATTCATTCACATATTGGGCCTGTGTAGTACAGTATGGTCTACATGCCCATTGGCCTACGCAGTAGACCAATAGGTATACAGACCTGTTGGAACAAAGACTTATATCACTTTTGATAAGAATGCACTTGGATTCACCTCGGTCCTACCCAAAAATAATTTCATAAATTAACAAAAATAATAAATATTTACATGTGATATTATTCTATGCTCTCCAGATTCAAAAATGACGGTGAAAAACACTGTTGCCACACACTGGATTATATAAGAGATAAATATATTTTAGTCACATATGTACAAGTCCTAAATATTCATAACTAGCATAAATAAAGCATACAAGTAATGTAAACAAAACAGGTTTTAGAAAATAGAGTAAATCATATAAAACAAATAAATTTTAGCAAATAAGCAATGTAAATGAGTAAGTACTATTCAGCATAATAAATGACGGTTTATACTATTTCTTTAGCATACTTTTAAATAGCATGACCTTCTCTTTTTTCCTATGAGAACTTGCAACTCATTACACTAGTGTTTTAGATTATCATGGTATGATACTTGTTTAAACTTAATAGTATGTAAAAGGTATTTTCTTTAGATTTAAATTCAAGCTTAACTATAAACCCAAGGTTTGAAGCTAAAATGCACTGTTATCACCCCAGATTGCTAAATAAGTACTAGAAATAATAAGATAAAGGAATACTTATGTTTTAGTTATCCGTAGATGTGGTCTTCTACTTTTTAGCTTTCAAAGTCTTGGTGAGAACTTTTGGTTTTGGATGACAAATGTCCTTGGTGGGGAGTTTGGCTTTAGTCTGCTGTCTTTTTTCCTTGAACCTGGAACTGTAGAGTCTTTTGACACCAATGAAGCAATGCAGGCTGGATCCTCCTTGCTTGACGTCACAAATCATCAAAAGTCACTTCAGGATTTAGTAGCAAAATTCAGACAAGATTTTAGCAGTTCAGCACAGTCTGTAGAAAGATCTCTGCCTGTGGACAGCAATGTTGTTTTGGGTAACTGGACTCTGTGACTCTTTTCTGTTTCAGTTCATTTCTGCTTTTGAACCTGCAACTCTGGACTCGCTGCTATTTAACTGCACTGCAGGCTTGCTGGCTGGTAAATTCCAAAGTCAGTCTTTTGTTCAGGCTTTTAGCAGAAATTCCAAAACATTACTTTTAGTCCAAATTCTCAGTATGCAAAACATAGGCCTTGCTTGATCCAATACTGGAAGACAGTCCTTTCAGTAACAGTCAGTTGCAGCAGCTGGACCTGTGGCGGAGTCGTGCAGGCTTTCAGGCTGGTTTAGCACTCCTTGTGGTGGCAATGCTAAAGCCCAAATAATGTTCCTAGCAGGTGTGGCTTCAGGCTTTTAGTCTAGAATAAGTCCAAGCTCATCCAAAATTGTCAAGACAGCCAACACAGGTCTTCACACACCAAAGAATTAAGCAGTTCTGGACCGGCTTTGCCAGCATCTCATTTATGTCCCCCTTACTGGGTGACATCACCATCAAGTTATGATTGGTCTGAGCACTCTTTGAGGGTGTTACTGTTAGCCCCTCCTAAGCCATTTATTTTTCAATATAACCTTATCCTGAAAACTATTTTTGATATAAAACAACTTTTCTTTCTTGCATCTACGTGCACCTTTGTACATATATAAGACTCACATTTTTAGATGCAACTAAAGGAGAGGATTCATTTGAGACCAAACATGATGGTGTCAATTTTAATATAAAATCTATATTTTATAAAAGCATTATACAACGTTTTCCTTTATAGATATCTAAAAAGTATTTACAGATTTCAGGAATACATTTTTTTCCTGTTTAAAATGATCTTACTTTGCCATACCTGCTATAATTAGGAACTGTATAAATTTAGCAAACTTCTTTAAGACAGGGATTTCCTTTGTTGTTTTCTTAAAGACATCAATCACTGTCAGAAAAGTTAATTCACTATAAACTTTTAGACGGTCTTTCTCTCTACGGCAACAAACTACAGATTTAATATTCATCTTGTTAGACTTCCTAAGATGTGAGCTATCACATGATACTAGATTTGTCTAGTTTTCTAATAAAGTATTAAATTATATTCATAACTTTTGAATGCTTCATTCTGCAACTATAAAAATTGGTAAACTTATTTACCATACTGTTGTCCAATAACTGTCCAATTTTTATAGCGGCAGTACATTGCATCCTTAAACTATGAATACAACTTCTTATTCCTATACAGGGTAATGGGACTTTTAAAGTCTAAGATATTTTTTTTTCTTGGTGCAGCCAGTCACATGATCTCTCATCTTGATCATAGCCACGGATACCTAGCTCCATCTAAGGCTTTTCCCATAAATTTACCTATACCTCTGTCATGCAAGGCTTGGACATCACAGAGATGGTTCTGGAATGTGGTAGGCCCCCTTAGAACAACATTGCACTACATGCTTAGCCTGGAAGATGTCCACTAATATTATGGCTTAAAAAAACAAAATGGAGTTTCATCTCTATTCCCTTAGACCTCCTCTAGCATATAGCAAAGTGCTGCTTATGGAACAGAAATATTTTCCTTTAAAGCCAGATACTTTGTCTTAAGGTTTAAATAACTAACACTTTTTGTTTTCTCGTAGGAATTTATGCAAACAATACTCTTAACCAGAAATTAGTCCCATATAAAAATCAGATAAAATAATTAAAAATCAATTCTTAAAGATAAAAATAAAAATTTTTTTCCATCAAGGGTTTTGTCCCTACAGACCATACTTACGCCAGTCGGCGGCAGCATGTTGCCACCCACTGCTGACTGGGGGTGCTGGGTGGCAGGGATCTCAGTGGGTGGGGATGGGGTACCACTGGACCAGCAGGGTTACCTTCACTATATCCACCCACAATTGGGCGCTGGGGGGTTCCACTGGATCACCAGGGACATTACTTTACTTATGCCCACGATCGTGCGCTGGGGGGGATGTTCCACTGGACCACCAGGGATTTAATATACATATGCCCGCGATTGGGCAGTCCACTGGGGATTTAATATATGTATGCCCACGATCGGGCGATCCACTGGACCACCAGGGATATATATAATACTTATGCCCGCTGATCCGAGGCTGATGAGAGAACACGACACTTTCGGGCAGGAGCTTGAGGACAGTGTTCTGGGTGGGTGGTGGCCCAGCCACCCACGGCTGGCAACTGCCATGTTGCGCCCTGCAATAAGGCAGCTCACCTGGGTGGCCTGGACTTGTTCCTGGTTTCACAGGCACAACTTTGTTTCCGAGCAGCACAAGGTGGAGTCGTGCCACCATGTCTGGCCTTGTGTCCCAGGCTGAATATCGGGATGTGCCACATATGCATGGGCACACCCCGCGCCTTGTTTATGTCGGAGTTCGCATGAGCAACTTGCCCCTTTGAATATTGCACCGGGGCACATTGGTGGGTTGCACATGGTGCAATCCTGTTGCGCCATGCTCAACCCTTTTGAACATCCAGGCCAATGTGTATGAAAGAAGTTATTTAAAATCCAATTCATTTCCTTTCCTTTTCAGTCTCCATTCCCAATTCTCCGTAATGCCTCTCCTTATGTTTCTCATTCCTTTACTGTATACTAGCTTTTTCAACTTCTCTTTCTTGATTCTATTTTCATCTTTTTTCTTGCTCCTTTTCTCTTTCCCGCCTCTGACCCCATTCTACACAGCATGACCAATACTTAGCCTCAGAAGTGCAATAGAACCGGCAATCAACGTAAACATTACCAGCAACAATCTCCCACAGCTGTAGCCTTTGCCTAATGTCAGCCACAAGAGATTTTGTGATGTACCCAGGCAAAGTGCAATGCAAAATGTTGGGGCTAGGGGACAGCAGGATCTACCAGATACTTTTAGAATTTTAGTAACTTGGAAATAAGAAAACATTTTTTTTTAAATGCAAACTCTTCTAATCCGGAGCAGCCCCAAACACAGGCCATGGGTCTTTGTACATGACAGTTCCCCTTTAATTTGATCTGCAAAACATTCAGGCAACTAGACAGTAGATGCACAGTATTTAAGTAGCACAGTTCAGAAGGCAAGGACATCACAAAACATTTCTTGATACATCACTAACAAAGTATGTTTTTGAACAGATTTTGTTACAGATTTAGAGATATTGTGGGTAAATCCCCCAAATCTAGGAAGTTCAGATCTGTGGCGCATCATGGCTTTCAAACTGTACCTACTGTTAAGAGTTAATCCCTAAACACACAACCCTTCAAGCATGTACTGTATAGCTACTCCCCAACACTGGAAGCAAAGAGTGTTATGTATAGTATGGCCCAAACTGATACTTCTAATAAAATGCCTAAGTTTATTATTTTAGTGAAGAATATTAATCCCTTGTCGTTATCCCATCCCTACTGTCCTGGCCACAGTACTGCTACCAGGATCAATATTCCATTTGGTTATACCTATGCCATGGGCAACTCATGATACTCTGGAGGAAAAAAAAAAATAAAGGTTACTCACCTGTAACAGTAGTTCTAGGAGTGGTATATGTTGTTCATTCACACTTCAAGGCATGTCCCTTTCCCCTTTAATTCTTGCTGGAAGGTCTTAAAGCTGGCTCCTCCCACCTGAGTGGTATAACCCTCGGCTCAGACCCCATGATGCCAGATCTTAGCTCGCTGGAAGCCAGGATGCGTGTCGCAGCTAGGGAGGTCAGGTGGGTCAGTGTGGATGAACAACATATACCACTCCTAGAAAGTACAGTTATGTAACAACTTATTGTAACAGTAGACCTTCGAGGGGAGCTCTTGCAACAGGCTATTACCATTAGGACTAATGCTGTAGGCCTTAGGACCCACCGGGAAAAAACTTAGCTAGCAATACCCAGCAGGGCCCCCCTTCCCCGACATCAGTCATGCCATAAAAGGGGGCGGTCCCTAACTCCACGTCAGTTCGCCCACCGAGGACCCGTGAACAAATCCCAGCAAGCGAATCAGGAGAAGCGTGAAAGCAGCACCTGCTGCAAGAGCTCCTATCGATGATCTACTGTTACTGTAAGTTCTTTCATAACTGCACTATCTTACTTTGAGGGGGAACTCTTGCAACAGGCTATTACCATTAGGACTGAATCCCAAGCAGTCCCGTGCTAAGGAGGCGACAAGCGAGGAGGATGACAGGAACTAGTACAATAGCATTGCCTAAACAGGCAGGGAGACAGCACATCAGGACAACAGTCCTTGAAGGACCACCAGGCCGAAACCGGCTTGGTACCTGGAAGCAATGTCCAGGCTGTAATGCCTGACAAAAGTATGTACTGAACTCCAAATAGCTGCTGCACAAATGTCTCGAACAGAGACATTTTTCAAAGAAGAGAAGGAGGTAGAAACTCCTCCGGTAGAATGACCTCTAACCGCTCCCGGTAAGGGTTTGTTGTACTTGCTGTAACAGAAGACTATGCAGTGGACTAGCCACCGAGATATAGTCTGTTTAGACACCAGTTTACCCAGGTGTTGAGGTGCAAAGGCCACAAACAGTTGCTCCGATTTGCGGTGTGCCACTGTACGCTTGAGGTAGTACCTCAACGCCCTGTGAACATCCAAGGTGTGTAAGAGAGAGCTTTTCCCCTGTTGGAAGGGGTTGAATAATAGACTGGAAGGTCAACAGACTGGTTGAGGGTTAATTCAGAAACCACCTTGGATAGAAACTTAGGATTTGTCCTGAGTGAAACCCTTTCCCTATGAAAAATCAAATAAGGCTCCTTGCACATCAGGACCTGAAGCTCGGAAACCCATCAAGCTGAAATAACAGCAACTAAAAAGGACACCTTCCAGGAAAGATAACGCAGCTCACGCACTGCTGCGGGTTCGAAGGGAAGGAGACTAAGCTTCTCTAACACAAAAAGGAGATCCAAGGGGGGAATTGGTTCCCTAATGAGAGGCTTTATATGAAGTATGCGCTGTAAAAAGGTGCGGCCACATACAACTGGGCTAGGGTTCTCTCCTCAACCAGGACGTGATAAGCAGAAATGGCCCACATATGCACCTTAATGGAGGAGTAGCTCAAGCCTTGTTGTAATAAGGAGAGGAGGTACTGTAATGCTGAGTTCATTGGATAGGTAAGGGGATTCAGATGATGCGATGAAGCCCAGAGGCAAAAACGCTTCCACTTCATAGCGTAAGTGGAATGAGTAGAGGGCTTTCTCGCTGAAACAAGGACATCTGCTACCTCTTGGGAGACCCCATACCTTACTTTAACTATGTCTGCAGGAGCCATGCATGAAGGTGCTGGGACTTGAGATCTGGATGCACCAGCTTGCCCTGATCCTGGGACAGCAACTGCGAGCATATTGGATGCAGGACAGGAGGTTCCGACGACAACCGCTAAAGTAGTGGGGACCAAATCTGTCGTGGCCACAGTGGGGTGATTAGGATCATTTGAGCCCCCTCGGCCTGTACCTTCAACAGAAACCTCTGAATTAGAGGGAAGGCATAAAGGAACCACCCTATCCAAAAAAAAAGGGACAATGCATCTGGCCAAAAAGCACCAGGCGCATGCTCTCACGAGCAGAAAATAAAAATTACGTACCTACCGTAATTATGGTCTTTCTGTGTATCTTCACCATTCATCACAGATGGGTACTGGCCGGAGATCAGGACCCTGCGGGAGTTTTTTTTTTTTTTTTAAAAGGATAGGCGGAGCCGACACAGCATCGGCACCGCCCTCGAGGCTGACGTACTACGTGGTGCTTGAGGATTAGCCATTAGGCTGCATCGACTCTGCCTGCCTACCAGTTCTGAGTCGCCGGAGAGGTAAGAGGAAGGGATGGAGGGTGGGACAAGAGAGTCCAAGGGACAGAAAAGGGAAGAGAAAAACTGAACTAAAAGGAGAAATAACGACTGAGAGGACAGTATAGAAGAAGTAAGACTAAGGGGATTGGGTAGGGGCCCCAATCTCTGGAAACGAGGGAAGGGAGGGGAGAAAATTTAGGAGAAAGTGAGAGGTAACAAGGATCCGAGACCCTTGTCCGTCACCAGACTGTATAGGTACTGCAAGGAGTAGCAAAGCTCTCTGCCAGAATTCAAGGCACAGAATAACTGGCAATACCCCAAAAGCAGAGTCGGCTATTCTGGAGGAGGACAGGGTACAGGGACTTAGTGCTCTCTCTGGAAAGATATTTGGTGAAAAAAAGGGAAATCTTTTTTTTTTTTTTTTTTTAAACAGATGGATAACAGAAGGAGGGCAACCACCAGCTCCCACCCCATAGGGGTGGAGATATGTAGTAGAGAAGGAGTGCCACTCGAGCTGTACCCCTTAGGGGAGAAAATACTCCCCTGTGTGTCCCAACTGTACTCTGCTCAAGAAGAGGGGTAGGCACAGAGGGAGGAGGACCCAGAGACTGAGGCCCCAGGGGGATGGCGGGCGGGATTGTGAAGAATGGTGAAGATACACAGAAAGATCATAATTACGATAGGTACGTAATTTTTATATCTTATCTGTGTCAATCTTCACCATTAATCACAGATGGGTGAGTACCAAGCCCCCCCGAAGGGGGTTGATTCATTGCACCCTAAGGGACAGAGTCCCTTAGCCCTCAGTGGGCAACACACTAAGGGGGGGGACCTTCTGGGCCTGATGAGGCCCGAGAGGGGAGAGCGAGACGGGTCCCCCGGAGGGGAAGGAAGTTGCCCCGACAAACGGCAGCCATTGCCCTACGGGAGAAGAGACAGGTTCCCTGGTGAGCGGAGCAAATCACCCTACGCCGGGCCAAGGGTGACAACTGGGAAAGACAAAGCCACGCCGAACTCCTGGTGCAGATCGCTGTCCCTACAACCCTGGTAGCTACCTCATTGGCGTCGTAAGATGCCCTTGCTTGGTGCCTTGCTAGCTCCAGGCCGCGTGCAGAGAGCGCAATGGCTTGCCTGGTTTGCTCAGAGTCAGGCAAAGCAGCTAGGATCTGACCTAGCGCGGACCACAAGAACCTGTTGTAGGCTGCATAGTGGGCCTGATGAGCAGAGATGGAGAGAAGCAACCGTGCCGAGTAGACAGTCCTCCTCCTCCAGAAGTCAAAATCCAAGGAGTCTTGATCTGGGGGCCGGTCACGGTGGAGGACGCGAAGCCCGTCAGGGGTGTCCAGGTGCGTCAATCCAGACTGCGGATGAGGCATAGAACCCGGGGGAGTGCAATACCTCTGGCTGAGGTCCCTAGGGGCAGGAACTCCGGAGAAGGGCCTCTGCCAGAAACGCATGGACGCCTCCCGAAAGGGAGTAGGCCAGGGCGGCACCAAAAGGGTGGCCGCACCAAAATCGCCTAGAAAGGCGTGCGCCGCATGCTCAGGATTGCTCACAGACAGGGAAGAAAGGTGAAGGTCCTCCATCATCCTCACGAGGAAACGCTGGTACTTGGGAGAGATCAGTGGCCGGAGAGATATGGACAGAGGGTTCCTCTCCTCCAGAAGAGGGGGATGAGGAGCTGGAGGTCACCAAATGTTCCGAGGGTGGCTGCACGGGGAGGTTGGAAAACCTGGCTGTCCATAGCCCTAACGTAGGCCGGGAACCGAGCAGCTACCGCTCTGAACTGCTCCCAGGTGAGAGGGCCGCTAGGACCAAGAATGCCTGGGAGCGCTGGAAAATGTGGCAGAGGGATAGGGGCAGAGCCGAGAGAAGAAGTCGGCTGACCTCTGCCAGGGCTAGGGAGCGGACCATGGACACCCGAGGAGGGTGTCCCGGAAGACTCCACAGCCGACAGCTGTACAACCACGTTGGTACTGCCAAGGCTGCGCCCAGAAGAATCCCCCCAGTGAGGCGACCAGGGCCGCATAGGTCCAGAAGGACGGTCCCCTGCCTCCAAAGAATGGGACCCCCTCAAGGAACCGGAAGGGGAAGTGCGGAAGTCCGCACTGCGGCTTTGTCCAGGGCCCGGGTGGACCCCAGAGAAAGGCCGACACGCCGACCCCACACCCCCCAACCCTCAGAGTCTGAGAGGGTCCTGGTCCTCGAAAGGGCCAGCCTAGGTAGCTGGCAGCTCTGGGCTGCCCCAAAGGGGAGACCCAGGGAGCAGCACCCTTCCCTCCAGCAGGCTTCCCGATGGGCCCCAAAGTTGGGCGATCGAGACACACTATCGGAGGGGGTACCACTGCCGAGGGGTAGAGGAACCCCCCAAGGCCAGGTTGCATGGCAATGGTGGCACGCATCACAGCCTGCTGGTCAGTACCACTGATCCTAACCTCGGGAACCACCTGACGCTCCTCATAAGGGGGCTGGCTATGACTCGTCGTCGAAACCACTGGCTCGCTCTCCTCCGTCAGACAACCCTCAAGGGTGTAACTGCCCGCCGACCGAAACGCCCTACTCAAGAGGTAGAGTCTGGAGGCCCAAGCCAAATGGTAGAGGGCCGGGGAAGGCAACCTACCAAAGGGCCCGCAGTCAGAGCAGTGGCCGAGGTGGTACCTGCAGCCTCCACAGCCCCACAAGTGGGCTGACAGAAGGCGCCAGGGCAGTCGGGCCAGAGGACAGCCGGCGGCCATTAAGTCCACTGGCACCAGGGGCGGTACCAGGACAGAGACGGCGCCGACGGCAGCCCCAGTTATTACCTCGGCGCCGACGACACGTTAGGTTCTCGGCGCCGCTGGCGGCACCGAGGACCGAGGCGCGCTGACGGTTCGGCGCGACTCAGCGCTGAACACGACACCGCTTAGGTTTCTCGAGGCCTGAAAGCGCACTGAGAGTACCAACGCGCCGAGGACACCACTAACGCTGACGCCGGGCGCCCTACAGTGCTGTGACAACCTCGGCGCTACTCAAAAGGCGACGCCGGATCCAGGGTCACGGCACCGCGAAAGCGCGCCGGGCGCCACAGGCCTATGGCACAGAGACGAGCCGGGCGCCGACAGGGCCCACGGCACCGCAAACGCCGCCGAAGGCCCCGACCGACGGCATCGAGGACGGCGTCGACCCGGGCCTTCTGGACAGCGGAAGCGACACCAGGGGAGCCTTCACCCCCGAAGGGGCGATTGCTGTAGTGGCGCCTCCTGCCTGCTCCCGGGAGGAAGCGGGACGGGCCTCCTGCACCGCGGGAGGAGCCTCGACCAAGGCCAGGCTACTAGTAGCCGAGGCTCCCTCCTCCTCGGTCTGTATAGAACCGGGAAGGGACCCGGAGGAAAGGCCGAGAGAGCGCGGCTTGGCCCGACGAGTGCGAACCTACACCCTGAAAGTCGGCGGAGCTCGCTTCCACTTTCCACGCTGCTTGTTCGAGGACACGGCGGTCCATGGAGAAGCAGGCGCCGCATGAATCCATGTTGTAAAGGGCCAAGACACGCGACACCGGTCATGTTGTCAGTAACGGAATACTTCGCGCCGCACGGGCACCGACGATAGGGGGCAATCTCGCCTTGGAAAACTTCTTGCCTCCGACCGACATGACCTACGGAAAAATACTCAAACAGACTCGAGCATCGCAAACTTTAAAATAAAAAGGAAAGATCTTACCCATGATGTCGGTAGAGGCAAATCCAGAACTAGTAAGACCGACGGACTTAAACGTCGCAATAAAGGCTGACAGGCCTAGTTTTTCTAACAGCTTCCCACGAGGCGACCTCGACGGCGGGAGACAAAGAACTGGAAGGCAGGCGAGTCGATGCAGCTAACGGGCTAATCCTCGCCGCCACGAGTACGCCGGCCCTCGAGGGTGGTGCCGATGCCGCGCTGCCAGCTCTGCCTATCCTTAAAAAGCTCCCTGGGTCCTGATCTCCGCCAGTACCCATCTGTGATGAATGATGAAGATTGACACAGATAAGATCTTGGCAGTTTGACGTCGTGTGGAGACGCAAAGAGGTCCAGCTGTGGAAGACCCCAAGTGTCAAAGAGCTGGTCTGCTACTGATTGGAGTAGCTCCCACTCGTGCGCCTTGGAGCGAGACCGGCTTAGGCTGTCGGCCAAGGCATTTTGGATGCCTGGAACATGCACTGCCATCACAGAGATTCGGTGTTCCAGCGCCCAGTACCAGACTCTCATCGCCTCCCTACACAGGGGTAGGAGCGTGTTCCCCCCTGCTTGTTGACGTATAAGACAACAGCTGTGTTGTGTGACTGAACAAGGAGAGAGCCTGGCGCTAGGTCCTCTTGGAAAGCCCGAAGCGCATTGAGGATTGCTCACATTTCTCAAACATTGATGTGGAGGTCGTGCTCCTCTGGGGACCAAACGCCCGGAGCTGGCTGTCCCCTAGGTGAGCCCCACGAGCGGAGGAGTCTGTCGTCAATGTCCGACTTGGTGACTCCTATCGAAACAAGACCCGTCTCCAAATTGAGGGGATCCAACCACCAAAGAAGGGTCCTTCTGACTGGCCCGGAGATCCTGACCATACAGTCAAGACCGTTGGAGTTTTGGTCCCACTGCACCCTGAGCATTCATTGCGGGACCCTCATGTGGAGGTGAGCCAAGGGAGTTACAGCGATGGCTGCCGTCATGTGCCCCAGTAGCCTGAGAAAGGTCCTGGCCTGGACCTATGGGGTTACGAGGACCGTTTGGGCCATTTCTCGCAGGCGATCTCCCCTTTCCTGTGGGATGAAGGCCATGCCCAGGACCATATCTATAAAGATGAGTTATTGGCTGGGTTCTGGGGATGACTTTGGAAGATTCAGGGTGATCCCCAACTCTTGGAATAGCGTATAGGCGTCACCGAGAGTTTAAATGAGGCGCATTCTTGATGAGACTGCCAAGAGCCAATCGTCCAGGTAAGGGAAGACATAATGCCCCTTGCGCCTTAGAGCTGAAGCTACCACTGTTAGGCACTTGGTAAAAACTCGAGGAGAGGCCGAACCGCAGAACCCAGAACTGGTAGTGTCCCTCTTGGAAGTGGAACCTCAAGTACTTCCTGTGAGGGGGAAGAAAAAATTACTCATGATAGTAATGCTTCTTCTAATGGAGTCTTGCTGTTTTCTGACTGTATGCAGTTAGCCCCAGCACTTGAACTGCTCCAGAGAGTAAAGGGTTAACTCTATGCAAAGGCATAGAATGTTGAGCTCGGTTTTCAAACATCTATCTGTGGTACTCTGAAGTGTAACCATCAGATTCTTATGAGCACTAAACTAACTCAAAGAAGAAATTGTTTCAAAAGTTTTGTGCCAAATGGCAAAACAAGGTTTTAGGGTCAAAAGACTCAAATCGAGAAAACCCAAAAATGCTTAATAAACACACTAAAAGAAACCCGCTAAAAAATGGGTGCATGTCCAGTACACCTCTGGGGTGCAGCCCTGTGCTTGCCCCACCACATCCCAAAACTACTAGGTTCCAGGAGGGGAGACAGGTCAGAATACATTAGAAGAAACAACATTACTATGGTGAGTAATTTTTTCTTCTAACAACATGAAGTCTTGCTGTATCCTGACCATCTGCAGACTACCAAGCAGTACCCCCTTGGAGGAGGGAGTTACAGAACCTATTTTGGGAGCAGGCTCTGCAGCACAGCTGTGCCAAACCTAGCTTTATTTCGTGACTGGATGTCCAAAGAGTAATGTTTGGTTAAAGTGTGAGCAGATTTCCAGGTAGCTGCTTTGCATATGTCCACCAAAGGTAAATCTCTAGCTGCTGCAACTGAAGCAGCTATACCTCTGGTAGAATGAGCCCTCAGGCCTGAGCAAGGTTCCTTCCCAAGTTTAGAATAGCAGAACTGAATACAAGAGACAATCCACCTGGCAATAGACCTCTTGGTACCAGGTTTGCCCTTTCCCACTTCACCATAAGTGAGAAACAACTGAGAGTAGTCCTTCCTATGAGCCTTAGTATGCTCAATATAGTAACTAAGAGCCCTTTTTACATCAAGACTGTGTAACCTCCTCTCTCCCGAGGAGGAATGATCAGTGAAAAACACAGGCAATGACAGACTGGGTCAGATGAAAGTCTGACACCACCTTGGGAAGAAACTTTCTATTGGTGCGGAGGACCACCTCACCCTATGAAAGGAAATTAAATTAGGTTCCACTGATAAGGCCTGTAATTCACTGATTCTCCTGGCAGAGGTAATGGCCACCAGGAACACAGTTTTCCAAGTGAAGTATTTCAGCTTAGCTGAAGATAAAGTTTCAAAAGGGGGCTGCATAAGCTGAGCAATACAGATGTTCAGATCCCAAGAAGGGACAGGCTCCCTAAAGGGAGGACTGACATGAACCAAATCTTTGAAGAATTTCTTGAAAACTGAATCGGAAGTTAGGGAAGAGCCCTTACCAGCAGAAAGGAAGGCAGACACAGCTGCTAAATGTACCCTGAAAGTAGTAGGCCTAAATTGTTGAGATGCACTAAATAGTCCAACACAGTGACAATATCAGCCAGTTCTGGCTTAGTATGCCTCCTGGAACACCAAAACCCAAACCTTTTCCATTTGGAGTTGTAAGTCTTCCTAGTAGCAGGTTTCCTGCTAACTTAAAATATCCAGGATTGATTGGGAGAGATGCAAACTTGCATATTCTAAGGCTGCCTGGCCCAATCTGGAGCCACCAGGATCACCTTGCAAGGTTGAGACCTGATTTTTATCAGGACCCTGAATATCAGAGGAAAAGGAGGAAGTGCATACAGAAACCTGCTGGTCTAATTCAATAGAAGAGCATCCTGAGGGACAGAACCCAGAAGGGGTGGTCTGCAACAATAAAGAGGGAGTTGATTGTCCGGGGCTGCAAAGAGATCCATCTCTGGAGTGCCCCATCTCTCGAAAATGACTTGAACTAGAGGGTTCAGGGTCCATTCATGATGACCCTGAGAAATCCTGCTGAGAGCATCTGCAAGAATGTTGTCCTTCCCTGGGAGATGCACAGCCATCAGGGAAGCCTGAAGGGAATAAGCTAGCGACCATACTTTCATGGCCTCTGTGCACAAGGCCAAGGACAGAGTGCCTCCTTGCTTGTTGATGTACCACATGGGTGTGGTATTGTCTGTCCTGATCGGCAACACTTTCCCCATAACCACAGTTCAGAATGTCTGAAGTGCTAGAAAGACAGCTCTCACTTTGAGAAGATTTATGTGTAGAAGGGACTCCTGGTGTGACCAGGTTCCCTGAGCTGTAAGATGATTTAGGTGGGCTCCCCAGCCCAACAGGGAGGCATCTGTGGTGAGAGTCACAGAAAGGACATGACTGATAAAGGGAACCCCTTGTTGAAGACCATCTTCCTCCAGCCACCACTGGAGGGCCTGGACTAAGGTTTGAGAGACTGGAACCAGTTTGGAGAGAGGGTCCTTTTTCTGAGACCAGTAAGATCTGAGATGAAACTGAATATCTCTCATCTGAAATCTTGCTCCCTGAACTACTGCTGTGGAAGCTGCCATGTGGCCCAGCAGTTGTAGAAAGTGTCTGGCTGGATGAGACACTAGAGGATGAAAAGAGGAGGCCAGGGTGACCAATGACTGAACCCTTGAGAGAGGGAGACATGCCCTTGCCTGAATAGTATCTATTTCCACCCCTATGAAGGTGAGAAGTTGGTCTGGCTCCAGAACAGACTTCTCTAGATTTAGAATGAAACCCAAGGATTGTAAAAGTTTTTGGGTGACCTCTAAGGCTGACTTGACTTGGTCCAAGGACTGGCCCACTAAGAGCCAGTCATCCAGGTATGGAAACAGAGGGATGCCCTGCCTCCTGAGGAATGCCACCACTACTGCAAGACACTTGGTGAACACCCTTGGAGCAGATGTTAGGTCGAAGGGCATGACCCTGAATTGATAATGGCCTGAGGGCACCCAAACCTGAGGTACTTTCTGTGGTAATGTCTGATAGGTATGCGGAAGTAGGCATCTTTGAGGTCCAGGGAGGCTAGCCAGTCTCCTGGTCTCAAAGAGGGAAGATTTACTCCCAGAGTCACCATTTTGAACTTTGGTTTTGTCAAATGTTTGTTCAGGTACCTTAAATCTAAGATGGGTCACCACTCCTCTGTTTTTTGGGGGGTTAGGAAGTATCTGGAATACAGTCATTTTCCCTGTGAGAAAGAGGTACCTTATCTACTGCTTGCAAAAGCAGAAGAGAGGAGACTTCTGCCTCTAAGGCCTTTGCCTCCAAGGGAGAAGGAGGACTGAAGGACCTTGCTCTCATTCTTGGGAACCTTTTGAAAGTGAGAGCAAGTCCCTGGCTCACTACTTTCAGGAACCATTTGTCTGAAGTAATAGACTCCCAGGCCTGGGAGTAGTGAGCCAGCCTGCCCCCTACTGGGATTGGGGAGGCGACCCTGACACCTCAGGGTGTCTGCTTGGCAAGGGGCTTAGACTGAGTAGCTGATAGGGTCCTAGTCACCCCACGTCTACCTCTTCCCCTAAAGAACCCCGTCTGCTGGAAAGAAAAGAAGGAGGCCTCAGCTTGGTGAAAAGGCCTGCCCCTAAACTGCTGTCTTTGAGAAGTAGTCTGCTTTTTCTTTGGCTGCAGCACTCCTATAGGTGGTCCCGTATTCGTCCATTTTTTTTTATATGATTCTCTGTTTGATCCCCAAAGAGAGAATTACCAGTTACAGGAAAATCCATGGCCTTACTCTGAGTATCCTGTGAGAGGTTGGTACACCTAAGCCAAGCAAATCTCATGGAGATAGATGTAGCCATGACCCTGGAATGAATATCATTAGAGTCAACAGCAGCACAGAATTGCACATTAGATGCCTCTATACCATTTGCAGCCACCTGCGTCAGCTCCTTGGCTAGCTTGGGGGGCATTCTTAGCTAGCTCCAGAACCGTATCCCACATAGATTTCTGGTACATAGTTGTATATGCCATACAAAGAGGATGCCAAGTACTACTTTTTTGCCATGGCATCCACTTTCCTGGAATCCTTGTCTGGGGGGTAAGATGCCAGTGGAATATTAGCCTTGTCACAGGCTGCAGCTTGTACTACCCCAACATGGCTGCTATGATTTGTAAGGAATTCCATCCCAGGACCTGACAAGGTATACCTCCTGTCCATTCTCTTTTCTACAGGGGGTATGGATGTAGGAAATTGTAAAGACTTTTGTGTCTGCTTCCCCAAGGATTTGTGTAAGGGGATAGACACCATCTTTGACTCTGGGACATCCATCATTTCTAAATAGTCAGGTTCTTCCTGATCCTGTTCAGCCTCTTTCAGAGAAAGCTGAAAAGTCTCAGCCACTTTCTTGTAAAACAAGAAATTGGAAGGGGACTCAGAAAGCCTGGGAAGAGAAACCTGAGAGGGCCTGTCTGGGGATATGTCAGGCCCTACCGGCCCATCTAGGCCCTCATCCTCTTCATCATAATCTTCCTCCTCCTCCCAATCACCCTCATAGTAAGCTTCAGGATCTATGTCTGAAGCAAACATTTCTGACCAAACCGGTCTGCTTTGAACCGAGACTGGTTTGGTCGGAACCGGGCAAAGCGACTGAACTATGGAAATCGCTTTCGCCAACTCCTCAGTGGTCGGACCATGGGAAGTCTGATCTGAACCGGCTGATTTTCTTTTACTCGGAACAGATTCTGCAGGGAGGCCAGTAAGGGAAGCCAAAGCTCAGACAGAAGAACACATTGCAAAATCAGTGGGTAAAGGGGACAAAACCTTTTACAGGTACATAAGTGAAAAAAGAAAGACAAAGGGAGGGATAGTGAGACTGAAGGGTGAGGATGGGAGCCGCATGGAGGATGACAACAGTAAAGCTGACATATTGAACAGGTATTTCTGCTCAGTCTTTACTGAGGAAGAGGGGGGTAATGGGTCTGAAGGGAGTACAAGGGGTGAGAATGGTGCAGAAATGGACAAGTCCTTTACATGAAAGGGTCCTGAAGGAACAGGAAGTAATAAAAGTTGATAAAGCAATGGGGCCAGAGGGTGCACCCAGGGTCCTTAAAGAACTAAGAGAGGTGGTAGCTGAACCTCTGGCTATCCTGTTTAGCCGATCACTA
Organism: Neoceratodus forsteri; assembly: GCA_016271365.2. Lineage (NCBI taxonomy): Eukaryota > Metazoa > Chordata > Ceratodontiformes > Ceratodontidae > Neoceratodus > Neoceratodus forsteri. Next base: position 1,287,742 of record CM057450.1, on the reverse strand, counting down.
GAAACAGGGGAGGTACCCAAAGACTGGAGGACAGCAGATGTAGTCCCCTTATACAAAAGTGGGAACAAAGAGGAATGAGGGAACTACAGACCAGTCAGCCTCACCTCAGTAGTGGGAAAGATCATGGAAGCACTACTGAAGGAGAGATTGGTGGAACATCTGGTTGTCAATGGACTACAGGACCCAAGGCAGCATGGTTTCACCAGGGGGAGGTCATGTCAGACCAACCTCGTTGAATTTTTGACTGGGTGACTAGGGAGGTGGACTAGGGAGGGCAGTGGACATGGCCTATCTGGACTTCAGCAAGGCCTTTGACACTGTGCCACATAGAAGACTATTACACAAACTGGGGAATATGGGTGTGGGCAGGACAGTAGTGTGGTGGGTAGATAACTGGCTGGGTGGCAGGACACAGAGGGTGGTGGTAAATAGCTGTCACTCCACAGAGGAAGAGTGACCAGTGGGGTACCACAGGGATCAGTGCTGGACCGGTCCTATTCAACATCTTCATCAGTGACATTGCGAGGATCTAGAAGGCAGAATTTCACTGTTCGCTGATGACACAAAGCTCTGTAACAGAGTAGACACACCAGAGGGTGTAGACAGAATGAGAAGCGACCTGCAGAAACTTGAAGAATGGTCAGGGTTTGGCAGTTGAAATGCAATGCAAAGAAGTGCAAGATAATGCATATGGGGCACAAAAACCTGGCACAATATATCAGTTGGGGGTGAGGATATAGCATGCACCAAGCAGGAAAGGGATCTTGGGGTTGTCATCTCTGATGACCTCAAGGTAGGGAAACAGTGTGACAAGGCAGCAGGTAAAGCAAATAGGATGCTGGGATTTATAGGCAGGGCATCACCAGCAGGAAAGGGAGGTCATAATTCCGCTATACAAGACACTAGTGAGGCCCCACCTGGAGTACAGTGTACAATTCTGGAGACCATACCTACGTAAGGACATAGACAGGGTAGAGAAGGTTCAGAGGAGGGCAACAAAGATGGTGCTGATTGCATCACAAGTCCTATGAAGACAGGTTGAAGGAACTGAACATGTACTCCCTGGAGGAGAGGAGGAGAGAGGATATGATAGAGACATACAAGTATCTTACTGGGAGGAACAGGGTGCAGGAAAACACTATTTTTAAGCGAAAGAGATGTTCCAGGACTAGAGGGCATGGGATGAAGTTGGAGGGAGGACGATTCAGAGGAAACATGAGAAAGAATTTCTTCACAGAACGGGTGGTGGACAAGTGGAACACCCTGCCAGAGGAAGTGGTGGGGGCAGAAACAATCATGGGATTTAAGAATGCATGGGATAGACATAAAGGAATTCTAGAGGTCAGGGGTAAGGGGAAACAGACTTCTAGGAAAACAAACTGAACTTACCGACTCAAATGGGCAGACTGGGTGGGCCATAGGCCCTTATCTGCAGACACTGTCTATGTATCTATGCAGAATCGGCTCTCCGTTTGCCCGAAAAGGTATCGCCAGGTCAGTGGGCACCTCTTCAGGTTTGACCGCAACTGAACCGGGCTGGCCATCCGGGTCAGCGGACTTCTCGGCCTCCCTCTCCCTTAGACTACTAAAACGTTTTTCCAGAGTGGCTTTGGGAACATTTTTGCATATTTGGCAGTCTTCTTTGAGGTGGTGAAACCCCAGACAGTACACATATACAAGGTGAGGGTCATCCTTGGAAAAAAAGGCCTCCTTACACTCGGTACAGTGCTGAAACCCAGTGGGCCAGGTTTTCTTTTTGGGTTTCTCAGACATGCCTTCAACTTAAAGTCACCCAAAACAGTGGCTAAGCAAGGCGACTACAAATTTATTGGTTCCAATCGTGTCACGGGTTGGTTAAAAAAAAATCCTAAAAGTCGGCTTTTTTTAGGAACCAATAAGTACCGGAAAAAAAAACACACAAATAAAGTATACAGAAACAGAATAGCTTTCAGTTCCACACCGGACTGACCAGTGTGAAACCGAAATTAAAACAATTTCTTGAGAAAAAACACCACTACCTACAACTACCACTTACTGGTACCGAGACAGAGGAAAGAATACCAAAATTCTTGAAAAAATGGCTTGAAAAACCGAGCAATTGTTACTGTAACCGAACCGAAGGAGGGACCTCCAGAATGACTTCACAGTTAGGTGGTGTAAAGAATCTGATGGTTACACTTCAGTGTACCACAGACAGAGGTTTGAAAACCGAGCCCGAGCTCAACATTCTATGCCTTTGCATAGAGTTAAATTTTTACTCTCTGGAGCAGTTCAAGTGCTGGGGCTAGCTGCATATAGTCAGAATACAGCAAGACTTCATGTTGTTTGAAACACCCCGATATGCATGTATGCATCTTGCATGTCCAGAGAACAGAGCGTCTCCTTGGTGCAGCAGAGGAATTAGACCTGGAAGGGTTACCATCCTGAACCTTCGGTAGAAGATCCTGAGTTTTCTTTGGAACCAGGAAAAAGTGGGTGTAAAATCCTTTTCCCCACTGCCGCAGGGGGAACTGGCTCCATCGCTCTTTTTCGCAAGACAGCCTGAATCTCTCCTATGAGAGTTACGTGAGAAGGTGGATACCTTGAGGACCTTGGTGGTGTCTCGGGGGTAATTTCAGTGAACTCCAGCATATGTCCCCTCCTTATGATATCAGGAGTCATTGGGCAATGGGCAGAGTCAGGAGTTGGCAGAGGCGCTTGGGAGGACTTTGGGCCTCGAAAAGTAGCACCTCCAGGTTGCTGGTTTCCAGCCTTCCTTTTGAAGCCGCCTCTCTGGGCTGTCTGGTTGCCACGGGCATGCTGGCCTGAGGCCTTCCGAAATGGCTGTTTACGGAATTACTTCTGGTCCCCCTTGTATATCTGTCGGACGGACCAGATTGATTTGCCCGACTCTAGGAGATGAGAGATTAGGCTCTCAGTATCCGACCAAAACAGTATGAAAGCATGGAAGGGAAGGTCTCAGATCCTGGGAGAGCCCTGCCACTCGCAGTTAGGCATGGTGCCTTAGGCAGACATCTGACACTGCCGCCCTTGATGCCGTATCTGCAGTGTCGTACAAGGCATGCAAAACATGGGTGCCTACGTCTGAGCCCAATTTCAGAATGTCCAGGAGCTCCATTTTTTGTATGGAGTTTGGCAAGGCACTGGCTACCTCTTGTCCCATCTCCCATAAGGCATTCTGGTACTGAACCATATGCATTAGAAAGTTCAGGGAACGTATGGAGCAGGTGGATGCAGAGTACACCTTCTTGCCCACCTGGTCCAAATAACGAGAGTCCTGATTGGAAGGCTGAGAACTAAGGTGCTTGGGCTGTCGAGACTTATGGGCAGCCGCTATGACCACTGAGACAGCCTGAGGGTGTTCCGCCAAATAGGGCTCCTACCTCGGCACTCTATACAGCCTATCTGATTTTTTGGGGAACTGCCGGGACTGTGGATGGGTGTTTCCAAGTGATCCTTATCAGGTCTTGGAATGTATCCACTAAAGGAGGCACTGCCAATGGTTTAGGCTCCTTTTGCCTCAGGTATCTGGCCAGTCTCCGGCGTTGTGGATCCAGGTCCTCCATCTCCCATTCGTTGGAGGCCTGGATGTGCCTCATGACGTCCACAAAGGTTGGCTCATCAGGGGGCGAACGGGGTGTCTCCTTGTCATCAGGAGAACCCCCAACTCCTGAGAGGGACTGGTCCAAAGAAGATGAAGATGTAGCAGACAGGCTCCTACTGGGACGAGGAGAACCTGAACCATGCCTGTAGGGACTACCCTCCCTAGAACGTCGGGTACTTTCTCACTGACATCGATCATGGGACCGATGACAGAGTGAAGACCAGCGCCTGTCAGGGGACCGGCGTCGGTTAGAAGCGTGTCCTCACCTAGTGATAGATCTATGGTGGCTGCGGGACTTGCTCTTGGGCCGGCGTTGGCCAGAGGACCTTGAACAGTGCTGACGACTGTCTTTAGACTGAGACCAGGATCAAACCACTGAGGGTGAGCGGGATTTGGAAGGCTTACGTCGCTTATTGGACGTTTTGGAGGGCGACGTCACGAGAAGATCCCTGGTGTCCTAGATATCCGGCTGGTCAGGTACCGCTGTCAGATCCAGCTTCGAGGTAGCCTCGTCCTTTTTGACTTGGCTCCACCAGAAGGAAAGAGCTCCTCCTTATTAAAAAACAAAGCTGCTGTCCCCTTCAGGGGAATCTGTGAAGCTGGAAGGTCCAGCAGAGCCTTGGGGGAAGATTCAGAGGAAAATCCCTCCAGAGTAGAGGATCTTGGGGCTGGCGAAGGGACCGTGACCTGTGCAGGCTCACCCTGAGGCAAGTCAACAGACGCCGTGGACAGCACTGCAGCTGCTGTCTTGGCCAAGGTCGGCTCTGACTTCGCCAACTTGGAAGGGTGGGACCCAGAAGGGGTCTTAGTCGGAGGGTCCTGATCCTTCCTCAACGACTTACCCGACCCGGGTTAAGCTGTGACTGAGGCCTTTTTCAGCAAGGCTGAAGCATGCACGAAAGTGGAGGCCTTAGTTGTGTCCGCCAAGGTGACAGAGGTACGCAGTGGTGAAGCCTTCACCCTGGCTGGTTTGTCAGAAGTAGCCCCCACGGGGCAGTGATGTGGCGGGGCGTCGGTGCCTTTTTTCTTCATGTGTTTCCAAGTGTCTCAACGGTCAGAAATGCCTGAGCCCAAGACTAGGACTTTTGTGGGAAGAACGCTGACCTGGACCCTGGGCAGGGACCAGCGCTTGGCCTTTTCCCCATGAGAGCTTTTCATGACATCCATCTTTTTCTCTAAAAGGTGGGCTTTTAAGGCCTTCAGGTGCCTGATCTGAGTCCTGCTGGTGAAGCCCTTGCAGATCTTGCAGGCTTGGAGGTAGTGGTCTGGGCCCAGACACAAGATGCAGGCCTCGTGGCCGTCCTTTGATGGGATCCAGCGGCCACAGGCACACTTGGTGTTCATAGGGCCGGAGGATGAGGCCGACGACAGAGACGACATGCAAGAAAAGGGGAGAATCTGATGAAAGGAGTAAGGTTCTATGGAGAAAACGATAAATTGTCACCAAATTTTGCTGGAATGAGAGCGGGTCTGTGGCGGGAAAAGAACTGAGGTGGAGCTAGGGACCGCCCCTTTTATGGCATGACCAACGTCAGGAGGGATGGGCCCTGCTGGGTATTGCTAGCTAAGCTTTTTCTGGTGGGTCCCAAGGCCTGCGGCATTAGTCCTAATGGTAGCAGCCTGCTGCACAAGCTCCTCCTCGAAGTAAGATCTACTGTTACAGGTGAGTAACCTGTTTTCCTAGGGACATGGATATGTTGTTCATCCACACTGACAGACTTCTAGCAGTTCTCCAGGAGGAGGGAGGCAAGAAGCACAACCCTACTTAGGAAACTGAGACTGGAAAACTGAGGCCCTAAAACCAGCATCTTGGCGTGACTCAAGGTGGATGTGGTAGTGAGTGATAAAGGTGTTTGCTGACTTCCAGGTAGCAGCCCGACAGATTTCCTGGATAGGGATGTCTCGAAGCAGCCACCAGTGCAGTGGTATGGCGGATGCAATGAGCCCTTAGCCCTACGGGAGGCTCCATACCCGCCAACCTATAGCAGAGATCAATGCAGGAAGTGATCCATCTGCCAATCATCTGCTTTGCTGCAGGTCTGCCAGGTGTGGCTTCAGCGTAGATGACAAACAGCTGGCGAACCTTTCCCCGAATTTCTGCCGTTCTCTCCTTGTAATAGGAGAGAGCTTGTCTTAGGTCCAGAGTATGGAGCCTGTACTCGGCATCCGAAGTGTAGTTTGGGTAGAACACAGGCAGAATCATCACCTGGTTGAGATGGAACCCTGATACCACCTTCGGAGGAATTTCGGGTTGGGGCGCAGGACGACCTTGTCCCTGTGGAAGACCAGGTAAGAAGACTCCACCAAAACCACCTGGAGTTCCCCAGTCCTTCTGACTGGTGTGATAGCCACCAGGAAGGCGGTCTTCCATGACAAGTATGACATCTCACACTTGTGCATCTGTTCAATGGCTTGCCCACGTGTTTTGCAAAAAACAGCAGTAAGTCCCATGGAGGTGGAGGTTCACGCACTGGAGGGGATATGTGATCTAGGCCCTTGAAAAAGCACCTGACCACCTTCTCCTATGCCACCGTCTACTGACTGGCCCACGCCCGGTAAGCAGAGATGGCTGCCAGGTGCTCCTTAAGGGTCGTAGACCACAGACCCCCTTTGGACAGAGACCAAAGGTAGTCTAAGATGCTAGCCACTGGACAGGACAGAAGCCCAGACACCAAATGGAAAACCTTTTCTATTTGAAGACATAGTACCTTCTGGTCGATTATTTCCTGGATGCTTCTACTACTGTGAGTACATCCTCAGAGAGACCCAAACCCTGGAACTCTAGCTGCTCAGGTACGAGGGTGTCAGGTGCAGGGATTGAAGGTCCGGATGGAATACCTTCCACTGATTGACAGATAGGTCCGGGCGTGCTCGGGAGCCTGTTGCTAAGGCTGAAGAGATCTGCATACCAGAACTGGTGGAGCCAGTCTGGGGCTACCAGGATCACCTGAGCCTTGTCCCTCCTCACCTTGAGAAGCACCCTGTGGATCAACGGAAATGGAAGGAAGGCATAGAAGAGGCCTGGGCTCCATGGCCTCAAGAAGGCAACCCCCTGCAGTGAGCCCTGCTGAGGGGGAGCGGGCATGAAACAGCCTCAACTTGGAATTCTCCCTGGAGGCAAACAGATCCACCATCAGTTTGCACCAGTGGGAGAACAGGCTGTGAGCTACCTCTGGATGGAGAGATCACTCATGAGATGTCTCGCCTACGTGGCTGAGGGCATCCACCAGTTGATTTGAGGCTCTTGCCACATGGATGGCTAAGAGATCTGCCTCTAGTCGGCTTATGAGTGTCCAGATGTGGAGCGCTTTCCTGCATGGCAGCCAGGAGTGCGTGCCACCCTGTTTGCTGAGGTAGTACATGGTCGTGGTATTATTCGTCTGGACTCTAACCACTTGACCCCAAAGCTACTGAGCGAATGCTGACAGCGCCAGTCTGACCACTCTGAGCTCCTGCAGGTTGACATGGTATCGGGATTCCTCGGGGGTCCAGAACCCGTGGGCCCTGTTGTTCCCCATGTGGGCTCCCCAGCCCATAAGAGAGGCATCGGTTATGAGGACGACCGTCGGCTTGGGGAGGACAAACGAGATCCCTTCCTGCAGATGATCCAGGATGGTCCACCACTTGAAAGCGTCCCTCATCTTTTGGGTCACAGTGATCAGCTGGTCAAAATGACCTTGACGCGGAGTCCATTGGGTGGCCAGCTCCCATTGAAGGGGGTGCATATGCCACTAGGCCCATTGTACCATGGTGGTGCAGGTCGCCAAGTACCCTACAAGGTGCAGAAAGTCTCGGGCAAGGAGCAAGTGCCCAACCAGAAATGATTGGGCAAAGGAGGAGAGAACCTCCACTCTGTCTGCCAGGAGCCAGGCTCTAGCTCGGCAGGAGTTTAGCTCTACTCCAATGAAGCATACCACCTGTGAAGGCACGAGCTCCAACCTGGCCTCGTTGATTAGGAGGCCAAGCTGAGTGCAGGTCTGGGGGGCCAGATCCCTGGACCTCTCCACCTCTTGCTGGGTGGAACCCGCTTAAGAGCCAATCGTCAAGGTAGGGGTAGACTCTGACCCCTCAACACCTGAGGTGAACTGCCACTACTGCAATGTATTTGGTGAAGACCCGTGGGGCCGATGATAGGCCAAATGGCATGGCTTGGAACTTGTATTGGGTTCCTTCTGCTCTGAAGCGGAGGAACCGCTGGTGAGATAGACAAATTGGGACATAAAATGTGTCCTGGAGATCCAGTGATCAGAACCACATGTTCTGCTCCAGGGATGGTATGATCTGGGACAGAGTAACCATCCTGAAGGTGCGTGGCCTGAGGAACTGGTTCAGGTCCTGCAGATCTAGAATGGGGCACAAGCCCCCCCCCGTCCGCTTCGAGACCAGGAAGTACCTGGAAATGAACCCTGGGTTGAGTGGAGGATCTGTCACTTGGGCCACTACCTCCTTGAGGAGGAGTTGGGCTATGTCGTCTCTCACAGCCGACCGAGTGTGGACTAATATCCTTTCCTCCCGTGGGGCGCGGGCTCGGCTGGGACAATATTGCTCTAACTCTAGAGGCAGACCCTGGCTGATCACTTCTAAGACCCATCTTTCTGTGGTAACAGCAGACCAGGCAGAAAGAAAGTGTCGGAACCGGCCCCCCACGGGAGGACCCAGAGCTGGTGTGATGGGAATAGGGGTGGCAGCCACTGTCCCATCACTGGGAATGTCTGGAGGAAGAGGGTCCAGATTGGAAGCTGCCTGAACCTTGTACTCCTCTGCGGGCCGCTGGAGGCCCGGACTTGGGCTGGGGGCACCAAACCTGTGCCTGCTGTTGCTGCACACCCTGGAAGGAGGGCTGCTTGGCCACAGGAGCAGGGTGCTGAAATGGCTTCTTCTTCTGCTGTTTCTTGGCGCCAGGGGCCTCTTTCTGAGCAGAAGTAGCTGAGTCCAAGGTGGCACTGGACTGCTTGAGTCGCTGAAGGTGCCCAGAAAAGGAACATCAGTGAGTTTGTGCTGGGTATCCGCTGTGAAGGTAGAAAGTCTCAGCCAAGCCCTGCAGCGCATGGAAACCGCGGCTGCCACTGAATGGGCGCATGAGTCCCCGAGGTTCAGGGCTGTTTGAAATTGCTGCTTGGCAATGGCCCGGCCCTGCTTGACCGTAGTCTGAAGATTCGTGGGGAGGTGCGAGAGAACCTCATCCAAGGAGCCCAGCAGGGCATCAGAGAAGTGTGCCATGACGACGGCCAAGCTTGCCTGATGGAGGTCTTGTGAGGAGGTGGCATAAGCCTTCCTGGCAGAATGGTCCAATTTTTTGGACTCCTTGTCTGGAGGCCTATCGGTATTGGCAGAACTGCCTGTGCGTCTGAACACAGAAGAGGTCACCAACCCCTCCGTCGAGGGGTATTCCGTGAACCCCGAGAGGGACCCAATGGGCACCGTGTACTTGTGGGCCATCTGGGCAGATGGCGCTGGGCAGGAGGCAGGGTGCTGCCAAAGCTCCAAAGCCAGACCAACAATGGCCTCGGCCACTGGGAAGGCTTCCATAGGAGTATCCCCTTCCTCAAGAATGTCTGTAACAGGGTACTCCGCCCTTTTCTGGACAGGCTCCAGGGGCATCCCTGTGGATTCAGAGATGAGGCGGAGAATCACCAAAAAGGATGAAGGACCTTCCTCCGTCAACAGACTGCCCACTGACTCAGTGTCAAGCAGACGAGAGTGTAGGTCAGTGTCGTCAGAATCAAAAGTATCCAGATAAATCGGCTGGCCACCAAGGTCCCCTTCCATGCACCTTGGAGGGTCAGGAGTGAGGGTGACCAAAATCCTGCGGGGAGGACCCAGTGCAATCAGAGCTTCCTTTAAAGTGGCCCCTCCCGTGGCAGCTCCACCACTATCGGTGGAGAGATAGATTTTGCCTGAACTGGGGCGGGTTCTTCCGGCCCCGCGGGCAGAGGAACAGAGATGATCGGTTTTGACGGAGCCAGCTTCGGCCTAGAAGACGAAAGCCAAGTAATAGTTGGTGTTGAAACAGAAGTCAGTTTCTGGCCGCACAAGATCAGCTGTTTCCACGAGATCTTCATAGCGTCGACAGAGCTTCCATCAAAACCTCTCTTCATCAGAGGAGGACTAAGATGAATGTCGGCGCCGCCTTTTCTTTGAGTGCTTATGCACCTTCTTTGGCCTATCGGTCGAGGGGGTCCGAGACCTCGATGGGGGTGGCCGACCAGGCCGCTCAGGAGACACCGTGGGGCAAGTGATTTTCCCAGATCAGGGACAGTTTCCCCGATGGGATTACCAGCAGGCTGGGTCTCCTCCTTGGGAAGAGGCAGGACCGGAGTCCTGGAAAGGGAGTTGTCAGCCTCATCGGGCGACAACAGATTGACAGGGTCGAGAGTGATCTCCAACATGTCGTCGATCGAGACTTCAACCAGCTGACCAGTCGGCAAAGCCGAGAAGCCAGCGGCCAAAGTAGCAGTCTCACCCGAAGTCGAGACTGGAGATCCCTGGGACCGAGATCGCTCTCGATCTCAAGAACTTCTTCGCCGAGACAAAGAATCTCTTGGTTTCCTGTCCTTTTTACAGGAACAGGAGACATGCGCACTCGAAGGCCCCTCGCCCTTAGTGGGGAGTGACTGGAACATCTCCCAAAAGGAGCCCGAGAAGGTGGAGCCCAGATTGTGAGGAACAAAAATCGTCTGAGAGGAGAGCTCCACAACCTGCACTGCCTCTTCCTCAAAGGCCTGCATTTGTTCTAACTGCTTGGTGGTCCCTGCAACCGCGGAGACCGCCCACCGGGCCGCCTCCAATTTCACTGGTGGATTCTGTTTTTTGGGCCTGCCCAGCTTGAGACGTGCGAGACGGTTGTCAAGAATGTTTGGGTGAAAAGCTAGACAAATCTCACAGGCCTGAGTGTCATGGCCAACACCCAAACAGTGGACGCACGAGGTATGTGGGTCTGTGCGAGACATTTTATGGCCGCATGGGCACCAGCGGAAACCGGGGGGAGGATTTATCTTCCATGATCGAGAAACAATCGCAATCGCTAGCTCGGACAAACAATCTTCAAAGAATCCAAAGGAAATGAAGCCAGGGCCTACAGAATGCAGGAGCGGTGAGGAGGCAACCTATATCTTCCAATGGAAAGGAAGATCTTGGGTCATGGGACAGAGCCGAGGGTTATACCACCCGGGTGGGTGGGAGGAGCCAGCTTTAAGACCTTCCGGCAACAATTAAAGGGGAAAGGGATATGCCAATAAGTGTGGATCAGCAACATATCCACGTCCCTAGAACATCATGATTTGAGATATTATTGGCTAAGTAGTATTCTGGAAGGAGTTCCACTTAGGATCAAGCATCTTTGACACACTTTAGATGGCCATAATCCCCAGGCTGCCTCTGGTTGATGTCAGTTCCCAATGGCACTGTATGGATATAACATGAAGTAATAGCCTGTACTGGTACTGGTGGTGGGTGGGTATCCCAGCAGCAGGGTTGGGATAATAATCTGCTAAAACCATATACAGTGCTCCCTCACTATAATGAATGAAATGGGAGCCATAACACAAATTCATTATAGCTCCCTATTCGTTACATCGAGGGACGCTGAAACACAAGCAACTACAGTAGTATTGTGCGTTTTGTGTCACCACCTACCCTCTTCCCTGACTCCATACCACTCAACATCACTTAGCTCACATTGCCCATTCAGTAGTTTTATAACATTTTATCATTTGTTGGATTTTACCTTTATTTTTTGTTTTTATGCCGAGTTGTGGATGCAAGCTTGCAAGGGACTGGTAGTGCAGAGTGGCTGCTTATAACGTCTCCAGCACTCCGACTGCAACGGCTCTCAAATCAGTTCCCAGTATCTCCTCAGCTTTATTCCACATTATAATTTATTTATCATTGGTTTGCGTTTACCTTTATCTTGAGTGTATCTTTCGTTTCTGTGCTGAGCTGTGGATTATCATGCAAGCCAGCCAGCTGATGAGTGAGTGGGCGAGCGAGTGCTAGTACAGAGTGACTGCTTTGGACATCCACTGCTCTCCATGATCATTTTTTTTTTAAATTGGTCTAAACAGTATTTAACTGTAATGAAGAAATAATACAGGTGTGTGTTAAAAATTACAGTGACAGAGGCTGACAGAGTGTCGCGAGGATGATTGGACGTACAGTAGGGCTTAATATTAAAACTGCAAGCAGATTTCTGTCTCACATCCTGCTCAACTCAAGTACATATAGGCATGTCTCCATTATACAGTATAGCTTTTATTTAATGTTGAGACAGTGTTGCGAGGATTAGAGGGTGATCGGACGTATGGCTGAATACTAAGGCAACACAAAAACAACTGCAAGGGAAAAACAGTTGATAACAGCGGGAGCCATAACAGACATTCATTACAACCGAGATTTCACTATAGTGGGGTTTGCTATAGCGAGGGAGTACTGTAATATATAGAATACATGGGGTTGTATGTTTAATGAGATTTTACCTACATTCGAGCTGTTAGATGGTACATAAACCCAAGAGTGAAGCTCAAGGGGTTTATTTAATAATCTAACACCGAGGGCGTGTGTAAAATTCGAGTTAAAACACACCAATTGCTGTTTATTTTAGCAATTGCTGGGAGTTTCGCCACAGCAATTATATAAAGTAAAAAAAAAAATCCCTCTGCAGCCATGGTCTGGTCAGGTTTCAGCACAGTCCACAGTCTGGTTGAAGCAGCTGGTAAAACAAAATGTGTCTCCTTTTTTTCATTTTTTTTTTTTTAAAGCTTAATCATCATACCATAAAGAACAGAGTTAACTTTTTTTAAATTAACTTATCGCAGAGTGTGAGTGGTGGTGAAGTTTCCGGCACTGAGGAAGGGAGGAGCAGTGGCTGGAACATGTATGGACTGAGGGAAAACCCGGTGCGTGCTCACCATTATAACCAGCTGGTTATAATGGCGAATTATAACCGGGTTTCCCTATAGGAACACACACTCATCAGTAATTACTGACCTATTAACAATATGATACGCTAGTTCATACATTCTGTTTGGCTCACTGGGTCTACTGTACAGTACAGCACATATCCTACACACAGGCAGCCATCTTGGAGTTTAAGAAAAAATTACTCACCTTAGTAATGTTGTTTCTTCTAATGGAGTCTTGCTATATTATGACATATGCAGTGAGTCCCAACCTTCGAACTGCTCTGGAGGTGAAAGAGTTAACTTTCCATGCCAGGCATGGAACTTTGAGCACGAGCTCGGTTGAAAACTGTCTGCTGTTCTTCAAACTCAAACTGACAGATCTTTTCGAGCAAAACTCACTAAGGTTCTGTGTGGAAGCTGTAAACCTACACTAGCCAACTGGCTACTAAATATAAGAACACATTTTTTGGTCCAAAAACAAAGACTCAAGTCAGGGGATCCAAAAAATGAAAAACACAACACCCAATTACCCCAAAAGGGAGGGGTGAAAAAACAAGGTGGGCATCTACTAAGTGCCAACACTGCACTGCCCACCCACATCCCAAAAGCAAAGGTTCTGAGAGGGGCAGGTGGGAGGTCATAATATAGCAAGACTCCATTAGAAGAAACAACATTACTAAGGTGAGTAATTTTTCTTCAAACAACATGAAGTCTTGCTATATTATGATATATTGCAACTACAGCAGTACCTCCATGGAGGAGGGACAGAACCTACTTAGGAAATAGGCTCTGAAGCACAGCTGTGTTAAAACCGAGCATCACTCCTAGCCTGGATGTCCAAGGAGTAATGCTTGGTAAAAGTGTGAACTGTTTTCAGGTAGCTGTTTGACATATCTCTAGGATAGGGATGTCCCTGGCAGCAACAGAGATGCAGCTGTACCTCTGGTAGAGTGAGCCCTCAGGCCTGAGGGAGGAACCTTACCCAGTTTTTCATATAAAGTGGATACAAGAGACAATCCACCTGGCAATGGATCTTTTAGTGGCAGGTTTCCCTTTACCAACCTCACCATAAGTGAGGAACAGTTGGAGGGAGTCAAACCTGTGACCCTTGGTACGCTCTATGTAGTAACTAAGGGCTCTTTTGACATCTAAACTGTGCAGTCTCCTCTTGCCAGAGGAGGAATGGTCAGTGAAGTACACAGGGAGAGACAGATTGATTAAGGTGGAAGTCTGAAACCACCTTAGGCAAGAACTTTCTGTTAGTCCTGAGGACCACCTTATCTCTATGAAAGGAGATAAAAATCAGGTTACACTGACAATGCTTGTAATTCACTTATGCGCCTGGCAGAAGTGATGGCTACCAAAAACACAGTTTTCCAAGTCAAGTACTTAAGCTCTGTTGAAGACAAGGGCTCAAAAGGGGGTTGAATAAGCTGAGCAATGCAAATATTAAGATCCCAGGCAGGGGCAGGGCCCTGAATGGAGGATTGGTGTGAAGCAACCCCTTGAAAAACTTGGAGAATACAGGATGAGCTGAAAGAGAAGAGGTTTACCTGCTGATAAGAAAGCAGACACGGCTGCCAGGTGCACTTTTAGGGTAGCTGGTCTCAGCCCCAAAGTATTCAAATGCACCATATAATCCAGGACTGTGGGTAAGTCAGCAGATTCTGGGGAAATATGCTTGCCAGAGCACCATATGGAAAATCTCTTCCATTTGGAATTATAAGAAGCCCGAGAAGGCTTCCTAGAAGCCTTCAAGATATCCAATACACCTTGGGAGAGGTGTAGGTCAGCAAACTCTAACTCTTCAAAGAGCCAGGCCTTGAGATTGAGAGATTTGAGGTTCGGTACAAACTCTCCCTGAGCACAGGTTAACAGGTTGTGATTCCTGGAAGACACAGGGAAGGTGGACTGCTAAGGACATAAGGAGTGGTACCAGGGCTGTCTTGCGCAATCTGAGCAATCAGGATCATCCTGCAGGGTTGAGATCTGATTTTGACTAGCACCTTGAACAGAAGAGGGAAGGGGGAAAGCATAGAGAAACTTCCCTTCCCAACTGAGAAGGAAGGCATCCAGAGGACTGAGCCCAACACTGGGGCCTGCAGCAAAAAGGGAAGTTGGTGATTGTCTGGGGCTGCAAAAGACCTATCTCATGGGTGCCCCATCTGGCAAATACTACCTCCAGTACTAGGGGATCCAGTGACCATTCATGATGGCCCTGGGAAATCCTAGGTGAGAGCATCTGCCAGGACATTGTCCTTGCCTGGGAGGTGAACTGCAATAAGGAAGGTGTTTAGAGAGTAAGCCAGAGACCACAACTTCATTGCTTCAGTGCACAAGGCCGTGAGACCGAGTGCCCTTGCTTGTTGTTGATGTACCACATTGTGGTGGTGTTGTCTGTTCTGACCTGAATAACTTTGTTCTGAACAGATTTGGAAAAGGCTTGAAGCTAGAAAACTGCTCTGAGTTCCAACAGATTGATGTGGAGCAGAGATTCCTGAGGGACCACAATCCCTGGGGTAGTGAGGTCGCCCATGTGAGCTCCCACCCCAAGAGGGATGCATCTGTAGTAAGGATTAAGGAGTGAGATTGAGGGGCGATGGGGACCCCTGTCTCAGATTGCTCTGGTCCTGCCACCACTGAAGGGCTTGGATCAGGGTTCAGTCACTGGGATCAACTTGGTTAGAGGGTCTCCTTTGAGACCAAAAGGCTCTCAAATGGAACTGGATGTCCCTCATCTGAAATCTTGCTCCTGCACTACTGCTGTAGAAGCAGCCATGTGCCCCAGGAGCTGCAGAAAATGCCTTGCTGGTCGAGAGACCTGCAGGGTGAAAGAGGAGGCCAGAGAGGCCAGGGTCCTTGCTCTTTCCAGAGGAAGGAAGGCTCTGGCCTCTTTTGTGTTCAGTTCTGCACCTATGAAGGTGAGAAGCTGGACAGGCTCTAGAACTGACTTTGGAAGATTGAGAAGGAAACCTAGAGATGTGAGCAGTTGCTGAGTTACCTGAAGATGTAATTTGACTTGGTCTGGAGACTGGCCTACTATGAGCCAGTCGTCCAGGTAAGGAAAGATGGCAATCTTTTGCCTTCTTAAGTGGGCAACTGCTACTGCCAGGCATTTTGTGAATACCCTCGGGGCAGAGGTGAGGCCGAAGGGCATTGCTCTGAACTGGTAATGGCCTGAGGGCAGTTCGAATCTGAGGTACTTTCGATGGGAGCTTCTGATAAGAACATGGAAGTAGGCATCCTTGAGGTCCAGGGACGCTAGCCAGTCCCCTGGCCTTAGGGTAAAATAATTCCCAGAGTCACCATTTTGAATTTTGGTTTTAAAAGGTGCTTGTTTAGGTATCTGAGATCCAGGATGGGCTGTCATTCTCCTGTCTTTTTTGGGGTAAGGAAGTACCTGGAGTACAACCCTTTGCCCTGGTGTAGGGGTGGAACCCTTTCCACAGCTCTGAGAGCCAGGAGGGTAGAAACTTCTGTCTCTAGGGCAAGTGCCTCTGATGGATTTGCAGGTGGAAAGGACCTGGTTCTCATCTTTGGAAATTTTTTGAAGCTGAGAACCAGTCCCTGGCTTATTACTTCCAGGACCCACTTGTCTGATGTTAAAGACTTCCAGTCCTGGACAAAGTAAGCCAGCCTGCCCCCTACAGGTAGTGGAGAATCGGCCCTGGCCACCCCATCAGGGTGCTTGCTTGGCAGGGGCTTTAGGCTGAGGGGTGGAAGCAGGTCTGCTTGTACCCCGTCTGCCTCTCCCTCTAAAGAACCCCCTCTGGGCATAAGCTGAAGAGGAGGCCTGGGCTTGGTAAAAAGGCTTATGAAAAGGTCTGCCCCTGCCCCTGGAAGGCTGCCTTTGAGGAGTGGCCTGCCTTTCCTTGGCCTGTGCACTCCTATAGGTGGTCCTATACTCATCCATTTTCTTCATGTAATTCTCTGTCTGCTCCCAACAGAGAGTTACCCACAACAGGAAAATCCATGGCCTTAGTCTGGGTATCCTGCGACAGGCTAGTACATCTGAGCCAAGCCATCCTGCGAAGAGCCACAGATGTAGCCATGACTCTTGATGACACATCATTAGAGTCCACTGCAGCATGAAATTGCACCTTAGATGCCTCAATACTATCAGCAGCCACCTGCTCCAGCTCCTTGGCAAGCTGGCCAGGGACCTGTTTTGCTAGAGCCATAACAGTATCCCATCTGGATTTCTTTTATCTAGCAACATAGGCCATATAATTTGCCTGTCTGAGTCCCAAGGATGCTGCCATGTACTGTTTCTTTGCCATGGCATCAATCCTCCTGGAGTCCTTGTCAGGGGGGTGTGAAGCCAAGGGAATATTTGCCTTGTCACAGGCTGCAGCCTGCACTACCCCAACAAGGCTGCATTGTTGTGTAAGGAACTCCGTATCAGAGCCTGACAATGTGTACCTCTTGTCCATTCTTTTATCCACAGGAGGTATAGTGTGAGGAGTTTTTAGAATATTTACTGTCTGTTTCCAAAGATTTATGCAAAGGAATAGACAGTCTCCTAGACTCGGATATCCATCATTTCTACATAGTCAGGCTCCTCTTGATCATCCACAGCTTCCTCCATAGGGAGCTGGAGGGTTTCAGCCACTGTTTTATAAAACATAAAATGAGAGGGGGGACTCAGAAAGCCTAGGGGGAGACACTCCTGAAGGTCTGTCTGGGGAGATGTCCGGTTCAATGGGCACATCCAGACTTTCAAATCCACATTCACTCTCCTCATACTCCTCCGGTTCATAAAATTCCTCTAAATCACAGTCTTGAACCGGTGGAACCGACCGAACCATACGCTTACCTGATGGTGCCGGTTCGGTCGGAACCAGGGAAAGCGACTGGACAATTTTAATCGCTTTGGCTATTTCTTCAGTGGTTGGAGAGGGAAATTTTGGCTCCACACCTGCTGATTTTCTAGTCCTTTTTGATGGAACCGACTCCTCCAGTCGGCTCTCCCTTTGCTTGAGGAAGTCTCACTTCTGGTCAGAGGGTATATTTCCTCCGGAGCAACCGAACTGGCTGGCCATCCGGGTCAGCGGACTTCTTGGCCTCCCTTTCCCTGAGCCTACCAACTCTCTTATCCAGGGTAGCTGCAGGAAAATTTTTGCAAATCTGGCAATCTGCATTGAAGTGGTCAAACTCCAGACAATAAACACAGGTGGTGTGGGGGTCAGCCTTGGCAAAGGCTTCCCCACAAACACTGCAGTGTTGAAACCCAGTGGGCCCGGTTTTTCTTTTGGGTTTCTCAGACATAGTGCCAGCCTAACCAAAACTTGCCCGTTTATGGCAATCCGCCAAGCATGACTCTCTTATTGGTTCCCAACCGTGTCACGGGTCGTGGAAAAAACCGTAATGAAATCCGCTTTTTTTAGAACCGATAAGAACCGGAACCACTCTAAAAGACAGATTAATGTATTTAAACAACCTGATCGGGTTCAAACCGAACCGATAATACCGTTTACAAGTTCCACACAGAAAGTACATGTAAAACCTATCTAGTACTTACAATACCACAGACAGAGCTTGAACTGACCGGTTGCGGTTTAAATTCGGTTAAAAAAAACGAAAAATTAATACTTTAACCAACAAAATGAACCAAGCAGAAGGAGAAATCTCTGGAGCGACTGTTCAGTGAGGCGGAGTAAAGAATCTGACAGTTTGAGTTTGAAGAACAACAGACAGAGTTTTCAACCGAGCTCATGCTCAAAGTTCCATGCCTGGCATGGAAAGTTAACTCTTTCACCTCCGGAGCAGTTCGAAGGTTGGGACTCACTGCATATGTCATAATATAGCAAGACTTCATGTTGTTTGAAACACCATATTCAAAACTATACAGTTCATAAATGCACAGTTAATCTTAAAAAAAGACAGAATGTCTAATGTAACAGCAAAACCAATCACCTAATGTTGGTTACACTCAGATAATATATACAGTAACATAATTAATCTCAATGTGAAGAACAAGATTGTTAGGACACTGAGGGGTTCTTGTGACATCACAGAACCACGAGAGTGAAGCTCATGTGGCACTATGCTGTCACTAGAACCATAAGGTGTGCTAGCAACATTGTTCTTCACAGTTAAGTTTTTATTCTGTATGATACATGATAGGGGTAGTGTGCTGCCAATTCCAAGGAGTACCAAGTGGGGCAGTTGCGTAGTTCCCAGGTTGATAAGGTGGGAAAAGTGACTGCTCATAAATTGATTCCCTTGTCTCCATGGAAACCCATTCCTCACATTCCAAGTCATTCTGTATGGTTCTGAGTTCTCAAAAAAGTCACTCTGTACGGTTTTAAAAGTGAGCATCAATTTCAGGCAGTGTACAAACTCTCTGACTTTGTTGTTAGAATACCTAGTTTGATATACTGTACATATACAAGGATTCCAGATCTACAGGAATTCCTGTGTTTTATACGAAAATTGTTCCCACAGACTTGCTTTGGTTACTGGTATACGGAAAAACACAGTAGTTTGCCTTCCATAGGAAGTAATGTAATCTACAAGAAAACCTGGGAAACCTGTCTTGGAGTTGCAGAGAAATACCAAACTGGTCCGGCACACTGCACATATTCTTTAACAAGCTGGATTTTTTTTGCTACAAAAGGAACAGAAATCCAGTGCCACTGGCTAGGCGGTCAGTCAAACAAACACGCAAGGTCAGTCACAAGAAAAAAAAAAATCACTCACCTCAGTAATCTTGTTTCTTCCCAGTGATACTCAGGTATTCCTAACTTTCTGCAGTAAGCCCTTTAGGTAGGACTGCCCGGAGAGAATAGAACATATGCAAATGATGGAATTATTTGTACGTGACAACTTTTCAAATCCTGCCCTATACTAACTGCCAGTGTTCTAAACTTCCTCATATTTCCTAGGAGCCTGAAAAGGCAGACCCATGTCAGCAGAATACTGCAAGTATTTATGATTAAAAGAATAAAGAATTCAAAAAAAAAAAAAAATCTCCTGATAAAGAAAAAACCTCCAACTGGAGAAACACATTAATTAGGAAAAAACCCCAACAATGTCAGAAACACCTGAAGAGGGGTGAAGACCACAAGCCTTGTTTACCGAAATTATACCACTATGTGGCAATGTATATACAGTCATAGTGATGTACCCTTTTATGGGAAGGGGAGGTAGGGTGGGAAGTTATGAATACCTGAGTACCACCGGGAAGAAACAAGATTACTAAGGTAAGTAATTTTTTCTTCTAACACCAGTAATACTCAGGTATTTACAACTTTCTGCAGACTAAAAAGCAGTACCACTGGAGGTGGGCACAGAACATTTATTTAGGAAACAGACTTTGCAGGACTGCTGTGCCAAACCTAGCATAACTTCTAGACTGGATATCCAGATTGTAATGCTTCGTAAAGGTGTGTACTGTCGTCCAAGTAGCTGCTTTACAGATATAAACCAGTGGAACATCTCTTGCAGTTGCTATAGTAGCAGTTGTTCCCCTGGTGGAATGTGCCCTCAACCCTGTTGGAGGCTCCCTACCAGCTTTCATATAGCAGAACTGAATACACTGGACTATCCAGTGAGAAACAGATCTCTTAGAAGCTGGATTGCCTTTTCCCACATTCCCATAGGTCAGAAAAAAATGTTTCCCGTCCTGCCTATGGTCCTTAGTGGCTGCCACGTAATAACTGAGAGCTCTCTTTACATGCAGACTATGAAATCTTCTTTCACCAGAAGTGGAATGCTCAGTGAAAAAGACAGGTAGGGTAATGGATTGATTAAGGTGAAAATGAGATATTACTTCAGGTATCAATTTTCTATTTGTTCTCAGAACAACCTTATCTCTGTGAAGAGAGATATAATCCTGCTCCACAGAGAGAGCTTGGAGCTCACTTATTCTTCTTGCAGAAGTCATTGCCACTAGGAAAACTGTCTTCCAAGTGACATATTTAAGGTGAGCTGAAGCCATAGGCTCAAGCGGAGGCCCCATGAGCTTGGCTATACAAACATTAAGGTCCCATGCTAGCACAGGTGCCCTGTGAGGGGGATGCAAATGGTCCAAGTCCTTGAAGAACCTCCTAAAAATGGGTTCTGAAGCTAATGTTACCCTAGCACCAGCAAAAATGTAGGTAGACAATGATGCGAGGTGGACCTTGAGCGAACTGGACTGTAGACCCAGAGAGTATAAATGAGAGAGGTAATCCAGGACAGCTGGGACCCCAGCCTGTAGTGGAATCAAATATTTAGTCTAACACCAGATTGAAAACCTTTTCCATTTTGAAGAGTAAGTTTTCTTAGTAGAAGGTTTCCTATAGCCCCTGACAATGTTAAGCACTGATTCAGAGAGTTGTAACTCAGCATATTCTAATTCTTCAAGAACCAAGCTTTAAGGTTGAGGGACTTGAGGTTCAGGTATAACAGGGTCCCCTAGTTGGAGGTCAAGAGGTTGTGCCTCAGACGAAATCGTACTGGCTTGGCCACAGACATGGAGAGCATTAGAAAGTACCATGGCTGCATGGGCCAATCCGGAGCTATTAAGATTAGAGATGCTGAGTGGGATCTGAGCTTGAGTAACATCCTGAAAATCAGGGGAAAGGGAGGGAAGCATACAGGTACCTCCCTGAACAATCTAGAGTCAGGGCATCCAGAGGCAGAGTACCCTGATCTGGTGGCCTGCAACAATACTGTGGCAAGTGGTGGTTCTGGTGGGATGCAAACAAGTCCATCTCTGGAATGCCCCACCTTCTGAAAATTACTTGCACCACCTGCTTGTTCAGAGTCCATTCATGATGGGCATGGTTGGTTCGACTTAAGGCATCTGCCAGGGTATTGTCCTTTCCTGGTAGATGGATTGCCTGCAGGGATACTCCTAAAGAGTACGCCACAGTCCAAATTTTCATGGCCTCTGTGCAAAGGGGCCCTGACCTGGTGCCTCTCTGTTTGTTGACAGTACATTGTGGTGATATTGTCTGTTCTGACCTGTACCACCCTTGTCTGTACTAGTCCTGAAAAAGTTTTCAGAGCCAGAAAAACAGCTCCAAGTTCCAATGGATTTATGTGCTGGAGGGACTCTGCAGCTGACCAGGTACCCTGGGTTGTATGGTTTTCCAAATGGGTGCCCCAACCCAGGAGGGATGCATCCGCTGTGAGAACAACTGAGGGAGATTCTCTCTGAAAGGGGATCCCTTTTCTTAGATTGAGTTCTTCCTTCCACCACTGTAAAGCTTGCAGTAAAGTTCTTGTGACAGGAATAGGTTTTGAGAGATAACTTTTCTTTGACTCCAGTGAGCCCTGAAGTGGAACTGGATGTCCCTCATTTGAAACCTGGAAGCCAGCACTATGCCTGTGGATGCAGCCATATGGCCCAGGAGTTGCATGAACTGTCTTGCGGGCTTGCTTTTGTTCAAGGTGAATGAATTTGCTACTAGCTGAAGATTTCTGATCCTGTCTAGAGGGAGGCAGGCCCTGCCCTACAGGGTGTCTATCTTTGCCCCTGTGAACTGCAACTTTTGTACAGGAATGAGGACCAACTTTTTGTGATGATGAACCCCAAGGATTCCAGTAGACCTTGGGTGAGGTTTAAATACTGAGTGACCTGTTGTGGTGATTTGCCCACCACCAGCCAATCGTCCAGATACGGAAAAACTGTCACCTCCTGCCTTCGGAGGTGTGCCACCACTGGTGCTAGGCACTGAAGAAAGGCCAAAAGATAGGGTTGAAAACTGGTAATTGCCTGAAGGGAGTCTGAACCAGAGATATTTTCTGTGAGACTCCCTTGTGGGAATGTGGAAATAGGCGTCTTTCAAGTCCAGTGATGCCAACCAATCCCCTTTCTGGATTGTTAGCGGAATCAGTGTCAAAGTTACCATTTTGAACTTTGGCTTTTTTAGATGCCTGTTTAAGGCTGTGAGATCCAATATAGGCCACCACTCCCCACTTTTCTTTGTGGTGGGGAAGTATCTGGAGTAAAAACCCCTTCCTCTCAGTAGGTTTGGAACAGGTTCCACTGCTTTTAACAGTAACAGTTTCTGGACCTCTGCCTCCAGCAGGTTCTTTTCTGCCAGGGAAGTTGTACTGAAAGCCCTGGCTGCTAGAGGAGGAAAGGATTTGAAAGCCAGAGACAGACTCTGACCCACTACCTCCAGGACCCACTTGTCTGTGGTGATGTTCAGCCAAGCCTGGAGGAAGTGGGAAAGTCTGCCTTCAACAGGGAGTGAGGAGACGGCCTGTACTTCAGGGGGTCTGCTTGGCTTGGGGTTGAGACTGTGCTTGTGACCCACGCCTAGAACCCCTTCTACCTCTGCCCCTAAAGTACCCCTGCTGTGGGTACTGTTGATACTGGGGTGTAGCCACTGGCAGGAAAAAGGGCTTGGTGTGGAAGGACCTGCCCCGGCCTACCCTTCTAAAAGGCCGGGTGGACGGAGAAGCTCTCTCCTTACTAGAGTTGCTTCTGTATGTGGTCTTGTATTCATCCACCTTTTTCATGTATGCCACTGTAGATTCTCCGAAAAGAGTATTCCCCTCTAAAGGAAAATCCAGTGCCTGAGACTGAGTATCAGAAGTAAGATTTGTGGCTCTTAGCCAGGCAAATCTCCTCTGGGCTACCGTGTTTGCCATCCATCTGGCTGCAACGTTATTTGTATCAGAAGCCATCTAGAATTGGTATTTAGCAGCCTCTAACCCAAACCTAGCTGTTTCAGCTAGGTCGGATAGGGGTGAGGGAGCTTTCTGAGACATGGCCAAAACTGACTGCCACAGGGACTTTTGATACTGGGCAGCATAGGCCTGGAAGTTAGCCTGTCATATGGCTCGAGAGGCTGACAGGTACCCCTTCCTAGCCATACTATTTTTCTGGAGTCCTTATCTGGTGGATGGGATGCCAGGGGGACTCTAGCCTTGTCACAGGCTGCTTGTTGAATAACCCCTTGATGATCTGGATGGGAAAAAAGGAACTCTGCCCCTTCCCAACTGATATTTCTTATCCATCCTCTTATCAAGAGGAGGATACAGTTTTGGAGTTAACAACTTAAAAGCATATTTTTTAAAGAATTTGTTCACGGGGTGAGGAGGAGGGCTTTGGTGGGAGTTAAACCCATCAGCTCCAGATATTCTATCTCCTCCTCATCCTCCACTTCCTCTCTTGTGGAGATGTCCAAGGCATCTGACATTTTTTCTCACAAAAGTGAAATGAGTAGAAAAATCTTCAGATGTTCTAGGGGGCGAACCAAATTCTTGTTCCGGGGATACCTCAGGTAAAATGGGTTCCCCTTCATTCTCCTCATATTCACTGTTTTCCTCTTCTTCAGGAAGGGGAATTCTGCCAGGCTGTTCTGTTGGAGCAGATGGCTGCTGAACTGGAGGCACTAGGCCCTGTAATGCCTGAATGACTTTAAAAGCAGGTGCAATTTCTTGAGGAGTAGGCATAATATTGGCGGGCACAGAAGTCCCCTGATCAGGATTTGGGGGTTCTGTGTGCTTTAATTTGCTTGCTTTCTTTGAGGGAACCGGGGAGTTAACCAGTTCAGAAATCCTCTTGGTACCCTTATCTCCCGTCTCAGGGGGTGGAGGTAATAACAGATGTGGGTTCAGCCACAGGAATAGAGGGTATCGGGTGGTCAGAGCCAGAGGGACCCTTGGGGAGTTTCTATTTCAGCCGTTCCAGGCACTTCTCAATGTTTTTTTCAGGGAATGTCAGGCAGATTTGACAATACTCTTTAAGATGCTCATATCCAAGGCAGGCTACACACAGTGTGTGTTTATCTGCCTTAGCAAAAACGTCCCCACATTGTGTACAATTTTTAAAACTGGGCTCGCCGGTCTTTTTCTTTGGTTTTTCTGCCACTGAACCGATAAAAAGGTAACTGCTAAGTCAGAAAGATTTAAACAATAATACTTGCGGTTTTGGTTGGTTCCGGAACCGATTAGGAACCGAACCGATAAAGAATTTGGAACTGGTCCTAGTGGTTCAGTAATTGAAAGCAACGGTTACAAAAAAAACAATTTTAAAACTAAATTTAAGCAAAACGAAACAGGTTTTTTTTTTTAGTCAGAAAACCCGATAAACCTAAAAAATAACCCGGTTCCCTCCCGGTTATACCAAACCAAGACGAACCAGCAAAATAACTATAAAAACTAAGTTTAAATACAATAAAACAATCAATATAAGGCAGCAAATGAATAGAAACAATACTTATATATATTTTATAAGTTTCTTCATGTCAAAACAGTTTATTGAAGAGCGGCACTCTGAGTGACCAGACTGTTCAGGTGGAGAGTGAAATCTGAGGAAGTTTAGAACACTGGCAGTTAGTATAGAGCAGCATTTGAAAAGTTGTCTCATGCAAATAATTCGATCATTTGCATATGTTCTATTCTCTCCAGGCAGTCTTACCTAAAGGGCTTACTGCAGAAAGTTATGAATACCTGAGTATTACTGGGGTTAGAACATAGAACCACTTACTGCTCCCCCATCCCTTGTGAACATCCCTAAACCGAAGTTTTTTGATTTACATGCACATAGCAGGATGTATGCAATTCCTTCTTTGTCAAGAGGACTCTGTGTAGCACACACACACACACACACCACAGCTGAATTTTGACAAATACCACTTGTGCACAATTTGTTTGTGGCAGTACTAGGACATGTGCAAATGCCCTAACATACAGGGTAAGCTGGGGCATATAATGGTCTGTAGGACATATTCCTAAACCTTGGAACTGGCTAGTGCAGTAAATTCTTTGAAACTTCCAGTTCAACAAAATGATAGCAGCAGTCATCTGAATGTTAACAATACACTGAAATGTTTGAATGTATAAATCTAAAATTGAGCAAGAAAGGAAAAGGCAAAATTATCATAGCTATACTCAGCTTAAAAAATACTATTCCATGTTGAACCGAAATATAGGCAGTACAGTATTGCATATGCACAAAAACAGATCAGTACATGTGATTTAAATTGTTGCACAATGCTTTCCAGTGTGTTTTATACAGAATTACAATCCTTCCATGCCTTCCACTAAAGTAGTCTTTAAACATATCCTCCAACTTTCACTGCTGGCAACTGTGTAATTTTATCCGATCTTGAGAGAATGTGTTTTCCACTTGGCTTCTGCATTTGAGGTACAAACTGGAAAAAAAAAAAAAAGGCAAATAATTATGAGAAAATGAGATATTAAAAATAACTAACACAATTTTAGGATTAGGCATACCCTTAAGATGCTCTTGAAGGCCAAATCAATTACCAATACTTCCAGCCTATTGGGTCCTCTGTCCTGTATTATAGGGGAACCCGATCTCCTGCCACCGAAGGTGAACGCAGGGTTCCTCAGATGGAACCATCTGGTTCTAACATGATACTGCCACCTGGTTCATGGCAATGCATGTATGTTCTTCGCAGACCTACAAATCAGATATAGGCTTCCACGACAGGATTTTAATAGGTATCTCCAGATAAGGCAGTATCTGACCTCAGACAGTTTGGCTGCCCAAGTAGGTAAGGACCAAACCTTGTTTGAAGAATTTTTATACTGGGCTGCCACGTGAATGGGGGGGGGGGGCACCATTAATAGGGGGGTATATGGTGCTAAAGTGAGAGGTCCTTCCTGAATTGGAGAAGCTGAGAGTGCAGTAGAGGGATGAATCTGGGACCCCTACTGGAGATGAGGAATGACTAACAATATTGGAAGTAGGGTGGAAGTTCTCCTCGTCCTCACCAGGTTGGAGGCAGTACCGCTAGAAATTCCTAGTCCCATTTTTCTACACACCATCCATCACTTGTCATTTTAAATAAGTAACCTATATAACAATACTTGGGCTTCAATAAGAACTGGAGTTGCAGGAGAAGCGTCTGCCCCCCTCCCTACCGATAGAGGGGTTCATCAGGGGTGTGTCCTAAGCTCCGACTCTATTTTCTCTATATATAGATAAGATGTTAACAGAGTTAAATAAACTGGATTTAGACTCACCTAAAATCAATAGTTCTACTTGTGCTGCTTTGGCTTATGCGGACGATTTAGTTATATCACCACTGTCAAAAATAGGCCTTCAAAAGAAACTGGACCTTCTTTGTGAGAAGTCCCTAAACTTGAATCTTAAAGTTAACCCGAACAAGACTAAAATGGTGATATTTGGTAATAGAACAAAAATAACAAGACAATGGAGAATAGGATCTACCAAATCAATACAGTAGACTCATGTATATCTGGGGATTCTTTTTCTTAAAAATTGTAAAAGGAATAAGCATGTTGATTGGATTATGGACAAAGCGTAAAAAACTATCTCGGGCCTAAAGTGTTTTAATTATAGATTTGGGGAATCTCTATTCAACCACTCATTCAAACAATTAAGGTAAAATATTTATCACGGGGGGCGTGGCTAGCTACCTAGCTGTTGAGATGTACTTTCAGAGAGCTCCTGATTCAGTGTCTTAACATAATACATTTTCTATATTTTGGCTGAACTTGAACTCTGAAATTTACTAATTTGGGCTTACTGAGGTATAGAGCTATCTGGGCATACCGAATTTATCAACATGGGCAGAAAAAATATGGCGCAGAAAGCTAATTTCTTTGCCCCTCGTGCTGGGGCCTCTAAACCATCACCCAGGCCTGGGAACTTGCCTACTTCCACTGAGGCAGTTGGAAAGCCTGGCCCGGTGATGCTGGAGACTCTGCAGTCTGCAGTACTAAACCTGACCAAAACGGTCCAGCTTATGGACCAGGAAATGGACACATACCATACCCAAATGGTCCAGGTCGAACAGAGGCCGGATGGGCTGGTGGACACTGCACAAACAGCAGAGCGATCCGCGGAACGGGCCCAAGCAGCTGCAGCAACGTGTGTGAGAGAGCAAAATTTGATCAAATCCAGACTAGAACATTTGTAGAATCTGATGCGTGCTGCTAATATTAGGATAATAGGGCTACCGGAGGCAGTTGAGGGAGAGGATTTGCCTGGCCACTTGGTTGGATGGTTGTCGGAGACCCTGGATATAGATGTACAAGGACTGATTGTAAGAGCCTACCAGGTTAACATCCGAAGACCGAGTATTCCCTCAGATGGTGTCAGGACCGTAATGTTGGTAACTACCTCTGTGGTGGTGCGAGACCAGATCCTTTGGGCAGCACGAGCTAAACGGAGACTAGAGGTGGAAGGCTCCAGAATCCTGTTTTTCCCCGACCTTTCCTACGCCACCCGGATGAAGCGGAAAGGATTTGACGCCATCAGAAGGCAACTTCGATCGATGGAGATCCCGAATAATCTCTTGACGCCAGCTCGATTACGTGTTACAGTCGGCAAAAAAGCGTACATCTATACGGACCCTAAAGAGGCCACAAATCTGGTGCAAAAGTTGGAGACCGAAACGGGCTGCTCGAGAGGGCGACTCCTTGTCAGATTCCGAGCTGGGAGATACCTGAGCTAAGCAGTGAGAAGGAGATTAAGGTCACAATTAATAACATTAAGTATCTCTCATTTTCTTAGAAGTGGGACTGTAATTTCCTTTTTCGATGTTAGGTAATGGACTGATCCCATAATGTAGGTTGTTCTTATTCAGGCAGGTAAATAATATTTTGGACACATTCAGGACATTTATCTTTCTTGTTTTCCCTTTTTTTTTTTAAATTATTTTAATTAGTACTACTGTATGTTAATGCTACAATAGCCTACGATTGAGTGGGCTGAGGTTATAATGGAATATTTGTAAATCGTGCAAGGAGGCTGAGGGAGCTAACTGGGAGTTTATTTTTGAGCTTGTTGTATAAAGAGTATACTGCTTAAGGGCATGATAGCCCATTTTACAGTAGTGAATATTATTTGATATGTGAATTTTCCATTAAGAGCATTGGTAGCATTAGCCAAATGATAAAATAATATTACAGATTTTCACTGTATATGGCTATTCCCCCTAATCTTGATTGAATGTTGCAGTGTCTCTCTTATCTGAATATCTTTTTTCTGATGGTTTCACTTGTAGAACTGTACAGTAAAGGAGTTGTTGAATGCTGTATCTAAGCATAAAATTTATAAATAAAAAGTACAAAAAAAATATTTATCACAAGCACTGTACGGGGCAGAAGTTTTTAAAGCACTTAGGAAAATACTGGGCTTAGGACATTCTTGCCCTGCTTCGTACATAAGGTAGAAAGTGGGTTTAACCAATAATGCTGCCGCTGCAGAAACCAGGAAAGTAAACTTTTGGTTAAGATTAATAAGAATGCCTAAGGATTCTATATCCCTTCAGTGTTTACTAGAGCAGCAATACTGGCATGAAATAGGATTCAAAATGCACTTATGGTATAACTCCCTGATGAAAATGGAGACGTACAAACTTGATGCCCTCAAAAAGGGAGTGGATTCACGCATTATGATTAGTTTAAAGTAAGAAAAATATATCAATAAGAAAATTAGTGAATATCGGAACAAGGTAGATGAAAAAGTTAAGGAGACCGCATATTAAAGATGGTTCCCGAGGAATAATCTGTGCTTTGGTTTCAAGCCTCTCAAGAGTGAACTGGCTTGGCCCATTTATTAATTCCAGTTATAACAGATCGGGAAACACTTGCAGCTATTCTGTTAACATACAGCAGAGGAGTGGACAGTAATTAGGCTCGCAAAGTTTTTTGCTGCTATTAGCAAAGTTAGGAAAATGTTACTTGGGATTCAAGGGGATATGTGCAATAAGGCAACTAGCACTATGGATTGGGCACGTAAAATAATTATTGACTATCGTGGATGATGTATTTTATGATGTATATTTATTTCCAGTCTGTACTTTTCATACTGTCTACTGTCTTGTATACTGTGAAGGATATCTAGCCATACAAAATATTTTTGATGATGATTTTAAAGAAGGCAACATGAAATGAAAATTATGTACCTACCGTAATTATGATCTTTCTGTGTATCTTCACCATTCATCACTGTTGGGTACTCGGCCGGAGGTCAGGACCCAGAGACTTTTAGGGTAGACTGGCCTTTCCTTGACGCCACCCTCAAGGCAGGCGCACTGCATGGCGCTCACGGTTGGCCGTTAGGCTGTGTCGACTCTGCCTGCCTGCCAGTTCTGAGTTGCTGGAGAGGTAAGAGGAAGGGAGTGGAGGGTGGGACAAGGAAGTCCAAGGGACAGAAAAAGGAGAAGATATATAAACTAAAAGGAGAAATAACGACTGAGAGGACAGAAGAGGAAGAAGTAGTCAGAAACTAAAGGGAGTGGGTGGGGCTCCAATCTCTGGAAATAGAAGACGGAGGTAGGGTGGGTAAAGAATTTAGGAGGAGAGGGGGGAGTTAAACATCCCAGACTCTGGTCCATCTCCAGATTACATAGGAACTGCAAGGAGTAGCCAAAGGCTTTCTGCCAGAATTCAAGGCACAGAATGGCTGGTAAAACACTCCAGATAAGCAGAGTCGGCTATTCTGGAAGAAGGACAGGTACAGAGAATTAACACCCTCTCAAGGAAAGATTATTGGTGACAAAAAGTAATTTTTTTTTGTAATAAACAAGGAGAAATAATTGGACAGAAAACAAGGGGGAGGAGAGAATGGAGGGCAACTGCCAACTCCCAACCCACGAGGGTGGAGCCAAAGCACTGGAGAAGGAGTTCCCCCCCATGCTGTCACCTCTCCTCAGAACACTATCCTGTGTGTCCCTGTTTTTACCCCACCCTGAAAAGAAAGGAGAGGGGAGGATGGGCACAGAGAGGAGGTGGACCAGAGACTGAGGCCCCAGGGGGATGAAGGGTTGGATTGTGATGAATGGTGAAGATTCACAGAAAGATCATAATTATGGTAGGTATGTAATTTTCATATCTTATCTGTCTCAATCTTCACCATTCATCACTGTTGGGTGAGTGCCGAGTCCCCCGAAGGGGGTTTTTTTTTACACCCTAAGGGACAAAGTCCCTTAGCTCTCAGTGGGTGTCACACTAAGAGGGAGAACCTTCAGGGCCTGGAGGGGCCCGAGAGTAGGGAGAGAGACGGGGTCCCCGCGGAAGGGGAAAGAAGTTGCCCCAAGTGCCGTCTTGCTCTACGGGAGAAGAGATAGGTTCTCTGGTGAGCGGAGTTAATCACCCTATGCCGGGCCAAGGGTGACAACCGGGAAAGATGCAGCCATGCCGTTTGCCTAGTGCAGATAGCTGTCTCTATGACCCCGGTAGTTACCTCGTTGGCATCATAGGATGCCCTCGCTTGGTGCCTTGCTAGCTCCAGGCCATGTGCAGAGAGTGCAATGGCTAGTCTGGTTTGCTCCGTATCAAGCAATGAGGATAGGAGATGACCTAGCCTGGACCACAAGAACCTGTCATAGGCTGCATAGTGGGCCTGATGTGCAGAAATGGAAAGCAATAACCGTGCCAAGTAGAAAGTCCTCCTACTCCAGAAGCTAAAAATCGGAGGCGTCTTGATCTGGGGGCCGGTCACGGTGAAGGATGCGAAGCCCATCAGGAGTATCCAACTGTGTCAATCCGGACTGCGGATGAGGCATGGAACCTGGAGACTCGAGGAAGGGGCGCAATACCTCTGGCTGAGATCCCTAGGGGCAGGAACTCCAGAGAAGGGCCTCTGCCAGGAATGCAACGACGCCTCCCAAAAGGGAGCAGGCCAGGGCAGCATCAGAAGGGTGGCCTCGCCAAAATTGCCTAGAAAGGTGTGCGCTGAGTGCTCAGGATTGCTTACAGTGGCAGGGGTGAGGTGCAAGTCCTCCAACATCCTCACGAGGAAGCGCTGACACTCAACGAGATCAGCAGCTGGAGAGACGTGGACAGAAGGTTCCTCTCCCCCAGAAGAGGGGGATGAGGAGTTGGAGGGCACCGGCTGTTCAGAGGGCGGCTGCTCGGGGGGAGGTTGAAAACCCGACTGTCCATCGCCTAACGTAGCTGGGAACCCAGCAGCCACCGCCTGAACTGTTCCCAGGAGAGAGGCCCGCTAGGGACCAAGGATGCCTGAGCGCAGGAGAATGTGGCAGAGGAATGGGGACAGAGCCGAGAAGAGATGTCGGCTGACCTCTGCCTGGGCTAATAAGCGGACTGGGAGCACCCGCAGAAGAAGGTGCCCCGGAAGACCCCACAGCCGACAGCTGAACAACCATTTTGGTACTGCCTTGGCTGTGCCCAGAAGAATCCCCACTGTGAGGCAATGGGGCCGTATAGGTCCAGGATGGTCCCCTACCTCAAAAGAATGGGTCTCTCTCTCAAAGAGACCGAGGAGGAAGAGCGGAGATTCGCACTACGGCTTCTCCCAGAGCCCGTGTTGACCCCCCGAAAAAGACCGCAGTGCAGACCCCATGCCCCTTGACCCCTCGGAGTCTGAAAGAGCCTTTCTCCTTGAGAGGGCCAGCCTAGGTAGCTGACAGCTCTGGGCAGCACCCGAAGGAGCTATCCAGAGCACAGCACCCTCCCCGCCCAGAGGTGCTCTGATCGGCCCCAAAGTTGGGCGATCCAGGCACACCACAGGTGGGGGTACCACTGCTGAGGGATCAGTGAACTCACCAGACTGGGCTGTAGAGCAATGGTGGCCTGCACCACTACCCGCTGGTTAGCATCTCTGACCACAGTCTTGGTAGCCACCGACCCCACCTCAGAAGGGGGCTGACTCCGGCTTGTCGAGGAAACTATTGGGCTGCCCACTCCAACAGTCAACCCCAAACAGTCAGACTGTCCGTCTGACTCAGAGCCCGAGTCCACCTCCGAGAAAGTAGAGGCTGAGGTCCTGTGCCAGACCGTAGGAGGGCGCCCACTGGCATCTTTGCCAAAGGGGGTGCCAGAGACCAAAGCCATGCCCGAGCCGGTGCCAGTGCCCCCTACAGCACCGCAAGCAGAATCCACAGGAGGCACGGCTCCAGCCCGAACAGGAGCTCCAGAGTCGGGACCAGCCACGGCGCCATCCGGCCCCACAGCACCACAAGCGGCACAGAGGACAAAGACGGCGCCGATGACGGCCCCATCGGCACTGAAGATGGCACCGCCCAGCTCCACAGCGCTGCAAATGGCACAGAGGGCAGAGGCGGCATCAACGGCGGAGTCCGACAGCGCCAAGTCCCGAGGACACGGCGTCATGCTCAACCTCGGCGCCAAGATGAGACATAGACAAAGACGGGGCTGTAGAAGCTCCCACGATGCCGCTAGTATCAGTGCCACAGACAGCTCCGACAGAAGCCATGGCACCTCGCTGACAATGGTTCAGTCAGGACCCACGGTGCTGCGAATGGTGCTGACCAAGGGCGTCGAGGACGGAGCCAACCCAGGCCTTGCGGAATCATGAAAGTCGACACCAGGGGAGCCTTCACCCCATAGGGAGATTGCCGGCGGTGCCTCCCGCCTGCCCCTGAAAGGAGCGGGATGGGCCTCCTCAGGAAGGAGCCCCCGCAATGGCTAGGCTACTAGTAGGTGAGGCCCTTCCTCCTGGTCTGTGTAGAACCGGAGGGGACCCGGAGGAAAGGCCGAGAGAGCGTGGGCTTGGCCCGACGAGTGGAGCCCACCCCCGAAAGCTGGGCGGAGCCACCCCACTTTCCATGCTGCTGCTCGATAACCTGGCAGTCCATGGGCCAACAGGCGCCACACGAATCCATGTCGTGAAGTGGCGCAAGACACTAAAGACAATGGTCGCTGGTTGGTGACAGAATGTTTCGGCCGCATGGGCACCGTCGCATGGGGGCCGCACCCGGCCCTGAAGTTTTCTGCCTCCAACCGAGACATGACCTACGGTGGGGAACTCACCAAAAACAGACTCAACATCGCAGAAATATAGAAGAATGGAAAGATCTTACTGGGCAACGTTGAGTATGGCAAAACAGAACCGCAGGAGGAACTGACGGACTTCGCACTGAAGGAATTGCAAACATGGAGTCGAGAAACTGTGAAGCAGGCCTCAAGTTTTTCTCTCAGTGTCCCACGAGGTGATCTCTATGGCAGGAGACGAAGAACTGGCAGGCAGACGGAGTCGACACAGCCTAACGGCCAACCCGCGAGCGCCACGCAGTGCGTCAGCCTCGAGGGCGGTGCAGATGGTGCGTCAGCTCCGCCTACCCTAAAAAAAAAAAAAAAAAAAAAAGGTCCCGCGGGGTCCAAAAACCCAACAATGATGAATGGTGAAGACTGACACAGATAAGATTTTGTGCTACAGGGAGACAGGCTCCCACTATCACATTTTTAGGCCTGCCCAGAGATACAGACATACTGGAAGCAGGCCCATGTGGTCCTGCAGAACTTGTGGGAGATGCGGATTCCATATACCTTCTCTCAGTTGGTGCTGGGGTCCCTGCTCCCTGGGTTGGGGAATCACATCTAGCAGCGCTTCTTCCAGGCAATATGCATGGTAGCCCTGAAAGGGATAACAGCCTGATGACTGCGGCACACTATTCCTACAGTGGGAAGATGGGAAACAAGAGTTGGGGATCTTAGCAAAATGGAAAAATGGATACATTTTGCCTCAGCTTAGACAAGCAGGGAGCAATATGGCAGAGGTGGGAGGAGTATAATGCAATGCTCAGGTAATGGGAGGACTGTTAGAGGATCCTAACCCAGCCACCATCCACTCCAGATTTAAGAATGTCAGACTAAAGGAAAATCCATAATGGAAATAACAGTTATAGAAAAGCTTGGCCTGTTCGCCATCCTGTTGAAGTTTTACTTTGAATTACATATCTTCTTTTAAATTTAATCAGGGCATTTGTTATACACAATTGATAGCCAGATAAATTGCTGTGGCCCGCATTTTCAGTGGTGTATTACATAGGAAGAAACAGTGAAGAATCCAAAGCCTTGAATGTACGAATGGGTATATGCCAGCTTGAACATGCTGTAATATCTTTGTTGTTAAATCTGTACATACCCGACCTTTGAATAAGGCCGAGTTTCAAAAAAAATAAAGTAACACAATCTTCTGGAGAGAGATAAGGAAACAGTTACTAATTTCTGTTATAACATGGGTCCAGTAGAGAAGCCCTTGAAATTGGTTCAGCAGCAGCACTTGACCTTGCATTAAATTCCCTCTTTAATGCACGGTTAGAGTGCCTGATCTTGTT
This sequence comes from Neoceratodus forsteri, assembly GCA_016271365.2. NCBI lineage: Eukaryota > Metazoa > Chordata > Ceratodontiformes > Ceratodontidae > Neoceratodus > Neoceratodus forsteri. The sequence goes on along the minus strand of CM057450.1, from coordinate 1,253,249 downwards.
CCTAGCAGAGGAATGCGGTGCTCAGTCCTCGCTGTTCAGATCCCTTCCCAATGCACGGCAGACAGCGTCTAGTGGCAGCCATTATCTGTGCTAAGAAGTGAGGAGCAGAAACCGGGATGTTTCATGATGCGAGCGATATCATAATGGTTGCAAAAGACTAAGCCGTTCATTCTCGAACTGCTGCATCCTACACAGCACCGCCTTGCAGGAGGGACAGCAAGTGTGCAAATGGCTCTCCTGTGCCTAGAGTCTCAGTTTCCCTCGCACGATGCACAGTATTCCCACCCGACTGTCATCTTCCTGAGGGCAGTGTTATCCCCCGCCCAGATCTCCCCCCCCCCGGATAAGCAACAGTATCCACCCTGCCCCTGCCTGTCCCAAGGTCCTCAGGTCACTGACCATGTATGCATCTCTCTCTATCTGTCTGAGGATCGTTGGTCACTCCCCCCTCGGCATTACACCGTAGCAGTGTTGTCCCAGTAGTGGGCAAAAGAGAGAGACAGAGTGCCACATGACAACACCCAAAGAGGTGCATGAGTGAACTTTGGTGACAGCTCTCTGAGCAACACGTTCTGGCCGTCCAGCACTCAAGTGTACTGTGAGGAATGGAAGTGAACTTGGTGGTGTTTGGGAGCGCAGTACACCTGAGTGTGTGAGGGTGGTCACTACTCGCGATGTAAACTATCCAAGAGACAGGCATAGTGTGAAACAGTGGCACAGCAGCGGGAGTGAGATCAGCTGCATTGTAAATATGGACATCAGGAGTGATGCACTGATTTATTGGCTCCTGTTCTGGTGCTTGTCCCCTGCCGTGCTGTGGTGACTTGAGAGAGACAGACAGCAACTGGTCAGAGAGTGGCCCAGTAGTTCGGCAATTGAAAACGGCTGTACAGAGTGAACCTTAGTGAGGGTCAGGGATCGACAAATTTCAAAATGGCATGCTAGTCCCGGGCAACTGGTCTGGTCAAAAATGGTAGTCCCAGAGTTCTGAGTGGTAGTCCAATATGCTTATATGAAAATTTTAACCAAACATCTGTAGAAATAAATTACATGGTGTGTCTGGGGTTGTACTATTGTATTAGGATGGATGTAGATGTAGAAGAACTGTGTAAATCGGGAAAAACAATATTGAGTGACTGACTCTCCATCCAATTCCTTTCCTTTCTAATACGGCAGGTCCAGGGTGGGACCGGTGTACCGTGTGTATGGGTACCTGCACTCGCACTCAGATTTTGGGATGCCAAAAGAGGACACCTATCTAGTTCCCTGATGAGCCCTGGTGCCACTGCCAGACCCGGTAAACAGGTTTAAAATCTCCACTTCCTTCCTTCACAGCTCATATACAAGGAGGTCCTAGGTACGGTAGGAGAAGAGACTGAGAGTAAAAAATTATAAAATAATAATAATACAGGATATTGAATTGAAGGTACATGAAGAATATTTGGCAGCTGGGAAAGAGGACATGTGCTCGTAAAGAGGACATCTGGTGGTGACCTAACTAACCATGTGTGCATGCAGGGTAGGCTGAAGTCTGTTTCAGAAGAGATTGGATAATTGTAGTGAAATGAAACCAAGGCCATCAATCAACAAGCCATTCTGTGAATATAGCATGACTGTCACATCAAGGGGTAGACTGATTAGAGATTGGGAAGACAGGAAGACGATGATGGAGCACTACTAGGAGTACTTGCATCGGATCATCATCACTCATCAGGAGAAGAAACGGAAGCAGCAGCGACACCACCAGCAGTAGATGCAGCAGCAGTAGCGGCAGCATGCCCATGAACATGTCTAGTTCCTGGACCACAGAGCAGCCAGTGGTTAATTGCAGGATCAGGATTAAATTCATGCAGTTCAGGACCTTCTACCGCTATCTGCAGGAGAGACTGTAGTGTGTCATCAGAAAGCCGTGTCCGTATTTTTGTTTTGATAAGGTTCTGGATAGAAAAAACTCTTTCACACTTAGCAGTTGAGACACTCATAGTTATTAGTATTTCGACTAAGTGAAGAATAATGTGCCCAATCTGTGGTGGTTTTCTTTTAGTAATTTTGTGGAGACCTGAAAATACGGCTTGTCAGCTGAAGATTTAAGCAGCATTTTAAATGCAGCATACTCAGACTTTATATGTTCTTGCTGCTCTTCTGAAAAAATCAAAGTATTTAACCAGGTTTGCCAGTTCACAGGTCCCAAACACGCTAGTTGGTCTCGGCAGATCAAACTGCTTGAAATCTAAACAGCTGAACCATTTGAGAGGCACCTCTGAGAAATTTTTAAACCTCTCGTCTATGTATGTTATCGCTGCATCTATTAAATTCTGCAATTGTGTATCTCTTACAAAACTGACTTCTGGGCAGTTGCCTCTGAATGGGAAAGGAACAGTCCTCTCCTCCTCCTCCCCTCCCCTCTTTGACACAACATACTCCATCCATTTCTGTTCAGGTTTGTAATGGCTAAGGAAAGTTGCCATGTATTTCCCTGGTGATGTTTTCAGCTCCGTAAGCTGGAGTAGGCAGGTCTCAACAAGTTGTGGAACTTCCAGTATTACTATGTCATCTCTTTGAAACTGGAGTGACAGGTTTTTTAGTATTGGCAGGAAGTCTTGTAGTATATATAGGGATTTTACAAACTGTACACTCTGTACTTCCTTTAAGAGGGCCTTTGTTCTAGAACCTTCATCACCAGCAGCAGAGGATGCATGTTCTAGGTGTTGAGCGACACTGGGTAGATTAACCTGAACTGCATGAACTGACCGTGACCTACTGGCAAGCCATCTCACTTGTTTTATAGCACTAAAGTGAGCAAGATCAGTATCCATGACATTAGCAATTTCTTTTAGTTCTCTCATTTTTTTGGGACTGTAATGATAAAACTTAAATATTCCCTTGAGAGTACTTTCAAGCTTTGACACAAATTTATTTTTTTCACATCAAGAACTGCCAGCTCTAACTTATGGGCAACACAGTGCATTGCAATTATTTGAGGACAGTGTTCCCATAACTTTGCTATGGTTCCTCCTTTGCCCATCATGACACTGGCCCCATCAAAATTTGCTGAAACAAGGAATGGCCCTGGATTGTGAACATTTTGTAGGTTACTTTAGGGAAGATTTACTGACTCAAGTGCAGTCGTTATTATGCGTGAAATACACCTTCTGCATGTGCATGTTCCAGTGGCACAGCTTGGATAAGCACTGCACGCACCTGTTTTGAGTTTGGGTCAACAAACCGTATGAAACATTTTCCACTCAGTTATACTAGAATCTGTACTACCGTCAGCAAGAACTGTCACATATTTAACATCAGTAAGAGTCTGCATCTGGGTTTGGGATATAACTGCTGATATAGCACCACAGAAGTCCCTGGCTCGTTTATCATTGGTATAATTAGAACCAAGCGTTATCCCATTTCTTTCTTGCAGTTCACAGAGCCACTCCATGTCCGAGAAAGGGCAGATTTTGGCAATGGAATATGCTGTGTTGAACAGGCGTTGCATCTTGACCTTAGTGTCCTGATCCAACTCCGAAATGCTTGATACAGTGGGGACTCAGTGATATCAAAATGTACCACACGCTGACCACTGTCCATAATATGTTGATTCATGCACAGCAAATGTGGATTGGACTTGTCATGAGCACAAACTGACTCAATTAAAAGTATTTGAGCCAGTGGCAAAACATTAGGTTTCTTTGAAAAGGCTGGTACTGCAATGGTTGGATATTTTTCACACAGTGCAATACATTAGTTCTTTTTTCATCATATCTCAGCCAGTAATAAATGGTTAACCAATGCCTCTGAAACAATCTGGCCCTTTCTCCTGATCATATTCTTATCTTTATTTGGCCTCTCTGGCCTCTCATCCTGCTCATGGAGCACTAAAGTACGTTTTTAGGGTGGGCGTAAACTTTCAGTTAAGCCGTCACTGCTTAATTCAAGACACTGATGATCAGCAGTTATATCTCCTGACACAGATATAGGCTCATTGTCATTGTTATTACTCTTATCTGCACTAGACACAGAGGTGGACTGTGTTTCAGTTTCAGGTGGTGTATTGCTACTGATGGAGTCTGCTGTCACTGCTGTTACTCGTGAGGCTACTGACCAGAGAGAAAAAAGAGTCTGCTGTTTACTACTCCTACTCCTGTTCTGCATATTGGGTGGCACTTATTTTCTTCCCCCAATGATAATAAAATATTTTTTATTAATTAGGTGTGTCTGTGTGAGTTTCTTTTTGGGTGGACTGGTGCTGGACGGCTGGCCTGGCAGACAGTGATGACACTGGGCGGGACCGGAGCCAGAAGAATGAGGTGCTTATTTGCCTAGCCTTTTCAACAAGTAAAGGCGATGGATCTTTATTTACAAATGTCTGAAACTTTCAGAGTTATGATTGTGCCACTATTAGACTAAGGCAAGTCACTTATCCAATTTGGCAGGGAAGAAGCTGGAAGGAATGGGACTGGGTCTAAAAGCAGAGGTTACACAGGGTTGGACTCTGTGACCTGGTCCTGTTACTTACTAGTAATAACATGGATTGGACATGCATGCACACAGCATGATAACTCCCTAAGGCAGCTGTGCCTATTATTGATTTTATTTTTTTTTTTATAATAATTACTAGTCTAGTTAGTTGACTGACACTCACACTCATCACACAGTTTAGGGCAGCTACAAATACAAGGTCAAATTCAAATACAGTAGTAGTAGTATACTCTTTTACCAGCTACTGTGCAGCTATTACAGTTTTTACTTTATTTATTTGGGCAGCTACTTAGCAAGTCCTCCCTTCCCTCCCCTTCCCTTACCACTGACTCCAGTCCAGTCCGACCACAACCTGGCCCTCAAGAATTTAGCACCAGACAGGAGCAAACCCAGCCAGACAGACTAGTGAGTGTGCAGACTGCAGAGCACAGTAAAAAAAAGTTGCACTGTGTTTCCTTGGATCTCACACTGCACTGCAGCACACACTCCTGTTTATTTTAGGTACTGTACTGTATACCCCTGATTTCCTCTCAATAACTAATGCTTCTTGTGTTGTAGTCCTTCTTAGGTCCACCCTTCAGTTAAGTTGTTAAATACTGGAACAACAAATGCACAGCACAATGGCAGTATGGCACACTCTGTTTTTTTTTTTGTGGCTTCAAGTTGTGAACAAACTGAACACTCATCAACAGATTCAACAATAACAGGCTACAGCTGAAACTAATGGAGTGGTTTCCACTTTCTACAGCGTTCTCCTTCTCAGGCTCTCCAGTCTCTATTTTTGTTTCTGGCAATAGTATGGGCTAAGAAAAACAAACTGCTTCCCCAATCCCCAACCCTCCCTGCCACATGCCGCCCACCTCACGATCTCACACCAAGCAACCTCCCAGTACCTCAGTCCTCAAACTCTCCTGACTTTTTATTTTAAAACAAAATTTTAAACAAAATGCTGAGGCAAGACAAGTACTACAGTGCACACTGCACTACAAGTCTCTCTCTCCAGTCTCCAAAAACAACTACACACAATCCAGAAACAACGACTTGTTAACTGCTCTCTCTGGGAACAGCACGCACGTCCTTTCTCTGTGAAAATGAGAAAGAGAGTGTGTGTGTGTCCCCAGATTACCCCACAAAGTCTCTGCGAGAGCCAAAGTCGACCCAATGTCGTCTTACCCTCCGTGTGTGCCTCCTTCCATTTGCTGCCACATATGCCGTCTCTCGTCTCAGCTCCTCCTCTGTGTTCCTCTTTCCTGCCTGGCACCCAGCGCGCGTACCATTCACGCGCTATGCGCTGATTCTGCACCCCCCCCGCTCATAGCACGTGAGTGCTGCTCCGAGGGTCAGATGACCCAGTACTTCCTCCAGTATCACGCGACAGCACACCCAGTGGCAAAAGGTGGTAATGCAGGCAAATTAGGCAATTTTTTTTTTTTTTTTTATGCTTGTCCATGGGCAACTGGCGATCTGATGCAGCGCTTGTCCCTGGCTGGAAAGTAATAGCCCGGGACGTTGGGCTATCGTATTTGTTGAACCCTGGTGAGGGTCCGTCAGTAAACAAGGTCCAGGTGCTGGCCATGGCACAGCTATCCCCCTTGCTTCCTGTGCTGCGGACTGGTCCTGCGTTTGTGCCCCCACCTTTACAACCATCTGCGCTTACCATGCTGGGGGTGCGGGGAGACAGATGGGAGAGTGATGGCGCACAGAAAGCGAGTGTTTCTATTTGTTGTCCCATCGTATTTCTGTTCCCCCTCCCGTCCCTTGCAGCCTGTTGGCATCCCCCCGGCTGTAAATTTCTCTCTGCTGGTACCTTTGAAGCTGGTCACAGTAACGTACTCAGCCCATGCCACATTTGATGCTGCTTGTGAGAGAGAGATAGACTGAGCAGAATGCTGAGACATTCCCTTGGTGCCTCCTGCAACCCGATGATGAGCCGCTGTAGTAGCACTGCGCTGTACAGACTCAGCAGTGCGAGAAAGGAAAAAAATACATAAATATTTCAGCAGCTACTATGACATGCAGTGGGACTTGTGTCTGTCTGCATTCTCGTATTGGGATGCGAGGGGAGACACAGTGAGGCAGGGAAACAGTGAAACTGTGCAGAGGAGGTATGCTACAGTGGCAGACACTTTAGGGGGAGAGAGAGGAAGAAAGACTCACACTGGGAGACACATCAAGACAGAGGGAGAGAAAGTGAATAGTTCCCGGTGTAAAGAGAGAGAGAAGGGTGTCCTGGTCACCAGTCAATGTACAATGTGAGGCAAGTACCAGGGGTTAACATGGTCACGGGAAGGGGGGGGGGCTCAGTGTAAATGTGTCACCAGGAGACAGCTGCAGCTGGGTTGGGAGGGTGCAGTGAAAAGACAACATGTTTGCAGATGTTACAACGTATGTTATGAGCACGAAATGGCAGAAATCGCCTAATACTAGATTTCTAGCATTTCTGTGTTCATAACATAACTGAGTTATGCATTAACTTGTTGCGACTACTTCTCAAGGTGGCAGGATACAGTCAGATTTCTTGTCTTTGCAGCGCAAGCAAGGGTTTATTTTTATTTTTTTTGAAACAACCCATGTTACTGTATAAATGCAATAACCCTGCAACCTCGTGCCTCACAATGCACCACAGGCATGCATTAAAGGATACCTAAACAACATTTTGACAACAAACTATTCAAAAATCTGACTAAAGGAAAGGCTGCTGAATTTGTTAATACTAAAACTACATTTATATATGTTACCTAAATGTGGTTCCAAAGCATTTGAAAAGTGTAACATCAGCCTTCCAATTTCAAAAAAACTGCCTTACTTGCTTCTTAAAATGGCCACCAAATGTGTTACGTGATGACATCGTCAGAGCCAAAGTCAGAGAGCTATATGGCTCTCTATAGTGCTAGTTCTTTTTTCCCTTTGTATAGAATTGTTCCACCAAAATCGTCAAAACCATGAGCATTATTTAGATCAATACGCATATTAGGCTATGATTCTGTTCATTTTGTGTACTTTAATATGCTGAAATTGTGTTTTAATCCAACTGACTTTCTCTTTGGCAAACCACAGTTCAGTACAAATCTTGAATAACCTGGTGGTCTAGTGGTTATGGCAGATCCAGGATGCTACAATGGGGGGTGGGGGTAGGGGATTCTGGGAGTGTGTGCATACTTCATATGCACTTTTAACATTTTTATGAAGCTTTATATTTTCTGCTATTATGCTTTTCTAGTATGTTTTTGACTGAAACTACAAATGTAATCCATATTTTTGAATGTAAACATTTGTACAATCAATAAATCAGACTTCTTCAACAAAGCAAAATGCAGCAGCAGCAAGTGAGTACTTTACAATGGGGGGGGGGGTACAGCTGCACCCTTCACCACCCCTATGCTTGTCTTCTCTTCTTTATCCACGGGAAATAATAATAAGCAGAATCAGTATTTATATAGTGCTTTCATGATGTGACTGAATGTGCAGTGGCAGCCATTTCATACATTAATACCCCCACACAGCCTTGGACAATTGCAGGAACTGGTTTTATGGGAAGGGGAATGTTGGCCAGGACAATAGGGTCAGGTAGTGATCATGGTGCTGGCAGCCCCACATCTTATTTTGCACAGTGATCTGCTCATATTTCTCTCCTTCTGTCTTCTCCTTTCCTGAATATAGCAGTACCTTGCAGGAGTGACCTTCTCAGTCCTCCTCAGGTATTCATTCTTCACTACTTCTCCCCACACCAAAAACTGGTGAGCTCATCACCCTTGAGCATCATGGATGTAGGTAGTATAGTCCCCAGGTTTTTTGACATATCAAAAATAAACAAATCTTTCCAGTAAGTCAGGCTAATAGCAGCAGGAAACAAGGGGAATTATAGGCTTTCCTATCCTTAAAAGATCTAGGCTACCTTTGATTAGGCACCATTAAATGACAGGTGTGCACATCATTATGCATGTCATTTATTAGTGCCTAATTATAGGTGGATTAGATCTCATATGGGTAAGAACGGCTATGTTTCCCCTCGTGCCCTGCTGTTAGCCTGGCTTACCAGAAGATCATGTTTATTATTGATATGTAAAAATGACACGGGCAACTGCACTAACTGCATTCATGATGCAGAAGGGTAGTGAGCTCATCAGTTTTTGGTGTGGGGAGCAGAAGAGAAGAATGAATGCCAGAGTGGACTGAAGAGGCCATTCCAGCAGGGTACAGCTATATTCAAGTTAGGGGAAGACGGGGATGTTTAGCAAATCATCGTGGAGATCTGAAATGTAGGGCTGCCAGCACCATGATCACTACCTGACTGTGAATGAGAGCAGCCAGCAATGACAAATACTCAGTGGCAGGGCTGCACTTAAAATGTTACTTGAATTCAGTGTAGGGAGATTACCCTTAGGTGGTGAGGGGGGTGATGTTTGTTAGGTCATTATCGAGGGAGATGTGTACAGATCATTCAAGAGTTAGAAGGGTGGTCGCCAACCAGCTCGCATTGTGGAGGATGGCACTAAAAAGTACTGGACAAGATTTGCTGGGAACTGTCCTTCGGGGTTCTGCAGATCACTGGTAAAGGAGTAGACTGACACTGGAAGTCGGGTGGATTCACTCAAGGCATTAGTATGCCTCTCCTGCTAATAATATTGTTATACATAGTAAGTGCAGCCCTTATGAGGGCATGAACAGCAGTTTTTCTGGTGAGTCCTGAGGCTTATTGCTTGGCCCTCCACGAAGACCCAATTGTTGGTTAATGGGTCGGGACAAAAACACAACAGGGGAACTGTACATACTGCTTTCACTGTGCAGAAGGGTAGTGATCCACTCAATGTTTACTGTGGGAGCAGAAGTCAAACACTGAAAAAGTGGACTTAAGTGTGATTTGGGAGGTATTTTTTTTTACCAGTGCCAGCTGATGATCCGTATCGGTGTAGGTATGCACAACTCTCTGAGGTATATGATTACAGTCTGAGGTGTGATGAGTCTCTTCATGAGAGCACAAGCTCATATGCAGTCCCAGGCAGTACTATGGACACGGTATGGATGGTGGGGTGTTCAACAGAAGGCAGGGTAGGTGCAGGGGGTTCACTTGGAAAAAGAATACAAGAGATTAACAAGAATGCATGAGCTTTGGAATTGGACCAGACTGATACTTTACTGTGTGACCCTGAGCAAGTTACTTAACTTCCTTGTGCTGCAAGGCCAAATCTGTAAACAAGGGTTCAGCATAGTGTCTCTCTCCTGGTTAACAAAACAAAATTCAGGGCATCACAAAACCACTAGATCATCAGGTATTTGAAGTGTTGTACTGTTCTGCAGTTTGCCAAAGAGAAAATCAGCTAGATTGCAAAACATTTTCAGCAAGTTAAAGTAAATGAAATGAACAAAATCATAGCCTAACGTGTACTGATCAAAATAATCCACATTTTAACACATGGTGTTGATCAAGCTGGTAAAACAATTCGAAACAAAGAGGGAAAGAAGAACTAGTTAGCCTATAGGAATCTCTATTGGTCTCTGGCGATGTCATCATGACCCATCACTTAACACAGTTGGCAGACATCTTAGGGAGAAGGAAAGGCTGTTTTTTGTAAGTGAAAGGCTGATGTTTACATTTTTCAAAAGCTATGAAACTATATTTATGTTATTTACATAAATGCAGTTTTAGCATAAATGTAAACAGTAGCCTTTACTTTACCTCACTATGAAGCTAGATTTTGGAGTTTGCAGTTTAAAAAAAAAAACTGCTTGTTTAGGTACCCTTTAAATGCCTATAAACCCACACCCTGTTGTGGGTTACTGCTAACATATTTTCCTATTCTGATGTATCCCTGCAGACTGCAGTCAGTTCAGTGGACAGAATCTCATGCTTGTAAGGGGAGGCAGGAAATGAAGACTGTTAAATCATCAGCTAGCACACCCTGTACTAGCACCAGTTCAGTCTTTCCAGGTAGTCAAACCATTCCTGCACAGTGAATTATCCTAAACTACAATGAACAGCTTTTGTGATCTGAAACCTTAGACGCCAACAGAAAGATCTCAATAGGATTGCAAAATGTTAACTATAGATCATTTTTACAGATTTTAGAAAACATCATCAACCCCACTAAGCAGATTAAATAAAAACTAGTTACTCACCTGTAACTGTAGTTCTAAGAATGGTATATGGTGTACATCCACACTCTAGCAGAATGCTTTCCCTTTTCAGAATGGCCAGAAGGTCTTCAAGCTGGCTCCTCCCACCCGGCCTGATGTTATCCTCCTCAGCGCCACCCCATTAAGTCAGAACTTGCAAGCTGGAATCAAGACAGGTGTGCCACTTGCCTGAGGAGGTTGGGTGGGTTGTGTGGATGTACACCATATACCACTCCTAGAAAGATCAGTTAGACAAAGACTTTTATTGTAACAGTAGATCTTCCAGGAATGTCTCTTACAGCGAGTCATTATTTCTGGGAGTTCCCGAAAGGTGGCGCTCTAACATGGCAGTTCTCTTCTAGCAGTCTCCACAGCAGGGACCACCCACACGACCTCACTTCCTGGGCTGTGCATATAAAAATGGGTGGTCCATGGTAATCTCCGTTTCCCGCAGGTTTCAGCTTGTGAAGGCGAGGGACCGAGGGGAACAGAGGTACCAAAGCCTCCTGACCCTACATCGTTTTCCCTGTTAAAGAATGGCAGGGGGTCAGAGGGAGGGAAACTACTTATTGCAAGAGACATTCCTAGAAGATCTACTGTTACGGCAAAAGTCTTGTGTAACTGATCTATCTTCCAAGAAATGGTCTCTTGCAGTAAGTCATTACTTCTGGGAGATTTCCAAGCAGTTATATGGCAGTGGGATGGCCAGATACAGTATTCTGCCATGCATATAATGTGGTCCTAGGACCGATAGGTGCTGAGAGCAGTATATCAGCATATAAAGATAATTTTGTATTCTATCTGTAAGTACTCCATTATGGTATTCATTATAGAATTATGGCTGAAAGACAAGCCAGACTGGCTATTAATGGGAATCGTCAGATGAGTTAAGCAGAAGTAAACCAGATTAGCGTATGGCATATCAGATACTATAATAAATCTGAAGAACTTCAGCCACATAATGGAGTAATTGGTAGGTCTCAGTGGCATGCACTGTATAAGACAGTATATGTCAAAGCCTATTGGGTTCTGAGTTTTGAACAGTAACCCAAAAAATACAATGTTATTATTTTGTAGTGCTACAATGTAGCAAGTTAATATAGTTTTTTGCCATGTCTGTCAAGTCATTAGAGAAATATGGAAATTACGTACTTACTGTAATTATTGATCTTCTTGGACAGTCTCCATCACACTAGTGGGATAGCGCTGGAGGCGCTAGGGAAACGGGAGCCAAAAATTTTCAGAAGGGCCGGCGCCGAGGTAGGACCACGCACGCGCGGCACCACGAGACTGACTCGCGCCTGTATAGGCTATCGCGGAGTCGACCCTCCAACCGACTCAGTACCTTTTCCACCAAGGAGGTGCAGCGTAACTAATAAGAATAACTCATTCTGAGTGTCTGGGCCTGAGAGGGCCCAGATGGCCTTTGTAAGAAAGGTCAAAGAACAATGTCTTCACAGTCCGAACCATAGGCCATGAAGACCAGGAAAGAAAAACGAGTGAACCCAGGGGATGGTGGGTGGGCGTGTGAATGAGTGATGGAGACTGTCCAAGAAGATCAATAATTACGGCAAGTACGTAATTTCCATATCTTCCTGGACTAAGTCTCCAGCACTCATTGACACTAGTGGGATAGTACCAAGCTAAAATCAACAACCCTGAGTAGGGTGGTAGGAGATAGGGTTCACTCGGAAAGGACAGCCAAGGACTGTCCTGTTAATAAAAAGAGCTGTCTTGTAAGAGCATCTATAACATAGTGTCTACAAGATAAACGCTCGAGTTGTAACTCGTCACCTTGCCGACAACTACAATGGGCAAAAAATTAAAGTCTGCCAGGCAGCCGTAACTATTCTAGGAGAGCGGCAAGAACCTGGCCTCACAATTTGATCTAGGACCAAAATTAATAGTGTCAAAAACATGCACTAATCTAATGTAAAGGACCTCAGGAACTGCAAGAGCCGGAGGTAAAGAGTACAGGTTCAGGGTAGTATGACTGTATGTGAATATTTGCGAAGCTACCTTAGAAAGAACCTACTTGACCAATGGTCAAGAAAGAAGCATGTCATCTGTTAAGCTGGAGCAAACATGGAAGTAGGAATCTAAGTTCCGACTTGCTGAAGAGCCACTTCTGTTGCTGCAAGGCTCTGATCAGGAGAAGAAAGCCTAATTAAAAAACAAAAAAGGGAGCCAACAGACTGGTTAGATGCCTAGGTTTTGGAAATATCTCGGAATAAGAGAAATTCTCTTAGAGAAAAGAGGTGAGCTATACCACCGCTGGATCAGACTGCCCCCTAGGGGTAGAAAAAAACAAGTACCCTTTATTGAGGTTTAGAGATGACCGCCTCAGGGTTGAGGCAGAACCTGATCAGATCCAAGCGTGGTATCAGGAAATTCCAACTAGGCCCTGTGCTGTGATAATTCTGCGCCCCCCCCCTTTTTTTTTTTTTAAATATCCTTAGTCTGAGCCTGACAAGGTTGCTGGCTGCTATTTGGCAAGTATTGCCTGATACAGAAATGATAAGGATGTCATCCCTCTGAGGAGCAGGAGGAGCCTGAAGATCCATAACTGAACCCCTGACTGGACTAATAATAGCTAGACAGATGTTAACTACCTGTGGCGAAGCAGCCACCAGAGGGGCAGCATCAAAAGGGCTGTATACCCCTATCAAAGGAGCGGGACAGTCTGTGCAGCTCCCGACTATAGAATTAAAATGTTCCAAAGAGCGTAATTGTCTTGACGACTGAAAAAGTCTAGACGCAGAGGTATATAGTCCACAGATCCAGTCTGAACACTATGGTGGACCCCGTAAATGAGGAACTACTAAGAGAGCTTGTATCACAGACTCTGATGATAGAGAGGGAGTTCAGAATATAAAATGAGTCATCCGCTGTATCATTGACCAGAAAGACAGGGAAAGACTCATCCAGATGCCTTTCTACCACAGAAGGACCCCAAAAGAGGTCTCGGTTAGAGCCACTAGAGACTCCGCCACCAGGAAGGGTGTCGAGGAGCTTGGCACCACGTAGGGGGCTGAGAAAGTGCTGAGCGGAATGAGAGATTCCGCTGACAGAAACAGAACAGAAGAGTCCCATCCGCGGAAAATCGCTGGATGAGGAGATCCAATGCAGACCGCCACCCACTAAAAAGTGTGGAAATAATCCGCAGAGTAGGAATTCATTCCATGGAAACATCCCAACACAAGTCCTGTGGAAGAGAGGTCTGCAAACACAGATCTTTCCCTAGTTCTGTCAGACAGCACCAACTGGCACCCCTGCGGCACTAGCATCACTCCTGGCACAGGAAGGCACCAAGCAGTAACCATGCCAACCTGAGAGACACCAGAGGGCACCCACGGCAGAACCTGCAGGTATCCTCGGTACCAACGGCAGCAATGGCACGCAAGGGCACCCCCGATGCCCATGGCACCCATGGCACCCGCGGGTGCTGGGCACCACCCACGGGCGCCCGGCGTCGCCCGTGGCACCCGTGGGTGCCAGGTGCCACCCACGGATGCACGGCACTGCCCGCAGCACCCACGGGTGCCCGCAGGCATCAGTGGCACCGTGAGACACCCACAGCACCGCTAGCAGTGCCGACAAAGAAGCACCCACGGCACCAAGCACGGTGCCGAGCACAGCGTGAGCCACGAGCGCCAGCACCGAGCACGGCACTCGACTGCAGCACAGAGCATCGGCGCCAAATGGAGCCGAGCATGGCACCAGCAAGCCACGGCGCCGACTGAGCACAGAGCACGGTGCCGACCACGGCACCGAGCCATGGCCGAGCACGCGCGAGCACAGCACCGAGCCACGGCGCCCACTGCATCCAGTACAGCGCCAGGCGCTAGTCCCGCGCTCGACCCAAACACCAGCGGTGCCGCCTATGGCACCCATGCCAAACCAGGGGCACAGCACCAGACCTGCAGCGCCACCAAGGTGTTGGGCACAATGCCAGGAAAAACACCATGGAAAAGAAGAGAAAGGTGGTGCCCGTGCCGGCCCCTGCATGGAAAAGGAAGAGGGGGGGTAGGCACGAGGGGCTGACAAGATGGCGAAGACACCAAGAGGGCACCGCGCTCATTCAGATCCAGTTGACCCGCTCCGTCCAACGGCCCGAGGTCCGGAGGCCCAGAAACCAGGAACACAACCAGGAAAAAGGAGTCAAACCCCTGCTCCACAGGAGCGCCCAGAGGTGAAACTGCTCACCGAACTCCAACGAGGACAGAGATGGAGTCCAGAGTCGAGAAGCAGCCATTAGGAGCGGGCCGGGGAAACCCATCGAAGTCGGTTCAGGCCTATTGCCCCTACCAATGAACAACCGCAGACATACAATGGGCAACCTCGAAGCGGCACCGATTCTTCTTCCCCAAACGAAGAAGAAGAGCTCGAGGTTAAGCGAGCCGGATCCCGCACCGCCAGATTCGCAGCTTCGTGGACTGTCCTCCCCGCCGAAAGCACAGGACTGTCCATAGTCAGACCCCCCTGCTACTTAAGGGTGGGTGGACCGGCACAGCCCCTCTGCCATAACAACTTTCAAACGAAGTCTTCCTACCGTCACCGCTACCGTCTAAGGACGACTCCGTGGATGGCAGGAAAGAATTTCTTCATAATCTTCTTATTCGTAAAATAAAAAATTACTACTAAATAGTTAAATTAAAACTTTTAAATTAAACACTAAAAGCTGCTGTCGTATAGACGAAAACTTTGACTCCGGCAGACGAGCGACGTCGACATCCAAGCGCACTCGACGGCGGGAGAAAAGGAACTGAGGCGGTTGGAGGGTCGACGCCGAGATAGCCTATACAGGCGCGAGTCAGTCTCGCGGTGCCGCGCGTGAGTGGTCCTACCTCGGCGCCGGCCCTTCTGAAAATTTTGGCTCCCGCTTGATCCTAGCGCCTCCGGCACTATCCCACTAGTGTGAATGAGTGATGGAGACTTAGTCCAGGAAGATGTATCCATTTTGACATAAACAGGCTACATAAGTAGCAACAATGTTGTGAAATGAAACAATGTATCTATTTCATAATGGAATCCAGTTTTTTTGTTTGGCTTTTCAAGTCAGTAGTATTGTTGTAATCAATATTGTACCTGTTTTAGGGTAAGATCATGGAATGCAACAGAGTGATGTCAGTTTCATCGTGTATTAGTAATCTCGTTTGCAAGGGGGTCCCAAATATGCCAGGGCCTGTAGCCTTTTTAGGTGTAAATCTGAAATGTTTATAATATATATGCACTCACCACTGTTTCTGTGGCCTTCATCTATGGCCAGGTGAAAATTTCATGTAGCAGTAGAAGTCTGGTAAGAATATTACGATCCATATTATAACATTATCAGGATATATCAACTGTTACTCAGCATGTGAGTAGTAGCAGGCCCTATTCATGGGAGGGACACAAAGGTCTGCCGCACAACAGGTCGAGAGGCATCCCGGTGGAAGGACCGTAATGGCCTATAGCAGTGATACCCCAAAAAGTGGCTAGATGTATAAAGCCTCATGGGAAAGGCCTCAGTATAATTTTGAAACAAAGCCCCCAGAAAAAGGTCTCCGAGGCCTAAAAGAGGAGACCGGGGCGTAGTCTGAAGTGTTTTTAATGAGAGACAGAGGCACCCGGCTGTCTTGAGGGGTGGTCACGGGTCGGTTTAGATCTGTTCCTCATCATTCTTTCTTTGTCTCTGAAGTTTCATCTTTGGTTATTGTAATTTCCAGTTTTGTACGAATAATTATACTGAGGGCGTGGTTTGTGGTACATATATTGTACTGCTTTTAGTTGTCTGCCTGAGGTTTGTAGATTGTCCAGTACTGTTTGTGCTCCTGGGCCAAAGAGATGGCCGCCAGAAAAAGGGGCATTAGCCACTTTATGTTGAATATCAGGTGCTAGCCCTGAGAGCCGTAGCCATGCCTGACGGCGTATAAGAATACAGACTGTAGAGGCCCTAGCCGAAGCGTCGGCAATATCGTATCCTGATCTTAATAAATTTTGAGAAAGGGAAGTAAGTGTGTTTATCATTGATGTGAGTTATTCTTTTTCAGGGGATGTAGGTAGTTTACTAATAATATCCCCAGCAGAGGTGCCCACCATATGCTGGAATTTTAGCACGTCCCATGTAGTTAAGTATTCTAATATTTAATGTGTTTAGAGCAAACACTTTCTTCCCCATATAATCAAAATGTTTAGAGTCTTTTTCGGGAGGTACAGTACTTGTATGTTTAGGTTTGCCAGTGTGGTTATGAACGGCTGCAATAACCACAGAATCCGCAGTGGGAATATTTGTTAAATACTGATAATCAAGAGGAGCCTGGTAAAGCCTATGCGCTTCTCTAGGTAGCTCCTGTGCAGCTATCAGCTGACTCCATGCTTCAGTAATCACATTTCTGAATGTTGGTATAAAAGGAGGAACTGCCTGGATAGGTTCTTCCGGGATGTTAAGATATTCAACCATATCTTTACTTAATCTACCTTGTTCTGTTGTGGTAAACCCCATTGTTTTTTGTATTTGTAACATCATTTCTTGAAATGAAGGGTCATTCGGTGGGGAAATGACCTTTAGTGGTTGTAATATTTCCTCGTCCCAGTACGATGGTACAGAGTATGGGGACTCAGGCCCTTTTCTAGTAAGGAAACTGTCATAATACGTGTCTTTGGAAGGTTCCGAAATTATATGAGAATCTGACAAATAATCCTCTGAATATTCATGAGGAGGCAGTAATGGTGAGCGTTCTAGCTCTGTGCATGCCTGTTTTGATGGAGACGGAGACAGTCTGTGATTGAGGGTTTTTTAATGGAGTGGGTGTATAATCAAAACCTATAGAATTCAACACTTTATGTACCATTTTTTCTATGTTTGGCACTTGTGAGGATGGAATTGCCATGTAAGCGGATTCTGAGCCCTGTGTGCATGGTGTCAGGGGATCAATTTGTGCCTCCTGATAAAGTGATCCACTACATCTTTGAAATTTTTGTTCACCACGGACTGGTATGTGAGCACCATGCATGAGTGCAAATGAGGCTGGTTTGCCTCTGCGTTACATAGTACAGTATATGATTCTTTATTTTGTGGCAATGCAGCCCCATAAGTATCTTTTGATACTTTATGAAAATCTTCATGGTTTTTCATGGTTAAATTTTTATAAGAATCTTCCATAAATGTATTATATACAGGTAAAGGTACTGTTCTATGATGTAGAAGCTGCTCCGTTGATGGTGGGATCAGTTCCGTCGATGGAAGAGGAATAAAAGTATGCCCCGTCGACGTTGTAATGTGTCTTGTTGATGATGGATAAGTGAATGCATGCTCCATCAATGGTGGGATGCTCCTTATCGATGGTAGAATAATAGGGACATGCTCCATCGATGATGGAAAGTGTGTCGTTGACAGTGAGAAGGCAAAAGCATGCTCCGTCGATGGTGGCATACTTCTCGCCGGCAATGGAGGTTTGGGAGCATGTTCTGTCGACAGGGGAGGTAGCCCCGTCGATGATGAAGCAAGTAGTGTGTGCTCCATCGACGGAGGAGGTGTTCTCATCGATGAGGATGTCTTGTGGAGTCCGCTCATCGACGGGGGACTGTGCCCTGTCGACGATGAATGCAGCAGGACCTCTGTCATTGTCAGTGCATGTGGTTTTGGCGACGGGGGAGATGAGGAATAATGTCCCGTCAATGAGGAACGTTCCTTTCTACGTGAAGTTGAACTTCTATGTTCTTTTGATGAAGAAGTGCCCGTCGACGAAGAATGTTTTCTTGAGGATACATATTTTGGAGATATGACTGTTGAAGAGTGGTCAGGCAGGACTTTAGGTGAAGGTATTTCCTTCCCTTTTCTTGAAGAGGACTTGGAAGTTTTAGAGCCCTTTGATAGAGCACCTCGAGTTTGTAACAGGGAAACATCCATTGTAAAGCTCTTGGTCGAGCACAGGAATATGGTGCTGTGTATGAAGCCGAGGCACCCCAAGCTATGGGTTCAATTCACATCGTAGACTGCTGGCAGAAGAGTAAGCTGCTGTCAGAGCTGAAGCCGGCGGGAAAATGAATGGAGACTACCAGGGACCACCCACTTTTATAGGCACAGCCCAGGTAGTGAGTTCGTGTGGGTGGTCCCTGGTGTGGAGACTGCTAGAAGAGAACTGCCGTGTTAGAGCACCACCTATCGGGAACTCCCAGAAGTAATGACTTACTGCAAGAGACCATTCCGTGGAAAATCTACAGTTACAGGGGAGTAACTAGTTTTTCTAGGGGTGTGGATACGGTGCACTATCCACATTCTAGCAGACTCCAGCAGTTCTCCTGTCCTGGAGGAGGGCAAAGTGCACCCTATACCGGGGAGAGTGAGAACCGAGACCCCAAAACCAGCATCCCGGCGTGACTTGAGGTCAAAGTGGTAATGGGAGATGAAGGTGTGTGCTGACTTCCAGGCAGCAGCCCTGCAGATCTCCTGGATACTGACGTCCCTGGAAGCAGTCACCCAGGCAGCGTCATGTCTGGTGGAATGAGCCCTAAGCCCTACGGGAGGCTCCCTACCAGCCAACCTATAGCAAAAGTCGATGCAGAATATAATCCACCTGCCAATTGTCTACTTAACTGCCAATCTGCCAGGTGTGTCTTCCGTGTAGGTGACAAGCAACTAGTGAAACTCTCCCCAAACTCCAGCCATGCGTTCTTTGTAGTAGGCGAGTGCACGCTACAGGTCCAGAGTATGGAGCCTGTACTTGGCCTCTGAAGTGTGATTGGTGAAGTACACTGGGAGATTGATCACCTGGTTAAGGTGAAACACTTAAACAACCTTCAGGAGGAACTTTGGCTTGAGGTGCAGGACAACTTTGTCCTGATGAAGACCAAGTAAGAAGACTCCACAGAAAATGCCTGGAGCTCGTTGATCCTTCTGGTAGAGGTGATAGCCACCATGAAGGTGGTTTTCCATGACAGGTGTGACATCTCACTGTGCATGGGTTCGAATGGCTTGCCCATGAGCATAGCCAAGACCAGCAACAGGTCCCAATGTGGTGGAAGTTCATGCACTGAAGGGAACAAGTGGTCCAAGCCTTTGAAAAAGTGCCCAACCACCTTCTCCTGTGCCAGTCAGTATAACAGCCCATGCCTGGTATGCACAGATGGCAGCTAGGTGCACCTTAAGGGTCGACAACCAGAGGCTCAGCTGAGAGAGAGAGACCAAGGGTATTGCAGGATGCTCGACACTTGACAGGACAATGGGTCTAGTTCCTTGCCTTGGCACCAAACAGAAAACCTTTTCCATATGAAGGCATAGCACTTGTGAGTTGACTCCTTCTGAGAGGCCGCAACAATATGGAGGACCTCGTCAGACAGACCCAGCTGCTCAGGAACCAGGCTGTCAGGTGCAGGGATTGAAGGTCTGGATAGAGAACCTTCCCTGGGAGCATGAAAGCAGATCCTGGCAGAGAGGAAGACACCACAGAGGTCTGCTACTGAGGCTGAGGAGATCGGGGTACCAGAACTGGCGTGGCCAGTCTGAAGCCAACAGGATCACCTGTGCCTCCGTGTCTTGAGCAGTACCCTGTGAATCAGGGAAAAGGGAGGAAAGGCATGTCCCTGCAATGTCCTGCATTGACGGTGGCAGGCACAAAACAGCTTCAGCTTCGCGTTCTCCCTGGAGGCAAAGATGTCAACCTGGGGAGTGACGCCCCACTGGGAAAAGAGACGGACGACTACCTCCTGATGAAGAGACCACTCATGAGACACCTTGCCCACCTGGCTGAGGGCATCCACAAGCTAGCTGGACACTCTAGCCACTTGTATTGCTAGAAGGTTGACGTTCAAGCTGCACACGAGGGTCCAGATGCAGAGAGCTTCCCGACAGAGAGGAAGGGAGTGTGTTCTGCTCTGTTTGTTGAGACAGTACACAGTCGTAGTGTCCGTCTGAACCTGAATGTCCTGACCCTGAACATGGGGAATGAACTCTGTCAGTGCCAGACACACTACCCGGAGCGCCAGCAGGTTGATGTGGCAGCAAGACTCCTCGGGGTTCCAGAGCTCGAGGACCCAGAGGTGGACACCCACAAGGGAAGCATTAGTCGTGAGGGTGACCATCTGCCCTGGGCAGATGAAGGGCACTCCTTCCTGGAGATGGTCTGGGATTAGCCACCACTAAATGGCTTCCCACATCCTCTGGGTCACACAGACCAACTGGTTGAGATGACCGTGATGCAGAGACCATTGCCTGGCCAACCCCACTGCAGGGAACAGATTTGCCAGTGTGCCCAACAGACCTCGCTGGTGCACACTGCCATAAGGCCCAGGAGGTGCAAGAAGCCCTGCGCAGGGCACAACTGCCGAAACAGAAATGAGCGGGCAAAGGAGGCAAGATCCTCTGCCTGGTCGGCTGGTAACTGGGCTGTAGCTTCAATGACCTGAATCTCCTGAGACAGAATGAGTTCTGATTTGGCCTCATTGACCAAGAGGCCAAGGGCCAAGCAGGTCTGAAAGGTCAGATCCCTGGACCTCTCCACCTCCAACCTGGATGATCCTGCGATCAGCCAGTAGTCTAAGTAGGGGTACACCCGGACCCTCTGGTGCTGCAGGAAGGCTGCTGCCACTGCTATGCACTTGGTGAAGACCCTGGGCGCCAAGGAGAGGCCGAACAGCATGGTCTGAAACTCGTACAGAGTCTCTTCCAAGCAGAACTGGAAGATCTGCAGGTGGGACGGGCAGATGGGGACATAGTAGAAGGCATCCTGGAGGTCCAGAGAGCAGAACCACGTATTCTGATCGAGGAACGGAATGATCTGGTTTAGAGTGAGCATACAGAAGTTGCAGAGATGCAGGAACTGATTGAGGTCATGCAGATCAAGAATGGGGCACCAACCCCTGTATGCTTCGGGACCAGAAAATATCTGGACACGAACCCCAGGCTGGGCATGGCGTCCTGGACAGGAGATGGTGGTATGTGGCCTCCCAAAGGGCGTACACCCAGTGGGTTCCACCTCGTCGTCTATTTATTCATTTATTTATTTAGTTTTTGTTGACCGGGTAAGTGCACTAGACAAATCTTGCCTATTTTCAGTCACGAACCGGGGGAGGGAGATACAGATGAATGCCAACTGACCTTGAACCAGATTAAGCTGTTGGTGGTATTTTTAGTGAATGAGTGCCAGTGCATGAGGGTCCAGGTGCAGGTTGTAGGATTCTCCTCATTTGCTGCCCTCTGGGACCGGGGGGGGGGCGCGGTCCTGCAGGAGGTAGAAGACTGTCGCCGACAGGGTGTTAGAGTCCCCTAGATGGTTAATTCTGGAGGATTTCAACGTCTGGATTGACGACAAATCCTCACTTTTCAGTTATGACCCCCTCCAGACAATGACATCTCTGGGCCTGGCAAAGGTAATTACCTCTGTGACTCACCAACACAGCCACACCTTGGACTTGGTATTCTCGCTGGGGCTTGATGTGACAGACATCAAGACTGATCGGGTCATTTGATCCGATCACTGCACGGTGGAGTTCCAGTTTGGGGCTGCCCCCATTGAGATGGTCTGCTACCACCCTTTAAAGCAGCAGTACTGGATAATCAAAGTAATTATCAAAATTCTTTTTTTTTGGCTGGAAGCATGCAGCCACAGTTCAGGTTTCCATATCTGTAAATTTTTTTTTCTAGCAATCTTTACTTTTTTACATACCGTATTTAAGATATATTTTCATTGTTGTGACTCCACAGTAAATATGGCTGCTGCCTAATTTCCAGCTGAACTCACCCCCACATCACGTCTTCTGTTTACTTCTGTGGGACCCTGTGCTGCACATTCCCACTGTCCCTGTGTTGTACTGCGAGTCATGCACATGTGCGGTTGGCACCAGAGGGTTCCACTTCAACATGGCGAGTGGGAGAAATGTAAACAAAAACAAAGAAAAATTGAGCAAATTACGGAGTGACAGTACTGCAAAAGCAAGAATTACCAGGTAAGTGCTTAACAGAGCACAGCAAACAAACTGTTGCAAAAGATCTGATTGTTTTAATCTAGTGCTGCTGCTTTAAGGGGATTGTCCCCATAGGGATGCTTAGCGGTAGTAGACTTTTCTGTCATGAGTGCTGCATGTGTGAGGCGGTGATGACCTATAATGGGGCCATTACCCAAGGCACTTGATGTCATCACACCAGTCCATGTACGACCCATGTCTTCTCGCTTGAGCCCCCCATGGTTTGATGGGGCTCTCAAGGAGATGGAGACTAAGGCTCAGAAGTTGGAGCACTGTTGGTGGAAGACCCTCCGTGGAGGATAGACTGGCCCTGAGAAATCATTACAATGATTATCAGGGGCAATCAACAGTAAGAAGGCAGCGTTACTGTCCAGGGAGATTGCTGCTGGGAAGTACAGACCAGCTCAGCTATTTCGGACTGTGGATAGACTGCTACGTCTAGTCTGTCTACAGCCGAAAACAGCGTGTTTAATCACATTGTGTGATGAGTTTGCTCTGTTCCTCTCAGACAGGGTGTCCTCCATTTGAGCAGGGATCTTCTCAGCTGGCCAAAATTTGTCCCGCAGTGGTCAGCTTGGTCCGAACAGAGGCAGTCCTATTGCCTGGGGGGAGTTTCTCCGGTCAAGGTGGCTGAGGTAGTCTGGAGTGATTTCGAAGCTGTGGCCCACATCCTGCGAACTGGACCCTGGACTAACTGGTCTCCTAGTGGGAGGAGCGGAGGCCATTGGTCCAGTATTTGCCAGGACAGTCGATGCTTGCTCTCAGAGGGGTGCTTTCCAGAAGCCTCTTGTAAAGAAACTGCGTGACCCCGACGTCCTGATGAATTATAGACCTATCTCCAACCTCCCATTCTTAGGGAAGGTTGTCGAGAAAGTAGTGGCTCTGCAGCTCGAGGTGCACCTCTCAGCCTTTGACATCTATGTGCCTTTCCAGTCCGGTTTCAGAGCTAGGCATAACACAGCGACGGCACTAGTTCAGGTACAAAATGACTTCCTCAGGGTGTGGGAGAGAGAAGAATGGTCAATTTTCATTCTCCTTGATCTCTCATCAGCATCTGACACCATGGACCACATTCGTGCTATTGGATTACCTTAGAGTGTATGGTAGACTCACTGGAGCCGTCATCAAATGGTTCCAGTCCTAACTCTCTGACAGGAGGCATCGAGTGGTGATGGGGAATTTCTTCTCCTCCTCAAAGCCCCTGGAATGCCTCAAGGCTCGATCCTTTCGCTGATGTTTGTGGTGCCCCTGGGAGAGCTCATTAGACAATACAATCTGGGTTTCCACTGCTTTGTAGATGATACCCAGCTGTATATGTCATTTGCCCTTGGAGCTGAAGGTGCCGTTGAAGTGCTAAATAAATGTCTGGCCAAGATTCAGGACTGGATGTCCTCAAACTGGCAGAGGGTGAACCTCGACAAGACAGTGGTGCTAGTGATTGAGCCTGGTAGATGTCGTGATGGGGATGTCTCCAGAGTGGTAACTGGGTTGGTCCTGGGGTCCACCCTGTTGATGGCTTCCCCCAAGGTGAAAAATCTGGGCATTATCCTCAGTGACAGGCTGGTCCTGGAAGCCCAGGTGTCATCTGTTGTCAAAAGTGGGTTCTACCATCTAAGGAATGTTGTCCGAATTAAACCTCCGATTCCATCAGACTTGCCATCACTGGTACAGGCCTTTGTGACTTCCAGGTTGTACTACTGTAACGCTCTGTACTTTGGGGTCAATGGAGGCATTCTATGCCGACTGCAGCTAGTGCAGTGCGCGATAGCCAGAATGCTGGAAGGCCTTTCAAGGTCCTTCGTGATCTGCACTGGCTGCCTGTCAAGTCGAGGATCATCTTCAAGGCGGGCTTGCTCAAATACAAGGCCCTATACGGCCTGAGCTCTGGTTACCCGTCTGACCTTACTCCAGCCACCCCTCCACCGAGGGCCTCCTGGCAGTTCTGAGGGCCATACTGAAAACCTCGGGGAGTCGCTCCTTTGAGGTGGCCGGTCCAACCCCCTGGAACTCGTTGACAAAATCTTTGATGGAAGCCCCAACGGTGGAAGCATTTAAAGGGGCCTGAAGACCTACCTTTTGAACAAGGCTTTTTCTGATAGCTTTTAATCTGATTTTATATAAGTTATTGTTTTAGTGATGAAATTGCATGGTTTTATGCTGCCTTAACCTTGTTTTTTTATCTGTAATGGCACCCAGAGCCTCTGGGATTGGGCGCCAAAATATAAATAAAGCCTTACTTACCATGTCTGAAGGCACTGCATCATCCCATGGGGCATGGGCTTGGCTGGGCAGAGGAGCCTCGAATTCGGAAGGCAGACCGTTGCTGACCACCTTGAGGACCCACGTACTGGTCGTAATGGCAGACTAGGTGGAAGTGAAGTGGCGGAGCCCCCCTCCCCCCGCCCACAAGAGTGCTCAGGGCAGGCAGGATGAGTGGGGGAAAGGCTGCCCCCAACCCATCACTTCACAGGCCCGGAGGCAGAGGAGGGACTGACTGAGTAAGCCGCCGGCCTCACCTGCCGGACTATGTGGTGGGCAAGGACGAAGACTTTGACCGGTGCTGCCAGGCTTGCTGCTGCTGTTGCGATTCCAGATGTGGCGTGGGATGGCTTGCCGGGACAGAGGAGGGACGAAACCTAAAGGGATTCATCTTCAGTTTGGGCTCTTTGTCCTTCTGGGCAGAGGTGACGGAGTCCATTGTAGTACTGGGTTTCTCAATCCGAATGAGATGGCCGTCTACTCTGGGTCCTAACAGGTCGGTACCTACGAAAGGTACGTCCGCCAACTTGTGCTGCATGTCGGCCATAAAGACTGAGATCCGCAGCCAAGCCCTGCGGCAAGTAGCCACAGAAGCAGCCACTGACCAGGTGCAAGGCCTTGGTCCCGCACCAGCCTACCCGGACTCTGAGGGTCGGCTGGCAACTGCAGCATAACCTATCCAGGGAGCCCAACAAGCTATGTGTGAAGTTGGCAATGCATAGCGCCACTTCGCTTGCTGAAGGCCCAAGGGATGAGGTCAGTATATAGCTTTCTGGCCACATGGTCCTGCTTTTTAGACTCCCTGTCAGGTGGCTTGTCCATATAGCCCACATTGCCTGAACGGCGAAAGACCAAGTCAGCGACAAAACCTTCCACAGAAGAATGCTCGGTGAAACTGGACAACAACCTGGTAGGAACCGCATACTTGCGCACCAGATGGGCCAACAGAGTGGAACAAAAAGATGGATGCTGCCAAAGCTCCAAAGCGGGATCCAGGGTGGCCTCTGTGATAGGAAAGGAGACCACAGGGAAGTTGCCCTTGTCTAGGATCTCTATAAGCAGGTAGTGAGCCCACTTCTGGACTGGCTCCAGAGGGGTACTAGTAGATTTGGCAATCAGATGGAGCAGGGCCCCGAAAGAGGTAGACCCAAAGGCCCCGATCCACCAAGGGTTCCTCCCTAGAGTCCGGGTCAAAGCCAGGAGTGTGACAGGCATGCATCAAAGAAGTCCCTGATTCTGAGGAGACTCTGAACAATGGGTGAGGCCACCTCCCAGTCCCAAAAGACTCGACAAAATTTGTCAGTCTGAGATACAATGACTGGAAGTCGATGTGACAAACCAGAAGCTGGCCGGGTCGACTTGGAAGGAGCCCCATCCTTGGGCTGAATGGGTGGGGCTCTACTTGGATCGGCAAGGAACCAGACATCAGCTGAGTCGGAGGCATGGGCTGGGGCGCCGGCGACCATGGAGTGTCAGAGGGGGCTACAGCACTACCAACGGCCTGTTACCTGCACCACACAGCAATTGCTGCCAGATGAACTCCTCATTGCGGTGCCGCGATCCTCCCCTGAGGAGGACGAACGACAATGTCGTCTCTTGCCCCAGTGCTGAAAGCTGGACCGACGGTGCTGGGAGCTCCTTGATCTCAAGCTGTGTGGCCGAGACCTAGACCGAGACCGTTGGGGAGACAGACAGCGAGGAAAAGCCAAGGTCAGCAAAACTCACCAAGGAAGCTGCTGAAGGTCCTGTTTCAGAAAGGAGGGGAGTGGGTCAGCAAGCTGGTCCAACTCTCCCTGAGAGACTATCGGCAGGACCGGAGTCCTGGAGAGGGAGACTTCCCCTCATCCTGCGACAACGGGTCGACCTCTTCAAAAAACATCTTGACTGCCTGGTCAACCTGCGTCTCAGTCAATGGGCCAGATGAGGACACTGTGGGGCCAGTGGCTGGGACCAGAAGTATCGGCCGAAGCAGAAAGCTTGACAGTAGACAAGCTAGGAGAAGCGCGGGAACCCAAGGCCCGAGAGCGCTTGTGGTCCCATGACCGACAACGGGACTTTTTTGACTTAGAATCCTGCTTAGAGAATTTGGAGGGCTTGGACCAAAGGGAAGAGCCCTTCCCAAGGGTAGAGGGGGACTGGAAAAGGTCCTAGAGCACCCCAGAGAAAGAGGCACCAATGCCCACCCAAACAATAGCGGCTGCAGACGACACTCCTGCAGTGGCCTGGGCTGTGGGTTCTTCAAGGGCAGCGAGTTGCTTGGCAGAGCCCGTCACCGCAGAGGATAAAGATACGAAATGACGGGCCTCCTTCGAATGAACCAGCGGGTCCTGTTTGTCTGGGTGCCCAAGCAGAAGGTGAGCATATCAGTCTTCTAGGATGGAGGGATGGAGACAGCGACATAGGCTGCAAGCCTATAGGTTGTGATCCATCCCCAAACAGCAGATGCACAATGTGTGCACATTGGTTCGAGACATCTTCTGGCTGCAAGGGCACTTCTTGAAGCCAAGGCCCGATTTTGAATCCTCCAAGTCCATTACCGATATAGAAAAATAGCTCGAAGACGTGAAAATTGCACTAAAAGTTTTAGGGCCTAAATCAAGCATGGAGCTGCGATGGAGAGAACCTGATGCTTCCAGCAGAAAGGAAGATCTGACA
The DNA here is from genome assembly GCA_016271365.2 of Neoceratodus forsteri. Taxonomy (NCBI): domain Eukaryota; kingdom Metazoa; phylum Chordata; order Ceratodontiformes; family Ceratodontidae; genus Neoceratodus; species Neoceratodus forsteri. The sequence continues at coordinate 1,225,802 of CM057450.1, read as the reverse complement.
TCATGGGGCGGTGCAGAGGAGGATACCACCCAGGTGGAGGGGAGGAGTCAGCCTGAAGACCTTCTGGCCATTTGTAAAGGGGAAAGGATTCTACTACAGTGTGGATAGTACACCGTATCCCCTAGAAGTGAACATTCTTCCTTAAGCAGTTTGTAAACAATATGCAAACAGAAGTATAATCCGAATAATAACTTAAGAGAGAGAGAGAGAGAGAGAGAGAGAGAGAACTATTTAGTGCAGCAAACCTAGCAATAACCCTGGATGACTTAAGATTTTCAGAGTGTAACCTGGTGTGTTTATTTCTGCTGTATTTTAAAACACTTCAAGCTTCTGCTACAGCTTTTCACTACAAGCAAAGCTCGGCATGCTGCAAGCATCAACAGCCTGTGCACTTCAAGCCCCTATTGCAAGTTTCTCCTGCCGAAACTGCACAAGCCACATAGAGCTATTAATTCTTTTGTTCTCTCCAAGGACCCACTTAAGGTTGTAAAACTGATAATAATGCAGCTTACCAGTGTCACAAACCCACTCAGCAGGTCAACCCTCTACTCCAAAGTGCCAACCTCCGAGCATAGTCTTGAGAGCAGTTAACGGAAACAGGGTAACCCTCCTGTATGTTTTGTGGGTTCGAATCGACCTTTGGTCTCAGTTCTGGAGGGATTCAAACTGTGAACCTCTTGCTAGCATACTCAATGCACAGGCTCAGATAATTCTGTCTTGGGGGCAGATATCTTTGCCTAAGGGCACATAACCAGGTGTACAAAATGAACTCTTAAAAACTCTAATAAAGACCTCTGATTACCCTTACCTTTTTCCAGTTTGGTATCACCTTTCAAGCTTATGCACAGTGTCTGCTTTAACTATATATTTTTCACTTGTTAAAGGAAGAAATTTAAAGACAGACCAAGTAGGCTTTAAAAATAAAGTTTTACTAAAATAGATAAAAATATGTAAAACATAAAATACAGAACCATATATCACAAAACATACAAATCTTTTAAAACAACAAGGTTTTAACAGTGTAGTTCCTACTACAGTACTTGGATTTTGTCTCTCTCTACCTGTATATTTGCTTAATGTGCTCAAAGATGTTTCTGTGTCAGAGTGTAGATAAAAGTCTCTGAAGGAAAACAGAATTCTGTTTAAAAGCTGGCTTTGCCCACCTCTTTGCATGAGGTCACCTAGCTCCTCCTCTGTTTATGAAAAATCATACACCCAGGATATTTTATCGTATTAGAAGGTAAGATAATTAAGGTTACATCAGCAGAAACTCCTTTCCCCATGTGACTTCCCCAATCTAGCCTGTAAATTTCCTTTCATCTATAAGCAGTATCTTCTCTCACACAGACATCAAAGCATTTATGACTTTGCACTAGTGTCACATAATCCTACACTCTTCCCCTAAATGCCATAAAAGTTTATGATTTTCCCTCTTAGCAACCACAGCTATAATTAACTTAGATAGATAGATAGGAGATCCTTGATTAAGGCCTGTTCTAGTCTGTAATTAGCTTCTGGCCTTCCAGGTAATACCTTGTATCTAAAACCTGTGTGTGTGTGTGTGTGTGTGTGTGATACTCGCATGCTGTTTCAGCATTTCTCATGAGGGACAGTCCATAACACATTTTTATTTTACAAAAAAATGATACAGTGATCAGAACCAGCTGTCCAAGTGTCACAACCAGCTCTGAAATTCCACAAGATGGAGAGGAAAGCTAAAGAAAACAAGCATTTGTTGCTGAATGTTTGCTTGCTGGCATTGGCAGTGTAGGAGTTACAGAACTGCATAATAAGAATGGCAGTGAAGTATTGAACTGAAGCCAACCCCACCACCACCCTGCAGATACTGACAGGCATTGGGGTGTGCCTTTGGGTCATCAGGCATAACAGCCAAGCCATGTCACCACACCCTACCCTGCAGACACCAACAAGTGTCATGGTGTGCCTTGGGGTCTTTGGCCCTTATGTTCACCCCATTCCGTCAGGAAATACGGTGAGATGGGTACTGTATAGGAGAATGGGGTGAACTTTGGGGCCGAAGAGTCCAAGGCACACCTTGATGCCTCTCACTGGCTGCAGGGTGTGGGTGGGGGTGGAATGGTATGAGCATTACAGGCGACGATCCCAAGTCACACCCTTGATGCTCCTCATTCTCTACAGGGTGGGGCATTACAGTCAGAAACCCTAATGCCTCAGGCATTCGTTGGTATTTTCACTCCAAATTTTCAACATGGTTTTTTTGTGACCTCCACCTCATGAACAGTGGCAATATCAGTTTGTTAGCCGAAAGCTGCTTTTGCACAGCGACTATGCCATTTGGCACCACAGGCGCGAAGAAAAAATTACTCACCTTAGTAATGTTGTTTCTTCTAATGGAGTCTTGCTGTATTCTGACAATAGCAGTGAGTCCCAACCTTCGAACTGCCCCGGAGATGAAAGAGTTAACTTTCCATGCCAGGCATGGAACGCTGAGCTCGAGCTCGGTTGAGACTCTCTCTGTTGCTGTTTGAACTCAAACCGTCAGATCTTTATGAGCTAAACTCACTAAGAGTCCTGTGTGGAAGCTGTAAACCTACACTAGCCAACTGGCTACTAAATATAATAACCAGATTTTTTGGTCCCAAAACAAAGACTCGAGTCAGGAAACCCCAAAAATGAAATAAACACAACACCCACTCACCCAAAGAAAAGAGGGTGATAATAAAAAAGGTGGGGTACCTCCTGAGTGCCAACACTGCTACTACCCACCCACATCCCAAAAACAAAGGTTCTGAGAGGGAAGGCGGGGGAGGTCAGAATACAGCAAGACTCCATTAGAAGAAACAACATTACTAAGGTGAGTACTTTTTTCTTCAAACAACATGAAGTCTTGCTGTATTCTGACAATAGCAGACTACCAAGCAGTACCTCCATGGAGGAGGGACAGAACCTACTTAGGAAATAGGCTCTGAAGCACAGCTGTGCAAAACCAAGCATCACTCCTAGCCTGGATGTCCAGAGAGTAATGCTTGGTAAAGTGTGAACTGTTTTCCAGGTAGCTGCTTGACATATCTCAAGATGGGAATATCTCGGCAGCAGCCAGGAAGCAGCTGTACTGGTAGAGTGAGCCCTCAGGCCTGAGGTGGAATCCACTAGTTTTCATAGCAAAATTGAATGCAAGAAACAATCCACCTGGCAATGGATCTTTTAGTGGCAGGTTTTCTTTACCAACCTCACCATAAGTGAGGAACAGTTGGAGGGAGTCAAACCTGTGACCCTTGGTATGTTCTATGTAGTAGCTAAGGGCTCTTTTCACATCCAAACTGTGCAACCTCCTCTCACCAGAGGAGGAATGGTCAGTGAAGAACACAGGAAGAGACAGATTGGTTAAGGTGGAAGTCTGAAACCACCTTAGGCAAAAACTTCCTGTTAGTCCTGAGGATCACCTTCTCTCTATGGAAAGAGATAAAATCAGGCTCCACTGACAGGGCTTGTAACTCGCTTATGCGCCTGGCAGAAGTGATGGCCACCAAGAACACAGTTTTCCAAGTCAAGTACTTAAGCTCTGCTGAGGACAAAGGCTCAAAAAGGGGGTTGCATAAGCTGAGCAATGCAAACATTAAGGTCCCAAGCAGGGGTAGGGGCCCTGAATGGCAGATTGGCATGAAGCAATCCCTTGAGAAACTTGGAGAATACAGGGTGAGCTGAAAGAGAAGAAGGCTTACCTGCTGAAAGAAAAGCAGAGACAGCTGCCAGATGCACCCTTAGTGTAGCTGGTCTGAGTCCCAATCTATTCAGATGAACCATATAGTCAAGGACTGTGGGCAGGTCAGCAGACTCTGGGGGAAATATGCTTCCCAGAGCACCATATGGAGAATCTTTTCCATTTGGAATTATAAGTAGTTCTGGTGGAAGGCTTTCTAGAAGCCTTTAGAATATCCATCACACCTTGAGAGAGGTGTAAATCAGCAAACTCTAACTCAAGAGCCAGGCCTTGAGATTGACAGATTTGAGATTCTGGTACCAGACTCTCCCCTGAGCACAGGTTAATAGGTTGTAATTCCTGGGAAGAGACAAGGGAAAGTGGACTGCTAAGGACAACAGGAGAGGGTACCAGGGCTGTCTGGCCCAGTCTGGAGCAATCAGAATCACCTTGCAGGGTTGAGACCTGATTTTGACTAGCACCTTGAACAGGAGAGGGAAGGGGAGAAAAGCATACAGGAACTTCCCTTCCCAATTGAGAACCAGGGCATTCAGGGGGACTCAGCCCAACACTGGGGGCCTGCAGCAAAAAAAGGGAAGTTGATGATTGTCTGGGGCTACAAAAAGATCTATCTGTGGGGTGCGTCATCCGGAGAAGATCACCTCCAAAACCAGGGGATCCAGTGACCATTCGTGATGGCCCTGAGATATCCTGCTGAGAGCATCTGCTTGCCTGGGAAGTGTACTGCTGTAAGGGAGGTGTTCAGGGAATAAGCCAGAGATCACAACTTCATTGCTTCTGTGCACAAGGCCATAGACTGTGTGCCCCCTTGCTTGTTGATATACCACATTGTGGTGGTATTGTCTGTCCTGATCTGAACAACTTTGTTCTGAACAGACTTGGAAAAAACTTGAAGTACTAGAAACACTGCTCTGAGTTCCAACAGACTGATGTGAAGCAGAGATTCCTGAGGGGACCACAACCCTTGGGTGGTCAGGTCTCCCAAGTGGGCCCCTCACCCCAAGAGGGAGGCAGCTGTAGTAAGGATTAAAGAGTGAGACTGAGCGACAAAAGGAACTCCCTGTCTTAGATTGTCCTGATCCTGCCACCACTGCAAAGCCTGGATCAGGGTTCGAGTCACTGGTATCAGTTTGGTCAGAGGGTCCTTTTTCTGAGACCAAAAGGCTCTCAAGTGGAACTGAATGTCCCTCATCTGAAATCTTGCTCCCTGCACCACTGCTGTAGAAGCAGCCATGTGCCCCAGGAGCTGCAGAAAATGCCTTGTTGGTTGGGACACCTGTAAGGTGAAAGAAGAGGCCAGTGTGATAAGGGTCCTTGCCCTGTCTATGGGAAGGAAGGCCCTTGCCTTTTCTGTATCTAGCTCTGTGCCTATGAAGGTGAGGAGCTGAACAGGCTTTAGAACTGACTTTGAAAGATTCAGAAGGAAACCTAGAGAAGTGAGCAGTTGCTGAGTTATCTGTAGGTGTAACTTGACTTGGTCTGGGGACTGGCCTACTATGAGCCAGTCGTCCAGGTATGGGAAGATGGCAATCCTTTGCCTTCTTAGGGAAGCAACTACTACTGCCAGGCATTTTGTGAACACCCTTGGAGCAGAGGTTAGGCCAAGGCATTGCTCTGAATTGGTAATGGCCTGAGGGCAGCTCGAACCCGAGGTATTTTCGATGGGAGCTTCTGATGAGAATATGGAAATAGGCATCCTTGAGGTCCAGGGAGACTAGCCAGTCCCCTGGCCTTAGAGAGGGTAGAATTATTCCCAGAGTCACCATTTTGAACTTTGGCTTTAAAAGGTGCTTGTTTAAATATCTGAGATCCAGGATGGGCTCCATTCTCCTGTCTTTTGGGGGTTAGGAAGTACCTGAGTACAATCCTTTCCCTTTGTGTGGGTGGAACCCCTCTATGCTCTGAGAGCCAAGAGGGAAGAGACCTCTGCCTCTAGGGCAAGTGCCTCTGAAGGATTTGCAGGTGGAAAGGATCTGGTTCTCATCTTTGGACATTTTTTGAAGCTGAGAACCAGTCCCTGGCTTACTACTTCCAGGACCCATTTATCTCATGTTAAAGACTTCCAGTCCTGGACAAAGTAAGCCAGCCTGCCCCCTACAGGTGGTGAAGAATTGGCCCTGGAAAACCCATCAGGGTGCCTGTTTGGCACGGGGTTTAAGCTGAAGGGTGGAAGCAGGTCTGCTTGTACCCCTTCTGCCTCTCCCTCTAAAGAACCCCCTCTGAGCATAGGCAGAAGAGGAGGCCTGGGCTTGGTAGAAAGGCCTATGAAAAGGCCTGCCCCTGGGATGCTGCCTCTGAGAAGTGGCTTGCCTTTCCTTGGCCTGAGCACTCCTATAGGTGGTCCTGTAATTATCCATTTTCTTCATGTAGTTCTCTGTTTGCTCCCCAAACAGAGAATTACCCACAACAGGAAAATCCATGGCCTTAGTCTGGGTATCCTGAGACAGGCTAGTACATCTGAGCCAAGCCATCCTACGAAGGGCCACAGATGTAGCCATGACTCTAGAAGAAACATCATTGGAGTCCACTGCAGCATGGAATTGCACCTTGGATGCCTCAATACCATCAGCAGCCACCTGCTCCAGCTCCTTGGCAGCTGACCAGGGACCTGTTTAGCTAAAGCCATGACAGTGTCCCATCTAGATTTCTGATATCTAGCTGTATAGGCCATATAATTGGCCTGCCTGAGTCCCTGATGCTGCCATGTACTGTTTCTTTGCCATGGCATCAATCCTCCTGGAGTCCTTATCTGGGGTGTGGAAGCCAAGGGTATATTAGCCTTATCACAGGCTGCAGCCTGTGCTACCCCAACATGGCTGCATTGCTGGGTAAGGAACTCCGTATCTGAGCCTGACAGAGTATACCTCTTGTCCATTCTTTTATCCACAGGAGGTATAGAATTAGGAGTCTTTAAAATCTTAAATGTCTGTTTCCCAAAAGACTTGTGTAAGGGAATAGACAGCCTCCTGGACTCTGGGATATCCATCATTTCCACATAGTCAGGCTCCTCCTGGTCATCCACAGCTTCTTCCATAGGAAGCTGAAGGGTTTCGGCCACTTTCTTGTAAAACATGAAATGGGAGGGGGACTCAGAAAGCCTAGGAGGAGACACTCCTGAAGGTCTGTCTGGGGAGATGTCCGGGTCAATGGGCACATCCAGACTTTCATAATCACATTCACTTTCCTCATACTCTCCTTCCTCCTCCTCCTCCAGTTCATAAAATTCCTCCAAATCATAATCCGGAACCGGCCGAACCGAATGCCTTCCTGATGGTGCCGGTTCGGTCGGAACTGGGGATAGCGACTGAACAATTTTTATCGCTTTGAAGAAACTTTTGGATCCACACCAGCTGATTTATCCCTTCTTGTTCTCTTAACCAGAACAGACTCCTTGGAATTGGTTCTCCTTTTGCCCGAAGAAGTTTCGTCCTGGTCAGAGGGCACTCCTTCTGGTTCGGTTTGAACCGAACCGGGCTGGCCATCCGGGTCAGCGGACTTTTTGGCTCCCTTTCCCTAAGCCTACCAACTCTTTTCTAGGGTAGCTGCAGGAAAATGTTTACAAATCTGGCAGTCTGAATCGAGGTGGTCAAACCCCAGACAATAAACACAGGTGGTGTGGGGGTCAGCCTTAGCAAAGACTTCCCCACACACACTGCAGTGTTGAAACCCAGTGGGCCCGGTTTTTCTTTGGGTTTCTCAGACATGGTGCCACCCTAACAAAACGTATCCTTTAATGGCAATCCGCCAGGCAAGACACTCTTATCGGTTCCTGACCTGCAGTTACGGGTCGTGGAAAAAACGAAAACTTTTTTTTTTTTATTAGAACAGATAAGAACCGGTAACCACACTCTAGAAGTAGAAGTAAAGGAATTTTAAATGTCCTGATCAGTTGAAACCGAACCGATGAAACGTTTACAAGTTCCACACAGAATAGGAAAACAATATAAACCTATCTAGTATTCACGAATACCACAGACAGAGACTGAACCGACAGGTTGCGGTTTAAATTCGGTTGAAAACCGAGAAAAACGGACTTTAACTGACAAATTGAACCAAGCAAAGGAGAAATCTCCAGAGCGACTGTTCAGTGAAGCGGAGTAAAGAATTTGACAGTTTGAGTTCAAACAGCAACAGACAGTCTCTCAACCGAGCACGAGCTCAGCGTTCCGTGCCTGGCATGGAAAGTTAACTCTTTCATCTCCGGGGCAGTTCGAAGGTTGGGACTCACTGCTATTGTCAGAATACAGCAAGACTTCATGTTGTTTGAAAATACATTTTAAACAGGATGTGAAAAATGACAGCTGTACTGTTCATGAGGAGGTATAAAAAATGGCAATGTTGAAAATCTGCAGTGAAAATATTAAAAAAACTGGTGAAGTCACGAGCGTGCGTAGAAACTGCAACCCACACCCGTAATGTAATTAGTTTAGGTTTTTTTTTTTTTTTTACAGCAGATTGTCAACACAGGCATTTTAGGACCTCTGCTCATGAACAGTGTTACTGTGATTTTCTTAATCTGTCCTGAACAGTGATTTCCCACAGCGACCATGCATTTCTGTGCTGGAAGTGCGAAAACATTTCGCCCATGGTGTGAAAAATGACAGCTGTACTGTTCGTAAGGAAGTGTGGAAAAATGCCAGTAGTGAAAATCTGGATTGAAAATAAGACAAATTCATGAATTTATGAGGGTGCGTGGAAACTGCGCAATGCTTGCTCGTAACAGTCATTTTATGGACTTTTGTCACCAAATTTTTAACATAGCCATTTTAAGACCTCTGCTCATGAACAGTGTCACTGAGATTTTCTTAATCTGTCCTGAACATTGATTTTGCAAACAGACGTTCCCCATTATGCGCTACATGCTGGAAACACATTTTGGGCAGATGTGAAAATGACAGCTGTACTGCCTCATAAGGAAGTGTGGTAAAATGGCAATGTTGAAAATCTAGAGTGAAAATATTAAAATTCACAAACTTACGGCGTGCGCATAGGAACTGCGTACGCCATTTCGTAAAATCATCATTTTAGAATTTTCCACCAAATTTTCAACATAGGGTTTTTGGGGCCTACCTCATGAACTGTGACACTGTCATTTCATAAATTAGTCCTCGAAGGTGGTTCCACAGTAGTGACTGTGAAATCACCTTTGGGGTCGCTTAACGCCATGACAGTGCCAGAATTCATGAGGAGGGGTCCCAAAACCCCATGTTGAAAATGTAGTACCAACATTCCAAAAATGTCTGAGATATGCATCAAAGTTGAAAAAACACTATTTATTCCATTATACAGCTTACCAACATTTCTTCAGTTCACGGTCAGCTTTGAAGAGTGCAGACATGTTCCCAATCCACCGGAGATCGTTGAGCTGGCCTCCGGAGGTAAGTATGGGGTGAGGTGGGTTGTGGGGAGGTGGATGCACAGAGGGTGGGCGCGGGTTGGGGGCAAGACAATCAATGAGGGACCTTTTTTTCTTTTCTGGTGTTTCTTTTCTTTTTAGGATTACGACACGGGACTTGTGCCACGATGGGCTGTGCTCCCAGGGAGGCAGCTGGAAGAGTTTTTTTGGGGGGGGGCAGTGGAGCTGAGGACGATGACACAGGACTTGTGCCATGCTGGGGTGGGCTCCCAGCGTGGAGCCGACAGGGAATTAGGCACCCCCGTCGGCCATACAGACGTGTGCCACGCTGAGGTGGGCTTCCAGTGTGGCAACTGGAAGTCTGTTTCTTTTGGAGGGGGGGAGGGTTCATTGAGCAGACAGGGAATTGGGCACCAATGAGGAAAAAGAAAGAAAAGAAAGGAAGAGAAAGCAGAGACGTATACAAGCAGGATTGCCGGCAATATGCTAATCAACACTATCTTATCGCTGCTCACTGAAGCGGAGCTCTCCGTTTCAACTGTATGGCACTGCATTTTCAACTGCTGTCAAAGACAGCTGCAGCACTCATTGGTGAACTGTGGCCGTGCCTGCAAACACACTGACTGAACTGGAAGACAGGTGCCACACCCACAAAAACTTGGATGATGGCACTATGTCTCTTGCACATGTGTGCAACCAAACATAAGCATTTGTCAATGCCGAATGTTTGTTTGCTGGTATTGGCATTGCTAGTGCAGGAATTAGAGAGATGCATAACAGGAATGGCAGTGAAGTATTAAACTAATGCCAATCCCCACCCCAACCTGCAGAGACTGCCAGGCATTTTGGGGTGTGCATTTGGGTAGTCAGCCATAATGCTCATGCCATTCCACCCTGCAGACACCAACAGGCATTGCAGTGTGCCTTGGGGTTCGGCTCTTACACTCACCCCATTCCATAAGGAAATAAGCTGACATGGGTGCAGTAGAGGAGAACGAGGTGAACGTTAGGGCCGAAGACCCCAAAGCACACCTCAATGCCTGTCACTGGCTGCAGGGTTGGGGAGGAATGGCATCAGCATTACCGCCGACAACCCCACCCAAGTCACACCTCTGATGCCCATCAGTCTCTACAGGGTAGGGCATTATGGTTGGAAACCCTAATGCCCCAGGCGTTTGTTGGTATTTTCACTCCAAATTTTCAACATGGGCTTTTTGGGACCCTACCTCAAACAGTGGCATTATCACTGCATTATTCAATCCCGAAAGGTGATTTTGCATAGTGATTGCGTCATTCTGTGCCACAGCTGTGAAAACACATTTTGGGTAGGATGTGAAAAATGACAGCTATACTGTTCATGAGGAGGTGTGAAAAAAAATGGCAATGTTGAAAATCTGAAGTGAAAATACTAAAAATTGGCGAAGTTACAGGAGTGCGTAGAAACTGCGCAACGCACACTTGTAATGCAATCATTTTTTGGAATTTTTTCACCAAATTTGCAATAGGGTTTTTTTGGGACCTCGCCTCATTAACAGTGGCACTATTGTTTTGTTAATTGGTCCCAAAAGGAGATTCATACGGCAACTGCGAAAACACCTTTTGGGACAGAGTAACCAAATGAGAAAAATAGTGCCCAAGGGGGTCCCCAAGAACAACGCATGTTGCAAAATTTGGGTGAAAATTCCCAAAATGGCTGCGATATCAACCTGAGCTGAAACCTCCCATTGACTCCATTATACAGCCCGTCATTTCTTCAGTTTGCGGTTGGCTTTGAAGAGTGCAGGCGTGTCCCAATCCATAGAAGATTGCTGCTCCTGACCTCCGAAGGTAGGTATAGGAGTAAGGGGGTTCTGCAGAGGGTGGGGATGGGGAGATGCGAGGACCGTTTTCTTTTTACAGGGAAAAAGACTTGGGGATGGTTTTCTTTATTTTACAGGTTATCAAAAATTAAATACATTTAGGCACACTGGGGTGGGTTCCCAGTGTGCCACAATAGTGTGTGTGTGTGTGTGTGTGTGTGTGTGGCATGCAGACACGGGGACTGGCACCCCGATGCCGGCACCTGAAATATTCGAGCAGGTGGTGGTGGTGGGGGGGGGTCATCTGACACCGGAAGTGGGCATCCTGGTGTTGGAAAAACATAAATTAATAAGAATAATTTTGGCACACTGGGGTGGGCTCCCAGTGTGCCACAGTTAAGTGGAAGGGGGATACATGCAGATATGGGGATTGGGCATCCCCGATGTTTGCAAATAATATAGACGGGTTTGAGAGTGGGGAGGCATCAGACACCAGGAGCGGGCATCCCAGTGTCTGAAACATAAAAATATTTTCTCATACTGGGGTGGGCTCCCAGTGTGCCACATTAATTTTGGGGGGAGATGAGAATACATGCTGACACAGGGTTTGGGCACCTCAATGTCTGCTTTCCGGGGAGTGTGTGGTGGATGGCAGGAGACGCCAATGTGGAAAGCCGTGCTGCAGCTCATTTATTTATTTATTGAAATTGTTCACCATAAAAGGCACACTGAACAAACAAGTTGCTCATGGAGCAAGGGGAACAGAGTGCTCGTCAACAGGAGCTGACAAGAACCGTAAATCCCGCCATGCGCATTACCGTGCACTGTAATGGGCATGGCCGGAGTCTTGTCAGCTGCTGCCAACAGAGAGAAGGTATGTCTGTGTGCCTGGTTGCAAGGGAGGGGGGAGGTCCCGCTGCAATGACGAAACTGTCCTTCACCGTAGCGGCAGATTTCTTTCAAAGGTGGCCCTCTCGCTGAACTGCTGTCATCGGCAGCTTCCCCACTGATTGGTGGCTGAGGGATGTACCTAATAAAGTGTTCACTGCATTGGCTACAACACCGACACACCTCTGAAATGGTACTATCCCAATATGTTTCTTGTAAGCTGCGTGCGCAAGCAAACATAAAAATAATAAAAACATTTTTAATAAGCCTCCCTTCTAAGTCTCCCACCAGAGCAGCGGCTGCGCTTTTGTATGGTTGGTAGCCCACCTCACTATGATCCTGCCAGCTCACCTCCACCAGCCGGTAGCCCTCTTCACTTACTGGGACTCGGTGGGGTTGTTGGGAATTGGCTTCAGGAATGGGACCAGAAATAAGCTGCTAGGTGGAGGGATGTGGCAGCAGGGTATACAGGCTAACAACATATAGTCTTTGGCAGTCTTGTACTCTGTACTCACAGGCACCAGTTCATCAGCACAGCAAAGCCGAAATTATAGGCAAGATGCTAAACACCACTAAGGTAAACTGGAGCGGCAGCACTTTTGTAGGATTAGTAGCCCACCGCCTCAAGACTTTGCCAGCCTGCATCCACCAGCCAGTAGCCCCCCCTCGCCATGCTTACCGGGACTCAGGTGGGTTGTTAGGAAACTGGCTTCAGGAGTGGGGAGTGGGATCAGATGTTGGCTGCTAAGTGGAGGATGATGGCAGCAGGGTATACAGGCTAACAAAATGTAGTCTTTGGCAATCTTGTGCTCTGTACTCTGCAGTCACAGGCATCAGTTCATCAGTACAGCAGAACTGAATTTGTAGGCAGGATGTTAAATACCGCTAAGGTGAGCTAGAGTGGCTCTACTTTTGTTGGGTTAGTAGCCTGCCCTCCCATGACATTACTGGCTCGCCTCCATCACCTGGTAGCCCCCTTGCTTACCAAGACTCAGGTGGGTTGTTAGGAATTGGTTCCAGGAGCTGAACAGGAAGTCAGTTGCTAGGTGAAGGTTGTGGCAGCAGGGTATACAGGCTAACAAAATGTAGCCTTTGGCAGAAGACTAGACCAAACTATTAGAAAAGTAAAGGAAGTGGACGATAGCAGTACAACTAGTGTCTGCACCCACACATCATAGAATCTATGAAACAATCCAAGGCCAAGGCTTTGCAGCAGAAGTGGATTATAGAGGAGTAAGTGTCAGAAATACAGATGATAGAACCTTACTTGCTGGATAGGTGCACCCCTTAAATAATGTGGGACATTATATGCCTGCACTCACTGCCATGGGAGATTGGGGTAAAGGGAAACTTGTGTCTGCAAGTAGAGTGTAATTCATGACTTGAAATCAAGGAACATCTCTATAAAGAATGTCCATTTGTGCAATACTTTTGGAATCAATTAGCAGATAAATGTAATGATGGAAACTGGTCATCTGTTTCTTTTGAAAATATAATTGTGGGCCATTTTACATCAAGAAAGAAATATGATACTAGCACATTAAGACTTGTGTTTACTTGTATTAATCTTTTCATGGCAGGCCAGATATAAATTGGTATTTCAGCAGCAGGAATTAAATCAAGCTGCAGTAATACATTTAATAGAACATGAACTGCAAATTCTTTATAGAAAATAAAGCCTTTTGATGTTGCCTAGAAAGTTGAAGGCTAGATAGGAAAATATTGTTTGTGTGCTCAGTGACTAAATGTTATAAAAGGTTTGTATATCTTTTTTTTCTTTAACAGACCATATAAGTCAGTAGTCCAGTTGACTTGTACAATTAAGCAAGACTGCATGGTGATCATTTTGAGAACTTTTGTCATCCTTTTTAAGTTTGCTTGCACGCATGTGCAAGAAACACAGTGCCATCATCCGAGTTTTCGGAGGTGTGGCAGCCCTCTTCCAATTCAGGCAATGTGTTTGCAGGCGCGGCCACAGTTCTCCAATGCCTGCTCAAGCTGTCTATGACAGCTCCAAAATGCAGTACAGTTGAAAGGGGGAGCTACGCTTCAGTGAGCAGCGATCAGATATCGCCTGTTCATCGCGCTCCCCCACCCTACACACACACACGCATACTGCGTGTCCCCCCCACGCACACACTGTACAGCTGGGGGTGCCCAATCCTGTCGGCTGTGCTCGCCCCCAAAAGCCTTCCACATGCCACGCTGAGTGCCACCCCAGCGTGGCAACTCATCGTATAGCTGACAGGGTGCCCAATCCCGTCGGCTCCTGTCTCCCAGAGTACAGGGTGCCACGCTGGGAGCCCACCTCAGCATGGCAATGATGCTATGGTCAATGGAGGTGCCCAATCCCCGCCGGCTCCACGCCCCCAACCAGTTGCTGATTACGCTCACGCTGGGAGCCCACCCAGCGTGGCAAACGCCCCATGTCGCTATTTAAAACAAACCTGCAAATAAAAAACTGTCCCGGCACTTCTCCTGCCCCTCCCACAACCCGCACCCACCCACTGCGCACTCCTGCCTCCCACACCCCCACCCCATACTTACCTCCGGACTCGCACGACGATCTTCGTGGATTGGGAAACACGCCTGCACTCTTCAAAGCCGACCGCAAACTGAGGAAATGCCGGTAAGCTGTATAATGGGATAGATAGGGTTTTTTTTAAATTTTGCTACATATCTCAGGCATTTTTTGGAATTTTTGCACCAAATTTTCAACATGGGGTTTTTGGGACCCCTTCTCATGAATGCGGTTACTGTCATGGCATTATTCAGGCCCGAAGGGTGATTTCGCAGTCACTGCATGAAATCACCTTTCAGGACCGATTAACGAAACGACACTGCCAGTGCTCATAAGGTGGGCTCTCAAGAAGCCTATTTTGAAAATTTGGTGGAAAAATTCCACAAAAATTACTGTTTTACGGACGTGCGTTGCGCAGTTCCTACGCACGCTTGTAAGTTTGCGAATTTTCAATATTTTCAATCCAGACTTTCAACATCGCCATTTTATTACACTTCCTTATGAGCAGTACTGCTGTCATTTGTCACATCTTGCCCAAAACATGTTTCTGCCCATGTAGCACACAATGGCGCAGTCGGTGTGCGAAATCAATGTATGGGACACATTAAGAAAATCACAGTGACACTGTTCATGAGCAGAGGTCTTAAAATGGCCATGTTGAAAATTTGGTGAAAAAATTCTTAAAAATGACTGTTTTACGAGCGTGCGTTGAGCAGTTCCTACGCACGCTCGTAAGTTTGTGAATTTTCAATATTTTCACTCCAGATTTTCAACATTGCCATTTTATTACACTTCCTTATGAACAGTACAGCTTCCATTTTTCACATGTCGCCCAAAATGTGTTTTCGCACATGTAGTGCACAATGGTGCAGTCAGTGTGCGAAAGCAATGTTTGGGACAGATTAAGAAAATCACAGTTACACTGTTCATGAGCAGAGGTCTTAAAATGGCTATGTTGAAAATTTGGTGACAAAAGTCCATAAAATGACTGTTACGAGTGAGCATTGCGCAGTTTCCATGCACCCTTGTAAGTTCATGACTTTGTAATATTTTCAGTCCAGATTTTCACCAGTGGCATTTTTCCACACTTCCTTATGAACAGTACAGCTGTCATTTTTCACAACATGGCAAAATGTGTTTTCACACTTTCAGCACAGAAATGCGTGGTCGCTGTGGGAAATCATTGTTCGGGACAGATAAAGAAAATCACAGTGACACTGTTCCGATCAGAGGTCCCAAAATGCCTGTGTTGACAATCTGCTGTAAAAATCCCCAAACTAATTACATTACAGGTGTGTTGCACAGTTTCTATGCAGCCTTGACTTCACCAGTTTTTTAAATATTTTTACTGCAGATTTGCAACATTGCCATTTTTTTTACACCTCCCCATGAACAGTACAGCTGTCATTTTTTACATCCTGTTTGGAATGTTTTTGCACCTGTGGTGCTAAATGCTGTAGTCGCTGTGCATAAGCAGCTTTCGGCTAACAAACTGATATTGGCACTGTTCATGAGGTGGGGTCACAAAAAAATCATGTTGAAAATTTGGAGTGAAAATACCAACGAATGCCTGAGGTGGTAGGGTTTCCAACCACAATGCCCCACCCTGTGGAGAATGACAGGCATCAGGGGTGTGACTTGGGATTCGTGCCTGTAATGCTCATACCATTCCACACCCTGCAGCCAGTGAGAGGCATCGAGGTATGCCTTGGACTCTTCGGCCCCAAAGTTCACCCCATTCTCCTATACCGCACCCATCTCACCGTATTTCCTGATGGAATGGGGTGTGCATAAGGGCCAAAGACCCCAAAGCACACCGTGACACTTGTCAGTGTCTGCAGGGTGGGGTGTGGTGAAATGGTGTGGCTGTTATGCCCGACGACCCAAAGGCACACCCCAATGCCTGTCACTCTCTACAGGGTGGTGGTGGGGTTGGCTTCAGTTCAATACTTCACTGCCATTCCTATTACGCTGCTTTGTAACTTCTACACTACCACTGCCAATGCCAGCAAGCAAACATTCGGCATTGACAAATGCTTGTTTTAAGTAAGTTTGAATTGCAACATGTAAGAGTTAAGTAAAGAAAAAAAATGTAGTACTGACCAGAATTTATTTGTATGATTTATAAATGTTTTAATAAAGTGTTTGTTTCCACCTGGACAGTGACAGGAGATGGTCAGAAGGGACATCAGTTTAACATATACTTAGAAGGATGGCACCTCAACAGTGCAGCACCCCTCCCCCCCAATACTGCACTACAATATCAGTTATAGGTATTACCCCAAGTGCTGGTGCAGGACTAGAACCCACGACCATCTGAGTTTCTGACCCCAGAGGTCAGCGTGCTACATACTGAGCCACTGACACTGAAATAGATCAGAGAAGGCAGTGGACGTAGTCTATCTGGATTTTAGTAAGGCCTCCAACACTGTGACGCAAAGGACGCTCATTAAGACATTGAGTAGCCTATGGGTGGGATCCAAAGTGGTGAACTGGGTTAAAAATTAGTCAATAGATAGGCAACAGAGGGTGGTGTTTAATGGCACTCACTCTAAATTATGGGAGGGTGACCAGGAGGGTGCCACAGGGCTCAGTATTGGGACCAGTCCTCTCCAATGTCTTCATGTATGACATTGCAAATGAAATGGAAGGGAAGGTATGCCATTTTTGTGGAGGACATCGAAATCCGTAATAGGGTTAACAAAAAAGAAAGGGGTGGAAAGAATGCATAGGGATTTTGGGAAATCGAGGCGTGGACAAGGGCATGACAGCTGGGGTTCAGTGCCAAAAAGTGTAAAATCATGCACCTAGGGCACAGGAACCCAAGAAATAAGCATAGGATGGGGGTATCGTCCGTCACTGAGCAGGAAAGGGACCTTGGGATTATCATATCTGATGACCTCAAAGTGGCAGGGCAGTGTGAAAAAGCAATGGGTAGAGCCAGTGGGATGTTGGGATGCACAGGGAGAGGTATCTCAAGCAGGAGAGAGGAGGTGGTGTTGTCACTATATCGTTCGCTGGTGAGATCCCACCCGGAATACTGTGTCCGATTCTGGAGGCCACACCTCAGAAAGGACAGGCAGGGTGGAGGCAGTCTACAGGAGTGTAACTAAAATGGTACAGGGGTTTCACCAAAAGCCCTATGAGACGAGGCTGAGGGATCTCAACATGTACACTCTGGAAGACAGGAGACCAAGAGGGGACATGATAGAGATAGTACAGTTACATAAGAACTTACCGTAACAGCAGATCTTCGAGAGAAGCTCTTGCAGCAGATTCAACAATGAGGAGTGGTGCCACCTGGCCACGGTTCTGGCAACTATTTCTCTAGCAGTACCAATGTGGGGAATGCCCCTCGCCGACGTTGGCTCCACCTCCGACGATGCCCTATATAAGGGAGAAGCTCCCCACGTACTCCAGTTCTTGGACAACCCCCCCCATCAGGCAAGGTAACCGGCAGGTCAGTAACGATAACGGATTGTCAACTGACAACCTTTCAAGAGAAACGATGCCAACCTGGAAAGGACCTGATCCCTGGGGAAGGAGGGGCGTGAAATATTCCTGCTGCAAGAGCTTCTCTCGAAGATCTACTGTTACGGTAAGTTCTTACATAACTGTACTATCTTACTTCGAGGAGAAGCTCTTGCAGCAGGTTCAACAATGAGGACTGAGTCCCAAGAAGTATTAACTTATGACAAACCCTTGGGAGGGGGAAAAACAGGAAACAGGGGAAAAAACAGAGGGGGAGAACCCTCAGGAAACCAAGCCCTGCAGGACCACAAGGCTAAACCCTGCTCTGCGTCTGGAAATAATGTCCAGGCTGTAGTGCCTGACAAAGGTGTGCACGGAGCTCCAGGTAGCGGCAGTGCAAATATCTGCTGTCGGAACTCTTTTTAGCACGGTGAACAAAGTAGTAATAGCCCTCGCAGAGTGGGCTTTCATCGGCCCCGAAGTCGACCTATTGTGCGTCTCGTAACAGGAGATGCAATGGACCAACCAGCGCGAAAGCGTCTGTTTGGTGACTGGGCAACCTGCAGATCATGGAGCAAAAGATACAAATAACTGATCAGACTCCCTGATCACCTTGGTTCTAGCCAAGTAGCACCCAAGAGCCCTGTGGATGTACAGAAAATGGAGAAGGGCCTCTCCCTTATTGGACTGCTCCGGGTAATAAACCAGAGGCTGAACCAACTGGTTTAAAGTGAGCTCTGAGACCATTTTCAGCAAAAACTTCAGATTTGTGCGCAAATCAACCCTGTCCTTGTGAAAGACCAGATAGGGTTCCCTAAACATGAGGGCCTGCAGTTCCCGAAATGCGCCTGGCTGAAGTAACAGCCACCAAAAGCAGCATTTTCCAGGAAAGAAAACAAAGCTCAGCACTCGTAGCAGGTTCGAAGGGAAGAAGAGAGAGCTTCTCCAGGACGAACAGGAGATCCCAAGGAGGAACAGGGTCCCGGATGGGAGGTCTGATATGCAGAATGCCGTGCAAGAAAGCTTTGGAAACCTCCATCTGAGCCACCGTCTTACCCGACACGAAAGAATGGTAAGCGGAGATGGCAGCCAGGTGTACCTTGATGGAGGAGTAACTAAGGCCTTTCTCTAAAAGAAAGAGCAAGTATTCCAGGACAGTGTTAACCGGACAGACCAACGCGTCCACCTGCTTCGCTGTGGCCCAAATGCAAAATAGTTTCCATTTCATAGCATAAGTGGCCCTGGAGGCAGGTTTCCTAGCCTCAACCAACACCAGGGAAACCTGATCGGACACCCCAAAATGGACCTTGGCTAAGTCCTGAGGAGCCAGGCGTGCAGGTGAAGAGAACGCAGGTTCGGGTGTAATGGGGACCCGTTGTCCTGAGACAAAAGATTCGAGGATAGAGAAAAAGGCATCGGAGGTTCTGCTGCTAGACGCTGTAGTAATGGAAACCAAATCTGGCTAGGCCACATTGGGGCGATCAGAATAATGGTGGAAGACTCCGACTGGGCCTTGAAGAGGACCTTCTGAATAAGAGGGAAGGGAAGGAAGGCATAAAGGAACCTCCCGCTCCAGCAGAGGGAGAACGCGTCTTGCCAGGAAGCACCAGGCTCTGGACCTAGCAAGCAAAAACTGGGTAGTTTTGCATTGTATTGAGACGCGAAAAGATCCACCTCTGGTGAGTCCCCCACAGGTGGAAGATGCTATCTGCCACGTCTTGATGAAATTCCCACTTGTGAGCCTGCGACCTTGTCCTGCTGAGCGTATCTGCTACCACGTTCTGAAGCCCGAGAATGTAAACTGCTGTCAGGAACAGGTGGTGTTCCAGGGCCCAATCCCACACCTGCATTGCTTCCCTGCAAAGGGGGTAGGAATGAGTGCCCCTTGTTTGCTGATGTAAAACATCACTGAGGTGTCGTCTGTCTGCACCAAAAGATGGCCCGGTGATAGGACCGACACCAAGGCTTTAAGGGCATAGAGCACTGCTCGCATTTCCAGGACACTGATGTGCAGATTCGCTTCTAGGGGAGACCAAATACCCTGTGTACGACGGTTCCCCAAATGTGCACCCCATCCCAGGGATGATGCATCCATTGTTAGGGATTGGGCAGGTGCCCCCAATTGAAACAGAATGCCCTTTAGGAGATTTTCGGATGACATCCACCAGCGAAGCTCTCGGCAGATTGGCTCTGATATTCTGACCAAGACATCCAGATCGTCTGACGTCTGGTCCCATTGAACCCTCAGAGACCACTGAATGGTCTGCATGCGGAGACGGGCCAGAGGGACTGACACTATGGCTGCTGCCATGTGTCCCAGCAATCTGAGAAGCAAGCGAGCCGGCACCTCTGAGGCTGAAGAGACCTGGGACATGATGGTACGAATGTGACCCACTCTGTTGCAAGGAAGAAAAACCTTTCTGAGAGTGGTATACAGAGGAGCTCCTATGAAGTGGAGGATCTGAGATGGAGACAGATGGGACTTGTTCCTGTTGATGGTGATTCCGAGACTCTGAAACAGAGAGATAGAATCCTTGAGAGTCTTCAACAGGCGGGGCCTGTAATGGGCCGGGAAGAGCCAGTCATCCAGGTACGGAAACACAAAGTGGCCCTGTCTTCGGAACGCTGCGGCTACAACTGCCAAGCACTTCGTGAAAACCCTTGGAGCAGAGGAAAGACTGAAAGGGAGGACTCAGAATTGATAGTCCTCATTCTCAAACCTGAGGAATCTCCGATGGCTTCTGATAATTGGGATATGCAAGCAAGCGTTCTGCATGTCCAGGGACGCTAGCCAGTCTCCTGCTGAAATGAGAGGGAGGAGAGTTGGTAGAGAAATCATCCTGAATCTCGTGTAGGAGACCCACTAGTTGAGATCGCTGAAGTCCAGAATGAGAGATCTCTCGACTTCTTCGGAACTAGGAAGAAGTGGGAAAAAAAACCCTTTCCTGACTTGGCCGGTGGAATTGGCTCAATGGCCATTTTTTCTAGAAGGGAGGATAGCTCCTGTCTAATCAGGGCTCTGTGTTTCTTTGGGTACCAGGATGGGGGGGGGGGTGGTCTGTTCGGAGGAATGGATGTGAACTCTATGGAGTGCCCGAACTCCACGAGTTCTAGAACCCAGTGGTCAGAGGTCACCTGAGCCCACGCATCCGCGCAGAGCGAAAAGCGTCCTCCTACAGGCTCCTGTAGTGGAGTTACCAGAGGAGGAAGGTCGCCTGAGTAGTCAGGCTTTGGGTGGGGGAAGGAGGGCAGCAGCGGCTGCTTTGCGAGGTCTAGAGGCGGATGCCGAAGAGCCTCTGGCTCCGCCCCTACGACCAAAGCCACCTCATTGAGCATGCTGCTGGAAACGAGGTTGCTGTAATTGGTGTCCCCCATGGCCACGAAAATGAGGCTTTCTGGCTCACCCCTGCTTCGGGCGGTACATGGACTGCACGGAACGGAGAGCCTTTCTGGAGTCCTGCAGCCTCGGATAATATGCTCTGTGTCCTCGCCGAAGAGCACGGAGCCCTTAAAGGGAACATCCAGAAGACTGACTTGAACATCTGGATCGAACCCAGATACCCGAAGCCAAGCATGGTGTCGGAGGCAAATGCTAGTGGCGGCCACCCTGGAGGAGGTGTCTGCAGAGTCATAGGCCGACCGCAGAACGTGGGTACCCACGTCTGAGCCAGTCTGCAGCAACTTGGCGAGCTCAGTCTGCTCAGCACAATCGGACAGGCTCTGCACTATGTCCAATCCTTGTTCCCAGAGGGCGTTCTGGAATTGGACCATGTGGGTTAAGAAGTTGAGACCCCTTATGCTACAGGTGGCAGCAGAGTACACCTTACGGCCCATGGAATCCAGCTGCTTCGATTCTCTATCAGGCGGCTGGGTGCTCAGATGTTTGGGCTTCTGTGAATGATCATGAGCTGCCGAAATCACCAGTGAGTCCGCAGCAGGTGGTTCGGCCCAAAAGGAATGGTCCGCAGGCACCTGGTAGAGCTGGTGAGCCTTCTTTGGCACAGCAGGGGAGGAATAAGGACACTTCCAGGTCGCATGGGTGACATCAGCAAAGGTGTCAACCATGGAAGGGATGACTGCTGGCTATGGGTTTTTATGGCGGAGGTACTTAGCCAGCCGCAATCGCTCTGTGTCCAGGGTCTCAGTGTCCCAGCCCATGTTGGCCTGGATGTGCCTCATTACCTCCATAAAACTGGGGTCATTTGGAGGGGAATTGGGAAAGCCCTCCGTGTCCCCTGGGTCTGGCTCAGAGTAGACTGAGGAGGTATCGGAGTCTGCGTAGGAGGTGGTAGGGGAACAGGGAGAGAGGCTATGCCTCTTCCCTTTCGGTCTCTTGTCCGGGGGAGAAGGGGAACGGGAGGAACTGCTGGACTGGTCCCTCTTGGATTTTTATTGTGCTTTTTAGGAGGAGGCATGTCCCCCCCACCCCACCAACTGGTTCAACTCGGTCAGGAACCGGCTCTGGAGTGGGTGGAGGCACCCCAGCTGGCAGGTCCTTTTTGATTGTGTCCCACCAGTCAGAAAAAAGCTCCTTAACCTGAGAGAGATGCAACTTGGGTGAGTCAGGTGTAGGCTGAGAAGCACCCAAGCCTGTACCGGCGCCGTCCCCATTGTCCAGGGGGGCTGGCGTTGCGGTCCGAACCCTTGTCAACCGGCATCGGCCTGCGGGGACGCCAGGGTGGCGCCAGCACCACCGCTGCGGTCCGCGCCAGGTGGACAGGCGCATCGTGGAGAAGGGTGTCCGAACTAACATCTGGGACAGAACCGCATCAGGTGAACCGGCGTCGGTTTCACTATGACCGGCGGCGGAATAACCTTCACCGGGACTGGGGATGAGGGGATTGCAGCCGGACGAGGGTCCGGCGTCCGCTTCTCCCTGTGACCTGACGGATGTCGTTCCTTTTCTTGGGACGGACGACGGTTGGATTTTTGGCTAGAGGTTTTCTCGGCTGAACGCCAGTCAACAGCTGGAGACTGGCATCAGTCCGAGGCCTTGTGTTTTGGCGGCAAGGAGGAGGCCCTGCCGGCCGAAGACCATGAAGCCTTGCTCGACTCCTGGAAGTCGGCTTTTGAGGAGGAAACCGAACATGAGGAGCCCTTACCTGAACCGTTGGGCTTCTCGGAAGACTAAGAGACCTTCAAGGGCTGCAGAGAAGTGAGAGTAGAACCCACCGACGAAGGCTTGACTGTCGTGAGGTGGGAGTCATGGCCCGACAATCCGGACTTCGATCCCAAGGACTGATGCTTTGAGTGGGATCTCCCCCTGTCCTGCTCCCGATGTTTTTTATGGTGCTTGTGGGCGGGCTGAGGTTCGGATTTCCCCGATGAAGAGGCCCGTTCCATGGTGACAAGTTTGGTTTCTGCAAGAAAGGCCATGAGGGACTTCTGGTGCCGGATTCGCGTCCGCGAATGAAAGGCCTGGCAATGAGGGCAGGCGTTGGTGTGATGGTCAGGCCCCAGAGAGTAGAGACACGCAGAATGTCCGTCTTTCGCGGGAATCTGTCACCCACAAGCGCACTTGTTTAAATGTGATGACAGATATCAAAAATCCAAATTTTGAGTGAAAATCAAACTGATGGAGAAGAGCAATTGGTACTAGCCGAAATGCTGAACTAACCCTGACCATGCAGTGGGAAAGAACTGGAGCATGTGGGGAACTCCTCCCTTATATAGGGTGTCGTTGGAGGTGGAGCCAACGGCGGCGAGGGGCGTTCCCCACATCGGTACTGCTAGAGAAAAAGTTGCCAGAACTGCCACCAGGTGGCGCCAGTCCTCATTGTTGAACCTGCTGCAAGAGCTTCTCCTCGAAGTAAGATCTACAAGTACCTTATGCGGGCGAACAGGGTGCAGGAAGGTAGTATCTTTCAAATGAGGAACAGAACCAGAGGGTATGCAATGAAGCCAGAGGAGGGAAAGGAAGTTTAGGAGGGATGTGATACAGTAGTACTTCACTGAAAGAGTGGTAGACGCATGGAAAAGACAGTCAATGGAAGTGGTGGAGGTGAAAACAGTAGGGGGGCTTCAAGCATGTGTGGGATAGGCATAGAGAAATATTAGGAAATGGGCAGCGAGTAGGGAGGGTCACCGGAAACCAGTTAGGGTCTGTGGAGACAGACTATGCAGGGATCATCGTTATATTTATTGGCTTTAAAAAGGACAAACTTTGGGCAGGCCAGCCGGCACAGTAGTAGCGCTACCACCTGTGTTACCAATGACCTGAGTCAGGAATAAGCCTGGGCTGTGCTGTCCAAGGGCTGGCTGGGGGAAGGAGGATTGGGTATCCCAACAAACGCACTCCTCTTCCAGGGAAGGGGTACTTGTGGGTCCGTTGTATTGTGCCCTGTCATCAGTCAGGTATATTAGGCATGCTGGAACCAGATGATGCAGCATGCTCCTGGGGGCAACAATAGTGCAGAATTAGGCAGATTATGTCCGTGCCTGTCCGCTACGGTCAGCATCAGCTTCTCACTTCCACCATCCAGGAAGTGCACCAAGCCTTCACCTCTCTGTGGATGGGCAGATAAGACTACAGGGAAGAAATGCTAAAGAGGCTGTAGGTGTACTGGCCCAGGGTAAGCAATACAAAAGTGAGACACAGGTGGATTGTGGGGTCCTGGGTAGGTATGCAGTGGAGTCTTGACAAGTATGAATGGGGCTTGGCAAAGGTGGTGGAAAGAAGTCCCAGCCTGATACCAGGTGGACAATACATATGAAAAAAAAAAAATGAGAAATTCACAGCAGTAGAAGAAGATGAGCTCATGCATCATTCACTACATATCACTCCCCCCTCCCCTTGAATTTAGCCCACTCCTCTTGACTTCCCCAACCCTTTTCTGGTTTACTACCTCCTCTGGTAGCCAGTTGCAGTTCGCCACCACTCTCTCCATGAAGAAGTGCCTCCTGGCCTCTTTCCAGAGCTTTCTTTCTGCTAGTTTGTAACTGTGTCCCCTCGTGTTCTTGTTCTTGTGGATTCTAATAAGTTCACTGGGGTCGACCTTGTTTATACCTCTGAGGTACTTACAGGCCTCTCTATCATGTCCCCAACCTTCTTTCCTCAGGCAAGTATATCTTCAGGTTCTCCAGCCTCTACTTGCATGAGAGCTCTTGCTGACTCAATCATTTTTGTGGCCCTTCTCTGTACCTCCTCCAGTAGGTTGAGATCCTTTTTGTGGTAGGGGCTCTAGTAGTGCACACAGTACTGCAGGTGCGGCCTCACCATGGAGCTATACAACGGCAGTATGACCTCTTTTCTTTTGCTGGTGACCCCCCTGCTTATGCGGCCCAGCATCCTAACTGCCCCCACTGATGCCTTGCTGCACAGCGTCGAGGGTTTCAGATTGCTTGTAACTGTAATCCCCAGGTGATGCCACTGCATCACAGGGCCGGCCCCTGAATAAAAATGGCCAACCTGTTGGTAGATGGACCTAAACCCTGCTGCAGAAAAAAAAAAAAACCGTGAGGAGAGTTGGGAATAACCATTAGAAGATAACTTCCATATAAGGGACAGGAAATGGAGAGGAATAATCACACAGTGTGCTACTGCAGCTGGTGATAAAACCCAAAGATTCTATGTTCTGTCGTTCCCTTGTAGGCATAAGACTCTACCCACTGTTGTGGCTGAGGCCCTCATATTCAGCCACGGTGTATGTGAGATGTAAAACATAGCGCCTGGTCATCATGGAGGCATATTCCTACATGCAGCATGCATCGCCTGTATGAATAACAGGTCGTGGTAGCACCGTGTAAAGTACATATGTGCAGCACACAACAGCCCCCTACTGGCAACAGACATCCAGGAGCAAAGGGGTTGCTGCCTTTTGCTCCTGGGTCCCATATTCAGAGGCCAATATACTAATGACCACATATTGCATTCAAGGCTCTAAGGGGCCAGAAAATATCTGTTGCTACAGTATGTGCACGGTCAGTCCCTGTCATTTAGATAGTGACTGGCCACGGTGGTGAGAAGAGGATATGTGCTGATGTCATCCAATGATCTGCCCATAGTTCTAGATGGGTGTTGTCGGGCAGTGGATGGGGTAGAAGGGTGCTCAGTGGGTGGGTGGGGAATCATTCATTAACAGAATCGGGGTGGGGGGTACCACTAGGCTAATTGTGGGACCAATTTGCTGGGATGGTACCACTAAAGACTATGAGAGTCTGTGTTGCTTTATTCAATGGGATGGAGGGGGTCATGATAATGCATGGCCCCACTACTGACGGGGGGGTGGTCACATACCACTGTGCACACTGCACACTAATAAGACTAGGGTTTTGGAAATGGCAACCAATGCTTCCAAAATCCTCTGAATATGCCACTATGTCTTATAAGCAAGAGCTTTCACCCACTTGTATGGCTGAAGTGGTGTATTTAGTGCAATCACGCAACCCACTGTGTGCCATGCTATGGGGCCATTTGAATATGGCACCTGCCCAGTTTGAACAGCTATGAATCGTCAGCATGCATTATACACCTTAACGCCATGCTAACCTCCTATATATGGGGGCCCAAATCTGCATGGCCATGGCAGATGGAACAAAAATGAAAATTAAATACCTACCGTAATTCTTGATCTTCCTGTATATCTTCACCGTTCACCACTGATGTTTATCAGCTGGCACGCAGTACCCCACGGGATCATTTTTTTTCTAAAGAGGGAGGAGTCAGTGCTGGGGAAGCGTGCCCTCGAAGCAGACACACTGTGTGGTGCTCGAGGGTTGGCCAGTAACCGACACCATCTCCTCTTCCACCTCAGTTCTGCACAAGCTGGAGAGTGAGAGTAAAACAGCGACAGAGAAAAGAAATAGGGCGGGGCAAAGGAGCCCGAGAGAAAGTAAATAATATAAACAGAAAAATAAATTCAGCAGAAGAATCAGAGGTACGAGTAGGACTCAGCCCACAATTGGCCTCAATTAGGGGGAGGCAAGTAGGGAGAAGGCACTGCCCAGAGTCTGAGGCCCAAGAGGGGATGGTGGGTGGGAAGCAGTGATGAATGGTGAAGATATACGGGAAGATCAAGAATTACGGTAAGGACGTAATTTTTATATCTTCCCTTTATCAATCTTCACCATTCATGACTGGTGGGTGATTACCAAGCCCCCCGAAGGGAACCTGGTACCTCCCTGAGGGACAATGTCCCTTAGCCCCCTGTGGGGGAACAGAAAGGGAGGAGACCCTCACAGGCCAGGCGAGGCCCGTGACTGGTCAGGGTGAGGGGCAGGGTCTCCCTTTGCCTGGGAGAAGGAAGTCGCCCTTGAGTCACCACCTTACCCTGCGGGGAAAAAAGGCGTGTTTCCCGGAAAGTGGAAGCAAGCACTCTTTGCTGGGCCAGAGGTGTTAACCGGGAAAGGAAAATCCACAATCCCCACCAGCCTGGAAGCCACCTCATTGGCGTCATACCATGCCCTTTATTGGTGCCTTGCAAGCTCCAGGCCACGCATGGAAAGAGCAATGGCTTGCCTGGTTGACTCCATATCAGGCATTGATGCTAGCAACTGGCCTAGCATCGACCATAAGTGCCTACTGTAGGCAGTATGATGGGCCTGATGCGACACAATGCAAAGCATAAGGCATGCCGAGGAGAAGACTCTCCTTCCACAAAGGTTAAACTCCACAGAGTCAGTCTCCGGAGGCCGGTCGTGCCTTGGGCTTCTATGCCTGGTAGGGGTGTCCAGAAGACTCAACCCAGAGGTGGGTGAGGCAAAGACCCTGGAGACCCCTAGGGTGTGCAATACCTGTACTGGCAGTCCATCAAGGCTGGAGAAGGGAATGATGGACGCTGCCAGGTACGGTACAATGCCTCCTGAAAAGGAATTGGCCAGATAGGCACCACCAGGTGGTCTGCACCGAACTCACTTAAAGTGTGCATTGTCCATTCAGGATTACGTCTTGCTACCGTGGAAACATAGAGCTCGTTGACCAACCTTGACAGGAAGCGCTGATAAGCCATTTGGTCAGCGTCAAAGGACAGGTGGACGGATGGATCCTCTTCATCAGGGGGGGAAAGCAGGAGGCAGACAAGTCTGACGATTCAGAGTCTGTCTGCTCCAGGGAAGACAGGCGGAAGACTTGCTCATCCCTTGGCTCTCACATATTAGGGGAACTCAGCAGCCGTGGCTCTGAACTGTTCCCAGGTCAAGGGCCCTGAAGGACCCACATGGCCCAGGAAAGAGGGAGGAGGAGCAGGAAGAGAGAGGAGAATGCCCCTTCCCTGAAGTAGAAGCACTCTGCCAGGGCTATGAGACCTTGCCAAAAATCCGACCCCATGGAAGGATCCGCCAGTCTCACCAGTCTATGGCCGTTCAACCAGACTGAAGCGGTCAGGACTTAGCCCAGAAGGAGAATCTCCCCTGCAAGGCAACAGGGGCTTCATGGGTCCAGAAGGGTGGCCCCTAGCCCCACTTACAGAAGTCCCCCCCCGAAGATGATGAAGGACAGAAGGCAGGGTCAGCACTGCAGCTCCTCCCCCAAGCCCCATAGGGCTCCAAGAGAAGGCTGCTGTGCCTCATCCCGCCCCCACTATCTCTGAGAGGGACCTCTTTCTCATTACCAAAGTTAGGGGCTGCACCTCATTCACCACACCCACCAGGAAGTGGTAAATGTGGGAGCCCCTCTCCCAGCAGCGGAGAGCAGTGCAGAGAACGATGTTGGCTCTGGCCCCGGAAGACTCCATACCTACTAGGGTGGAATCACGCTCTACACTAGGTGCCCCCCGGAACTGCAAATGGCTCTGGAGAGGCCTTCAGCGTCGACTCTGGTGCCAAAGCCCGCATAGATAGTAACCACCAGCCCCAAAGCAAGAGATGTTTGGGGAGCACCGAGGTGTCAGGAGAAGGAGAGTCCTGGGACCCCGAGGAGTCAGGCTGCCAATCTGGATCCGCATCCCAATCATCCTCCTCCTCCGAAGAGGAGATCCTGAGAGTGGCAACCCCTAGGCCCTCCTACCCTTGGCGCCGTGGGGAGACCTGCGCTGGCCACGTCACCACTGAGGAAGCCACCGGGCCGGGCCTAGCACACGCAGGCCGCGACACTTGGGGAGCCTGCATCTCTGAGGAGGTTACAGCTAAAGCGGTGCCCCCAGTCAGGCCCCCAGAGGAGCCTGACCATCCCCCTGCACCAAGGAAGAGACCTCCACCATGGCGAGGCTCGGGCTGGCAGAGGCCCCCTCCTCCACAGTCCGTATAGAACCGGGAGGGGACTCTGAGGAAGGGTTGAGGGACCTGCATCTGGTATCTCAGGTACGAAGCTGCTCCCTGAAGGTCGGTGAAGCACGGCCAACCTTAAATGCTCAGTGTTCCAGTACTCTGCGGTCCATTGAGAAGCAGGCATTACAATGGTCCATATTATGGTTCGGGCCCAGGCAGGTCAAACAATGGTTATGCTGGTCCATAATAGAACATTGCTAGCTGTCATTGAGCTACAGGTCAGGAAGCATAGGAAAAACCAGGAACAGTTGTAGAATTCACAAAAAGTGTTTATTAGTACTAGCAGTAACATAAAAAAATAAAATTGTTCAAAATAACTATTTGCAAAGGCAGAATAAACAGAGAAGATCCATCTGAGTTTTCCTTCAATCTGTCTCCTAAAACATTGCAGCTCTCTCTTCTTACAAGTCTTCCAATCCCCCTCCTTAACAAGCATCCTGTTTGTTTCTAAAATGTTCTTGCATGTTTCAGGCAGGTGCAGCAAAAACACAATGTTCCAGAACTGAGGCCCCTTCTCCACAGCTTCTGAAAAAGGGCTTAAAAACGGCACTCAGGTGAACTCCTTGAGTTCCTAATAGCTTTTTGCAATCATCTCAGACTATAACTATATACATGTATATTTCAATAGTAACACTATATAATTTCTAAACAAAGGGATCCCAATATCAGTTACGTTTCCACATAAGGATTTGGATATATTTTTTATACCAGCAGATATGCAAGGGAGGAAAAGACAGAAACAGCAAGTGAAGCTAGAGAGATAGTGAGAGGCAAAGAATTGCAAGACTGTCGGGGTGATCAAATCCTAGGTCTCACAGGAAAATTTGGTTTTGCAACCAGACAGGCAAGAAACAGGAAAAGAAAGAACAGAACAGATCCCTGCATTTAAACTCTCCATAACAACTAGGGCAGGGTCCTATTCAACCCTGTCACATCAGCCACAGGGACTACGACACATTGGGAGCTGGCTCACTTTCAACAATTTTTTCTTTTGTCCCTTGAACTGGGCATGACTTATGGATTAACAAAATTCACAACTACAGAAAAAGACTCAGCACAGAATAAAAAGGAAAGAACTGATCGCCATATGTTGTTCTGGAACCAAATTCGGCCCAGAAAGAACAAAGTTGGCGATGGCAGAACTAGGAGGCATCGACAGCAACAGGTAGGCTGCGATGACGTAGAAAGTATTCTTCACTCGCTCACAAGGTTGCTGGGTACTCTATGGCAGGAGAAGCAGAACTGAGGTAGAGGAGCAGTCAGAGTTGGTTACTGGCCAACCCTCGAGCACCACGCAGTGTGTCTGCCTTGAGGGTGGCTCCTCCCTCTTATAGAAACTAAAATGCTCCCTCTGGATCCTGCGCCTTCAGCTGGTACCCACCAGTGATGAATGGTGAAGACTGATACATGGAAGATTGACAGACATACAGTATACATGAATTAAAAAAAAAAAAAACATACCTTTGGCATTTCTGGACTGCTGAAAGGTGAAGGTTCAAAAGATCGATTTTCTGTATCGGTTGAGTCATCATTACTATGTGTGTGTGCAAACTTCCGCTTAAGAGCATCGGCAATGAGTGCTGCTGGATCTGAAAGGGAACTTAGTTTTTTATCTTTCCTCTTAACTGGAGTACCTCCAGGCGACCTGTAGAACAGAAATAGTGTGACATAAAACGAATGCTCTGGTTAATCACCATGCTGTAATGCACCTGGATGTACAAGTAGGTTATTTCATCAACTGTTTCCTACTATACTTTTTGGGGAGACATAATGAAAATCATATTTAAAATGATTTTTCCAGTTTCCAGCAAAACATTTACAGTTGGCATCAGAACTGAGCTACACAAAATTCCCACAACGTTTGAATTTCAAGGCATTCCTTTTCTTATCACTGTAGAAATTTTCATTAGAGCAGGCTACATTCCTCTTAGACATTATCTAGTCACATTGCATATTTCTGTTGTGAGGTTATAATCTTCTTATGGCATTCCCATTTTGTGCCACAGAAATGATTCTGATGTCGTAGGCAGAGGATTATATGACTTGAGAACAGGAGAAACAACAAGAAAAGATGAAGTTCGAGGGAGCAAAGGGTCCATTTCCACACAAATGTCTTTAGGATTTCACCTCCAACAGGGCAGACCCCAGCCCCCAGTGTACACTGCATTGTAAGCACTGGTTAAGAGCCATAAATTCATCCTGTGGGATTTGAACCTGTGACTGATCTTCTGACTCAGTGAGGACAGTTCCACCAATGCAGATATACACGCAGTGAAACTCAAAAATGACAGCACCCATCTCACTATGAATGTAGTATATATAGAAATGAACAGCATAAACCCTTTTAAGGAAGCCACCCTGAAATGCACATCTGTTATGTTTGAATGACCCAAGGAATTTTGAACACACAGGAAGATGAGTCTTTCACCCCTGACAACATCCCCACCTTTATTATTCATTTAACCAGAAGCCAACACTCAAAGTTTTAAGTCACAACTGTGACCTATGCTGGTAAGTTAGGATTTTTACCACCTCTAGCTACCGTGGTGTTTTCTCCACAACTTCCACCCCTTCACCACTATAAGGCTAACTCTTAGCCCCATCACCAGTGCCTGGGTAGGATCCTAGAGTACCAAGTGGAGGTCATTCATGGGCACAGAAGTCAGGATTTTTCTCACTGCTTCCTTTCCTAAGAGAAAACATCCCCACTTTTCCCAGGCACTGTGCAGTACCACATTTATTGCTGGCCTTGTCACCACAAAGATACCCCTGTCGATGGAAGCAAGTTCCGTCGCCCACCACAGGGATCATTTATACCAACCCCTCCTTGGTTAGGGATGTGCTGCCGGTGGTAGCACTGCTACTCCCTAACTATGGGTTTCAGGTCACCCACAGGGTACAGTGATGTGCCATTGTTGGGCCATCAGGCAACCTGCAGATTTTTCTCCTTTTTAGGGCTGTGGGCAGAGCTTACAGGCCTATTGGGCTCGCTTAGTAGCTTTAAAAATGGCCGATCATGGAACCTTCCATTAGACTTTTGGAAGTATCCTTTCGAAAGTCCAATGGAGCTTAAAACCCTCTGCCATGATCTGCCACTACGGAATAACAGCCGCACTATTTCAGCTGTTACTTCCGCATTCCGTGGCATGAACTGCGCATGCATATGACTTGCGCGCATGTGCAGTTCCGCTGGCACTGTCATGTTGTGAATGGCAAAATGCCATTCACCACAACTGTGCATGTGCAAGTGACACACATGCGCAGTTGCGTCACTGCCGCCAGATCTGCAGCATTCTGTGCCCCCCCAACTCACATGGCACACTGGAAGCCCACCCCAGTGTGACCAACTTTTTTTTCTCTTCCTCCCGCCATTGGGGTGCCCAATCCCCATGTCAGCATCCTGTACATCCCCCAATCATGTGGCACACTGGAAGCCCACCCCAGTGTGCCCAAATGTTTTATTTTTCCGTTTCCTGTAAAAAAGAAAATGGTCCCTTGTCATCGTTCCAGTCCCCCTTCCCCATCCTCCCACTGAGAACCCACCTCCCCACATCCCCCTTACCCCATACTTACCTCCGGAGGTCGGCATCGTCTTCTTCTCTGGACCAGGACACGTCTGCAATTTTCAAAGCCGAAACGTAAACTGAAAAATCTAAGGTAAGCATGCTATAATGCCATTCAATAAGGTTTTCAACTTATGCTGATAAATCAGCCATTTTTTGGAATTTTTGCCCCAAATTTTCAACATGGGGTTCTTGGGACCCCACCTCGTGAAAACTGTCACTGTCATTTTGTTACTCTGTCGCGAAAGGTGATTTTGCGTTCACTGCGCTGAATCACCTTTTGGGACAGATTCACGAAATGACAGTACCATTGTTCATGAGGTGGGGTCCCAAAAAGCCCATGTTGCAAATTTTGTGAAAAAGTTCCAAAAAAATTACTGCATTATGAGTGTGCGTTGTGCAGTTTCTAGGCACACTCCTAACTTTGTCAATTTTTAATATTTTCACTCCACATTTTCAACACTGCCATTTGTGCACATCTCCTTCAAAACAGTATAGCTGTCATTTTCCATAACCTTCCCAAAATGTGTTTTCACACCTGTGGCACAGAATAGCGCATTTGCTCTGCAAAATCACCTTTCGGAACAAGTGAACAAAATGACACTGGCACTCTTCATGAGGAGGGGTCCTGAAAAGGCTGTGTTGAAAATTTGGTGCAACACCTCCAAAAAATGACCAAGTTACACCCGGCCGTTCAATAATTTCTATGTACATGTGTAACTTTGGTCACTTTGTAGCTTTTCACAGCCCTACTTAGGAGAGAGGTGCCTGTCCACTAAGACTTTTACATCATAGGGGAGAAAATAGCCACACACTTACCTAGAATTTCCTTTAAATCTTTTATTCTGTACTTTTACAATTTATCTGGCCGGCAAAAGACAGCCTGATGTTTTGTAAAATACATCATAACCAGTCATCTAGACATGGAAGCCTTCCCTGTTGCCTTACTAGTGCTGCAGCTGCTACAGCGAGGCATTCTGTGTGAACACTCTTGGGACTAAATGGTATTGCTCTGAGCTGGTACTGACAGACCCCAACTTCGAACCTTAAGAACTTCCTGTGTCTCTCCCTTAGTGAAAAATGGAAATATGCATCTTTCAGATCCATTGAGCATAACCAATCCCGTACTTGCAAAGATGGAATGGCCATTCTTGGTTAGAAAATACCTTGAGAAGCAGCCTTTTCCCAATTGGTGCTTCAGAACATTCTCGATTGTTTTAATAGCATTTTTTTTCCTTCTATCTGTAGCACATCCATGTTTTCTGCAAGAACTTGACATGTTGGAACTTTTAGAAATAACAGGGTAGGCTGTTTCATGCCTTTTCATTTTTATGTTGGCTGTGCTTGGCATCCAGTGTTTTGCTACAGTGAAAGGATTTCGGGGGCACTGCCAAGCTCACTGCAGTTTACAAAAGCAAAGGCTTGGCAGGCTACACCAACGACCACCGGCTGTGGTCCCGACATCACTTTCTGCTTGGTGGGCTGAAACTTTGTGTATTTCAAAGGAACCAAGCTGCTCCAATCAGAGAGGGCTTCATTCTTTGATTTGCATGAAACCGGTCAGCAAACAGCTGAGCGGCTTTCAACCTCAGCAGCCTGTCAGTTGGTAAAAAAGAAAATTCTCTATCAATGTCTGTTGTCCCCCACCCACCCTCCATCTCAGCACCCACTGCCTCCCCCACGTAACACTGTCACTGGGGGTACCCAATCCCCCAGTGTCACCACCTCAGAGTTTTTTTTTTTAAATTTTATTTGCATCTTTGCCTGTGCAGAAAACCGCCCATCAATGTCTGTAGCTGGTGCCCCTGTATAGGGTGCAGCGAGAGGATCCGAGCCGAGGTTGATGCCATATGCATTGGCAGCCTTTCTCCAGGTACCCAGTCCCTGGCTTGCTAGCACCCACCTTGCACTGACCGATCAGACAGGCAGTGGCACCCACTGGTAAGGCTGTCTCTTGACTTTGCTCCTTGTTCCCACCAAGAGACTAAAGTATCAAAGCGACAAGCTCCTGAAATGAGAGCCTAAAGTAAATTTCTATAGACTAACTGTCTCTATCTTCCAAAAGGGTAGTGTTTAAATGCCACAAACCAGGGTCAGTTGACCAATTTGAACACCCTCTTATCTCAACCCTGAGTTCAGCATTGTCTGATATTTCTTCCGTCATCCCACCCGACCCTCCCACTCAACACCCACCCCACACCCTCCAAAACAGAACACTGACACCGGGGTGCCCAATCCCTCAGTGACCAAAGCTGAAATACAGAAAACCTTCCTTCTGCAATTTTTTTTTTAAATACACCCTGTAAAAAGAAAATGGTTCATCAATGTCTGTTAGCAGTTAGTCCCCCAACCCTTACTTACCCAGCGAGATCCAAAGCCATAATCTTCTCAGGACAGGAAAAACATCTTCACTCCTCAAAGCCGGACCACGAACTGAGGAAATCAGGTGTGCTGTTCAATGTATTTCAATGGGGGTTTGAACTTAGTGTCATAACTTGGCCATTTTGAGGTATTTTTGCCCCAGATTTTCCAACATGCCTTTTTTGGGACCCCACCTTATGAACAATGCAAGTGATGTCAGGTAAATCTGTCCTGAAAGGTGATTTTGCGGTCACCACACGAAATCACCTTTTGGGCAGGAGTTGACAATTTTCTCCGCCCTTGTTCATGGGGTCATAACACGGCTATGTTGAAAACGTGGCAAAAAATATTCAAAAACAACCAAGTTATGAGCCTACATTGAAATTTTCTTCACAGCACCTCGTAAATGTGATAGCTGTCATTTTTCAAATCCTGGCCAAAATGTGTTTCTGCATCCCGAAAGGCAATTTTGCAGTCGCTGTGGAAATCACCTTTTAGGCAGGAGTTGAACATTTTCTCTGCACTTGTTCATGAGGTGGGGTCATGAGAAGGTTATGTTGAAAATTTGGGGCAACAATATTAATAAACAACAAAGATATGAGCCTGCATTCTTTTTTGCGAATACAGGCTCGTAACTTTGGTAATTTTTAATATTTTGACACCAAATTTTCAACATAGCCAATTCTTCACAGTACCGCATGAATGTGATAGCCATCATTTTTCAAATCTTGGCCAAAATGCGTTTTCGCACTTGTGGCGCAAAATCACCTTTTGGGCAGGATTTAAAAATGTTCTCCACCCTTCTTTGTGAGGTGGGCTCATAAGAAGGCTATGTGGGGGTCATAAGAAGGCTAGGTTGAAAATTTGGGGTAAAAATATGAAAAGAAAACTCAACGTTATGAGTCTACATTGCAATTTTTCAACGCACGCTCATAACTGTGGTAACTTTCAATATGTTGACCCCAACTTTTCAACATAGCCATTTTTTGACACCACCTCATGAATGTGACAGCTGTCATTTGTCATATTCTACCTAAAATGTGTCTTAACACTTGTGGTGCACAATGCTGTTTCAGCCATTGTTTTATAAGTGACACCCATCATGCTCAGGAGTGCTCATAAAAAACATTACATTGAAAATTTGGGGTAAAAATCTGAAAAACAGTACAAAAGCAATGCCTTACCAGCGGTGAACATTTGGCATTGACAAACGCTCGTTTCTAGCAGAGGCTGTGTCAAAATGATGCATTTTCCTTTCACGTACAGTGTCAAGAATGGCGCAGGTTTATTAGGCAACTAGAAGGCAGCTAATCTACAGGGACAGCCAGCCTGTATTCTACTCTAGCTACAGTATTAGTGCTGTTTAATGCTATCTTTAGAAAGTACTATATCCTCCCTCTCATGAGCAGATAATGGCAATATACTGTATACTACAGAGTTTAAAATGCAGGGACAACTTTGTAATAGATTATCCAATACAACAGATCACGTTGATTATTTTTCATTTAGCATCTGGAACCAGGAATGGAAAAAAGCACTTGTTTAAAAAGCCAGTACTGCAGGATTGTGGTCCTGTGGTTGTGGTTACAGAGCACAGAATCTAGCTCATTGTGTGATCTTGAGGAAATTTACTGTAAAATAGGAACGCTTTAAAACTGGAAAAGTGCATTATTTTTCAGTAGCTAAAATGTGAACAGTTTAATGCTAGAATGCTAAGGCAGGTCTTATAATTAGCATTGTGATTTTTGTCATGGTAATGTTTTGCAGACACAAAAAAAAAGACCAGGGAAGGGTAAATGACAAAAGAATGGTGCAAATTCTAAAATGCAAACATGTTGCATCCAGTGGCTTGCTGGGTACAGTGAGTGCTATACCATGGGACAATGAGTTTTGGGAGTAACAGACTCTCCAACTGGAAGGGATGGTGTAAAGCAGACGCATCACAGAGTTTATGATACGACATGTATCCTGCTTGGACATTTCAACGGTGATACAGAAGGTACAGTACAGTATGGAAATCCTAACCGGGTGTGTAGAGAAGTCAAAAGATGCTGAAAGACCACTAAACAGAAAAATTACTTAACTACTGTATTTAGGTTCCTTATTATCGTCCATGCTGTCCTTGCATTTGCTATTAAAATGTTAAAAATCTTGGTGTGCGCCAAAAACCATGGATTCATGAATTACTTTACAATCTTACAACCCTACTTGTATTAGATTTGAAAAGGTATTTTGTGTCACTTTTATTATGGTCCAGTGATACACCTTGAAAGCAATACATATTATTATGTATTATGCTAGCCAAGACAGACGAGGAGAAGGATCTGGGGATGTTCATTACGGGGTCAATGAACAACTTGGCACAATGTAGGAAGGCAGTTGCAAAGGCCAACAAAATGCTGGGTTGCATTGCAAGGGGTATACAGACTGCATCTGGTACAGTACTGACGCTTGTATCTTAAGAGGGACATTAAGTTACTGGAGAAGGTGCAGAGCAGGGTGACAAAGATGATCCAGGGGCTGGGGGACTTACCATACGAGACGATTCTGAGGGAGTTTAACATGTACTTGCTGAAGGAGAGGAGGGACATGGGGGATATGATTGAAACCTTCAAGTATATCAAAGGAATAAACAAGACCAGTACGGAGGGGCTGTTCAAAATAAGGGAAGGAAGGGACACCCGGGGCCATGATATGAGACTGGAGGGAGGGAGGTTCAGGAGGGAGATGAGACACTTTTACAGAGAGAGCGGTAGCTGGGTGGAATGCGTTACTGGCAGAAGTGGTATCCAGTAGAACAGTGGGCTGCTTCAAAAGGGGCTGGGACAGGGCAAGGGGGAGGGTCAAGGGAGGGTGAGGGTGGGAGAGGCAGCTGCAGAATAAGGGGTGCTAGCTGCAAATTCGAGCAGACTTGATAGATCATTAGGCCTTTATCTGCTGGCAGATTTCGTATGTTCGTATTATTAAACAATGGCTAAACACTGAATAGTCTGCTTACAGTTGCTTTTGTGCATTCTAAAGGATTAAATATAAACTGTTAAATTTTAATGTGCAATAAAACAATTAGGATTTCTATTGTAAAAATATTAATTTTGAAAAAAGTAAAACATTTTAGTTTAATAATAGAATAAATATATTACCAGGCTGTATTATCTTTGTTATTCTAAAATTAGGGCCCCCATATTCAAAGCAGACGCGCTGCGCACAAGAGGAAATGCGCAACAGAGCAATACTGAGAAGTCCAGAGTGCACCACACAAACAGGGATGCGTCGTCATGTGCCATCAATGGATATCGTGCAGATAATGGAGGCATGTACATGAATGTGCAGCACAACCACATACTGAATCAGACTGAGCCAACGGTGCATCATGCAACACGTGTGCGTGATCGCGCAGTTAGGTTCACTAAAGACAGCCTTAAATCAGCAAGCCACCTAGTGTCAAGCACAGGAACTGCACTAGGAGAGGGGGAAACAGTGTGTGATTGGGGGGGGGGGAGAAGGCGAGAGCACCAGAATATGAGAGAGTGGGGGAAGAGGGACACAGACAGACACATACACACACACACACACACAGAGCAGGCAACAGACCCACGGCACACCTGGATGTTGGACTGTCTGCAGGCATGGCTGACATGGGGGAGACTGGGGGAACACCAGGATGGCCAAAGTTGGGCCTGTAGGTGGTACACCTAGCTGAGATGGTACTGTGCCTGCATCACATATGAACAGCTAACAGAAATGGGATTGTGGGGCAGAACCAACAAAACAGGGCACCCTGAGACAGCTCTGGGGGCTGCACCATGTCGAGCTGCAGGCACCCAAACACAGACGCCATGTCATGGCGGTGGTGACACAGGTCACTGCAGCCATGTGCCTGCTCACCACAGGTACCTGGTGGTGACAGTGAGGTGTACCGGAATAGAAGGGCTGCCATGCAATAAACCACCATGTGGTGTGCAATGCCACAGGGAGACTCACCTGTGTGCATGCTAACCACCCTGAAAGTGCACATGCTGCCTACAGTAGGCTGGCAGCCGACCAGTGCCACCGGTCCGAGTCCAGAGACCTGACCAGGGGCCAATTTGTGAGCGCATGCAGCAATACAGCAGCACAGGTGTATGCAGGGAACAAAGGGTGCAGACCTAGGGGATGTACAGGGGGCACAATAGGGCGACATGAGGCAAGGCATGCAGACATGCTAGTGTGCGTGTGTGTGTGGAGGGGTGAGCAACATGGACAGTGTGACAGGAGACTGAGGGTAGGGGCACAATGACAGCATGGAATGGGGCGGCTAGCCAAGGGATGCCTCTAGATGGTACGTGCACAGGGATGGCATGTGGCACACACAGGTGTGGGTTCATCCCTAGTGAGGTTAGGTCACCTCTGCCTACCAGGCGACATCACTGGTGCTATGGAGACACAGTAACAGGCTACCACCCTGCCAGCAGGGCTTGAGGCAGTATATGGCAGTCACAGAGCATACAGAGTGACACACACAAGCAATAAGCAAAGGGCCTACCTTTCAGGATGCAGTACCTGGTGTACACCACACCATCACGGTGGTGCATCCCTGCTCATCTGTTCCTCCGCATGCAAATGAGGTGAATACCTGCAGGTAATGAGACGCAAATATCCAGGATGGGCACAGACTGTGTAATGAGCTCATTTGCATACCTTAGCTGAATACTGCAGTGATCCGTGCTGCGCAACGCATGGCCCAGTACATCTTGCTCTGTTGCTCTGTGCATGTTGCTTTGCGTGATAGTGCAACCATGCAATATTCAGCTGGTTTTGCGCGATCGCATGTCCATGCACCCCTGCTGAATATGGCCTTGTTTTTTAGCCATGCATCTCTTTGCATGGCGCACGTGTCTGGCTCTGAATATGTCCCCCTCAGGTGTATAAAATCCTTGACTTTTACTTATTTATTAAGACCTTCTAGTATTATTTTAGCGGATATTAACCCAATCCTGTGTTGCCTCTTAGTGCTTATCATTATTATTACAATACAAAAATGGGTGATAACTGAGCATTCTGATTTGCTGACTGCAATTCTAAAAAGTAATGTGAACAGCAAGAAACCCTCCGGTACAATAAAGACATTATTTATACTATGAAGCAAAAACATTTTTTAAAAATCTGATAATAGAGTGTGAGGGTTAATTTACTTAATTTAAACTTAAGGACATGAAACATACATAGAAACATAATCTGTCAGCAGATAAGGACCATATGGCCCACCAAGTCTGCCCATTTCCCTACTCACTGCTGCAGCCCCAGATCCTATTTGATCTGTGGCTCTCCTGCTCTGCACATTTCCAGGGTACCCTTATGTCCTTCCCATGCACTCTTAAACCCCCGTACTGTTTCTCCCCCCACCATTTCTTGTGGAAGACTGTTCCGCAGCTCCACCACCCTTTCAGTGAAAGAAATACTTCCTAACATTACCCCTGAGGTTCCCACCCTTCAGCCTCATATCATGCCCCCTTGTTCTTGTGCAGAGTTTTCTCTGAAATATGCTTTGCACCTGTATCCTGTTTATTCCCCTAAGGTACTTGAAAGTCCATCATATCTCCCCTCTCTCCTTCAGTGAATAGATATTAAGGTCCTTAAGTATTTCCTCGTAGGGCTTCTGGTACAGTCCACGTACTATCTTCGTTGCCCTTCTCTGGACTGCCTTTATTTTGTCAATATCCTTCCTGAGATGTGGTCTCCAGAACTGAACACAGTACTCCAGCTGAGGCTTCACCAATGATCTGTACAGTGGCATCACCACCTCTTTCCTCCTGCTTGTTATGCCCTTCCCTGTGCACCCCAACATTCTGTTTGCTCTCTCCACTGCCTTTTCACACTGTTTGGTCAAGTTCAGGTTTGTCAGATATGATAACCCCCCCCCCCATGTCTCTTTCCTGAATTGTGGTGGCCAGAATTTCCCCACCCATCCTGTACTCCCCCCTTGTATTCCTGTGACCCAGGTGCATGATCTTACACTTTTTAGATTGAAACTCAACTGCCAGACACCTGACTACTCCTCAAATAGGCTTAGGTCCTTTCATTTTTTCCACCCCCCTCCAGTGTGTCCACTCTGTTGCAGATCTTGGTGTCATCTGCGAAGAGGCACACCTTTCCCTCCAGACGCTCTGCAATGTCATGCTAATGAAGACATTGAATAGGACTGGCCCCTGTGGCACCCCACTGGTCACCTCCCTCTCCTCAGATTTCATTCCATTAACCACCACCCTCCGAGTCCTGTCCCTTAGCCAGTTCCCAACCCACTTTACCACCGTAGGACCCACTCTCAGGCTCCCCAATTTATTTAGCAATCTCCCGTGTGGGACAATGTCGAAGACCTTGCAGAAATCCAGGCAGGCCACATCCACCACCGCTCCCTGATCTACCACCCTGGTTACGCAGTGAAAGAAATCTACAAGATTCGTCTGACAGGACCTTCCCACTGAGAATCCATGCTGCCTTGGATCCTGTGCCCTGCGGTCCTTCGGAAACTTCAAAATCCTCTCCTTAAGTGAGGACTCCATTAGTTTCCCCGCTACTGAGGTCAGGCTTACAGGCCTGTAACTACCTGCCTCCTCTGCATCCACAAGACACTCATCTTCTCCTTGTACCACTTGATGACCCTCCTATGGTTAGATTAACTGAACAACCCTTGCCATGCCTGAGCTGCTTGTTAATCAGTATACACTCTTAAAAAAAAAAAAAAAAAGTGACTAAACTTTAAAGCTGTAACATGAGATATTGTTTAATTTGTGCTGTATTTTTCAGTACTGCAACAGTTTTGCTCCTTAGATATGCTTCAACTGTTTATTTAGCAGCTTTAACTTTTTATTTAACTGATAACAGTATGAATTTGAAGGACTAGTGACCAATAATACAAATGCTGATGGGGATAAAGTGTCTTAAACATACTTTTGTTAGAAAAGGGACCCTTTGAGATGGTTTCTACTGGTAATAATATACAAAAAATAAATAAATATAAATAAATAAATAAATCTACTAAAAAGCTCATTCGATAGCCCGGAGGCAGCATGATGCCCTGCATGCAGGCACGCAGCATTCAAGAGCAGACCCAAAGTCTGTCAATCAAATGGCCAAGTTGGGGGAAGGGTGGTGCCCCTGACAGTGCATTCCAGTCTGGGAGAACAACCACCTCTGACAGCGGGCCAGGGATCTTGCTCCCCCATCATGGAGATGCTACACCCATGCAGGGTGCATAGTGCATGTGTAGGTGAGATAATAAGAAGGCGATGCTGACAATTTGGCGTACAAATATGGTAAAACGCCCAAGTTATGACTGAACGTTACACTATTTCAGCATTCACTCATAGCTTCACTAATTTTCAGTATGTTTACTCCAGCTTTCCAACATAGCCATTTTTCCACAATTTTTACAATCCTGGATGAGATGCATTTTCACACCTCTGGTGCGAAATTACATTTTGCCCAATATACTATAAATGGCACGTGTCATGTCTATAAGGCAAATCCTGCAACAAATATCTCAAAATTTGGGGTCAGAACTGCAATAAACAAATTGTTTAACAAGCAGCCAACGTTTGGCATTGACAAATGCTGGTTTATCTCTGTTTTTTAGATGGTTTAAGGTCTGTAAATGGATTATTCTCCTAGCTGATTTGTATTTCGTAAGGGTGCAGGGGATTCAGTCTTTCTTGTTTCCTTTTTTTTGAGGTTCTTTCCTCTTGTTTTGTTTTTATACAGTTTGGGGTTTATTCTTCCTCTTTGTTACCTGTTTGGTTGTTTATTTACATTTTGCCTTGTTAAATCCCTCCAGTTATTATAAATGGTTGTTCCATCTATTTAAAACTTCAATAAAGTATATTTAATTTAAAAACAAACAAAAAAAGAATGAGAGGGTAAGTCCCTCTTCTATTATCTCCAAGACCCACTGGTCAGTTGTGATTTTTTCCCTATTCTGAGAGATAAAAGGAAATGTGACTTTACTTTATACGGTCACCGCTTCTCAAGCTCAGCCAGTAATCAGGGATTCATTTTAGTAGAAGCAAGAGAACAGTAAGCTGGAGGGCCACATTCTCTTCTACATTTATCTCTTGTTAACACCCGTCACACAATAATTAGTTGGAAGTACACTCTGCTTTCAGCACCCATCCCATAGCCTCCCCTTGAGCAAGGTCTAAAGTAACTACGACCCCTGCTATCTTGTTTGGGGAGGGTCATGTATGTGGACTTTTGTTCATTCACCTTCTTTATATAGACTTCTGTTCAGTCCCTGAACAGATTCTCCATCAAATGGGAAATCAGAAGATTTTTGTTGTAGGTCAGTAGGCAGGTTAGCTGACCCGAGTCAAGCGAATCTTGTGACTTGTACATTACTCACAAGTCTGGCTGCAATGTCTTTTAAAGGAGAATGAGTCTATACTGTAAGTCCGTTTTTCCAGGAGAAGCTGCTTTTCAAATACTAGTTCAAAGTCTGTTATTACTCTAGCTATCCAGACTTTTTGATTATTTTAAGTGGGTGTTTCTGATTTACGTGCTGCTGCTATAAACCTTTTTAGAACTTTATGATATAGTTTTATGTCCCTGTTCTACTTGTTGGCACAATGCATTCATTTGTGTTCTACTATAGAACTCTGAGGTTGTTTGGGACATAAACTACATCACACAGTCTTGAAATGGTACTTAACCACCAGACTGTAAGGCAGACACACCCACTGAGTTTACTAAAAAGCCTGTATAAATGGAACAATAACAGAATTTTAACCAGTACTTAAAAAACAGTTTCTCTTGCGAAAAATGACTTTTAAACAGATTAAGCGCATTTCTCCTTTAAGTCAAGACACATCTGAAGCTGCCGTGTGCAGCC
This sequence comes from Neoceratodus forsteri, assembly GCA_016271365.2. Taxonomy (NCBI): domain Eukaryota; kingdom Metazoa; phylum Chordata; order Ceratodontiformes; family Ceratodontidae; genus Neoceratodus; species Neoceratodus forsteri. Next base: position 1,182,078 of record CM057450.1, on the reverse strand, counting down.
TCTGAGCCAGCCTTCTCAACATAAGCAATCTGTGCTTTGTCATCTTGTGGCATATCATCATACAGGGCTACTAAGGATGACCATGGCTCCAAATGAATAGCTTGTGTTAAAAAAAACTTTTTTTTTCTAAAATCATTGTAAGCGAAGGCCAATGATAAAGTCCTATTTTTTTCACAAGCAGCAATCTGTACAAATCCTTCAGAAGGATGCACAAATAAAAATTCAGCACCCTCTAGTTACAGCATATATTTTCTCCAATTTTTTTTTAAAGTCAGTGGCCTGTGCTGAAGCAGGCTATTTTAAACATTTTTGCTGACACAACTTTTAACTCTTCAAGATAGGGAGAGATACCTTTCTGGAAGAGATGAGGGCTCAGGTTTTTGAGAAATTTTATTTGTAAAAGTGGCTGCTAACAGCTTCATCTCCCACAGCTAACTGGTCACACATATTCTTGACAAACATATAGTCTTCCACAGGACGAGGAGGAGAGAGACATTCTTCATTCCGACCTGAAACATTTGCCACATTCATGAATTTTTCCAGGGAGGTTATCTGTCCAACTGGAGCCTCCCTATTGGGTTTACTATGTGGATCTTTCACTGGTTCACTCCCACTGTGTGGCTGTCACTTTGCATATTGAGGAGTTTAGTTCCTGTATCTCTCACCAGTCTCCTCTCCTTGTGTAACTTCTTACCCTGCACATGGCACCAAGAGACAATTAGATCTATGTTGGTCTCTTAGAATTAGTGGTACTGCCACTGTTGGAGGGTTTAGCCAAATTCTGAGGCGAGATATTAAAGGAGCACTACAGTCTAAAATTTGCAAATAAGTACAGTTATGTAAGAACTTATCATAAGAGTAGATCTTCGAGGGGATCTCTTGCATCAGGCCACACCAATGGAACCACAGCCGCCATGTACTAGGACCACACAGAAACAAACTTTTAAGGTAGCAGTCTACAAGGGGCCACCCATGATGACATCATAAGTAGTGAAATCCCTCCCATATAAATGTGGACGTCCCCACACCCTCCTCAGTTTTCTCCCCAGCACCATCGGTCACAAGACAGTGGCCTGGGGGGAAGGGGGGACAATAGGAAAGACCGGAATGGTTGGGATGCTGTGGTGGAAAGTCCAGAGAGCTGGGCCCTGGCAGGAGGGCCAAGGCATGGTACTGCAGGTCGAAAAACTAAAGGGGGAGGCAAAGAGGCACCACCGTCAAAACAGGTAGTCCATGGCACAGTGATGGAGGGCAGAACGACAATGGAGAAAGCTCACAGGTGTCCCCAACAAAAGGCACCAATCCAGGCCTGTAGTAGCCTGGGAAAGAATAACCCTCCAACCCCCACGGGGGGGGGGGGCAAGACATTGACGGAGGAGGCACAGGGTGCCACCAATGATGTGCCAAAACTGGCCAAAGCAAAATAACTGCTAAACTCAGGCCCAGAAGATGATGGGGAATGGTTGGGATGGGAGAGGTAACTGAGTCACCATCCGCGGGGTCTTTTCAGTGGGGGAGGTATGGGGCACCACTGCCAAGGGCCTAGATCAGCTGGACTGGCCAAGAGAGCAGGAACTTGCCCCAGAAGGACAGAAGAAGTGGAGGCAGCACTGTCAGGGAGAGGAGGGAACCAGCTGAAGTGGGACCCTGGTGAAGAGGATCGCTATCCTAAGGTGTAGAAGAATCCAAGCTGCCCCTTGACAGCCCTGCAGCCCAGCCCGAGGAAAGATCTGGTGACCTGAGGAAGCTCTTCCTGACACTCCCCCCCCCACCCGCTTGGGAAAGGCAATCCAAATTGGGATGGTGAGCCGAAGCCTGGGAGAGGCTGCCGCTCATGGATGGCTAGGCAGCAGGACGGCGGAGAGGCCGTCCAGACGTTAAGAGTGAAAACGCGTGAACAGATAGACCAGGTGGGTTTTGTATGACCAGGGTGTTTTGATCAAGGGCAATCTGAGAGCATTAAAGTAGTACTCCCTGGTGCGTAGGCAGAGAGTTTTGAACCAGCCTTCACCTTACAAATGGGGAAGAAACATAGAGGATTAGATTCCAATCTATTGTCCCGGTTATAAGGGAAGAAATATCTGTATGACGACAATATTTTAGTAATATGTTTATCTGAAACAATCTAAATGATAAATAAGCTGACCAATCAAACTTTTTATTTTTTTTTTATTTTAGAATGGTTTTTTTTTTTCAAGATTTTTTATCTTTCTCTATACTTAAACACTTGCACTGTATACCATTGTTGTTTTCTCTAATCAAATCTTGGATCAATCTTCCACTAGGTAGTAGTGGCCTTATGTACAATGTAAACCTTATATAGTGACAGTTTCCTTCGCTACACCTGAAATTGGTATATAGTGCTTAAAACAAATAATATTATGTAATATCTAGTATTCAGCTGAAATGTCTTGATATCAACTGTATTGATCATATTCATGACTGAATAAGAGTCATAATGTACTGTTATTAACCAGTGCTCAATAAAAATGATTAAAAAAAAAAAAGTGAAAACGCTGCAGAAAGTAAAAGGAAAAATAAAATGAGAAAAATAAAAATAGGCAGTTGACTGAAGCGGTTGGAGATTCCACAGGGTCTGGTGTGCGAATGTCAATGGTGGGAAAAGAACTGAGGAGGGTGCAGGACTTCCCACATTTATATTGGAGGGACGTGGCTACGAATTATGTCGTTGTAGGTGGCCTCTTGTAGACTGCCAGCTAAAAAGTTTCTGTGTTTTCCTAGTGCCTGGCAGCTATAGCTCCACTGGTGCTGCCAGATGGAAAAGATACCCTCGAAGTAAGATCATATGTTATGCAGTGTTTTCTATGTGTGTGTCGGGTCTAGACAGTAGGAGTAAATGTTTTGCTTTTAAAACTTTTCTTTTTTTCTTTTTTTTTTAAACTTTAAGTTTATTAGGTATTTGATTGTACTCAATGAAAAACCTTTTCCATATAAGAGACAGACCCAATGGACAAGTAGCATTTGGGACAACAAGCCCCTTAATCACAGTTGAAAATTATTAGTTACATGCATCTCTTATATATTTGATACATCTTCAGTAGAGAATGACTGAATAACCGTTAAACTACATCTGAAGTTCTAGAGTTTAAGCACCTTGAAGCTCAAGAGCAGTATGGCTTTGTCTCTCAAAATTAAAATCCACTACAATATTCCTTCAGGAACTATCCCCCTTAAGGGGAAACGTTAAGCCGTGCACATTTCCTAAATTTGTGGGATTTATTATCCTCAAGCAAATGTAAAGCACCTTCATATATCTATAGGTTGCATATTTCTAAATTCAAATATTGCTAAAATACCCTATTTTTATTTCCCCTTATAGTATTTTTTTTTAATTCTAAACAGGCTATATGAACAAAACTAACCCCAGCAACAACAAGGGTATAGTAAATGTTAAGGTTTGAAACAATTTTACTTCCTAAGACATATTCAAGGAGGGCATCTCATTTTGCAGACAGAATATAACACCCCCACTAAACGATTAGCTTAATTTTATATAACATCAGGCCTCCAAAATGAGGGAAATGACATGTAGCTACTCCTGCGTTTCAGATTAGAAGCAACATCTAACAAATTTAAGCTGTAGGACTAATAACTTTTCTTGGTATGCAATAATGAAATTAAAATCCTCACTCAGTGAGCTCTTGTTCAATGTCCTCCTCGTCTGGGTCCAGTCTGGATTGTGTGGTACAACCCCTCTCTGCCCATTTACCTGCCTCCACTGGATCAGAAAAAGCCCAGACCTTGCTCTGAAAACACAATCCTGAGGCGAGCAGGGAACATTATAGAATGGGGAATATTTAAATCTTTCAGGATGCGACGGACTCCGACAAATTTCTTACTTCGCTGCCTCATCGCAAAACTGACATCGGGGAAAAAGTTTTCAAAAGAGAGAGAGCCGCTCCACTGTGCTAGTGATAAGATTCAATCACATTCTCCAATTCCTGCTGTAACTACTAGGACAGCTTCCAGTCTCCCTTGTGGCGTTATACGTTTTACTTTTTGAACCTGGAATGCCTCCGGATCTCCATCTGTTAAGAGATTATCAGCCAGCCATTCCCTTGTAAACATTTTGGGGTGATCCCCCCTCAACCTCCTCTGGTAAGCCCAGCACTCATACGTTTGCTAATCTGGTTTTCCATAGTCTCAAGCCTCGCTTGAAAATGTTGTGCTTCCTTAACCACCAACACTGTAGAGCTAGTCCATGCTGCCACTTGTTTTTTTAGCATCAAACATCTCGATCTTCAGGCAGTCCATGGTGGTTTCCACCACTGTGACATGGTTAGTAAATGTGTCCATTTTTTGATTCAGATCGGAGACTGTCGAGATGAGTCGCTGCATTTTCAAGCCCAGAGACTGCATCATTTCAGCGCCTTGCTCCATTTCTGCATTGCTCGGTGGTGGGCCCGATATTCCATGTTTTCCTCTAGTTTGACCAGTAGCTCCTTTGTCTCCATGAGGATTTCCCATTGTATTATCTGAGTGGCGTTTTGTCAGCCTAGAAAATTAAAACCTTTAGTTTTATTCAAATAGGGCCCTTCAGGAAGTTTTAAACAGGATTTTTAGTGGAGCTGTATGAAGGTGCATCTGCTCTGCTTCCACAGCGCCCTCCCCCCGCTTTTAAAGGGAAACAGCGGAAAAGGCACAGCTCTACCCATGCAGTACAAAAATGCCTGATTAGTGCTTTCAGGCAGTAACTTTTTTTAACAAATTACTCTAACTGATTTTTTAGTGATTTAAACAGTGGCCTTCAACTTTCACTTTCTATTGCTGGCAGCCACCATTTCATGAGTAGCAGAGAGCTTCCTGAGCTCAGTTTATGCTAATATGTCCTGCCAACCAATAGCTGAGGTGAAACAGGCATATTAGCATACAGTGAGCTCAGGAAGCTCACTGCTGCTCGTGAAATGGCTGCTGCCAGCAACAGGAAGTGGAAGTTGTGGATAGCTATTCTAAATCATTAAATAAAGTTGCTACTGTCTGAAAGCACTAATTGAGAGCTTCTGCAGTGTCTGAAGAAAGTTTTGTCTTTTCCATTGTTTCCCTTTAAAACTTTTCATTTCATCAAACTACACACAGCCATAACAAGTATACAAATCACCCCAGATCAGTGATATAATTAGTAAAGGCTCCAGCTGTTTTCTTACATAATAATGCACTCAATTAGTCCTCACGTAGTTGCTAAACTGTAAATGTAGCCATTAGTGCTCACTGGATAAGGAAAGTTACTTAATATCACACCTCTGCTGTTGTAAAACTGACTCTGAACCAGTACTTGTTGAATCCATGGTCTGGACACATCACTGTCACATAGGACAGGAGGCACTGTAGGAACGAGAAGAGCAGTAAACCATACTAAGATGGAGATCTGCAAGGGCCATAAAACTACAAGGCTAATTTAAACTTGTGGAAGGGGGAAGGATGGGAGAAAAGGCTATCGAGGGGGGTCCGATAAAGGAGGGACTCTGTCTCCATCCCCTGGGGAGCTGGAGGAATGCGGGAAAAGGCCGACTGGCAAAGTGCAGACCAGGGGAAAACAGAATCCCCATGGGAACATGAGCAGGGGAAATGGAAGTATAGGGAAAGGGTTGAAGGTAGTCCTGCTAAATGCCAGAAGCTTGGGCAATAAAATGCCCTGAGCTCCAGGCGATGCTAACTGAGGCGGCGGTGGATGTGGCAGTGGTCACTGAGACATGGGCCACCACAGGACACGACTGGGACCTGAAAGTGGAGGGTTACACTATGTTCAGGAAGGACAGGGGGAGGGAAGAGGAGAAGGGGTAGCAATATCAGTCAAAAACTGCATTGGCATAGGGGGAGTAGAGGAGGCAGAGGGAACCGTGGAAGTGATCTGGGTCACCTTGATAATGGGGGGGGGGCAAGAGAGTAAAAATAGGAGTGGTGTATAGACCCCCTGCACTGGCGGAGGAGCTGGAGGAGAGTCTGGTGGCAGATGTTGGGAGACACTGCAGATTGGGCAGCGGAAGGGTGGTGGTGTTGGGGGACTTAAACATGCCAGGAACAGACTGGGAGACTATGACATCCTCGGTGGCCAGGGAACAGAGGTTGTTGGATGTCTTTCAATACGCATTCCTAACTCAGCAGGTGAGGGAACCGACCAGGGAGGCGTGGGTACTGGATGTGGTCCTGGCAGACAGTGACCAGATTGGGGGCCTGGAGGTAAGGGACCCATTGGCGGGGAGTGACCACGCCATGGTCTGGTTCTGCCTGGGCCTAGGAGGGGTAGAAGGCTGCACAAAGACGGAGGTAACTGACTTCAGGGGAGCGAGTTTTAAGGAAATGAGAAGGATCCTTAAGGAGCATTTGGATGTGATTGGGTCGGACATGGGCGCTGACAGTAGGTGGAAATCATCAGGAGAGGGTGCAGGATGCTACCAGCACCTGTGCAAAGTAAGACAAAATGTGGTAGGGCCGAAAACCCTGCTGGTGGACCAGGGAGGTCCAGGAGGTGGTCTTGAGGGAAAGAAGGCAGCCTATAGGCAATTCAAGTGTTCAAGGAGTGAAAGGGATCAAGGGGAGTATGAGCTGATGGCTAGAAGGGACACTAGGGTGGTGAGGCGGCTAAGTCAAGGAAGGAGCAGAACCTGGCCAGGGAAATTGGGAGAGGAACAAGGAGTTCTTTAGATACATTGGGAAAAGAAGGATGAAGGGCAGATTAGCAGGATTAAAACAGGGAGAGATGGGCACAAGACCCGGGGAGCAGGCTGAGGTACTAAATGAGTACTTCACCTCAATTTTCACCAAGGAAAATGGGGTGCTACATCATACATGGGAGGACAACACGATACTGAGGAGGGGACCCTTACCGATCGGCAGGTCTGGGGAGGGGAGGCATCACTGGAAGGAGGGGAAGGCTAAGCAGGGGAAGAGGTGGCGGAGGTGGAAATCACAGCAGAGAGAGAGTGAGGAAGCCCTCGTGGTCCCTTAAGATGGAGAAAGCACCGGGGGCGGATAAATTACATCCCAGAGTGCTGAAGGAACTTGCGGATGTCCTGGCGAAACCCCTGGCGGAGCTTTTCACCATCTCTCTGAGGACAGGGTGGGTGCCCCAGGACCGGAAGGTGGCGCATATAGTGCCTATCCACAAGGGGGTATCAAGGGAGGTGGCAGGGAACTACAGGCCTGTCAGCCTGACATCAGTGGTGGGCAAGGTGATGGAGGGCATTGTCAAGGAGAGGCTAGGGGGACCTGGAAAAGTCAGGGTGCCTGGACGATAGACAGCATGGATTTGTCCCGGGGAAATCGTGTCAGACAAACCTTGTGGAGTTCTATGACTGGGTGACGAGTGCCTTGGACCTGGGTAGACTAGTGGATGTCCTCTTTCTAGACTGCAGCAAGGCATTTGACTCTGTTCCTCACAAAGGCCTGTTGGATAAGCTGGGAGAAATGGGGGTGGGGAACCAGATCAGATGGATAGGCAATTGGCTCCAGGACCGGACCCAGAGGGTCGTAGTTGGTGGGATAGTCTCATCCCCAAGGAGGGTCATTAGTGGGGTCCCACAGGGATCAGTTCTTGGGCCCCTCCTGTTCAACGTCTCTGACATAAGGACAGGTATCAGGAGTGAGATGAGTCTCTTTGCGGATGACTCAAAACTGGGGGCAGTGGTGGATGGGGAGGAGGGGAGGGTGGCCTACAGGGGACCTGGAGGCTCTGGAAAGATGATCTAGAAAGTGGAAGCTGAGGTTCAATGCAGGGAAATGCAAGGTACTGCACCTGGGGGCCAGAAACCCGGGCCAAGTGTACACTCTGGGGGGGGGGGAATGCTACAAGTCTCGATGGCTAAGAGGGACCTGGCAGTGGTGGTGGATGTCAAGATGAACAACTCTGAGACTTGTAGGAGGGCAACAGCCAATGCCAACAGGATGCTGGGATGCAATGCTAGGGGGATCACTTCCAGAAGGAGGGAAGTGATACTCCCTCTGTATAACTGCTTGGTGAGGCCGCACCTCAAGTACTGGTGCAGTTTGGTTGCCACACTTAAAGAGGGACATTAAACTCCTGGAGAGGGTCCAGAGAAGGGCAACCAAAATGATTTTGGGCTTGTGGGACAGGACCTATGGGGAGAGGCTCGAAGAACTAAATATGTACACATTGGAAGAGAGAAAGGACTGGGGACATGATGAGGTCTTCAGGGTACATGAAGGGGGTAAATAGGGGAGGAGCAGTCAGGATGCTTCAAGGAAGGGGCAACTAGAGGGCATGGGTGGAAGCTGGAGGGGGAAGATTCAGGGAGAAAGGAGGAGGTGCTACTTCACTGAGGGTGGTGGAGCCATGGAATGCGCTGCCCAGGGGCTGGTGGAGGCAGAGGCGGTGGAGGGGTTCAAGAGGGGTGGGACAGGTACAGGGGAAGGGTTCTGAAAGCAAAATCCAGTGCAGCAAGAATATCCGGAACTGGGAAGGGAGAAGCCAGAGAAGGCGAGGGGGGCAGCAAGGTCAGCTCCCAGGGTGGGGGCTGACCAAACGAGCAGACACGAAAGACCGTTAGGCCTATTCTGCTGGCATTTTAGTATGTTAGTAATTTAGAAAAAACTCATAATAGCAGACAAAGGGAAGGTCAGACACACACACTCACCAAAACACTGCACATGTTTTTGCAAATTCTGACTGTAGTACTCCTTTAACACTACTGGTTCCCTTCATGTTAACTAAATACAGGTTACTTACCTATAACAGCAGTTCTAGGAGTGGTATATAGTGTACATCCATACTTCTGGCAGTATTCCTTTCCCCTTTAAATCTGTCAGGAAGATCTTCAAGCTGGCTCCTCCCACCCACCAGGGTGGCGACTCCCTTGGCACTGCCCTATGATGTCAGATCATACCCGCTAGAAGCAAGACCAGTGTGCCATTTGCCAGGGGAGGTCAGGTGGGTTGTGTCGGTGTACACCATATACCACTTCTTCCGAGGGTGGGAGGATTGCGAGCCCGAGGGTGCCTCACCCCTGGTGGGGAGACTGGCACAACTCCTTGAAGGAGCCCATAAAGGTGGAGCCAAGGTTAAGCAGAATGAAGAAGCTTCGACTGGCTGAAGCTCGAGCTGCTTCCTCCTCAAATGCCTTCATTTGTTCCAGCTGTTCGGCGGATCCCACGGCCACGGAAACCGCCCACCTCGCCTCCTTTGATTTCACTGGTGGGTTCCTTTTCTCCGGTCTCCCCAGCTTTAAACCCGCCTTGTGGTCATCCAGGACGTAGGGATGGAAAGCCAGGCAAAAACCACATGATGAGGTGTAATGTCAGACTCCTAGACAGTTGACACACGTTAGGTAGGGATCAGTAAGCGACATCTTCTGGCTGCAGGGGCACCGGCAAAATCCGGGGGAAGATTTTTTCTCCATGGCAGATGTGGTAAAATTGCAGTCGCTTACTCGAACAAGTTTTAAAACAATTTTCGTTAAAAAAACAACGGTTAGAATTCAGGGCCTACGAAATGCTTTGAGAGCACGAGGGAACCTGTATCTTACTGTGGAAAAGAAGATCTGGCGTCATGGGGCGGAGCCGAGGTATATACCACCCGTGTGGGTGGGAGGAGCCAGCTTGAATACCTCCGGCAAGATTTAAAGGGGAAGGGACATGCCAAACAGTGTGGATGAACAACACAGCCACGCTCCTAGAAATACTGTCTTCCAGGAAAGGAAGTGGAGGTCGCAAGTAGCCACTAGTTCGAAAGGTTTGAGGGTCAGCTTTTCCAATATGAAATTCAAGTCCCAGGCAGGAGTAGGCCGCCTAATGGGAGGTTTGAGGTGTAACATTCCTCTTAAGAACATCTTTGCGAGATAGTGTTGATAATCCGCCTTCTAAAGGCTCGTGAAATGTCGAAATAGAGGTCAAATGCACCTTAATAGAGGAATAGCTCAAGCCTGCCTCAGCAAGTGAGGCCAAGTAGTCCAATACCTTAGTCAAAGGACAGGAGTAAGGGTCCAACGACTGGGGAGCGGCCCATATGGAGAAGCATTTCCATTTAGCATTATATGTTTCCCTGGCAGATGGTTTATGTTAGGCCAAGAGAATACTGGCCACTGGTGAGGAGACTTGAAGATGGGCTATGAAAGCATCCTCAGGAGCCAAGCATGAAAGTGTAGTGCTTTCAGGTTGGGGTGAAGAAGGGTTCCCTGATCCCCCCCCCAAACTTCATTTCCCCTCCTGTCACTGCTGGCTGGGGCCCCATCAGTCGACCTACCTGTTCCCCTCCTACCTGAAATCCTCGCAGCTGTACCCCGGTCCTCGGCACACCCACAACACGCTTCGTGGAGCAATCCCTCCGGAATCCATCCATGGGGCCGTCTTCTGCTCCTCGGTGCTTTCACGGGTGGAGGCGATGCCAAGACCAGGCCACCAGTGGGCAGGATCTGATGCTGGAGGTGGGGGCAGGTGACATCTACCCCCCAGCCACCGGATGTTTTCCCTGTTCTTAGACAGCTCCCCCTAGGAGACCGGACATGCAATGATGACCAGTGCGGGTGGGCGTGCTCCCACACCCAGCCTGCGCACGTCTGCCGAGGCTCCTCACCTTGCGTCAGCGTGATCCCAGGACTGTAGCGCTCCCAGCCTCTGCTGGGAGCCGCTCATGCCGGACAGTCATCCACCCACCCTCCCCAGGACAGCAGAGCAATCCTCCGAACGCTTAATCCTGTCCTTCCCTGGCGACCCCCAACGACCCGAGCTCGCTCCCGAACCCGGGTCACCGGCGTGGCGTGAGGTGTGGCATCCAGTGCCTCAACCCTCAGCGCCATCGGCCTGGCTGGGGTTCCCTGATCTTGAGTCAGCAGATCTGGTCTGATTGGCAACAGGATGGAATCTGCTACTGAGAACTGTTGAAGTAGAGGAAACCACACCTGCCGAGGCCACAGAGGGGAGCTATGAGGATCATGGCAGCAGGTTCGAGTTGTAGTTTCAATAGAGTCCGTTACAGGAGTGGGATGGGGGCATATAAGAAGAGTCTTGTCCACGGTAGGGACAGGGCATCAATGGACAGTCTGTTTCTGTTTGGGATAATGGAATAGTATTTGGGGAATCGGTGATTGCTGGGGGAGGCAAAAAGGTCAAGATGTGGGGTCCCTCATAACAGCAAAATCATCTGTAGAACTTCGTGATGAAGTGTCCACTCATGCATCAAGGTCTGGCGACTGAGAATGTTGGCCAGGGTATTGTGGAGTCCCAGAAAGTGGACGGCAAGCAATGACAGATGTTGGAGTATGGCTTCCTGCCAAACTGCCATGGTCACCCTGCACAGAGTGCAGGATTTGGTACCACCTTGTTTGTTCAGTAATACACCACTGAGGTGTTGTCTGATTGGATTAGTAGAAGCCCTGGGAAAAAGTGAGGGCGAAAAGCCTGAAGGGCGAGGCGGACTGCTCTCATTTCCAGTAGATTTATATGAGGAGGAATGGAGAACCGGGGCCATCTGCCCTGTGTCCTGTAAGGGCCCAGGTGCACCCCCCACCCCCAGTCGTCGAGGGAAGCATTAGTGGTCAATGTCTGCTGGGGAGGAGGGGACTGGAAGGGCATGCCTTGGGACAGGTTAGCACAAACGGTCCACCAGGTTAAGGCTGGGAATGACCGATTCTGTCTTCAAAATCTCCTGTTTTTTGCAGTCATTGATTCTGAAGAGTCCATTGGATAGGTCTCATGTGTAGACGGACAAAGGCTACCAAGTGAATGGCTGCAGTCACGTGTCCCAAAAGGCATAAGAGATGTCTGGCTGTTATAAATTGTTGCGTTTGTATCTGGGAAGCCACAGACAGAAGTCTGTCTCATCTGTCAGCAGGGAGAGAGGTCATGGCGGAAGTAGTGTCCAGGATGGCTCCTATGTACTGGAGCGACTGGGTAGGAGTTGGACTGGATTTGGGCCAGTTGACTAATCCCTAGGGACTGGAATAGAGTGAGAGTCACCTGGAGGGACAAAAGCAGGGAGGTTTTAGACTCGCTTTATAAGCCAATCGTTAAAGTATGGGAAGATGAAATGACTGTCCCATCTGAGGGCTGCTACCACTACCACCAGACACTTGGTAAAGACTCTCGAGGCGGATGACAGACCGAACGGGAGTGCTCGAAATTGGTAATGTTGTCCCAGCAGGTAAAAGCGCAGGAATCGGTGGTGGGCAGGGTGGATGGGGATATGTAGGTAAGCATCTTTCATATCTAATGCGCATAGCCAATCTCCTTGTTTTAACAATCGGCCCCCCCCGGCCCCCACTCAATTATATGCCCTGTTAAATCCTATTGGCAGGAGCCAAGCACAGGGGATAGTAGGGATTGTGGAGTAGGAGGGGCATAAGGTGGAAGAAACACGCCCTCGGCATGACAAGTGTTTTGACTCATGTTTTATTTACTTTTTCCTTTTTTAAAGAAAGGTATCTGAGGATCAGTGGCAGGATTTTTAAGACAGTAAATTAATAAAAAGGGAACTAGGAGAGCTTCAGTAACAGACAAGTACTGGAATAGCAGTATAAGTGCAGTATGATGTGGGGAGTGGTGCAATGTAGTGGCTGCAGGGCAGCCATATTAAGGCAGACCTTCTGGACGCTGAGGTGCTGCCCTATCTGCATGCATCTCTCTGGACTGTGGGATGAGGTAACCAGACTCAGAGCAGAAGTAAACTGGGTCAGGAGTACCATCATCCCCTAGCCAGAGACCACCCAGTTCAATGCCGCTGCCTCAAAGGATGCCGAGAACGAGGAGCACTTGGTGGTACAGTGGGCTCGGGGAGGGTTGGGGCCATCAGGAAGAGGCACATTTCAGATCCTGTTCCACTCCAGAACTCATATGCCACACTGGCAAATGGGGACAACCAAACAGAGGTACCCAGAGAAGTTTGGGAAGGGAAGGATGTGATGGTTAGCCAAGGAGGTGACCTCAGTGGGGAGAGCAGTGGACCCCAGAGGAGGAGGAAGCGAATCCTGGTGGGGGACTCCATCATAAGAATGATCCAGCTAGGAACACAGGAGGGTGAGGACAGGGAGGTGAGGTGCCTACCAGGTGCCACGGCATGGAGGGATGGGAGGAAGATCCTGAGGAAGTCAAGACAGGACGGTGAGCTGGATATCATTATCCACTTAGGTACTAATGACCTGGCAAATGGGGAGCCAAAGGAAGTTGAGGAAGAGTTTAGGAAATTGGGGCAGGGTCTCAAGCAAGTAGCTACTTCTGTCACCTTCCCGGAAGTACTACCTGCGAGAGGCATGGGAGAGCATGGGGCGCATGCATCAGGAACTTTAACTCATGGTTGAAGAACTGGTGCTGTGAGGAAGGGTTTGGATTCATTGGTGACTGGGGACCTACCTGGAGGAATGGAGGCTTGTTCAAGCTTGACGGCCTGCATCCATCCTGGAGGGGAATCCAGGCACTCAATGATAAGTTTAAATGCTACATGGACAAGCATTTAAACTAGCCAAGGGAGGTGGCATGCCAGCAAGGAGGGTACCTAACTGCCCACCCCCCACAACTAGCAGTGGAACCAGTAAACCAGAGGAGTGGATATCTCTACAAAGCAGTGTGCAAAAGATGGAGATAAGCGTCCAAGAGGTGGATAGGCAGAAAAGGGGCAAAATTTAACAGAAGGGCAGACAGCAGGGAGAACCAGGAATAAAGGACAACCAGAGAAGGAGCTGGAGTAGAACAGCTAAACAGTCTAGGGAGTTCAAATCATGGAAAGCCATGTGTGCCAATGCCAGGAGCCTTAGCAACAAGATGGAGGATCTGGAGACTGTCATGGTGCAGTCGGACCTGGACATTGTGGCCATCACAGAAACTTAGTGTAATGATAATCATGACTGGGAGATGGCCATAGCTGACTACAACATATTCAGAAGAGACAGGGCAGGTAGGGATGAGGAGTGGAACTTTGTGTGAAAAATGACAAAGGCCACAGAGATCCAGGAGGAACAAAATGGGAGAGATATACTGTGGGTTAAGTTGGAAAGGAAAATGGGGCCAGCCATCTGCACAGGTGTGGTCTACAGACCACCAGCCCAGGAGGAAGAAACAAATAGATAGGAAGCTGATGCTAGCCATCCAAAGGATGGCAGACAAGGGTGAGGTAGTGCTGGTTGGAGACCTCAATATTCCAGACATGGACTGGAGCATCCCAGCAGCAGCATCAACTAAGAGCAGATTTATCCTGGACTCCCTTCAAGGTGCCTTCCTCAAGCAACTGGTCATGGAACCAACTCGGCAGAAGCAATACTGGACCTCGTGCTCACAAACAGGGACAGTGTGATGGGGTAACAGTGGGGGGAGCACCTGGGGAACAGTGACCACCAGTCATTGTGGTTTCAAATCACAGAAGGAGCAGAACCAAACCACACAAAAACACGTATCCTGGATTTTAGGGGGCAGACTTTGGGAAAATGGGAAGATGCTTGAAAGAGGCATTAAGGGGAATGGAGCAGGAATCAGGGGTTGAGGAACAGTGGGCAGTATTTAAAAATGGGGATTACATGAGCAACATAATTATGCATTAAGCAGGTTAGCAAGGGGAAAAGGAAGAGAAGACCATTATGGTTTTCCAAGGAGGTAGCGGAGAAAGTGAAAGCCAAAAAGATTGCATTCAGGCAATACAAAAAGACACATGCGGACGGGGATAGGGAGAAGTACCAGGAGAAGCAAAGGGAGACAGGGAGGTCAGAAAGGGAAGCCAAAGCTCAGACAGAAGAGCACATTGCAAAATCAGTGGGTAGAGGGGACAAAACCTTTTACAGGTACATAAGTGAAAAAAGAAAGGCAAAGGGAGGGATCATGAGACTGAAGGGGGAGGATGGGGCTGCGTGGAGGATAACAACAGTAAAGCTGACATATTGAACAGGTATTTCTGCTCAGTCTTTACTGAGGAAGAGGAGGGTAATGGGTCTGAAGGGAGTACAAGGGGTGAGAATGGTGCAGAAATGGACACAACTCCCTTTACACAAGAAAGAGTCCTGAAGGAACTGGAAGTAATAAGAGTTGATAAAGCAATGGGGCCAGATGGGGTGCACCCCAGGGTCCTTAAAGAACTAAGAGAGGTAGTGGCTGAACCTCTGGCTATCCTGTTTAGCCGATCACTGGAAACAGGGGAGGTACCCAAAGACTGGAGGACTACAGATGTAGTCCCCTTATACAAAAGCAGGAACAAAGAGGAAGCAGGGAACTACAGACCAGTCAGCCTCACCTCGGTAGTGGGGAAGACCATGGAAGCACTACTGAAGGAGAGATTGGTGGAACATCTGGTTGTCAATGGACTACAGGACCCAAGGCAGCATGGTTTCACCAGGGGGAGGACATGTCAGACCAACCTCGTTGAATTTTTTGACTGGGTGACTAGAGAGGTGGATCAGGGGAGGGCAGTGGACATGGCCTATCTGGACTTCAGCAAGGCCTTTGACACTGTGCCACACAGAAGACTATTACACAAACTGGGGAATATGGGTGTGGGCAGGACAGTAGTGTGGTGGGTAGGTAACTGGCTGGGTGCCAGGACACAGAGGGTGGTGGCAAATGGCTGTCACTCCACAGAGGGAAGAGTGACCAGTGAGTGCCACAGGGATCAGTGCTGGGACCGGGTCCTATTCAACATCTTCATCAGTGACATTGCACAGACCTAGAAGGCAGAATTTCACTGTTCGCTGATGACACAAAGCTCTGTAACAGAGTAGACACACCAGAGGGTGTAGACAGAATGAGAAGGACCTGCAGAAACTTGAAGAATGGTCAGGGGTTTGGCAGTTGAAATTCAATGCAAAGAAGTGCAAGATAATGCATATGGGGCACAAAAACCTGGCACAATATATCAGTTTGGGGGTGAGGATATAGCATGCACCAAGCAGGAAAGGTATCTTGGGGTTATCATCTCTGATGACCTCAAGGCAGAAACAATGTGACAAGGCAGCAGGTAAAGCAAATAGGATGCTGGGATGTAGGCAGGGGCATCACCAGCAGGAAAGGAAGTCATAATTCCACTATACAAGACACTAGTGAGGCCCCACCTGGAGTACAGTGTACAGTTCTGGAGACCATACCTCACGTAAGGACATAGACAGGGTAGAGAAGGTTCAGAGGAGGGCAACAAAGATGGTGCATGGATTGCATCACAAGTCCTATGAAGACAGGTTGAAGGAACTGAACATATACTCCTGGAGGAGAGGAGGAGAGAGGGGATATGATAGAGACATACAAGTATCTCGCAGGAGGAACAGGGTGCAGGAATACACTATTTTCAGCAAAAGATGTTCCAGGACTAGAGGGCATGGGATGAGGTTGGAGAGAGGACATTCAGAGGAAACATGAGGAAGAATTTTTCACAGAGCGGTGGTGGACAAGTGGAACACCCTGCCATAGGAAGTGGTGGGGGCTGAGACAATCATGGGATTTAAGAATGCATGGGATAGACATAAAGGAATTCTGGAGGTCAGGGGTAAGGGGCAACAGACTTCTAGGAAAACAAACTGAATTTACAAGCTCAAATGGGCAGACTGGGTGGGCCATAGGCCTTTATCTGCCAACACTGTCTATGTATCTATGTAGTATGGGTCTGACATCCCCAGTGCATTTGGGCACCAGAAAGAAATGGGAGTAAAACCCCTGATGGTACTCCAAAGGAGGAACCAGATAGATGGCATTCTTGTAAAGAAGTGCCTGAAGTTCCTCTTGAAGAATGGGGATATGGTCAGGTGGGTAATGGACAGAGTGGGGAGGGTGCGGAGGAGGCACAGAGGTGAGTTCCAGCGTGCGCCCCTTCTGTATGATCTGAAGCACCCACTCATCTGATGTTATCGCTTGCCAGGCCTCTAAATGGAGGGCAAAGCGACTGCCTACGGCATCCGGGGCCTGGCTGAGGAAGCCTGGGCAAATCCCAGTGAGTCACTGTGAAGTGGGCTGACCCGCCCCACCTGGAAGGTGGGAGCGGGAGCCCTTGGTGGTAGGAGTGGCGGTCCTGGAAGAAGACTGGGAACGACCATGAAAATCACCTCTAAAGGTACCACTATGTTTACCAGTTTTCCTCGATTGGAATGAGGTCTGGGAACAGTATTGATAAGATGGCTGTGAGGTGTGATACATGCCATGTACTGTACGTAAGGTCCGACCTGAAGCTTGGAGATCATCCAAAAGTGTTTGGGTACCTGGACCAAAATGTTTAGAGCCACTGAAAGGGACATTTACCACTTTATGTTGTATATCTGGAGTAAATCCTGATACATGTAACCAGGCGTGTCGCCTGAGGGTAATGCCTGTGGCCGACACATGGGCCGAAGTATCCACCGCATCATACCCTGAACGGAGCAAATGCAGAGAGATAGAGTTGCCAGTGGAAACTGTTGCCAATAATTGGTCCTTCTCCTGAGATGGAGGAAGTTTATTGACTAATTCTATAGAGAACTAGAGGGTACGTTGGTATTTAACCATGTGTCCCATATAGTTTAGAATTCTGAGATTCATGGTACCCGCCTGGAATACCTTCTTTCCGATTTAATTGATATGAAGGGAGTCCTTAACAGGTGGCAATGAGCTCATGTTTTGGACGTTAAGTATTATCATGAGCTGCTGCGATTACTACAGAATCTGCTTCAGGGGTAGCAGAAAGGAAAGGATGGTCAAGAGAAGCCTGGTAAAGGTGCTCCGCCTTTCTGGGAATGGCAGGAACTGCTGAAGGTTGGTTCCAAGCCACCAATACAGCATTTTGATAAGTTTGTATAAGTGGGGGCACCACTACTACAGGCTCTTCAGGTAGTTCAAGATAATCTGCGATATCCTTTCTCTGTTTATCATGTTCCGTAGTTGAGAATCCCATGATTTTTTTAAATTTGGACAATCAACTCATGGAAGGCTGGGTCATCAGGAGGAGAGGCAGCTGCATGGCTGGAAACATCCTTGTGTAAAGAGGAAACGGTAGAAAGAGAGGACAGTAGTCCAAGTCCTGAAGGTCAACATCCTCTAGATTTTCTGGAAAGCCTCCTGGAAAATCTGCCTCTTCTGAAAAATACTCTTCCTCATAGGGAGGAGGGGACAAGGGTGGAAGGGATCCCCTGTCACCTTGGAAACGTTTAGGAGGAGGGGTGAGAGAACAGGATGGACGATTCGCTTCCCCTGGTGTTGGAGATTGAGAATGCCTCATCACTTCCAAAACCTGTTGTACCACTGCGGCTACGTCCAGTGAAGTAGTACGAGAAGGCAGGGTAGGTGGCTCCTGAGAAAGCATAAGGATTGTAGAAGAAATAGGATGTGAGGTATAAACAGGTCTAGTCCCTGGGTGGTAAATACCAGGATCCTGGTGTGACAGGATAGAATAGGACCCCGTCCCATTTGTTTTGGACAAAATGTTTAAATGCAAGGATCTTTCCTTTTCTGTCCCTTCTCTGTCTGGTTGTGCAACCAAATTTTCCTGTGAGACTTCGGACTTGACCAACCCGAACAGTCTCACAATTCTTTGCCACTCACTGTCTCTCACTTTTCTCTTGCTATGTTTCCTCCCTTGCATATCTGTATCTGCTAATAAATCTGTACAAATCAATGTATGGAAATGTAGTTGATATTGGGATCTCTGTTTAGAAAATATTTAGTATGACTGTTGAAATGTATATTAATTGTAGAAAACTAGAGGTTACTTGAGTGCAAATGCTTGAGGCCTTTTTGCAAAAGAGGCCTCAGAAACATCCTGCCTGATATTTACAAGAACAGAACATTTTGCAAGGACAGGATGTTTGCTAAGGATGGGGGTGGAAAAGACTTACATAAAAGAGCTGAGCTGCAATGGTTTAGATCAATAGTTCTTAGACTTTGTCACAGTGAGCCTCCCCAAATCCATGAAAAAGATTTTGAGCCTCCCCTAAAAACTGAAATAATCTTGGGCCTCCCCAAAGAAAAATAACATACTGTTCTTTGCGCAATACACCATGAACATATTGAAACCCCTTTGAGTACTTGGCTCACATTCAGTTCTTTGTCTTATACTGACGTGAAACCTTTGAAAAAGAGCTCCTGTGCTCAAAGGTGTTATCTGAATAACAAATAAAATAAACAAATATTGTTATTCAGCTTATTACTTTGCTCCTTACTGCTATTGCTCTTAGCACTTCTATGCTCAGCCCTTGGGCTGTTCTGCCATCAGGCTACAAATTGATCAATTGCCACCACTCATTATTAGTTTATTGTTCGTATTTGTTTGCACTATTGTTCACTGTGTATTTCTTGATTGTTTTGCAGTTACCTTTTGAAATGTATTCACTCCCTACCCTTCCCCGGGTACACCTGAGATGAGCCTTGTCTCATTCACCTTCCCTTGTCACCTATTAGTAAATAAATACATTAAATTCACCTACTATCATCATCTTTCAGTTTGCTTCATCTCTTCACACAAAATACATAAAACTCAAAATTTAAATACAGTAATTTTTCAGACTTGCTTGAGCCTCCCCTGGAACAGGTTGGGGCCTCCCCAAGGAGGCTAGCCTCACCATTTGAGAACCCCTGGTTTAGATAGAGACTTGTTTTTGGAAGAACAAGCGGAGGATTACAAGAAAGATTTTATTTTGCCTCTGTACATAGTTCTTATGAACAAGGTTTTTTTTTTTTTTATGTTACTGCTACAATAAATAAAGTTTTGGCGAATTTTACAACTGCTACTGGGTTTTCCCTATGCTTCCTGACCTGTACCTTGACGACACCCGGTCCCTGTCCGACTGGCCCCTGTGAGTGAATGGTTGTGAAGGAGGAGGGGCAGTAGAAATGGCAAAACCAGTAGATCTTCCCATGAAAACCTGCCCCGTCATCGACAGGACAGTAAATGGGGAGATAACAGAATGCTTAAAAGCAGATACCGATGGGAGATGGGTCATCGATGGAACTCACAAGGTTCCATAGAAACTGCTGAAAGAAAAGAATGCTGGAAAGCACTGTAGACGAGAAAATATAGACTCCTGTCGACAATAGAGCAGTTCTGGAGGGCATAGTCGATGATGGGGCACCTGTAACGGTGACCATCGACGAGTGTCTGCCCGATGATGACGAGGATGATTTTTACTTGTCACGTTTATGCTTCTTGTGTGAAGTTGAAGTAGTAGGGGGCTCCTTGGAATGGGCCCCCTTCTCCAAGAGAAACAATTTGTACTCCATGAGGTGAGCTTCGGTCTCCTTCAGCCGTCATCGATGGGTTGCCTGGTTGAATTCCTGGCAATGTTCACAGAAAATGGTGTGTGTGGGACCCAGACACCTTACACAAACGGTGTGGTTGTTGTAACCGTAGATCTGCCTACCGCAACAACATGACTGGAATAATGCTGACTTGCTTGAAGATTCTTTGGACATTCCTTGATGAAGATTGGAAATGGAGGGAAAACCTGTTACCAGCTCAAGTTCTCGTCCATGACTGCTTCACAAACACTAGCTGCTGTGTGTGAGTCGAAGATGGTGGGAAAATGAACCTAGGATACCAGGGACCACCTACTCTTATATTGGAGCAGGATGATGATGTCATGTGCAGGCGGCCCCTGGAAAGAGACTGCTAGAAAAGAGCTGCTGTGCACCACAGCACCCTCTGGCGATGATCCCAGTGTATTACCTGCTGCAAGCAATTATCCCCGTGGAAGATCTACTGTTACAGAAGAGTAACCCATTTTTCTAGGCACATGGATATGGTGTACTATCCACACTTCTGGCAGACTACTAGCAGTTCTCCAGCAGGAGGAGGAGAAGGAGGCAAGGTGCACACCCCCTATTTAGGGTAGAGAGATTGGAGAACTGAGGACCCAAAATCAGCATCCCAGTGTGACTCAGGGTTGATTTGGTAATGGGAGATGAAGGTGTGTGCTGACTTCCAGGAAGCAACCCTGCAGATTTCCTGGATAGGAATATCCCTGGAAGCAGCCACCAAGGCAGCGATATGATGGGTGGAATGAGCCCTTAGCCTTACGGAAGGTTCCCTACCAGCCAACCTATGGCAGAGGTTGATGCTGGATACAAGCCACCTGCCAATCGCCCAATGAGCTGCCAGTCTACCAGCAGCAGTTTCAGTGTAGGTGGCAAACAGCTGGTGAACCTCTCCCTGAACTCCAGCCGTGCGCTCCTATAACAGGCAAGCATTTGCCGCAGGTCCAAGGTATGGAGCCTGTGCTCGGCCTCTGAGGTGTGGTTGTTGAAGAACACCGGGAAATTCATCACCTGGTTAAGGTGAAACTCAAGACACAACCTTCGGGAGGAACTTCGGGTTTGGGTGAAGGACAGTCTTGTCCCTGTGGAAGGCCAAATAAGCAGACTCCACCGAGAGCGCATGGAGCTCACTGATCCTTCTGGCTGATGTGGCAGCCACCAAGAAGATGGTCTTCCATGACAGGTGAGAGATGTCGCACCTGTGCATCAGTTTGAATGGCTTGCCCATGAGCTTTGCCAACACCAGCAACAAGTCCCAAGGTGGTGGTAGTTCATGCACCGGAGGGTAAATGTGGTCAAGGCCTTTGAAAAAGCACCAGACCACCTTCTTCTGCACCACCAACAGCATACCAGCCTGTGCCTGGTATGCAGAGATGGCTGCCAGGTGCACCCTAAGGGTTGCTGACTGAAGACCTGACAGAGACGGATCAAAGGTGATCGAAAATGCTTACCACTGGGCAAGATAAGGAGTCAAGCCCCTTGCCCTGGTACCAAATGGAGAACCTCTTCCATTTGAAGGCATAGCATTTTTTTGGTCAACTCCTTCAGAGAAGCCTCGACCATGGTGAGGACATCTTCGGAGAGACCCAAAGCCTGGAACTTTAGCCACTCAGCAACCAGGCTGTCAGGTGCAGAGATTGAAGGTCTGGATGGAGTTCTTTCCCCTGATTGCAAGAGAGTAGGTTTGAGCGTAGAATGAGATGCCACAGGAGCCTGCTACTGAGGTGATCTGGGTACCAGAGCTGGAGTAGTCAGTCTGGAGCTACCAGGATCATCCGTACCTTGTCCCTTCTGGCCATGAGCAGCACTTTGTGGATCAGTGGAAATGCAGGGAAGGCATACACGAGGCCGGGGTCCAGGGCCTCGAGAAGGCATCCCCCTGCAGCTTTCCCTGCCTAGGGGGATGGGCACAATACAGCCTCAACTTTGCGTTCTCCCTGGAGGCAAACAGATCCACCAGAGGGGTGTCCCACCTGAAGAACAGACTGTGCACTACCTCCTGATGGAGAAACCACTCGTGAGATGCCTTGTCCACCCAGCTGAGGACATCCGCCAGCTGACTGGATACACCGGCCACATGGATGGCCAGGAGATAGGCGTTCAGGCTGAGCATGAAGGTACACACTGGGAGAGCCTCCCTGCACAGAGGAAGGGAGTGTATCCCACCCTGTTTGTTGAGGTAGTATATGGTTCAAACTACATGAAGTCTTGCTATATTATGACATATGCAGTGAGTCCCAACCTTCGAACTGCTCCGGAGGTGAAAGAGTTAACTTTCCATGCCAGGCATGCAATTTTGAGCACGAGCTCAGTTGAAAGCTCTGTCTGTTGTTCTTCAAACTCAAACTGTCAGATTCTTTACTCCGCCTCACTGAACAGTCGCTCCGGAGATTTCTCCTTCTGCTCAGTTCATTTTGTCGGTTAAAGTATTAATTTTTCATTTTTTTAACCGAATTTAAACCGCAACCGGTCGGTTCAAGCTCTGTCTGTGGTATCGTAAGTACTAGATAGGTTTTACATTATTTCTGTGTGGAACTTGTAAACGGTATTATCGGTTCGGTTTGAACAGATCAGGTTGTTGTAAAATTCATTAAATCTGTCTTTTAGAGTGCGGTTCCCGGTTCTTATCGGTTCTAAAAAAAACGGATTTCATTACGTTTTTCCACGACCCGTGACACGGTTGGGAACCGATAAGAGGGTCTTGCTTGGCGGATTGCCATAAACGGGCAAGTTTTAGTTAGGCTGGCACTATGTCTGAGAAACCCAAAAGAAAAACCGGGCCCACTGGGTTTCAACACTACAGTGTTTGTGGGGAAGCCTTTGCCAAGGCTGACCCCCACACCACCTGTGTTTATTGTCTGGGGTTTGACCACCTCAATGCAGACTGCCAGACTTGCAAAAATTTACCTGCAGCTACCCTGGATAAGAGAGTTGGTAGGCTCAGGGAAAGACAGGCCAAGAAGTCCGCTGACCCGGATGTCCAGCCCGGTTCGGTTGTAACCGAACCGGAGGGAGTGCCCTCTGACCAGGGCGAGACTTCCTCGGGCAAAAGGAGAGCCAACTCGGAGGAGTCGGTTCCAGCAAAAAGGACTAGAAAATCAGCAGGTGTGGAGCCAAAATTTCCATCTCCAACCGCTGAAGAAATAGCCAAAGAGATTAAAATTGTCCAGTCGCTTTCCCCGGTTCCGACCGAACCGGCACCATGAGGTAAGCGTACGGTTAGGTCGGTTCCACCGGTTCAAGAATATGATTTAGAGGAATTTTACGAACCGGAGGAGGAGGAAGAGGAGTATGAGGAGAGTGAATGTGGATTTGAAAGTCTGGATGTGCCCATTGAACCGGACATCTCCCCAGACGGACCTTCAGGAGTGTCTCTCCTAGGCTTTCTGAGTCCCCCTCTCATTTTATGTTTTACAAAAAAGTGGCTGAAACTCTCCAGCTCCCTGTGGAGGAAGCTGTGGATGATCAAGAGGAGCCTGACTATGTAGAAATGATGGATATCCCAGAGTCTAGGAGACTGTCTATTCCTTTGCATAAATCTTTTGGGAAACAGACAGTAAAAATTCTAAAAACTCCTCACACTATATCTCCTGTGGATAAAAGAATGGACAAGAAGTACACATTGTCAGGCTCTGATACGGAGTTCCTTACACAACAATGCAGCCATGTTGGGGTAGTGCAGGCTGCAGCCTGTGACAAGGCTAATATTCCCTTGGCTTCACACCCCCCTGACAAGGACTCCAGGAGGACTGATGTTATGGCAAAGAAATACAGGTTACTCACCTGTAACAGGAGTTCTAGGAATGGTATATGTTGTTCATCCACACTCATTGGCAGGTATCCTTGCCGCTTTAAATCTTGCCGGAAGGTCTTCAAGCTTGCTCCTCCACCCACCGGGTGGTATAACTCGGCTCCGCCCCTTGGCCTTGAATCTGGCCCGCTGGAAGCTCCCAGGTTGTGCGTCGAAGCCGGGGAGGTCGGGTGGGTCGTGTGGATGAACAACATATACCATTCCTAGAACTCCTGTTACAGGTGAGTAACCTGTATTTCTAGGGACATGGATATGTTGTTCATCCACACTCATTGGCAGACTCCTAGCAGTTCTCCGGGAGGAGGGAGGCAAGACGCACACCCCCAATACTTACTTGGGAAAAGAGAGACTGGAGAACCGAGGCCCCAAAACCAGCATCCCGGCGTGACTCAAGGTCGATGTGGTAATGGGTAATGAAGGTGTTTGCTGACTTCCAGGTAGCAGCCCTGCAGATTTCCTGGATAGGGGCGTCCTCTGAAGCAGCCACCGTTGCAGCAGTATGGCGGGTAGAATGAGCTCTTATCCCTCTGGGAGGCTCCATGCCCGCCAACTTATAGAGAGATCTATGCAGGAGGTTACCCACCTGCTTATCGTCCGCTTGGCTGCAGGTCTGCCAGATGCGGCTTCAGCGTAGGTGACAAACAGCTGGCGAACCTCTCCCCGAATTTCAGCCGTGCGCTCCTTATAATAAGCGAGCGCCCTTCTAGGGTCCAGAGTATGGAGCCTATATTCGGCCTCCGAGGTGTGATTGGGGTAGAACACCGGCAGAGTCAACACCTGGTTAAAGTGAAACTCCGACACCACCTTCGGAAGGAATTTCGGGTGGGGGCGCAGGACAACCTTGTCCCTGTGGAAAACCAGGTAAAGAGACTCGATGGAAAGCGCCTGGAGCTCTCCCATCCTTCTGGCTGACGTGATAGCCACCAAGAAGGCGGTCTTCCACAACAGGTGAGAGAGAGCACACCTGTGCATAGGTTCGAATGGCTTGCCCATGAGCTTTGCCAGTACCAGCAGTAGATCCCACGGAGGTGGGGGTTCCCGCACTGGAGGGGAAATGTGATCAAGGCCTTTGAAAAAGCGCCAGACCACCTTCTCCTGCGCCACCGACTGCTTCCCGGCCCGCGCCCGGTAAGCAGAGATGGCTGCCAGGTGCACCCTTAGGGTCGTCGACCTAAGCCCTTGACTAGAAAGGGACCATAAATAGTCTAAGATGCTTGCCAAGGAACAGGAGGAAGGGTCCAAGCCCTTGCCCTGACACCAAATGGAAAACCTTTTCCATTTGAAGGCATAGCATTTTCTGGTCGACTCCTTACGGGACGCCTCAACTACATTGAGGACCTCGTCGGAAGACCCAAGGCCTGGAACTCTGCAGCTCAGGAACCAGGCCGTCAGGTGCAGGGATTGAAGGTCCGGATGGAACACCTTCCCTGATTGACAGAGCAGGTCCGGCGAGCTGGAAGCTGCCAGCGGAGTCCTGGAGCTGAGACTGAGGAGATCTGGGTACCAGAACTGGCGAGGCCAGTCTGGGGCTATCAGAATCACCTGCGCCTTGTCCCTCTCTCGCTGAGAAGCACCTTGTGGATCAAGGGAAATGGGGAAAGGCGTGAAGAGGCCGGGGTCCACTGCCTCAGAAGGCATCCCCTGCAGCGAGCCCTGCTGAGGGGGGCGGGCATGGAACAGTCTCAGCTTCGCGTTCTCCCTGGAGGCAAACAGGTCCACCTGAGGTGTGCCCCAATGGGAGAACAGATGCTGTACTACCTCCGGCAGGAGAGACCACTCCTGGGATGCAGCCCCTATCCGGCTCAGGGCATCGGCCAGGGTGTTGGAGGCTCCTGCCACGTGAATGGCTAGGAGATCCGCCTCCAGGCTGCGCTGAGTGAGTGACCAAATGCGGAGGCTTCCTTGCATAGAAGCATGGAGCGCGTCCCGCCTCTGGCGGTTTAGATAGTACATGGTCGTGGTATTGTCCGTCTGGACTCGGACCACTTGACCCCGGAGGAACGGAGCAAAGGCGGTGAGAGCTAGGCGGACCGCTCGGAGCTCCAACAGGTTGATGTGGCATCGGGACTCCCGCGGGGACCAGAGGCCATGAGCCCGGTGTTCCCCAGATGGGCACCCCAACCCATCAGAGAGGCATCGGTCGATAGAGAGACCGTCGGCTCGGGGCGGACGAACGGGATGCCCTCCTGCAAATGATCTGGAACGGTCCACCACTGGAGAGCGTTCCACATCCCCTGTGTCACCGACACAAGCTGGTCCAAGGATCGCAGCGTTGTGACCACTGGCTGGCCAGTCCCCACTGAAGGGGACGCATGTTCCAGCGGGCCCAACGGACCACGCTGGTGCAGGCCGCCATGAGACCCAGGAGGCGCAGGAAGTCCCGGGCAGGGCGCAATTGCCCAACCAGAAATGATCGGGCAAAGGAGGAAAGAACCTCGGCCCTGTCCGCCGGGAGCCGCGCTCTGGCTCGAAGAGAGTCGAGCTGCGCCCCGATGAATAGAATCACCTGCTTCGGCTCGAGTTCCGACTTGGCCTCGTTGATAAGGAGGCCCAGTTGAGAGCAGACCTGGAGGGCCAGATTTCTGGACCACTCTGCCTCCTTCCTGGAGGGAGCTGCTATCAGCCAGTCGTCCAGGTAAGGGTACACCCGGACCCCTCGGCGCCGCAGGAATGCTGTCACCACTGCCATGCATTTGGTGAAGACCCTGGGAGCTGGAGACAAGCCGAAGGGCATGGCTTGGAACTCGAAGAGGATCCTTCCGCTCGGAAGCGAAGGAATCTCTGGTGAGACGGACGGATAGGGACGTGAAAAAACGCGGCCTGCAAGTCCAGAGAGCAGAACCACACGCCGCGTTCCAAGGATGGTATTATCTGAGCCAGAGTGACCATCCTGAAGGTTCGAGACCTTAGGAACTTGTTTAGGTCGTGTAGGTCGAGAATGGGGCGCCAGCCCCCCGTCCGTTTCGGAACCAGGAAGTACCTGGACACAAACCCTGGGTCTGAAGGAGGGTCCACCACCTCTTATCACCTCCTTCTGGAGGAGGAGGCGATGTCGGCCGACGAGCCGCCAGTGAGGCTGGGGATCCAAGCCCCGAGGCGGGGCTCTGAAGGGTGGTGCCTGCTCGAATTCCAGAGGCAGGCCTCTTCCCACCACCTCAGACCCACCTGTCCGTGGAAACAGCGGACCAGGCGGAACGGAAGTGCGGGAGCCGCCCCAGGGACCCAGGGATAAGGTGGACGGGAATGGGGCGACACCCTCAGCCCGTCACTGGGCAGGCTTGGAGGAGGGACCGCCGAGGGACCTCCTGGGCCTTTTCCTCCCTGCCTCCTGTTAGAGGAAGCCGGGCGGCTTGGGTTTGGATGCCAAGGCCGGCCTGCTGGCCCTGCGTGCTGTTACGGGCGCGCGGGGCACAGAAGGACGAAAGGGCTTAGGCTGTGGTTTGCTGCCTTTGTCCTTCTGAGCGGAAGAGACAGAGTCCAAGGTAGCATTGGACTTCTCGATCCTCTGCAGGTGACCTTCCACCCAGGGCCGAAGAGGTCAGTCCCAAAAAGGGACATCCGCCAACTTGTGCTGGGTATCCGGTAAAGGTGGATATCCTCAGCCAAGCCACGACGCGATAGCCACTCGGCCGCCACCGATCTGGCACATGAGTCCCTAAATCCAAAGCAGTCTGGAGCTGCTGTTTGGCCACTGCCCTGCCTGGTCCCGCACCTGCTTAACTGTAGTCTGCAGATCGGCGGAAGATGAGGGATGACCTCATCCAGGGAGCCCAACAGGGCATGAGAAAAATGTGCCATGAGGACGGCCGAACTGGCCTGACGAAGGCAGAGAGAGGACGCAGCGTAGACTTTTCGCCCGACATAGTCCAATTTCTTGGACTCCTTGTCAGGAGGTTTGTCCACATCCCTGGCGTTGCCGGCGCGCCGGAAAACGCTGTCGGTAACCAACCCCTCAGCAGAGGGGTGTTCCGAAAAACCGGACAAGGAACCGGTAGGGACCGCATACTTCCTGGCCATCCTGGCCGAAGGCGCAGGGCAGGAAGCAGGCGTTGCCAAAGCTCCAGTGCCGACCCTACTATGGCCTCGGCCACGGAAAGGCCTCCGTCGGAGAATCCTCGGTCCAGAATCTCCGTGAGGGATACCTGGCCGTTGGAACGGGTTCGAGCTCCATCCCGGTGGACTCCGAGATGAGCCGAAGTAGTCCTAGAAAGGACGACGGGCTATCGTCCATTGACTGACCTCCTGAAGACTTCAAGTCCAGTCGCTTGGAGAAAAAGGAGGAATCATCTTCGGACTTGGAAGAGTCCTCGAAGAGCTGCCTCTGGCCTGAGCCACCCTTCACCTGCCGAGGTCGATCGGGAGTGAGGGTAACTGACAGCCGATGGGGTAGACCCTTAGCCGACCGAGAATCCTTGGTCGGAGCCCCAATGGTGGCTGTGGAGGCGAGGTTCCACCGGAATCGTGGAGCAGCTGGTTTTGGCCGAACAACCGCCTGGCATAGGCTCTCGGATAAGTCGAGGGGTTGTCGGCCGATCCGGTGACAGCTACTTAATGGCCGGGAAGGCGACGGGTCGGCTTATTCCCGAGCCAGGAGGAGCTGTTGCAACATAAGGTCTCGCACTCGGGCGACGAATTTACGCCAGCCTCCTCATCCGGAGGAGGAGGACGAGGACGAGGGCGACGCCGCCATCATGTGCCGAGACCGAGACTGCCGGTGACGGTGGGATCGGCTGGATCATGAAGAGGTCCGGACCAGAGTCCCGGAATTTCCGAGGTCGGTGCGGGAGGTGTCGGCGGAACCGCACTCCCTTCGCTCGGATGGTGCATCCGAGGGCCCGGAACCGGAGGCACAGGCGAGCCACGGATCTCAACTCCTCCCGGGGAACCGGGAGGGAATCTCGGCTGCTAAAGGCGACAGCCCGTCAACGGTCGAGAAAAACTGACTTCATCGGTGGGAGTCTCGGTCAACTGACCTGACAGGGACACCGTGAGGCCAGTGGCCGGCTTCAGCGGTCAACCTCAAGCCGACGGTCGATGGCCCGAGGAGAGGACCTTTCTCCTGCCCCAAGAGCGCCGACGAGGACTTACCCTTGTCCCTCTTTTTGGACCGAGAATAAGGTCCCGCCAACGTAGGCCCTTCTCCTTTAGTGGAGAGGGACAGACAAAGCTCCTTAAAAGAAGCCGTGTAAGAAGAGCCCATAGAGAGCAGGATAAATGCCGCGGCCGAGGAAGATACGGCCCGCGCCGCCTCCTCTTCGAGGGCGACCATCCGCTCGAGCTGATCCGCCGAGCCCGCCGCCGCGGACACCGCCAACCGGGCCTCCTTGGACTTCACCGGAGGGAAACGCTTCTCGGGACGGCCCAGTTGTAATCGGGCAGCACGGTCTTCGAGGACGTAGGCCGAGAAAGATGAGCACAGGTCGCAAGCCTGCGGGTCGTGCTCAAGGCCTAAACAGTAGACACACGTGGAGTGTGGATCCGTCCGAGACATCTTCTGCCCGCATGGGCATCTCCGAAATCCGGGAGTCGATTTGTCCATCGCAGCCGCGAGGGATAGAAGACTGAAGTCTTTTTGCAAAATTTTATTTTTAAATCCGCAAACGGAGAAATAGGAACCAGTCGCAAACGCAGAGCGTTAAGGAGGGAACCTGAGCTTCCAAGCGGTAAGGAAGATCTGGCGTCATGGGGCGGAGCCGAGAGTTATACCACCCGGGTGGGTGGGAGGAGCAAGCTTGAAGACCTTCCGGCAAGATTTAAAGCGGCAAGGATACCTGCCAATGAGTGTGGATGAACAACATATCCATGTCCCTAGAAACAGTACATGGCAGCATCCTTGGGACTCAGACAGGCAAATTATATGGCTTATGTTGCTAGATATCAGAAATCCAAATGGGATACTGTTATGGCTCTAGCACAACAGGTCCCTGGCCAGCTTGCCAAGGAGCTGGAGCAGATGGCTGCTGATGGTATTGAGGCATCCAAGGTGCAATTCCATGCTGCAGTGGACTCTAATGATGCATCATCAAGAGTCATGGCTACATCTGTGGCACTTCGCAGAATGGCTTAGCTCAGATGTACTAGCCTGTCACAGGATACCCAGACTAAGGCCATGGATTTTCCTGTTGTGGGTAATTCTCTATTTGGGGAGCAGACAGAGAATTACATGAAGAAAATGGATGACTATAGGACTACCAATAGGAGTGCACAGGCCAAGGAAAGGCAGGCCACTCCGCAAAGGCAGCCTTCCAGGGGCAGGGGCAGACCTTTTCATAAGCCTTTTTACCAAGCCCAGGCCTCCTCTTCAGCTTATGCCCAGAGGGGGTTCTTTAGAGGGAGAGGCAGACGGGGTACACGCAGACCTGCTTCCCACCCTCAGCCTAAAGCCCCTGCCAAGCAGGCACCCTGATGGGTAACCAGGCTGGCTTTACTTTGTCCAGGACTGGAAGTCTTTAACATCAGACAAGTGGGTCCTGGAAGTAGTAAGCCAGGGACTAGTTCTCAGCTTCAAAAAATTTCCAAAGATGAGAACCAGGTCCTTTCCACCTGCAAATCCATCAGAGGCACTTGCCCTAAAACAGAAGTTTCTACCCTCCTGGCTCTCAGAGCTGTGGAAAGGGTTCCACCCCTACACCATGGCAAAGGGTTGTACTCCAGGTACTTCCTTACCCCAAAAAATACAGGAGAATGGCGGCCCATCCTGGATCTCAGATACCTAAACAAGCACCTTTTAAAACCAAAATTCAAAATGATGACTCTGGGAATTATTTTACCCTCTCTAAGGCCAGGGGACTGGCTAGCGTCCCTGGACCTCAAGGATGCCTACTTCCATGTTCTTATCAGAAGCTCTCATCGAAAGTACCTCAGATTCGAACTGCCCTCAGGCCATTACCAGTTCAGAGCAATGCCCTTCGGCCTCACTTCTGCCCCAAGGGTATTCACAAAATGCCTGGCAGTAGCAGTTGCCCACTCTAAGAAGGCAAAAGATTGTCATCTTTCCTTACCTGGACGACTGGCTCATAGTAGGCCAGTCTCCAGACCAAGTCAAACTACACCTTTAGGTAACTCAGCAACTGCTCACATCTCTAGGTTGCCTTCTCAGTCTTCCAAAGTCAGTTCTAGAGCCTGTCCAGCTTCTCACCTCCATAGGTGCAAAACTGAACACAAAAGAGGCCAGAGCCTTCCTTCCTCTGGAAAGAGCAAGGACCCTGGTCTCTCTGGCCTCCTCCTTCAGCCTGCAGGTCTCTCGACCAGCAAGGCATTTTCTGCAGCTCCTGGGGCACATGGCTGTTTCTACAGCAGTGGTGCAGGGAGCAAGATTTCAGATGAGGGACATCCAGTTCCATTTGAGAGCCTTTTGGTCTCAAAGGAGAGACCCTCTAACCAAATTGATCCCAGTGACTCGAATCCTGATCCAAGCCCTTCAGTGGTGGCAGGACCAGAGCAATCTGAGACAGGGGGTTCCCTTCACCCTCAGTCTCACTCCTTAATCCTTACTACAGATGCATCCCTCTTGGGGTGAGGAGCTCACATGGGCGACCTCACTACCCAAGGATTGTGGTCCCCTCAGGAATCTCTGCTCCACATCAACCTGTTGGAACTCAGAGCAGTTTTTCTAGCACTTCAAGTTTTTTCCACATCTGTTCAGAACAAAGTTGTACAGGTCAGAACAGACAACACCACTACAATGTGTTACATCAACAAGCAAGGAGGCACTCTGTCTACGACCTTGTGCACCGAAGCAATGAAGTTGTGGTCTCTGGCTTATTCCCTGAACACCTCTCTTACGGTAGTTCACCTTCCAGGCAAGGACAATGTCCTGGCAGACGCTCTCAGCAGGATTTCCCAGGGCCATCACGAATGGTCCCTGGATCCCCTAGTACTGGAGGTAGTATTTGCCAGATGGGGCACCCTGCAGATAGATATTTTTGCAGCCCCAGACAATCAGCAACTTCCCCTTTTTTGTTGCAGGCCCCCAGTGTTGGGCTCGGTCCCTCTGGATGCCTTCCTTCTCAGTTGGGAGGGGAAGTTTCTCTATGCTTCCCTTCCCTCTTCAGTTCAAGGTGCTAGTCAAAATCAGATCTCAACCCTGCAAGATGATCCTGATTGCTTCAGATTGGGCCAAACAGCCCTGGTACCCACTCCTTATGTCCTTAGCAGTCCACCTTCCCCTTTGTCTTCCCAGGAATCACAACCTGTTAACCTGTGCTCAGGGGAGAGTTTGGTACCTGAATCTCAAATCTCTCAATCTCAAGGCCTGGCTCTTGAAGAGTTAGAGTTTGCTGACCTACACCTTTTCCAAGGTGTATTGGATATCTTGAAGGCTTCTAGGAAGCCTTCCACCAGGGCTACTTATAATTCCAAATGGAAGAGGTTTTCCATATGGTGCTCTGGCAAGCACATTTCCCCAGAATCTGCTGACTTACCCACAGTCCTGGATTATATGGTACATTTGAATACTTTGGGGCTGAGACCAGCTACCCTAAAGGTGCACCTGGCAGCCGTGTCTGCTTTCTTAGCAGGTAAACCCTCTTCTCTTTCAGCTCATTGTATTCTCCAAGTTTTTCAAGGGGTTGCTTCACACCAACCCTCCATTCAGGGATCCTGCCCCTGCCTGGGATCTTAATATTTGCATTGCCCAGCTTATGCAACCCCCTTTTGAGCCCTTGTCTTCAGCAGAGCTTAAGTACTTGACTTGGAAAACTGTGTTTTTGGTAGCTATCACTTCTGCCAGGCGCATAAATGAATTACAAGCATTGTCAGTGAAGCCTGATTTTATCTCCTTTCATAGAGATAAGGTGGTCCTCAGGACTAACAGAAAGTTCTTGCCTAAGGTGGTTTCAGACTTCCACCTTAATCAATCTATGTCTCTCCCTGTGTACTTCACTGACCATTCCTCCTCTGGCGAGAGGAGACTGCACAGTTTAGATGTCAAAAGAGCCCTTAGTTACTACATAGAATGTACCAAGGGTCACAGGTTTGACTCCCTCCAACTGTTCCTCACTTATGGTGAGGTTGGTAAAGGGAAACCTGACACTAAAAGATCCATTGCCAGGTGGATTGTCTCTTGTATCCAATTTTGCTATGAAAAACTGGGTAAGGTTCCTCCCTCAGGCCTGAGGGCTCACTCTACCAGAGGTACAGCTGTGTCTCTGGCTGCTGCCGGGGACATCCCTATCTTAGAGATATGTCAAGCAGCTACCTGGAAAACAGTTCGCACTTTTACCAAGCATTACTCCCTGGACATCCAGGATAGGAGTGATGCTCGGTTTGGCACAGCTGTGCTTCAGAGCCTATTTCCTAAGTAGGTTCTGTCCTTCCTCCATGGAGGTACTGCTGTGTAGTCTGCATATGTCATAATATAGCAACACTTCATGTTGTTTGAAGAAAAAATTACTCACCTTAGTAATGTTGTTTCTTCTAATGGAGTCTTGCTATATTATGACCTCCCCCCCTGCCTGCCCCTCTCAGAACCTCTGTTTTGGGGATGTGGGTGGGCAGTGCAGTGTTGGCACTTAGTACATGCCCATCTTGTTTTTTTCACCCCTCCTTTTTGGGGTGTTTTGGTGTTGTGTTTTTATTTTTTGGGTTCCCTGACTTGAGTCTTTGTTTTAGGACCAAAAAATGTGTTCTTATATTTAGTAGCCAGTTGGCTAGTGTAGATTTACAGCTTCCATACAGAACCTTAGTGAGTTTTGCTCGTAAAAATCTGACAGTTTGAGTTTGAAGAACAACAGACAGAGCTTTCAACCGAGCTCGTGCTCAAAGTTCCATGCCTGGCATGGAAAGTTAACTCTTTCACCTCCGGAGCAGTTCGAAGGTTGGGACTCACTGCATGTGTCATAATATAGCAAGACTCCATTAGAAGAAACAACATTACTAAGGTGAGTAATTTTTTCTTGTGGTGCTGTCAGTCTGTACCTGAACGACCTGACCCTGAATGTGCAGAGCAAAGGCTGTCAATGTAAGCCAAACTGCTCGAAGCTCCAGCAGGTTGATATGGCATCTGGATTCCTCAGGGGTCCATAGTCCATGGATTCTGTGCTCCACCCAGTCAATCAGGAAGGCATCGGTCATGATGGTAACCGTCAACTTGACAGACAAATGGGATTCCTTCCTGCAGATATTCTGGGACTAACCACCACTGGAGGGTGTCCCACATCAGCTGGGTAATACAGTGACCTGCTGATCGAAGTGGCCCTTGCACTGAAACCACTGATAGGCAAGCTCTCACTGCAGAGAGTGATTTCCCCACCGGGCCCAATGGACCACGCTGGTGCATGCTGTCTTGAATCCCAGGAAGCGCAGAAAATCCCAAGCAGGGCGCAACTGCCCAACCTGAAATGATCAGGCAAAGGAGAATAGAACCTTCGCCTGGTCTGCCAAGTCTCGAAATCTGGCTCTGCAAGAGTCGAGCTTCGACCTAATAAAATGCATCACCTGTGAAGCTACGAGCTCCAATTTGGCCTCATTCACCAGGAGGTCTGGGTCCCAGCAGGTCTGGAAGGCCAGGTCCCTAGACTGCTCCACTTCCTCCCTGGAGGGACCTGCTATCAGCCAATCATCCAGGTAGGGGTACACCTGGACCTCTTGACGTCTCAGGTAGGCTGCCACCACTGCAATGCACTTGGTGAAGGCTCTGGGAGCTGAGGAGAGGCCGAAGAGCATGGCCCGGAACTCGTAGAGATTCCCCTCTGCTTGGAAGAAAAAAATTTACTCACCGTAGTAATCTTTCTTCCAAGGTGTCCTTTAGCATCAGTAACATAAAGCAGCTAGCTGACCAAGTA
The DNA here is from genome assembly GCA_016271365.2 of Neoceratodus forsteri. Classification (NCBI taxonomy): domain Eukaryota; kingdom Metazoa; phylum Chordata; order Ceratodontiformes; family Ceratodontidae; genus Neoceratodus; species Neoceratodus forsteri. The sequence continues at coordinate 1,147,332 of CM057450.1, read as the reverse complement.
GTACTGCCCTGGAGATGTGTTTTATGCTAATTAATTAGCATCAGCCAATCAGATGAGACTTCAGGTGGGGGGGTGCTAAGGAGAGACTGCCTGAGAAGGCACCAGAATTTCTTTGAAGATAAATGGGCACATGCCCAGAGTAATAAACCAAACAGGAATTAAAAATTATGCAAAAGCATGCCCAAAAATAAACCAGAAAAACTGCTTAAAACGAAGTTCCACGTGAAACACAGCAAAGATAGGCTAAGATTGCAGCCAAATGCAGTTTAAGTAAAGAAGGCCTCAAGATTGAGGCCCGGAGATGAACCAAGTAATCCAAAAGGATGGTGTCAGAGGCTGAGAAGGGACTAATTTGCCTGCCTTTACACCAGATGGAGAATCTCTTCCATTTGGCTGCATAAGTCTTTTTTGTATTAGGCTTTTTAGCCATCCTCAGAATCTTAAGGACCTGTTCTGAATCAGTAACTATAGCAGTTAGCTGGCTAGGTGCAACTGCTCCGGAGGTATGCCTTTAAGAGAATTATACTGAGCTAGACCGTCAGTCAATCAAAACACAGGAGGGGAGTGTGCTGAGTGAGAGCAGCCTTAACAGCTTAAAAAAATTTTCGAAGAAAATGGGCACATGCCCCGAAAAGTGAACCAATAGGATTCAAAAACATGTAAATGTCCACAACCTGAAAAAACAGGTAACAATAACCAGAGAACGAAACTCATTAATAAAAAACCCAAATCTGGTAATAAAACTAAGAACTGAGCCCTTCTCCTTACAGGTGAACCAGGGAGGAAGGGTGGGAGCTTACTGATGCTAAAGGACCCCTTGGAAGAAAGAAGATTACAGCGGTGAGTAATTTTTTCTTTTTACCCCAGGAGTCCTTTAGCATCAGTAACTATAGCAGACTACCGAGCAGTACCAAGTGGGAGGTGGGCAGAGAACCTGCTTAGGAAAGAAGCTCTGCAGAACCGCCCTGCCAAATCTGGCATCAGATCTGGACTGCACATCTAAACTGTAGTGCTTCACGAAGGTGTGCACAGATTTCCAGGTAGCTGCTTTGCAGACATCCAGAAGGGGTATCTCCCTTGCTGCTACCACAGAGGCTGCAGTGCACCTGGTGGAGTGGGCCCTGAGCCCCACAGGAGGTTGATGACCAGCCTTTTCATAGCAGAATCTAATACAAGAGACCAACCAGCGGGAAATAGTTCTCTTGGTAGCTGGTCTTCCTCTGTCTACATCCCCGTAGGTGAGGAACAACTGAGTGGAAAAACCCCTGGACTGCCTAGTATGCTCTAGGTAGTAAGAGAACTCTTTTGACATCCAAACTGTGAAGCTTTTGCTCCCCAGGAGTGGATTTCACAGTAATGAAGACAGGTAGAGTAATGGACTGGTTTTGGTGGAACTCTGAAACCACCTTAGGCAGAAACTTCCTATTTGTCCTGAGCTCAATTTTATCATTGTGAGGAATGATGTAATTAGGCTCAGTGCACAGGGCCTGTAACTCTGAAATCCTCCTGGCAGAGGTAATGGTCACCAGAAAAACCAACTTCCAGGTCACAAACTAGATATGTGCAGTAGCCACAGGCTCAAATGGTGGTTGCATAAGATTGGCTATGCAGAGGTTCAGGCTCCAAGGAGGAAATGGCTCCCTGACTGGAGGCTGGAGGTGCAAGAGGCCTTTGAAATACTGTGAATATGGTGTGGGAAAAATTGACTTTCTTTCCTACTGAAAGATAGGCTGAAATTGCAGCCAGGTGTAGCTTGAGGGAAGAGGGTTTCAAGCCTGACGCCTGCAGATGTGCCAGGTAATCCAGCAGATGAGGGTCTGAAGCTGTAAGAGGATTGACCTTTTTGCTCTTGCACCAGGGGGAGAACCTTTTCCATTTGGCTGCATGTGTCTTTTTTGTGTTTTTTTTTTTTTTTTTGTCATTCTCAGGATCTTAAGGACCTTTTCTGAGTACTGAGAGGATGGAAACTCTAACTCCTCAAGAACCAGGCCTTGAGGTGAAGAGAGTGTATGTCTGGATAAGGTAGTCCTGTCTGAGGAAGGGTCAGCAGAGCGTGAGTTGGCGGCAGGTGAATGGGCCTGCTGCAGGATAGTGACAGAAGGAGAGGGTACCAGGCTTGCCTGGCCAATCCGAAGCCACCAGAATCATTGATGTAGGCTGTTGTCTGAGTTTCAGCAATACCCAGAGTATCAGTGGAAAAGGAGGGAATGCATATAGGAACCTCCCTGACCAGTCTAGGATCAAGGGGAAGCTTTCCCAGGATTGGGGGCCTGGAATAGTACTGAGGGAACTGGAAGTTGAGGGTAGATGCAAACAGATCCACTTCTGGTGTGCCCTACTGCCTGAACACTGTGGCTAGTACTATACTTGCTTGTTCAGAGTCCATTCACTCTGGCCTCGACTGATGCGACTTAGAGCATCTGTCAGAGTATTGTGTTTGCCTGGGAGGTGAATAGCTGAAAGGCTGACTCCCAGGGAGAAGACGAGAGACCAGATTTTCAGAGCCTCCGAACAGAGTATTCCTGATCTGGTACCACCCTGCTTGTTTATGTAAAACATTGCAGTGGTGTTGTCTGTTCAAATTTGTACATTCTGTCCTTTTATGACAGGAGCAAATGCTTTGAGAGCTAGAAAGATTGCTGAGTTCCAAAAGGTTTATATGTAACTGACTCTTGGAGAGTCCAGGTGCCACTTACCCAGGCACTGTCCAGATGTGCTCCCCACCCCAGGAGGGAGGCGTCTGTGGTGTTCACCTTTGTGGGAAGCGGAGCCTGGAAGGGCATCTCTGCTGCCAGATTTGAAGGGTTTTTCCAGCACTGCAGAGCCTGAAGGAACTGCTCCGTCACAGGTATCAGCTCTGAAAAACTGTTACTTCTCTAAAACCAGCGAGCTCTGAGGTAGGCTTGGAGGTGTCGCATCCTGTATCTGACTCCTGGGACCACTGCTGTCATTGAATCCATGTGTCCCAAGAGCCTGAAGAAATGTCTGGCTGGCTGTCCCCAGACAAAAGAATCTGCCACTGAGAGGAAACTCTGAATTCTCTCCTGTGGGAGGAAGGCACATCCTTTCTGGGTGTCCAGCTGAGCACCTATAAAGGTGAGGAGCTGGGTGGGTTCCAGGTGAGACTACTTTAGATTTACCAGGAATCCGAGAGACTCTAAAGTGTGCTCTGTAAGGGAAAGGGACTCCTTGACCTGACAAGCAGACTTTGCCACTATGAGCCAATTGTCTAAATAGGGGTAGATAAGCTGGCCCACCGGCGCAGTGGTTGGATTTCCGCTTGCGACGCCAGCAACCCGGATTCGGGAACAGACCAAGGGAGATGGAGGGCGGCCAGGGGAGAAGGATAAAGCGCCCTTAGGCTGCTCTTCTTCTCTGAGGGGAGGGTAGAGAAGAATGCCCAGTGCACGTAGGGCTACCGCGGAGGCTGGGAGAACTCGCTAGCACTGGCGTCAGAAAGACGTAGAGGGGCGGAGCAGATGCAGGGCACACCCCTGGGGAACTACACTAGAAAAATTGCTCGTGGCTGCCTCTATGAAGCCCGCCCCTGGCCCTAATCAGCTTCCAAGGCCGGCTCTGCGATTCTAGTCCCAAGTTCGTGGCACTATGCTCCGGTGCTGCAACCCCAACCCGAGGGGGCATACCGGGGGTGTCAGGAGCTACGGGCAAAATGGAAGTTGGGGGTTCAGGGGTCCGTGACTAGGCAGTTGCCTTGGCGGTTGCAGGGCAGCAAAAATAGAGAATTTAAAAAAAAAAATAAATAAATAGGGGTAGATAACATCCAGCTTCCTGAGGTGTGCTCCTACCACTGCCAGACATTTGGTAAAGACTCTTGGGGCCAAGGAAAGACCGAAGGGCAATGCAGCGAACTGAGAGTGGCCCGAAGGGAGTCTGAATCTGAGAAACTTCCTGCGAGACCTCCTTATGGGTGTATGGAAGGAAGCGTCCTTTAGGTCCAGGGAGGCTAGCCATTCTTCCCTGCTGTAAGGACTGTATGACTAGTGACAGAGTGACCATCTTGAATTTGGGTTTTAGCAGATGTTTTATTGTCACCATCTTGAATTTTGATTTCAGGAGGTGTTTGCTGAGGTACCAGAGGTCCAGAACAGGTCACCACTCCCCATTTTTCTTTTGGGTGAGAAAGTACCTGGCGTAAAGGCCTTTGTTTCTCTGTAAAACTGGTACTCTCTCCATCACTTCTGATGCCAGAAGGTTTTTGACCTCCAACTCCAGCAGGAGTTTTTCTGATGGGGTTAGGGGTTTTGAAACCAGAGTGGCCCTTAAGGCTAGCATCTTCTTGAACTGAAGAGGCAGGCCCTTTTCCAGTACCTCCAAGACCCACTTGTCTGAAGTTATGTGGGTCCAGGATTGGAGGTAGTGGGAGAACCTGCCCCCTACTGGTGGAGGGGAGGTGATCAAGGCATTGAAGTCAGGGCTTAGACTGAGATGCAGAGGCCTGGGTAGTGGCTGGCTTTCTCGGACCTCTCCTGACCCTTCCCCTATAGTACCCTCTTGTTTGAGAGTAGTCACACTGAGGGGGAGGAAGGGATAATAGGGCTTAGGAAAATAACCCCTTCCTCTGCTTGCCTTAGGCTGAGACTTCTGGGTAGAAGCTGTTTGTTTGGCTGTATTGCTCTGGCAAGTGGACTTGTACTCATTCTCCTTTTTCATGTACTCTTCTGTCCTGGAGTTGAACGGAAGATTTTTTATCATAGGGAAGTCCAGAGCTTTGGACCGAGTATCCTGTGTCAGATTAGTGGTCCTTAGCCAGGCAAACCTTCTTAAAGACATGGCCTGGACCATAACTCTAGATGCAGCATCGTTATTGTCGTATGCCATATGGAACTGATACTTGGTTGTTTCCAGGGGAGTCTTAGTTGTTTCTATTAAGTCCTGGACCACAGACTCAGACTCTTGTGCAATGGCCATTACACTCAGACTCTTGTGCAACCGCCATTACAGAGTTCCACAAAGCCTTCTGATACTTGGCTGTGTAGGCCAAGTAGGAAGACAGACAGAGAAGCAAAGAAGTAGAAGTATAAGTTTTCTTTGCAACGTAATCTATCTTCCTGGAGTCTTTGTCCAGGGGTAAAGAAGAAAAGGCACTCCAGCATTATCACAGGCAGCTTGCTGCACTACTACCTCATGCCCAGGGTGGACAGACGACAAAAAAAAAAAAAAAATCAGAATCCGCTCTGGAGAGCTGGTATTTTTCTTGTCAATGTGTTTATCGACCCCAGGTAGAGGATGGGGTGTGTAACAGCTTCATGGTGTTTCTCCTGAAAGTTTTGCAGATAGGAAGAACCATCTTTTTAGGAGGAGGAAGGCCTTTCATTCCTCTGTAGTAATCATCCTACTCTTCCTCCTGGTTGGACTCCTGGCAGGGTATGTCAAGAGTATCCACCAAGTGCTGGAGGAAGGTTAACATAAGGAACATTCTTCCTAATCCGAAGTGGAAGCACCAAAATTAGGATCAGGGGAAATGTCAGGCTCCAAGGGATTAATGCCTGAAAGATTGTCTGGAGCATCATAATAATCATCCTCACCCCCCTAGGCCCCTGCATCAGAGGGTGCTGCAGAAGGGTGTTTGCTTGACAAGGCAGAAATAAGGGAACCCATGCCTTGTAAGGTAGGGAAAACACGCCGAGTCTTTGCCATATCTTCAGTTGAGGGCAGCTCCTTCTGAAAATCAGGGAGACTGTTAGGCTGTGTGTACTTGGACTTCTCTTTATGCTTTTTACCTCCTGCTTGATCACCCTTTCCATTGTCGGGAGAAATAGGAGGCAATCTGTCTACACAATTTTTTTGATGCCACTTCATCAGTGGCAGAATCTGGCTTCCTTTTTGATCCAAGTACTTCATCAGTATCCATATTATTTATATATTTTGAAGGAACTTCATCAGCCCCTTTGGAAGCTTATGATTTTGAATGCACTTCATCAGCACCTGATTTAGTATTTTTTGTTTTTAAAGACACTTCATCAGTGCCTCTTCTGGGCTTAGAGCTAGTTGATGCTTCATCGGCACCCCGTTTGAATTTTTAGAAGGCCCTTCATCGGTAAGCCTAGGTCTTTGTTTTAGGACTGAAGAAGACCCTTTTCTCAGCCATTTCTGTAAGCCTCTTTGCTCTGTTTCTCAAAGTCTTAAAACAAAATTTTGAGCAAAGTGAACAGTAATGGTCTGGACCCAAACACTTCAAGCACAGATCATGGGCGTCAGCTCTGGCCACAATCCTGTGACAATTTAAGCAATTTTTAAAACCTGTGGGTCCAGTCCTCTTTTTGGGGGTTTCTGCCAAGCCAATTCACAGAAACTGTTTTAAATTGCAAAGTTCCAGTACAGTTAGTAGTAGAATGTGATCAGTTCCCTCACGGTAAAGAACTGCTATTTGCGAGGTAAAAAAAACAACAAAAATCACGGTTCCTGAAGGAAAAAAGGGAACCACGATAAAATGTTTAAAAGGACACATCGAAATATACAAACATAGTTAAAATAAAGAAATAAAAATATATGAGGGAACTGCGTAAAACAACCAAAAACACTCAGCACAGTAAAGAAATATAAAACTGAAAAGATTTTACCACAAAAGTTCAAGAAAAAACATTTTCTTGGCCAGTTGAGTGGGAACACCGCAGAGGCATTGTTGTTCAGTCAGCAGAGGACTGAAATGATCTGCGACAGAGTGACCACGCTGAAGGTGCGCGACCAAAGGAATTTGTTCAGGTCATGCAGGTCTAAGATGGGGCACCAGCCCCTCCCCATCCGTTTAGAGACCAGGAAGTACCTGCAGACAAACCCTGAGTTTACTGGATTGTCCTGGGCTTGAGCCACTACCTCCTTTTGGAGGAGCTGGGCAATGTCTTCCCGAAGGGCTGACAGCATGTTGGCTGACACCACGTCCTTCCATGGGGTGTGGGCTCAGCATGGTGGGTGAGTCTCGAATTTGAGAGGCAGACCCTGACTGACCACTTTGAGGACCCACCTGTTTGTGGTTGACAGCGAATCAGGCGGAAAGGAAGTGGCAGAGCCACCCCCCCCCCAATGGGAGGACCCAAGGGAGTCAGGATGGGCATGAGGGAGGCACCCCCCCCATCCTATCACTGGGCAGGCTTAGAGGTGGAGGAGGGACCAGCTGAGGAAGCAGTGAGGCCTCAACCACCTGGTTCTTGGATGACCGAAGCAACAGAGTTCAGTCGAGGACACCAAGCCTGGGCCTGGTGTCCAGCAGGGGGCTGGGACACAGGTGCAGAAAGGAGCTGAAAGGACTTCAACCTCTGAAGCTTGAAGCCCTTGTGATCCATCTGGGCAGAGGTGACAGAGTCCAGGGTGGCACTGAACTCCTCAGTCTGAGTGAGGTGCCCTTCCACCCCCGGCCCGGACAGGTCGGTACCAGAGAAGGGGACATCCACCAACTTGTTCTGGGTGTCTGCTGTAAATGTAGAAATTCACAGCCAAGCCCTACAGTGCATGGCTGCTGCAGCAGCTACGGACTGGGCGCAGGAACTGCAGATGTCCATGGGCGTCTGAAGCTGCTGCTGGCCACTGCTCGGCTCTGTTCCCAGACCTGCTTGACCATAGTCTGTAAGTCAGCCGGGAGCCAAGGAAGCACCTTGTTGAGAGTGCCCAGCAAGGTGTGGGCAAAATGGATAATCAAAAAGGCTGAAATCGCCTGCCGAAGGCAGAGAGAAGATGCTGCAGAGACCTTTTTGGCCATGAGATCCAGTTTCTTAAATTTCTTATCAAGGGGTTTGTCCATGTCCCCGACATTACTGGTACACCGCAAGACAGAGTTGTCTACCAAGCCCTCAGCAGAGGGATGTTCAGTGAAACCCGACAGGGAACTCGTAGGGACTGCATACTCGCGGGCCATATGAGCCGATGGTGCCGGGCAAGAGGCAGGGTGCTGCCAAAGCTCCAGAGCAGAGCCAAGAATGGCCACGGCCACCGGGAAGGCAATCCTCGGGGAGTCACCTCAGTCGAGAATTTCAGTCAAGGGATATTTGGCCTGTTTCTGGACGGGCTCCATTTGGATCACAGTTGATTCCAAATAAGAAGGAGCAAGCTGCCAAAAGATGTGGGGCCATGCTTGGTAGAAAAATCCTCTCCCGATTCCATGTCCACTGGACACGAGTGCAGGGAGGAGTCCTCAGACTGAGGATTCACCAAAAAGTGGTTGATTGTCCAAGTCCCCGCTGATCCCGCAGGGTCAATCAGGAGTAACGGTGACAGGCAACCAACGAGGAAGTCCGGGAGTGGTACGGGCATCCTTAGGAGGTGGCTCTATCTGGGTGGGTGGAGGGGCCAGAATAGGCCGAGCTGGAGCAGACTGGGGCCTCAGTGGCGAGAGCCATGGAAGAGCCCGGATGGGGACTGGAATCTGCTTAACCCAGGAAAGCATGAGCTGCTGCCACCACATTAGCTGTTCGTAGTACCAGCACATTTGTCTCGGAGCCTCTCCTCGTCCAAGGAGGAAGAAGAGGAAGAGTAGCGGCAGTGCTGCTTTTGCCTGAGTGCAGAGAGCGGAAACGCCGACGGCAGTGAGGGCTGGTCGATTCCTGACTACAGGATCTCGACCTTAACCGTTGGGAAACCCGACAGCAAGAAGAAAACATTACTTACCATAGTAATCTTGTTTCTTCCAGGGAATCTTACTGTATTCTGACAAGTGCAAATATGGTCTCACCATAGGACTGCCCCAGAGCCGAAATGGTTAATAGAACCTACACAAATAGTGGAATGCTAGGCTCGAGCTCGGTTTTCAAACCACTGTCCCTGGTTGCACTTCCTGCAACCATCAGATTCTTATGAAGCATGCAGAAGCTAACAAACTAGCTAACTAATCTAATCTAACAAAAACAAATCAATCCCCCTTAGGGGTAAACACCTCTTAAAAAAACAGAGGGCATTTCCTAAGACTCAAGTCAACAGATGCCCAAGAAAGTAATAGGTACCCACAGGTTTCCAACATCATTTGTATAGCTAGTATGCAGTGCCCTGTAGGTCCTAGCAGTGGAGGAAGGGTGGGAGCTCAGAATACAGTACGATTCCTTTGGAAGAAACAAAATTACTATGGTAAGTAATGTTTCCTTCAAACCCCAGGAAATATTACTGTATTCTGACAAGTGCAGTCTACCCAAGCAGTGCCTTTGGAGGCGGGCAGAGGTCCTATTTAGGAAACGAGCTCTGCAAGACTGCTGTGCCAAACCTGGCATCGCTCCTAGCCTGGGTATTCACACAGTAATGTTTGGTAAATGTATGAACTGTTTTCCAGGTAGCTGCTTTGCAGATTTCCAGCAAAGGGATAACCTTGGAGCTGCTATTGAAGCAGCTGTTCCTCTGGTAGAGTGGGGCCTGCTTGCCCACCTTGGCATAACAGAACTGGGTACACGCCATGATCCACCTGACTATGGATCTTCTGGTGGCTGGTTTACCTTTTCTTACTTCCCCATAGGTCAAAGAGAGTTGGGATCTGTCCCCTCTGTGGCCTTTTGTATGGTCTAAGTAGTAGCTGATAGCTATGTTTATATCCAGGCTATGCAGTCTACATTCCCCTGAAGAGGAATGGTCAGTGAAAAAGACTGGTAGTGTAATGGACTGGTTGATATGGAAGTCTGAAACCACCTTAGGGAGAAACCTATTGTTGGTCCTAAGGACCACCTTATCTCTGTAGAATGCAATGTAGTCAGTATCCATGGACAAGGTGTGGAGCTCACTAATGCTCCTGGCCGAAGTAATAGCAACTAGGAACACAGTTTTCCAAGCTACATACTTGAGGTCAGCTGAAGCCATAGGTTCGAAAGGTGGCTGCAAGAGCTGTGCAACACAAATGTTCAGATCCCACACCTGAGTGGGGGTTCTACGTGTGGGTGTAAGTGTAGCAACCCTTTAAAGAATTTCCTGAACACTGGATTCGAGGCCAGAGATGCTGCCTTGCCTGCTGACAGGTAAGCTGAAACAGCTGCCAAATGCACGTTCAGGGTGGCTGGTCTCAGACCAAGGATATGAAGGTGGGTTAAATAATCCAGGACAACTGGCAAACCTGCCCGAGTATGGTCCAGACTCTTGTTGTGGCACCAAGTAGAAAATCTCTTCCACTTGGATGTGTAGGTCTTCCTAGCGGAGGGCTTTCTAGAAACCCTAAGGACCTCCATGACCTCTTCTGAGAGGTGCAGGTTGGCATACTCTAGGTCCTCAAGAGCTAGGTCTTGAGCCTGAGAGACCGAACGCTTGTGTACAGGATCCTGCCCTGGGAAGAAGTCAGCAAGTTATGCTTCTTGGGAAGGCTGACTGGTTTGGCAACTGATGGTGCCAGAACCAGGGAGTACCATAGCTGCCTGGCCCAATCTGGAGCAATGAGGATCATTGTAGCCGGTTGGGATCCGAGTTTGTTCAGGACCCTCAGAAGCAATGGAAATGGAGGGAAGGCATACAGAAAATTCCCTGTCCAATCCAGGATCAGTGCATCCAGTGGGACTGAGCCCCTCACTAGGAGCCTGCAGCAAAATTGGGCGAGCTGGTAGTTGTCTTGGGCTGCACAGAGGTCTATCTCTGGAGTGCCCCATCGTTTGAACACTACTTGTAACACCTGCCTATTCAGGGATCACTCATGGTGGTTCTGATTTATTCTGTTTAGGTCATCTGCCAGCACATTGTCCTTTCCTGGCAGGTGGACTGCTGACAAGATAATTCCCAGAGAGTAAGCCAGACTCCATATTTTCATGGCTTCTGTACACAGGGGAGTTGACCTTGTGCCTCTCTGTTTGTTGATGCTGTACATTGTAGTTGTGTTGTCTGTCCTGACCTGCACTACCTTTCCCTGCAGCATGCTGGCGAATGCCTGAAGTGCTAGGAAGACTGCTCTGAGCTCTAGTAGGTTGATGTGAAGCAATGACTCTTGTTTGAGCCATGTGCCGTGAGCAGTGTGCTCCTCCAAGTGTGCCCCCCACCTCTGCAGTTAGCACCAAGAAAGGTTTTTCCTGTAGGAATGGCACTCCTTGCCTGAGGTTGCCCATGTCCAACCACCATTGAAGCACTTGCAGGAGCGTTTTTTGTGACTGGCACTGGCTTTGATAGTGAATCTCTTTTCTGGTGCCAGTAGTCTGAGATAACTGGACATCTCTCATCTGAAACCTTGCCCCTGACACTGTAGTTGCTGAAGCTGCCATATGGCCTAACAGCTGCGGGAAATGCCTGGCTGGCCTTAGGCTTTGAAGCTTGAAGATGCTTGCTAGCTGTAACAAACTGTCTGCCCTTTTCTGGGGAAGAAAGCCTTTCCTCTCAATTAATCTAGCTCGGCTCCTATGAATTTCAGGAGCTGTACTGGCTGCAGCACTGACTTTTTCAGGTTGACTAGGTACCCAGTGACCATAGTAGTTCCTGTGTGAGTGCCAGAGACTCCCTTACCTGTTGCGGGGATTGCCCTATGACTAGCCAGTCGTCCAGATAAGGGAAGACTACCACTCATCTTCTGAGGTCTGCCACAACCACAGCCAAGCATTTTGTGAACACCCTTGGAGCAGAAGTAAGTCCTAAAGGCATTGCCTTGAACTGGTAATGGCCTGACGGCAGTCTGAATGAGGAATTTTCTGTGGGACTGCCTTATGGGGATGTGGAAATATGCATCCTTTAGGTCTAGACATGCCAAACAATCCCGCTGTCTTAGGGTCGGAAGGACTGTTGTCAGGGTCACCATCTTGAACTTTGGCTTTACCAGATGCCTGTTTAGGTGCCTGAGATCCAGTATGGGTCACCTCTACCCTGTTTTCTTTATTGTGAAGAAGTAACTTAAATTGAGTCCTTTCCCTCTCTGTGCCAGAGGAACTGGTTCTATTGCTCCTAAGGATAGGAGGTTTAATACTTTCCCTTCTAGTAAAGCTGTTTCTGATGGGGAGGAGGGTCTGAAGACCCTTGCTCTCATCTGTGGCCTGAGCTTGAAGCCGAGAGCTAGGCCTTGGCCCACTACTTCCAGGACCCACCTGTCTGTGGTGATGGTTTGCCATTCCTGGAGGTAGTGGGTCAGCCTGCCCCCTAACGGGGTTGGGGAGGCAACCCGAGCAGACACCTCAGGGAGTTTGCTTGGGTTGGGATGCTGTCTGAGTGCTGGGGCTAGTTCAGTTGCCACCTCTTCTGCCCCTAAAGTAACCTCGCTGCTGCTGATATTGGGGATAAGCCTGAGGCTGGAAGAATGGCCTAGTGACCCCTACCTCCCCTGGCTTATTGCTTTTGGGGGGTAGATGCCTTCTCTTTAGCAGCAGCACTCTTGTATGCAGTTTTGTACTCATCCATCTTTTTCATGTAAGCCTCTGTTTGTTCCCCAAACAGAGAGGTAGGTGCACATGGAAAGTCCAAAGCCTTGGACTGTGCGTCTTGGGTCAGGTTAATAATGCATATCAGAAACTTCTCTAGGTTTGACCCTGGTGAGTTCCTGGAGGACCTAAGGCATCCTGACTGGTCCAGGGTGCTAGGAGCTACTGACCCTGCAGTGGCCACCTCCCACTTCCTCATCGCTTTCGGGGCCTTACAAGACAAGCATGCTCCTAAGGTTACCCGTAGGGTGAGGGGGTCGGCTACCCTCTGGCTGCATGGGAATCTCTTAGCCCAATTGCGGGCGAGAGACAAGTGCTGGGCCCACTTCAAAAAATTCCGTGATCCCTCCACCTTCCAACAATACAGGCTCCTCAGAAACAAGTGTAAAAAAGCCATTAGGGTTGCTAAAAGTGACTTCTGCAAGTCCGCCCTGCTTAGCTCCGACAGCGACCCAAGGAGGTTCTGGAGGAATATAAAAACCCTTGTCAGTGGGTCCTCCCGTCCAGGGGTGTCTGACATGATTATAAATGGGGTACCCTGTGACAATCATCATACCATCGCCAACTCCCTCAATTCTCATTTCTCAGACCTCTCTGCCTTCACTGCTCTTTTCCCGTCTGGTGAGAGTACGCCCCACCTCCCCCCTTCTACCCGGCGGGAAGATGACCCCCCTCGCAAGATGTTCTACCTTAGGGCTGTGTCAGTCTTGGAGATGCAGAGGCGATTAGCTGGCCTCTCCCAGTACTCTAGTCCTGGCCCAGACAACATGGAGCCCAAGCTCAAAGCTTGGCGCCTCATACACCTCTCCAGTAACTCACATCTTCAACTTCTCCTTGGTAGAGGGTCCATCCCGGATATCTGGAAAGAGGCAAGGATAGTCCCAGTCCTGAAACAGGGCAATCCCAAAATACCAGATAACTATCACCCGATTGCTATCCTTTCATCCCTCAGTAAGCTCCTCGAAAAGATAGTGGCTGATCAGCTCACGGAGTACATCCAGCTACATGAGTTGTTATCCCCAGCTCAGCATGGTTTTCGTAAGGGGCACAGCACCACCACAGCCTTGGTCTCTGTCGCCTCAAGCATCAGAACTGCCATGGACCAGGGAAAACCCTCCGGAGCCATTTTTATTGACCTATCCAAAGCCTTTGACCTTGTCGATCACGTGTTGCTCCGTCCTCAGCTATGGTCACTTGGCCTCTCCCCTCCCGCCATGAAATGGCTTACGGGCTACCTGCATGGAAGAATGCAGCAGACTAGCTTCAACAAAGTTCTCTCCAACCCCCTACTGGTGACCTCTGGTGTCCCCCAGGGACCTCTGGTGTCCCCCAGGGGTCGGTACTGGGCCTCCTCCTCTTCTCCCTATTTATCAATAAACTCCCTATGGTGTCAACCAACTGTAGTGCCACCCTATATGCAGATGACCCGGTGATAGTGGCCCACTCCCGTGACACAGCTACTCTTAATCAGTGCATGTCCGAGGACTTCAACAACGTCCTGACCTGGGTTACTAACCATAAGCTGGTCCTCAACCTGAAAAAAAAAAAACCCACAGGCTATGCTATTCGGCTCCGCAGCCAAAATCAAAGCCTCATCAACCCTGCTAAATATTAGTTCCAATGGTTCCTCCCTTCCCGTAGTGGACTCAGTCAAATACCTAGGGGTCACACTTGACCCCCAACTTGACATGGGATGTCACATCTTGAACGTCTGCAGGGCGGTGAACTGTAAACTGGGCCTGGCCTACAGAGCCAAATATAGCCTCTCACCTGCAGCCAGACTTGCCCTTGCGAGAGGTGTACTCCTTCCCTCCCTTAGCTATGGTCTGCACCTATTCGCTCATTCCTCCATGACACCTCTCCGGGCGGCACACGACACTTACACTAACATCTGTCGCTTTGCCTTGGCTGCCTCTGCCTCACCCATCGCTATGCAGCTTTATGATAAACTCCGCTGGCTCTCTCCAGTCAGGTACCTCAATTTCGGGGTTGGATGCCTCACGGGCAAAGTGATTCAAACCGGCATCCCCTCGGGGCTGGCCCAGCGTCTACCACAAACTGACATTTCTCCCTACCCTCTTAGGTCCCTGGCTCCGGGAACGCTCAAAGTCTCCTCCACCTGGACCCTCATGGGGCACAGGGACTTTGCCGTAAGTGCTCCCAGACTCTGGAACTCCCTTCCAGAGCATGTCAGATTGGCCCCCTCCCATCAGAGTTTTCGCAAATCCCTGTGGGGCTTCTTAAAACTTGCCTCAGCGTCTGAATGCCCTAAGCCTCCCTAGAGCAATGTTCACCGCAGTGACCCATTGCTGCCTCTAACAGGTTGCCTGAAACTTCTCGCTGTACCCATGTTTCTATCTTCTAGCCAGGTACTCGTCAATTGGGCAAAACTGGCAACACCTACACTTGCTGGTCATGCTTTTATCTACATGTCTCTAAATGTATGTCTGACCTGCCGTCACCCTGGTGGCGTCTTACTATGATGTTACAAGTTGTATTATTGACTTCTGCTCCCCTGTAAAATGTTACTACCCCCATTATGTTGTTACGCTGTCATGTTGTATTTGCACTGTTCTCTGCACTATCTTGTAACACTGCGTGATGTACTTGCATTTACTCCTACCTATTGTTACGCTGTCATGATGTACTTGCATTGTTCTCTGCACTTTTTTGTAACGCTGTGTGATGTACTTGCATTTTTCCTTGCCCTATCTTGTATCACTGTCTGTACTCTCCCGGGTCGTTCCTGAAAATAGGCATAATACTTGTCTAGTGTACTTACCCGGTAAACAAAAGCTAAAATAAATAAAAATAAATAGTCCTGAGCCAAGCAAACCTCCTGAGTGACACAGAAGAAGCCATGTGTCTAGCTGCAGTGTCATTGTTGTCCACAGCCATCCTAAACTGGGCTTTTGAAGCCTCTATACCCCCTCTTTGCAGCCTCCTCCAGATCAACTGCCATAGGGGCTGGGACATATTTTGTGATTTTCATCACAGTGTTCCACAGTGTTCTCTGATATCAGGCAACATAGGCCATGTATGAAGCCTGCCTGATGGTCAGAGAGGATCCCAAGTACACCTTGTTTGCAATGGAATCCATCTTCCTTGTCTGGAGAGTGAGATGCCAAGGGGATGCCTGCCTTATCACAGGCAGTCACCTGCACCACTCCTTCATGGCTAGGGTGCCCGAACAGGAAATCTACTCCACCCTTAGCCACCCAATACTTCTTATCCACCTTTCTGTCAACCGTTGGCACAGAAGTGGTGGTTTGCAGGATCTTGTTAACCTGCGTTTTCAGGGATTTATGTATGGGTAGTAACAGTCTTTTAGAGACTGGTACATCCATCATTTCCATATAGTCCTGTTCCTCCTCCTCGTCAGTTGACTCCTAGGTAGGAAGGCCCAGGGACTGGGCTACTTGTTTAATGAAGGCAAAATGAGAGGTATAGTCCTCATTCCCCTTGTCAGGGGAGTCAGCATGATGAGGATCCTGAGAAATATCAGATTCAGTCGGTTCCCCGTAATCCTCACCCTCATCCTCACCAAAAGGCCCCTCTTTGTGTTCCAAGAAACCAGGAACTGAAGCAGTGCCAGAGGTAGATAGATGTGGCTGCTTCTCAACCGGGACTGGAGTACTCGGTTGGAGTGTCTGGATAATTCTAATAGCGTTTACTATCTCTTCAGCAGTTGGAACTGATGCCTTCTTCAATTGCGGTTTGACCACTGAATACTTTCCCTTCTTTTCTGTTTCCTGCAGTTGCTGGGTTAGCGGCAGTATCTGCAGGACGTTTTTTAGAAGAGGAACAGTCACCCTGGTCAGAGGGCTGTTCCTCCAGTTCACTTTGGCTGGTAGCCGGTTTGTCTTTAGCTGGGTCAGCAGCCTTTTCAGACATCTTCACCAGCAGTCATTTAAGTCACCTTTCTAGCGTTGACTGAATGAAGTTCTTACAAATTTCACAGTCCTCCTTGAGGTGGTCAATGTTAAACGCACTCAGCAGGTCAGGCCGTCTGCTCCCACAGTGCCAACCTCTGAGCGCAGTAATGTGAACAGGTAACAGACAGGGTAACCCTCCTGTCTGCTTTTGGGTCCGAATCACCTTTAGTCTTAAGTTGGGGGGGGGATTCAAACTGTGAACCTTATGCTAGCATACCCAATGTACAGGCTCAGATACGCATCCTCTTCGGGGGATTGCGGTACAATCTTTCACACGGGGCACCAAGCCAGGCTTCCAAAATGAACCCTTAAAACTCTATAAAAGACCTTAGGTATATTCTTACCTTTTCCCAGTTTGGTAACACCATCAAGCTTTTGAACAGTTTTTGTCAGTCTTAACCCTCTATACGTCACATGCAAAAAGAACTGACAGACACACCCAGGCAGTATCTTTCAAATAAAGATTTTACTAAAAGAAAAATACGAAAAATGTAAACACAGAACAATATATCAAAGAGCATACAATCACTTAAAAGAACAAGGGCAAAGTACAAAACAAAAACTCCTACCACAACACATTTACACTTTTTCTATCTAATATATTACCTCTATAAGTGCCTTGAAAGTTAGAGAACTGTGTTTCTTAAGAGTCCCAAAAGATATACCCTATTCCCCAGTTACAAGGATACATTTCAACTCCATCTACCCACCACCTTGTTGAGTCATCTAGCTCCTCCTTTTTAGGATTAAAAAAATACAAACAATGATTTCTTTCCAGGAGATATTAAATAATGTGACATCAGCAAAAACTCATTTCCCAAATTATGAGTCTGATCAGCCAGTTTCTTTGAAGATTCACAATCCTGCCATCCGTCACCTACGTCCGAGATAGCCATGTCCTGTCCTGTAATAAAATGTATATTTAGCTTCCCAACTTCAAAGCAGATCATAAAAAGACCATAAAATGCAATTTCTCAAGGAAGTTAATTACATTACTGAGATCTCCTGGTCAATTTAATATATCCTGTAGCTTCAGTGAAATCTGGTGGTGGGGGGGGGGTCACCCACAGGCTGTCTTATGTGAGACAATCACCTATTATATTTTTATATTACAAATAGCATACAATAATCATAACCAGCTGGTCAAGCGTCATACTCCTCCCATCTAGACTGAATTTGGGGGCTCTATCCCCTGCATGAGATGAACTTCCCAAGTCAGTTCACTTCTCATATAGACGCGACAGGCCATCATTGTTCTGATTAGTCGCTCCAGCCCTATGCAAGATTGTCATGTCATACCCTTGCAAGGCAAGACTCCATCTATTTAGTTTACCATTAGTTTTTCCCATTTGTGTAAGCCAAACCACGGGGTTGTGGCCAGTATGTACCTCAAAATGCTGCCCATATAAGTATGGCTGTAACTGCTTTAGGGCCCACACTATGGCAAGACGCTTTCTCCACAGTAGAGCAAGCCTGCTCCCTGGGAAGTAATTTTTCACTCAGGTACATTATAGGGTGATCTTTCCCTTGGTTGGATGTCTGACTCAGTACTGTCCCAATACCCACGTCTTAAGTGTCAGTCTGGATTATAAAGGGTCTGCTATAGTCAGGACTAGTCAACACAGAAGCATTGCAGTGCCGCCTTCAGTCGGGTAAATGCCTTCTCACAGGCTGGTTCCCAGGTAATTTTCTTAGGCATCCTTTTCTTTACCAGGTCAGACAGGGGAGCAGCCAGGGCACTGTAATTGGGTACAAATTTCCTACAGTACCCTGCTGTCCCTAGAAAAAGTACAGTTACATAAGAACTTACCGTAACAGTAGATCTTCGAGAGAGGCCTGTGCAGTAGGTAGGTAATTATAAATAGGACTGAAGCCGGGCAGGCATCAGGACCCCACGGAACATTTCTAGCTAGCAGTCTCTGGTGGGGGACTGCCCCCACGTCAGGCGACCGACAGTGTAAAGGGGTGGTCCCCCACGCCCACCTTCCAGTTCTTTCCCGCCAAAGGCCTAAAAAGGCGAGACGAGAGAGAAGCGGATGTTTCCCTCACTGGAAAAGGAGCTGAAAAAGCTTAGGGGGATGGAGGGCTGGAAGGTATTGCCTACTGCAAGAGCCTCTATCGATCTGCTGTTACGGTAAGTTCTTACGTAACTGTACTATCTTACTTCGAGAGGGCTCTTGCAGTAGGTAATTACAAATAGGACTGAGTCCCAAGCAGTATGGAACAAGCAGAAGCAAATGGGAGGAGGAAAACTACCCAAAAGTTGACCCTCAGGTTGCTAAGGTCTTAGGAAAGAAGACCCTGCAGAACAACCAACCCCAAGCCCGCTCTACGCCGAGAGGCAAAGTCCAAACTGTAGTGTTTCGTAAAGGTATGGAAGGAAGTCCAAGTAGCAGTTGCACAGATGTCTGCCGCTGACACATTCTTGAAACAAGCAGCAGAGGCAGCGACCCCTCTGGTGGAGTGCCCTCTGACCTGACTCGTGGCAGGGTCTTGTACTTGTCGTAACAGAAAGTGATACAATGAGCCAACCATTTAGATAGGCATTGTTTAGAAACAGTATTGCCTTCTCTTTTATGAGCAAAAAAGACAAATAGTTGATCAGTTTTTCTGAGATCCTTCGTCCTTGTGATGTAGTATCTCAGGATTCGGTGAACATCCAAAGTATGCAAGAGGTACTCCCCTTGATTGGAGTGCTGCATAAAGAAAGAAGGCAGCTCCATGGATTGATTCAGCATAGATTCTGCTACCATCTTGGGGAGAAACTTAGGATTGGTACGCAGAGCCACACATTCCTTGTGGAAAATCAAATAAGGGATTTTGCACATTAGGGCCTGGAGCTCGGAAATCCTTTGAGCAGAAGTAATGGCCACAAGGAAGAGAGTCTTCTATGAAAGGAACTTTAGGTCTGCTGAGGCTGCCGGCTCGAAAGAAGGCAGAGTAAGCTTCTCAAGGATAAAATTCAAATCCCAAGGAGGGGCAGGAACCCGAATAGGGGGTCTCAAGTGGAGGATCCCTCTAAGAAAAGTCTTGAAGATTTCCAACTGCGCAAAAGTCCTGTCCCCAAAAGGAACATGGTAAGCCGAGATGGCTGCCATGTGAACCTTCAGAAAGGAATGACTGAGACCCAGATCAAAGAGATGGAGCAAGTAATCCAACAGCCGCCCAACAGAGCAAGAGAATGCTCAAGATCTTCAGAAGCAGCCCAGATAGAGAACCGTTTCCACTTCATGGCATAAGTAGATCTAGTGGAGGGCCTTCTGGCCTCCATCAGAATCCCAGCGACCAATGGGGAAACCCAGAAACGAGCTTGAGCTACTTCTGCAGAAGACACGCGTGTAACTGAAGGGACTTGAGGCCTGGATGGACCAGGGTCCCCTGATCCTGGGTCAGCAAAAGTTGCGACAGAGGAAGAGGAGGTTCCTCTGAATACCGTTGCAAAAGACAGAACCAAATTTGCTTGGGCCAGAAAGAAGTGATGAGGATCATGCGAGCTCCTTCTGAGCCGAGTTTCTGTAAGACCCTCGGAATCAAGAGGATCAGGGCGAAGGCATAAAACGAATCGTCCCTTCCAGTCTAGAGGCAGAGCGTCTCTCCAAAAAAATGCCGCGCCCTGGAGCGAGCGAGCAGAAGTCGAGAAGTTTTGCGTTGAGAGGAGACGCAAACAGGTCTACCTGTGGTGTTCCCCAGCGCAGAAAGATATTGTCTGCTACCCCCTGATCTAGTTCACACTCGTGAGTGTGAGCAGATGACCAACTGAGGTGGTCTGCCAGTGTGTTCTCGTCCCCCGGGACATGAATGGCTGTGAGATGAAGGTTGTGCTGCACTGCCCAATCCCAAACCCGCAATGCTTCCCTGCAGAGAGGGTAGGAACGGGCTCCTCCCTGTTTGTTGATGTACCAGACTACGCACGTTGTCCGTCTGGACAGCCAGATGACTGGGAAGCAGATAAAGATGCAGAGCCTGAAGAGCATAAAGCATGGCCCGAAGCTCGAGCGCATTGATGTGGAGACATTTTTCGAGCTTGGACCAGGAGCCCTGGGTCCTGTGAGGCCCGAGATGGACTCCCCAACCCTCGCCCAAGGCTTCTGTAGTCAGCATCTGGGAGGCGGGAGAAAGACAGAAGGGAACTCCCCGGCAAAGATTCTCCTGAACTATCCACCATTGCAAGTCCCGAGCCATAGGACTGGAGACCAGAACTAGTTGATCTAGGTCGTCCACCAGCTGATCCCACGGAGACCGAATTGTCCACTGAGAAATTCTCATGTGGAGCCGAGCGCGCGGGACTGTCGGAATAGCAGCCGCCATGAGCCCACGGGCGGTTAACGGCCTGAAGCTGACTCCGCCTCATGCGGCTGGACAACAGGCTGACCTGAGCCTGGAGTGAGGCTGCCCTGTCCAGTGGCAGGAATACCATGCTGGAGGTAGTGTCCAGGATCGCCCCGATAAACTGAAGCCTCTAGTATGGGATCAGGTGGGACTTGGCCTGGTTGATGGCAACCCTCAGGCAGGTAAAAAACCTGCAGGGTAAGGGAAAGGAAGTGCAGGAGTTCCTCCTAGGCAGGGCCACCAGGAGCCAGTCATCTAGGTAAGGGAAAACCTGTACCCCCTGGGTACGCAGGTAGGCCGCTACCACTGAAAGGCATTTGGTGAACACTCGGGGCACCGAGGAAAGACCAAATGGGAGGGCCTTGAACTGGTAGTGGTCCCCCTGGAACGCAAAACGCAGGTATTTGCAGTGGGAAGGGCGAATAGGGATATGCAGGTAAGCATCCTGCATGTCCAGAGCGCACAGCCACTGTTCCGGCTGAAGAAGGGTCAGGAGACTCTGCAGTGAGAGCATCCTGAACCTTTTGTACTCCATGGACACATTCAGGAAGCTGAGGTCGAGAATCAGCCTCACCTCTCTTGACTTTTTCGGGACCAGGAAGAAATGGGATTAGTAACCCATTCCCTGAAGATGGGGAGGAACAGGCTCTATCGCCTCCTTCAGAATAAGAGAGGATATTTCTTCCTGGACCAGAAGATGATGTTCTGGGGAGTAAGATGACCGGGGGTTTCGAGGAGGTTTCCGAAGAAACTCTATTAAGTGTCCTTCTGCGATCAGCTGGAGCACTTAAGTGTCGGCAGTGATCCTCTCCCAACCCAGTAGATGGAGGAAGAATCTCCCTCCTACCGGTTCCTCTAGAAGGCCCAGAGGCTGTGGGAGAGGAAAGGAGTCAGGAGGTGTGGGACTGTATCGCGGCTGAAGCCCCCGCTGCTTTTTGGGGCAGGGGGGCTTGGCAGCCGGAGGGGCCCCGACGTTTGTTGGCCCGCTTTCCATGAGGTTTCGCCTTTTGCCGAGAAGGTCTGCGAAAGGGACAATGCTGAGCCTGAGGGAGTCAGTACAAGGAGTCAACCGACTTAAGCGCAGTACCCTTCTCCTGCAGATTGGTGATGATGTCCTTGACATCGCCACCGAACAGCACTGAACCCCTGAAGGGCGCGTCCTGGATAGCAGACTGCACCTCCGGGACCAAACCTGACATCCAGAGCCAGGCACGACACTGCAAACCAACGGCAAAAGCCAAGCTCCGTCCAGCAGCGTCCACTGCATCATACCTGGCATGAAGCATGTGCCGACTGGCCGAACGCACACACTGGACTAGATCTGCCACTTCCTGCTTCGTCTGAGACTCAGAAAGGGAGTCCAATTTAGCCTCCACCTTGCTAAGGATCACCTTCTGGTAATCCCCCATATGATCGACATAATTCAGGGCCCTAATACCCACACTGGAAGAGGCGTAGACCTTCTTCCGTACTGGTCCAGAAGGCTGGATTCCTTGTCGGGTGGTGACGAGCTCAAGTACCTGGGGTTAGCCATTCGTCTGTGAGCGGCGCTAATCACGATCGAATCGCCTCGAGGGTGTGAATTTAAAGAGTCAACACCCTCCGGAGCCTGATAAATCCTGTCCGACTTCCTAGGAAGGGGGGCTAATGCCAACCGTTGCTTCCAAATGGTGGAAACAAGGTCAGCATGAGACTCAATCCAGATTGGCACCAGGGTAGGAGCGGTCTCGGGCAGATCCAGGTGCACAGTGAGTTTCTTACGCTGTGGATCCGGCTCCAAGGAATGCCACTGATGAACTGCCTGGATTTTGCACAACAACTCCGTAAAGGAAGGATTCTCTGGAGGAGACTTAGGAGGGGTCCTTGGCCTGGGCTTGTCCGGAGCGCGTGGCTCGTCGCCTGGGTTGAAATGACCATTGGGGTTGTCCGAGGTCTCAGAGGATGATGAAGAGGAAGAAGACTCCTCCTCCCAATGCTGGGGAGGAACGGACCCCTTGGGAAGCCTTCGGGGAAGCTGTCCTGCCCTGGAACCGAGAGCTCACCTCAACTGGGGAGAGAGGGGTCTGCCTCTGATGTGGGGGTCCGGAACCAGAACTGGCGTCGGAAGGCAGCTCTCTACCTCCCTGGTGAGCTGAGCCTTGCCCTCAGCCCACCAGGAAGCCAGAGTCTCCTTCAAGTCCACCGCAGCTCAGGGGCGGTGGGGGATACGGATACTGAGGGTATCCGTAGGTGCGTGATACGTACCCGACGGTGGAAGCCCGCGTCAGTACTGGGGCAATCGCGTACTGCAGCCAGGTACTGGGGTGTTAGATAATGCAGGGCCTGCATGCTGCGCCGATACCCAGGCACTGGGGATCTGCAGGAGCAGAAGGCCTCGGAAACAGCCCAGTGGACGGGCCCGGAAAGGGAGGCCCCCGGCGGGTGGCAGGCCCGGCACAGGGGCGGCGTCCGGCAATGGGATATTGTCTGGCATCGGGTAAGCCAGCATCAGACGATCCGGCGTCAGGTCATCCCGCCCAGCGGGAGGGGAACCTGACAGCAGCGTACCCACGTCCTCCGTTTCACCCAGGGAAGAAGGGTTACCATCCCCGGGATCCAGCAGAGGAGACGCTGGAGCCTTGTAATGCAACGAATATTGCAGTGAGCTCGGGACGACAGATAGGCCCAAAGGGTCTGGCGTCAGCTCTAGCGCCGAGCAGACGGCGGAGGAGCTGACGTCCGCCTTATCAATGGGATCTGGGCAGACGCCGGAGAAGCCAGCGTCCGGCCTAAAGGGAGTGGCCTTGGGTGCTTTGAGGCCATGTGCTGCCCCGGGGTCGGGCGCCTCAGCGGCCTTTATTTGCCGGACGGCCGGAGGAGCCGACGCCTGACTTATATGGGCTGAACTAGAAGGCCGCACAGCGGCGACCTTACCAGAGGCGGCTGCCTCCTTAGACCCGGAGGCTCCAGAAGGGCCCGAGCGCGAGCCCGACGGGAAGGTTGATGCCGTCTTGGAAGCCTCTAAGATGGCCGCCACGGAGCTGCCTCCTGGGGGAGGGGTTACATGCTGCACTGCGACCCCAGCCGAGGCTGCGGCGACCGATGAGGAGTCCCGGTGCTTCTTCCTGTGATGGCCCTCCGGAGAAGTTGAAGCCCGCCGAAGTTCTCAGTTCCTTTTCCACGGAGGACATTTTTTGTTTAAGAATGTGGGCCTCCAGGGACTGCTGCCTCCGCTTATGGGTGTCTGCATTAAATTGCTGGCAAAGCTGGCGCCGGCCGGGATGATTGGAGCCCTAGACAAAGAGGCGCAGGAATGTCCGTCCTTATCACGGGAGGTGTGCGCCGCAAGAATCGCACTTATTTTTATGCTTGGTGGGAGTCGGTGATGACATACACGACAGCTGAGGTAAAGGCTGACGAAACGAAGAAGAAAAGATGAACATAGGTGGTAAAACTACCGATGATTGACTGCGAAGCAGTGAACTTAACCGTGAGGCCCTGCACGAGTTAACGTCGGGAAAGAACTGGAAGGCGGGCCAGAGACTGCTAACTAGAAATTTTTCCGTGGGGTCCTGACGCCTGCCGGCTTCAGTTCAATTTGTAATTACCTACTGCAAGAACCCTCTCGAAGTAAGATCTCCTGACCTGCTTCTGCGTTTCTGGCCTGGGTCATGCCTTGCTCACCTCTATTTTTACTTGGTTAGGACAGAGCTGTCCCCGGCCTACAACATGCCCGAGGTATGCCACTTCAGCCATGGCCACCTGGCACTTCTCAGCTTTGACAGTGAGCCCGGCCCTCTGTATCCTGCCCAGCACTTTTAAGGTGGGACAGGTGTTCCTCCCAGCTGGCACTAAAGATGGCAATGTCATCCACGGCGTACTCCTCAGCGCCATTTAACACCTGGTTCACCAACCTTTGAAAAGTGGCCGGGGCGTTCTTCATTCCGAAAGGCAGTACTTTAAATTCAAATAAGCCTACTGGAGTGATGAAGGCCGACCTCTCCCTAGTTCTGTCAGTTAACTCTATCTGCCAATACTCCTTTGTCAGGTCAATAGTCGTAAGGTATGTTGCCCCTCCCAACTTGTCCAGGAGTTCGTCCATCCGGGGCATCGGGTGGGTGTCTGACTTTGTGACCGCATTCAGTCCACGTTAGTCCACACAGAAACGAGTAGAGCCATCTGGCTTGGGCACAAGGACTATGGGTGAGGCCCAGGGGCTGTGGGATCTCTGGATTACCTCTAAATTCAGCATTTCCTCCACCTCCTTTCTAATGTCCTTTGGACAGCCTCTGACACCAGATATGCTGTCTGCCGTATGCGCGCCTATGTCCCTGTATCCACACCATGTATCGCTAAGGGGGGGTTAGTCCAGGCTTGACGCTAAACAGGGGGGGCAAAGTCTGCTAAAACCTCCCTTACTTCCTGGATCTAGTCCGGAGCCAGCAGGGGTGACAGTTTAACTGTCTCCACAGAGGACTCCCGCTTCCTTTCTTCCAACAAGTCCAGAAGGGGGTCTCCTTTGTCCGTTCCCTTCCCAGTACTACATACTGCAAACACCATGTCAGCCCTATTAGCATATGGCATCATCATGTTGACATGGTACAATCTTTCTGTATGTCTTCTGTCAGGTAACTCTGTGATATAGCTCACGTCATTTACCTTTCTAACTACTTTGTAATGTCCTGCCACACTCAGCCTGCAGCTTGTCTTTTTGGACCGGAATAAGGACCATGACTTTCTGACCAACCGTGTAGGAGCGAGCTCTGGTTCTGTGGTCGTGCCACACTTTTTGTTTCTGTTGGGCAGCTGCCAGGTTGCTCCGGGCTGTCCCCATAAGCTCCTTCAGCCTTTCCCTAAACCTAAGGACATAATCCACTATGGGAGTGCCCTGGGTGGCGTGCTTGCCTTCCCAGTCCTCCCGGATCAAGTCTAGGGGCCCACGTACCCGGTGTCCATATAAGAGCTTGAAGGGGGAAAATCCTGTTGACTCTTGGGACATCTCCCTGTATGCAAACAGGTGGGGAAGGTATTTCTCCCAGTCCCTCCCATGCTGTTCAGCAAATGCTTGGAGCCGTGACTTCAGGGTACCGTTAAATCTTTCCATAAGCCCATTGGCTTGCAAGTGATGAGGTGTCGTGCACCTCTGCACCACCCCACACTTCTCCCACAAACATTTCATCAGGTCTGATGTGAAGGAACCCCCTCGATTGGTGATAACCTCCTGCGGAAACCAAATCCCAAGTAAGGCATCTGCCACTTTGTCTGTCCTCGGTGAGGATAGGGTGACTGCCTCTGGATACCCGGTGGCATAATCCACCACAGTCAGGATGAACCTCTTCTCGGAGGAGCTGGGGGTATTTAAAGGCCCCACAAT
The DNA here is from genome assembly GCA_016271365.2 of Neoceratodus forsteri. Lineage (NCBI taxonomy): Eukaryota > Metazoa > Chordata > Ceratodontiformes > Ceratodontidae > Neoceratodus > Neoceratodus forsteri. Next base: position 1,121,410 of record CM057450.1, on the reverse strand, counting down.
ATCCATTTCCACCCTCTGGAATGGCTCCTCCACTATGGGCAATGGAATTAGGGTGGCTTGTGTTTTCTTACCAGCATTCCCTATTTCTTGGCACCGGTGACAAGACCTGCAATACTCCTTCACCTGCTGGGTGACTTTGGGCCAATAGAAATTCTGGGCCAACCGTTGTGTAGTGTGATTCCCAGATTACCAGACAAGGGAATATCGTGTGCAGTCTTGAGCAACTGCTCATGGCACCCCTAGGCAATGACAAGCTGCCTGCCTATCACCCCTCCCTCTGTCTTCACAGCCTGAGTATACATCAGTCCATTTTCCCAATAAACCTCGTTTACCATCACCTCCTTGTGCTCCATCAGAGTCTGCTCAAGCTCTCAGCTTCTCTAGACTAGGGTCACTTTTCTGATAGCTGCAAACTCCTTACACATTCCCAAGGCAAGGGACAGGTCCCCTCCAGTCTCTAAACTAGGGTCCCAAGCACTAGCGTCAGGGCACTCAGGATCACTGTCATCCCTAACCCTCGGACAATGGATCACCCCTTCCTCTTCAGAGTAACCCTCTGTAGCTGTGTGGTTAACTGCTGCTGGGGAAATTTAGGCCCCCTTTTCATTAGTCTCCATAACAGGAGACACAGGCTGGGGAACCAGCCTCCCAGTGGTTTCCACAATGGCTTCTGTGGGGTCCAGGGAACTATACTTTTCCCTTGCCTCTTGGCTACAGGTAACTGCACACACCATCCCGTTTTAGATTGTTGCCAAGGATGACGTCAACTGCTAAAGTTTTGGCTACAGCCACCTGTTGCACAGTTCCTCCAGTTTCATCCCAGTCTAGGAGAACACTAGCGAGTGGCAATGTGGTCTCCTCACCAGTGAACCCTTGGACAGTTACAAATTTATTGGGTATAAGCTGACCAGGCTCTACCAGATCCCCTTTTACCAATGTCAGGGATGCTCCTGTGTCTCTTAACCCTTGTGTCTGTACACCATTCACCATGACTGGGTGCATGTGTTCCCTCATGTTCACAAGCATGCTTCCAGGGACGCACAAACAGCCCACTTCTTTCTTAGCCCCATTCTGCATATTGCTCTTCTTTTTGGGACACTGTCTGGCAATATGTCCAGTTTCTTTACAAACCCAACATTCGTTTCTTTTCTCAGAGAAATCTTTTCTTTGAAACCTAGGGCTTACTGGTTTCGGTGGAGGCAGTGAGGGTTTTAGCTGCCCTGAAGGCACGCTTTTCCCTTCAAACAACATGAAGTCTTGCTATATTATAGACATTAGCAGTTTGTTCCAGCTGTAGAACTGCCCCGGAGTGAAATGGTTAAAACCATTCCAAAATAGAATTTTGGCACGAGAGCAGCTCTATCTGTGTCATTTCAAACTTGAACTGTCAGATTCTTTACTCCACTCAGTGAACAATCGCTCCGGAGATTTCTCCTTCTGCTCGGTTCATTCTCGGTTTAAAAAGTGTTTTTCGGTTGGATTTAACCAAGAATAGTTTATTTTAACCGCAAAACCGTTCGGTTCAAGCTCTATCTGTGTAACCGTAAGTAAATGAAGTTTTGTCTGTGTGGAACTTGTAAGTTATCGGTTCAGTTTTGAACCGATCAGTGGTTTAAAACTCATTTAAAACTAAAAGTTACTATTTTGAGTGCAGTTCCGGTTCTTAAAAACGGATTTATTATGGTTTTTCCAATACCCGTGACACGGTTAGGAACCGATAAAGGTGTCTTGCCTGGCACTGCCGTTAAAGGGCAAGTTTTTGGTTAGGCTGGCATTATGTCTGAGAAACCCAAAAGAAAAGCAGGCCCACTGGGTTTCAACACTGTGATGGTTGTGGGAAGTCTTTGCCAAGGCTGACCCACACACCACATGTGTTTATTGTCTGAGGTTTGACCACCTCCAGTCAGACTGCCAGGAATGTAGAATTTCCTGCAGCCACCCTGGAAAAAAGATTGGGCAGGCTCAGGGAACAGAGGCCAAAAGTCCGCTGACCCGGATGGCCAGCCCGGTTCGGTGCCAACCGAACCGGAGGGAGTGCCCTCTGACCAGGGCCAGACTTCCTCGGGCAAAAGAAAAGCTGGTTCTGAGGAACCAATTCCAGTAAAGAAAACAAGAAAATCAGCAGGTCTGGAGTCCAAAATTCCTTCTCCAACTGCTGCAGAGATAGCAAAAGCCATACAAGTTGTCCAGTCACTGTCTCAGGGTCCGTCCGAACCACCACTATCTGGTAAAAGGTCGGTTCGTCCGGTCCCAGTGGTTCAGGATTATGATATTGAGAATTTTATGAACCAGAGGAGGAGGAGGATTATGAACAGTATGAATGTGGCTGGGAAGGTCTGGGTGTGCCCATTGAACGGACATCTCCCCAGACAGACCTTTAGAATCTCCCCCTATGCTGTCTGAGTCCCCATCTCATTTTATGTTTTATAAAACAGTTGCTGAAACCCTCCAGCTTCCTTTAGAAGAGGCTGTGGATGAGCAAGAGGAGCCTGATTTTGTAGAAATGATGGATATTCCAGAGTCTAGGAGATTGTCTATTCCTTTACATAAGTCTTTTAGGAAACAAACAATTAAAATTTTAAAAGCTCCTATTTCTGTGCCTCCTGTAGATAAAAGATGGACAGAAGGTATACATTGTCAGGCCCTGATACAGAATTCCTTTCTCAGCAATGCAGTCATGTTGGGGTAGTTCAGGCTGCTGCCTGTGATAAAGCTAATATTCCTTGGCTTCACATCCTCCTGACAAGAGATTCCAGGAAGATTGATGCCATGGCAAAACAGTATATGGCAGCCTCTCTGGGACTCAGGCAAGCAAATTATATGGCTTAGTAGCTAGGTATCAGAAATCTAGATGGGATACCGTTATGCAATGGCTAAGCAGGCCCATGGCCAGCTGGCTAGTGAACTAGAACAGGTGGCTGCTGATGGCATTGAAGCCTCTAAGGTTCAGTTTCATGCTGCTGTGGATGTTAATGATGTTTCCTCTGGGTCATGGCCACATCTGTAGCTTTTAATGGAGTTGGCCTGGCTCAGGTGTACTAGTTTGTCTAGGATACCCAGACTAAGGCTATGGATTTTCCTGTGGTGGGAAATTCTCTGTTTGGAGAGCAGACAGAAATTACATGAAGAAGATGGATGAATATAGGACTACTTAAGAGTGCCCAGGCTAAGGGTGGCAAGCCACTCCTCAAAGCATGCCCCAGGGGTAGGGTAGGCCTTTACAGGCCTTCTACCAGACTCAGGCCTCCTCTGCCTTTGCTCAGAGGGGCTTCTTCAGAGGCAGGGGCAGGACGAGGGGTGGGCAGACCTGCTCCCACCCCAGCCTAAAGCTCCTGCGAAACAGGCACCCTGATGGGGTGCCCAGGGCCGATTCTCCTGTACCAGTGGGGGGCAGGCTGGCTTACTTCAGTCAGAATTGGGCTTCTTTAACCTCAGACAAGTGGGTTCTGGAAGTGGTAAGCCAGGGTCTGGTTCTCAGCTTCAAAAAGTTTCCCAAGTTGAGAAGCAGACTTTGTCTACCTGCAAGTGCTTCAGAGACCCTCACTCTGGAAACAGAGATCTAATCCCTGTTAGCTCTCAGAGCAGTAGAAGGGTTCCTCCCTGCATCAGGGCAGGGGTCTGTATTCAGATACTTCCTTACCCCAAAAGAAAGCAGGAGAATGGCGGCCCATTTTAGATCTCAGATATCTGAACAAGCATCTTTTGAAACCAAAGTTCAAAATGGTAACTCTGGCAATGATTTTACCTTCCCTAAGGCCAGAGGACTGGCTAGCCTCCTGGACCTCAAGGATGCCTATTTCCATGTCCTAATCAGAAGATCATCGAAGTACCTCAGATTGAACTGCCTCAGGTCATTACCAGTTCAGAGCAATGCCCTTGGCCTTACCTCTGCTCCAAGGGTATTTACAAAGTGTCTAGCAGTGGCAGTGGCCCACTTAGGAGGCAGAGGATTGCTGTTTTCCCTATCTAGGCGACTGGCTCATTGTAGGCCAGTCCCCAGAACAGGCAAAATCACCTGCAGGTCACCCAGCAGCTTCTCACCTCCCTGGGTTTTCTGCTAAACCTACCAAAGTCTGTTCTGGAACCAGTCCAGGTACTCACTTTATAGGGGCAGAATTGGACACAAAGCTAGCCAGAGCCTTTCTTCCCCAGAAAGGGTAAGGAATTTAGTGGCTCTGGCCTCTTCCTTCACTCTGCAGGTCTCTCGACCAGCAAGACACTTTCTGCAGCTCCTGGGCACATGGCTGCATCCACAGCTGTTGTGCAGTGAGCCAGATTTCAGATGAGAGACATTCAGTTTCACTTGAGAACCTTTTGGTCTCAGAGAAGAGACCCTTTCCAAGTTGGTCCCAGTGACTCGAACCTTGATCCTAGCTCTCCAGTGGTGGCAGGATCAGAGCAATTAAAGCGGGGTCCCTTCATTTCCCTTCTCACGACTTGACTCTCACTACAGATGCTTCCCTTCTGGGTTGGGGAGCCCACATGGGCGACCTTTCCACTCAGGGAGTTTGGTCCCCAGGAATCTCTGCTCCACATCAATTTGCTGGAACTCAGAGCTGTCTTTTTAGCTCTTCAAGCTTTTTCTGCATCTGTCCACGACAAGGTGATACAAGTCAGAACAGACAACACCACAACAATGTGGTACATCAACAAACAGAGGGCACTCGGTCTTGACCTTGTGCACCGGCAATGAAGTTGTGGTCTCTGGCCTATTCCTGAACACTTCTCTCATAGCAGTTCATCTTCCAGGGAAGGACAATGTCCTAGAGGATGCCCTCAGCAGGATTTCCCAGGGCCATCACGAATGGTCCCTGGATCCTCAAGTGCTGGGGATAGTTTTTGCCAGGTGGGGCATCCTCAGATAGATCTTTTGCAGCCCCAGACAATCACAAACTTCCTCTGTTCTGTTGCAGGCCTCCAGTGCTGGGCTCAGTTCCCTGGATGCCCTTCTTCTGGATTGGGAGGGAAGTTCCTCTATGCTCCCCTTTCCTCTCCTATTCAAAGTACTAGTCAAAATCAGATCTCAACCTTGCAGGGTGATTCTGATTGCCCCGGATTGGCCAGGCAGCCCTGGTACCCACTCCTTCTGTCTCTGACAGTCCATCTTCCCCTGTGCCTCCCAGGAATCACAATCTGTTGACTTGTGCCCAGGGAAGGGTTTGGTATCCGGACCTCAATCCCTCAACCTCAAGGCCTGGCTCTTGAGGAGTTAGAAAGCCTTCCACTAGGGCTACTTATAGTTCTAAATGGAAAAGGTTTTCCATTTGGTGTGCTGGGAAAAATATTTCCCCAGAATATGCTGAATTGCCCTTTTTGTTAGATTACATGGTACATCTTAATTCCTTGGGTCTCAGACCAGCTACCCTGAGAGTTCATTTGGCAGCTGTGTCTGCTTTGTGTCAGCAGGAAAGTCATCCCTCTTTCCTCTCATCCTGTGTTTTCCAAGTTTTTAAGGGGTTACTCCATACTAATCCTCCTTTGAGAACCGCCCTGCTTGGGACCTTAATGTTTGCATTGCCCAGTTAATGCAACCCCTTTGAACCTCTGTCTTCTGCAGAGCTTAAGTACCTAACTTGGAAAACTGTTTTCTAGTGGCGATCACTTCTGCCAGACGCATCAAGTGAATTGCAAGCCTTGTCAGTGGAGACTGACTTTATTTCTTTCCACAGGGATAAGGTAGTCCTTAGGACTAACAGGAAGTTTTGCCTAAGGTGGTTTCAGATTTCCATCTTAATCAATCTATCTCCCTTCCAGTATTTTCACTGATCACTCCTCTTGGGTGAGGAGGGTTGCACAACCTGGATGTTAGAGAGCTCTTAGTTATTATATAAAGCGTACCAAAGGTCACAGGTTGAATCCTCAACTTTTCCTTACCTATGGTGAAGTTGGGAAAGGCAAACCTGCCACTAGATCAATAGCCAGGTGGATTGTCTCTTGTATCAATTTTGTTATCAAGAAGTGGGCAGAGCCCGGTTTGAGGCTCATTCTACCAGGGGTACAGCTGCGTCTCTAGCTGCTGCCAGAGATATCCTTTATTAGAGATTTGCCAGGCTGCTACTTGGAAAGCGGTACACACTTTTACTAAGCATTACTCCTGGATGTCCAGGCCAGGAGAGAGGCTCGGTTTGGCACAGCTGTTCTTCAGAACCTATTCCTAAGTAGGTTCTGCCCTCCTCCATGGAGGTACTGCTGTGTATTCTGCTAATGTCTATAATATAGCACTTCATGTTGTTTGAAGAAAAATTACTCACCTTAGTAATGTTGTTTCTTCTAATGGAGTCTTGCTATATTATAGACATCCCAACCTGCCCCTCTCAGAACCTCTACTTGGTGGGGTGCGGGCAACTTAGTGTGGGCACTACTTATGTCCTGTTAGCATTTTGTCCCCTTTGGGACTTTGGGGTGTGTGTGTGTGCGCGTGTGTGTTTTATTATACTTATGTTCCATTTTCATATTATTAGAATGGTGTTAGTATTTCTGGTCCCCTGACTTGAGTCTTGGGTGTTGGGACCATCAATGGTTGTTATTATTTAGGTAGCCATTTGGCTAGTGTAGGTTACAGCTTCCACACACAGACCTTAGTGAGTTTGGCTCGTAAAGATCTGACAGTTCAAGTTTGAAATGACACAGATAGAGCTGCTCTCGTGCAAAATTCTATTTTGGAATGGTTTTAACCATTTCACTCGGGGCAGTTCTAGAGCTGGAACAAACTGCTAATGTCTATAATATAGCAAGACTCCATTAGAAGAAACAACATTACTAAGGTGAGTAATTTTTTCTTTCTGCACTACCACACCCAACCCATTCACTCTCAGAGCAGGTCTGCTCTTGGCATAGCGGTCCAAGAGTTCAGCAGCCTCTTGCACCGTTTTGGGATCTCGGTCCTCCAGCCAGGTTTTCAGCTCTGCTGGGCCTGCCAAAAAAAACTGTTCTAACAATATAGCATTTTCAATTTTATCTACAGAGTTTGCTTCAATTCCTTCCCACCAACATTTTAAACACTGACGTTTTGTGGCTAGCTCCTTGTAGCTCATGTCAGAGCTTCTCCTGAGCTTACGGAATTTAGCTCTGTATGCTTCTGCAGTTAAATCAAACTTTTTTAAAAGTGCAGCTTTAAGTTTGCTGTAATCATTACTGTCCTCATTTTCCATTTGACCCAATGCATCCCGACCTTTCCCGGTAAGTAGCGGGGATAGCTGGAAGCTTCAGAACCCTCTAGGAATATTTGCCTGAATGCAAACTTCTTCAAAGGAATTTAAAAAGGCGTCCATATCCTCCCCCTCTTTAAATTCAACTATCAATTTGGAATTTAATTTGTAACCCAATCCTGTAGTTCCCGTTAAACCCAAGTCACTTACCTGCTCTGATGCTGGTGGTTGGAGTCGTAGCTTCTCCAGTACATGTCGTCTCTGGTGCTCAAGCTCTTCACAGTCCGCTTCTCGCTCCCTCTTCTCCTCCTCTGCAGTTCGCTGCTCTCGCTTCTCTCAGGAACTCCAGCTCCATTCTGCGTAACTCAATCTGCAGCTCAATTGCTTCTGGCTCCAGAATGCTGGTGACCTTCCCCTGGCTGCTGTAGCCCTTTGCTGGCACTGGCCCTGCTGCCCTCCTCACCGGATCCGGACACTGCACTGGACGCTGGCCCCTCCATGCCCAAGGTTTGGTCCTTTGCAGTCACAGTCTGTGACTCGATGCTGTGGGCATCTGCTGCCATCAGGGCATCCACGAGGTTCTGCTTGGCGGCTCTCACCTCGTGCAGGACTCCTCTGTCCTGGCACAACTGCCTCAAGTAGTCTGCAGTGTACCCATTGTAGTTGGAAGCCATCTTCTTCACTAACTACGGCTACTCTAACTTGCACTTAACAGGTAGGAACTTGACTGTAAGCGAAATGATGTAGTTCTGTTTCCTTTTTAAAAATAAATCACTGCCTTATTTTGCAGGCGAGCTGTACAGTATTAAGCTGACTTACTGAACAGTTAACGCTTGTGTTACCAATTTTTTTGCACCGCTGACAACCAAATCTGTCACAAACGCACTCAGCAGGTCAGGCCCTCTGCTCCCACAGTGTCAACCTCCAAGTGCAGTAATGTGAACAGGTAACAGACAGGGTACCCATTCCTGTCTGCTTTTGGGTCCGAATTACCTTTAGTCCCAAGTTCTAGGGGATTCAAACTGTGAACCTTATGCTAGCATACCCAATGTACAGGCTCAGATACGCACCCTCTTCGGGGGACTGCAGTACAATCTCACTAGGGGCACCAAGCCAGGCTTCCAAAATGAACCCTTAAAACTCTATAAAAGACCTTAGGTATATTCTTACCTTTTCCCAGTTTGGTAACACCATCAAGCTTTTGAACAGTTTTTGTCAGTCTTAACCCTCTATACGTCACATGCAAAAAGAACTGAGACACACCCAGGCAGTATCTTTCAAATAAAGACTTTACTAAAAGATGATAAAAATATGAAAAATGTAAACACAGAACAATATATCAAAGAGCATATAATCACTTAAAAGAACAAGGGCAAAGTACAAAACAAAAACTCCTACCACAATACATTTAGACTTTTTCTATCTAATGTATTACCTCTATAAATGCCTTGAAAGTTAGAGAACTGTGTTTCTTAAGAGTCCCAAAAGATATATCCTATTCCCCAGTTACAAGGATACATTTCAACTCCATTTCCCCACGCCCTTGGTGAGTCATCTAGCTCCTCCTTTTTAGGATTAAAAAGTACAAACAATGATTTCCTGCCAGGAGATATATTAAATAATGTGACATTAGCAAAAACTCATTTCCCAAATGATTAGTTTTTGATCAACTAGTTCCTTTGGAGATTCACGACCCTGCCAGTAGACACCTACGTGTGAGACAGCCATGTCCTGTCCTGTAATAAAATGTATATTTAGCTTCCCAACTTCAAAGCATGTCATAAAAAGGCCATAAAATGCAATTTCTCAAGGACGTTAATTACATTACAGAGATCTCCTGGTCAATTTAATATATCCTGTAGCTTCAGTGAAATCTGGTTGTGGGTATGGGGGGTCACCCAGGAGCACAGGCTGCCTTATGTGAGACAATCAACTACTATATTGTTATACAGTATTACAAATAGTATACAATAATCATAACCAGCTGGCCAAGCATCAAAGTCAAACGCCAAACAAAATACACAATTTAAATGAGGCTCTGCTTTAGTGAACAGTTCCCCACACTCTGAACAATGCTGGAAACCTGTGGGGCCCATTCGTTTCTTGGTTTGTGACATTCATCGGTCTGTTAAATCAATGAACCAAGAATTAACCTGATAAACTTTGTTAAATTTTATTAAATAAATGTATATCTCAAAGACTTTAAAATAAAGTAAACAATATCGGTTCCTTCTCGGTTAAAAGAACCGATAAGGAACCAGAAACTCACCATAAATTCACCCTAATCTAGACTAAGTGTATCTGTGAACCAAGGACAGTGCTTCAAAAATTGAAATAAATAATGGACTTGGATAAACCAAGACAAAATAAAATTCTTCAGGTAAAGTGAAGGAGAGCTCTCCGGAGACGTCTTACAGAGGAAAGAGGAGTAAAGAATCTGACGGTTGCAGGAAGTGCAACCAGGGACAGTGGTTTGAAAACTGAGCTTGAGCCTAGCATTCCACCATTTACATAGGTTCTATTAACCATTTTGGCTCCGGGGCAGTCCTATGGTGAGACCATACTGCACTTGTTAGAATACAGTAAGACTTCCTGGGGTTTGAAAGAGAGGGAACCGGTGAAAGCAGAGAGTCCTTCAAGGGAATGGGATTCTGAGGGTTAGGGACCAGATTAGGATGCTGGTCCGACCCTCGCCGAGAGTTAATAGGTAGGACCAGAGTCCTAGAAAGTGAGGTATCCACCTCATCCTGCAACTGCACATTGACAAACCTCAAGAAAAATCTCGACAGGTTGGTTGAAAGGTGTCTCGGCCAACTGGTGTGACACGGGAGACCGTGGAGCCAGTGGCCTGGACCAAAGGGTTGACCGTAGTCTAAACATCCAAGGATGCATCGGAATCCAAGGCTCGAGAGTGCTCGTGATCCATGATAGTCGCTGAGACTTTTTCTTAGTTTCCTTTTTAGATGGCTTCGGATTTTGTACCCTTAGAGGGACCCTGCCAAAGGGTGGGAAGGAACTGGCATGAATCCCTACATGACTCTGTAAAGGTGGTGCCAAAATAAAGCAGCACAAAAGCCGAAGAGGCATGCTTTGAGGCCTGAGCTGCCGCCTCTTTGAAGGCAGTGAGTTTTTCTATGGACCCCGCAGCTGTGGAGACTGCCCAATGGGCATCTTTCAATTGAATGGGAGGGTCCCATTCATCTTGTCGCCCTAGGAGTCGTCGAACGTGCCAGTCTTCCAAAGTACTGGGATGCAAGGTGCGACAAAGGCCACAAATCTGGGGAGCATGTTCGTGGCCTAGGCAGTAGACGCACGAGGTGTGTGGGTCTGTCCGGGACATCTTCTGGGGTTTTGTTGGCCTTCTTTCATGGCAAGACTTAACCTCCCATTATACTGCGCCACCTTCAAGCTAATTACACCTCCCACCTCCTCCGAGTATATCTAACCTACTGACCCTAAAACCCCTGCCACAAATACTCAGGTCCTCACACCTCCCAATGCTGGGTCTGCCCAAGACTCGCCTTGCTGTTGGAAGAAGATCCTTCTCCTTCGCAGCACCACAAAAGTGGAATGACCTCCCACACTCCCTACTCTTATGCAAGACCATTACTCTCTTCAAAAAACAATATAGAGAAACATTTACAAGCCTCCTGTCTGTAATGGGAACTGTACCTAATCTCTCTAAACTTCTTCACCTGCTGCCTATACTCTCCTGGTGTGTATGATCAATGTCTAGGGCTATGAGTGTGTACACAGCCAATTGTCTATGTACTCTGCACTTACGTACTAACTGACTACTATGATTATATTGTATGCTCATATCAACCTTACTGTTTGTTCACCTATGTTGCAATTGACATCTATGATTTCTACCGTCTCCCAATGAATGGGATGGCTAGTCTAGTCCATGAATGTATGTAACTGTCCAATGATATTTGAACATGATTATCTGTATCTGTACTGTTTTCTTATGCTTGGAACATTTGGTTCCCTGGGTCTCCCCGAAAAAGGGACTTGACTGTCTCAAAGAGCTCACCCGGTCATCAAAATTTAAATAAATAAATAAATAAATTCTGCCCACAGTTGCAGCATTTAAAACAGGGCGCCGACTTATAGTCGTCCATATTGAGACTTTCAAAAAAATTTGAAAATTGCTTGAAGACGTAGTCGAATTGGAAGTTTTTGAAAAACAAAGGGCCTACTTAGTGCAGCGCGATAAGGAGGGAACCTTCTCCTTCCAGTGGAAAGGAAGCTCTGACATCATGGGGCGGTGCCGAGGGAGTTACCACCTGGGTGGGAGGATGGGAGAAGCCGGTTCGAAGACTTTCCAGTCAGATTTAAAGGGGACAGGACCGCTGCTAGAAGTGTGGATAGCACACCATATCCACAGTCCTAGAAATATTTATTTACTGGGGAGCACTGTATAGAAACAAGTGCTGAAAGTGACAACCTTTTAGATTCTATTTTTTCAAGTTTTTGGACAGAATCTAAGGCAGGAATCACAATCATGATTAAAATGTTCAGGCTCAAAACACAAAGAATAAATTGGTCCATCAGCGTTAAGGACCCGGATTGCCACAGCCCCACACACCTTCAGAATCCTGGTAGTCCTGTGCATTTTTATTTTGGTTTCTAAGCCATGAGTGCAACAGGAAAAAATTATTAAAATAAAGCTTTTTTTAAACCAATTTGTGTTTTGGAACAGAAAATCCAATCAGCAGTACACAAAAACTGCTGGTTCTCTTTTTTTTTCAGGAAGGGACCAAAACTAACTGAAGGAACCGATCGAGATCAGTTCCCCAGAACAGAGAAAATAAACAAATTCCCCCCAAAACAGATCAGTGCCTGAATTAGAACAAAGTACATGCCCAAATGGATGCAGAAGAAAAAAATTACTTACCATAGTAATCTTTCTTCCCAGTGATGCTCAGACATTCATAACTTTATGCAGTTAGCCTGGTGGGTTGGACTGCCCGGAGAGATGGAACACATGCAAATGATTGAATTCCTTGCACGTGAGCATCTTTCAAATACTGCCTCTACCAACTGTAGTATTCTAAGCCCTTCAGATTTGTTAGAAGCCTGGAAGTCAGGTAATATGAAAAAATCCAACAACTAATTTATTAGAACTTTTTTTTTTTTTTTTTTTTTAGGATTAGCCTAATAAAATAATTTACTTCAAAAAACCTCCAAGGGAGGGACTATATCTATAATAATGATGTTCACCAGACAGTGAGAAAACTATGAAGAGAGGCAGAAAACCTGTTAAAATCTATTTAGTATAGAGAAGTGTACCTAGAAGGGTATGGCTAAGTGGCACTAGCATGCGGAATGCAGAGGCTGAAGTTCTGGAAAGGAAGGGAGTTATGAATATCTGAGCATCACTGGGAAGAAAGAAGATTACTATGGCAAGCAATTTTTTCTTCTAACCCCAGTAATGCTCAGAATATTCATAACTTTGAGCAGACTACCAAGCAGTACCCCCTGGAGGTGGGCACAGAACTCTATTTTGGAAACAGACTTTGCAGGACTGCTGTGCCAAACCTGACATCACTTCTAGACAAAACATCCAAGTTATAATGCTTTGTAAAGCTGTGCACCGATTTCCAAGCAGCTGCTTTACAAATGTCCAATAATGGCACCTCCCTAGCAGCTGCAAGAGTGGCAGCTGCTCCTCTTGTTGAGCGAGCCCTCAGCCCAGTTGGGGACTCCCTACCTGCTTTAATGTAGCAGAATTGAATACACTGGACAATCCACTGAGAAATGGATCTTTTTGAGGCTGGTTTGCCCATTCCGTCATCCCCATATGTAAGGAAAAGTTGTTTCTTGTTTTGCCTATGGCCTTTAGTAGCTGTCATGTAGTAGCTGAGAGCTCTTTTCACATCCAGACTGTGGAGCCTTCTTTCACCAGAGCTTGTATGGTCTGTGAAGAAGACAGGCAGAGTGATTGATTGGTTCAGATGGAAATCTGAAACAACCATGGGAAGGAATTGTCTGTTTGTTCTGAGGACTGCCTTATCCCTGTGGAAGGAAATGTAGTCCTTCTCAACACAGAGAGCCTAAAGCTCACTGATTCTTCTTGCTGAGGTAATTGCTACCAGGAAAACTGTTTTCCAGGTAACACACTTTAAATGGGCTGTAGCCATGGGCTCAAAAGGAGCCCGCATTAATCTGGCTATACATATATTGAGATCCCAAGCGGGCACTGGTGCCCTCTGAGGAGGGTGAAAATGCATCAGGCCTTTAAAAAATCTTTTGAAAATGGGATCTGATGCTACAGATACCTTTGTCCTAGCAGAAAGGTATGCAGATATTGCTGCAAGGTGAACTCTTAAAGAACTGGGTTGTAGACCTTGTGAATGTGAGTCAGATAATCCAACACCACTGAGACCCCTGCATCATTTGGGGCGAAGTTTCTACCAGAGAACCAGAAGGAGAATCTTTTCCACTTTGCAGAATAAGTTTTCTTAGTGGAAGGCTTCCTATAACCTTTCAAGATGTTTAATACAACTTCAGAAAGGTTTAAGTCTGCATACTCTAATTCCTCAACAGCCATGCCTTGAGGTGGAGGGACTTGAGATTTGGGAACAGCAATGTTCCCTGATTGGAGGTCAGAAGACTGTGCCTGAGAGGCAAGCTTATTGGCTTGCTCACTGACATGGAGAGCAGAAGAGAGTACCATGGCTGCCTGGTCCAATCTGGAGCTATCAAGATCAGAGAAGCTGAGAAGGATCTGAGCTTCAGCAGTACCCTGAAGACCAGAGGAAAAGGGTGAAAGGCATAGAGAAACTTGCCTGACCAATCCAGTACCAGGGCGTCCAGAGGGATTGTGCCCTGGGCTGGTGGTCTGCAACAATACTGAGGCAACTGAGGGTTCTGGTGGGATGCGAACAAGTCTCTCTGGGCACGCCCACCTGCTGAAAATTACCCACACCTGCTTGTTCAGTGTCCATTCATGATGGGACTGATTGATCCGACTCAGTGTGTCGGCCAAGATAATGTCCTTTCCTGGCAGATGGATGGCTTGCAGGGACACCTTTAGAGAATATGCCAGAGTCCAAATTTTCATGGCTTCTGTGCATAGGGGGCCTGATCTGGTGCCATCCTGCTTATTTATGTAATACATAGTGGTGGTATTGTCTGTTCTGACTTGTACCACCTTGTCCATTACCAGTGTAGAGAAAACTTTTAGTGCCAGCCGCACTGCTCTGAGTTCCAGCAAATTTATATGCTGGAGGGACTCTGCCCCGGACCAGGTACCCTGAGTTGTGTGCTCCCCTAGATGGGCACCCCAGCCCAGAAGGGATGCATCTGTTGTCAGGACTAGTGAAGGATCCTCCTTCTGGAAGGGGACTCCCTGCCATGGGTTGGATTCCTTTTTCCACCACAAGAGGGCTTGTAACAGAGGTCTTGTCACTGGAATTAGTTTTGAAAGGGATCTTTTTTCTGACTCCAATGATTCCTGAGGTGAAACTGGATGTCTCATGTGAAACTTGGAACCCTGCACTGTGCCTGTGGATGCAGCCATATGACCCAAGAACTGCAGGAATTGCCTGGCTGTTTTTTGACTGTGCAACCTGAAGGAATTTGCTATGGCCTAAAGGCTTTGCACCCTGTCTAGTGGTAAAAAGGCCCTGCCCTGTAGAGTACTGATCTCTGCCCCTATGAACTGTAAAGTCTGTGTAGGGGTGAAGACAGATTTTTTCTGGTTTACTATGAAACCCAAGGACTCCAAAAGATCCTGTGTGAGCTTTAGAGAGGTTGTGACTTGTTCTGGTGTTTTGCCCACCACCAGCCAGTCGTCCAGGTATGGGAAGACAGTCACTCCCTGTCTTCAAAGAAATGCCACCACAGCTGCTAGACATTTTGTAAACACCCTTGGTGCCGAGGAAAGGCCGAAGGGCAGGGTTACAAACTGATAATGACCTGATGGGAGTCAATCTGAGAAATTTCCCGAAAGATTCTTTTATGGGGATGTGGAAATAAGCATTCTGTAAGTCCAGAGATGCCAGCCAGTCCCCTTTTTGGATTGTTGGCAGAATCCGAGCCAAAGTTACCATTTTGAACTTTGGCTTTTTCAGGTGATTGTTTAAAGCTCTGAGATCCAAAATCGGCCACCACTCCCCATTTTTCTTTGTTGTTAGGAAGTATCTGGAGTAAAAACCTCTTCCTTTCAGGGCTGCAGGGACTAGTTCCACTGCTTTGAGCTGAAGCAGCTTCTGAACCTCTGCCTCTAGCAACGAAATTTGTGCTAGGGGTGGAGAGGTGGAAACCCTGGGGTTTTTTCAAGGAAGAAATTTGAAATCCAAAGACAGACCTTTGCCCACTACCTCCAACACCCACTTGTCTGTGGTGATGGTTGACCAGAGGGGGAGGAAATGGGACAGTCTGCCTCCAACAGGTAGGGAGGAGGGCCTGCATCTCAGGGGTTCTGTTTAGGCTGGGGTTGAGGCTGTGCCTGAGCCCCTCGCCTAGAGCCCCTTCTACCCCTACCCCTTGAGTAGCCCTGTGGGGGGTACTGCTGGTATTGCGGCATGGCTACTGGCTGGAAAAAGGGTATTGACAAGAAAGAACGACCCCTAGCCCGCCCTTCCATAAGGCCTGGTGGATGAAGAAGGTCTGTCTCTAGCAGAGTTACTTCTATAAGTAGCCTTATATTCATTCATCTTTTTCATATAGGCCACTGTGGACTCCCCAAAGAGCGCATTTCCTTCTAATGGGAAATCCAGAGCCTTTGACTGGGTATCCTGAGTGAGGTTTGTAGCCGTAAGCCAAGCAAACCTCCTCTGAGCCACTGTATTAGCCATCCATCTGGCTGCAGTGTCATTTAGATCAGCAGTCATTTGGAATTGGTACGTGGCCGCCTCTAGCCCAAACCTGGCAGTTTCAGCCAGGTCATCTGACAAAGGTGAGGTGGCCTTCATGGACATTGCCACTACTGACTGCCACAGGGATTTCTGATACTGGGCAGCATAAGCTTGAAAAGTAGCCTGTCTCATGGCCAATGAGGCTGACAAATAGCCCTTTTTGGCCATACTGTCCAATTTTCTGGATTCCTTGTCCGGTGGGTGTGAGGACAGAGGGACTTTAGCTTTATCACAGGCAGCTTGCTGTATTAGCCCTTGATGGTCAGGATGGGAGAAGAAGTCAGCTCCCTCCCTGTCCAGCTGGTATTTTTTATCTATTCGCTTGTCAATTGGAGGAATAGAATTTGGGGTCTGCAGGAGCTTCATAGCATCCTTCTTGAAAACTTTATATACTGGGAGGAGGAGGGCCTTTGTGGGTGTTAGACTCATCATATTAAGGTACTCAATCTCCTCCTCATCTTCCACTTGTTCTGTTGTGGCAGTATCTAAAGCATCTGCCATTTTCCCTACGAAGGAAAAATGGGAGGAAAAATCCTCAGACATCCTGGGAGGCGAGCCAAATTCCTGCTCAGGGGACACCTCTGGAGGGATAGGTTCGTTGTCCTCATAAGGCTCTTCATCCTCTTCGAAATAGTGTTGCTCCGGAGCAGGGGGCAACACAGTAGGAGCAACCAGGGGACCCTGAGAAGGGGCAGGAGGCTGAGGGATGATGTCTTGCAGAGCCTGAATAATTTTAAATGCCTGAGCTATCTCCTGAGCTGAAGGCATTACAGGCAGCTGCGCAGAAGTCCCTGGTTTAGCAGGGGAGGATTCGGCATGCTTGAGTTTCCTTAATTTCCTTGAGGGAACCGGAGAGTCAGCTGGTTCTTTCCCTCTTTTTGCCCCTTTTTCGCCCGTATCAGGGGCAGGGGTAGTAGCACTTGTTGCTTCAACCACAACAAACTGGGGTGTCAGCTGGTCAGAGCCTGAGGGACCCCAGGAAGCTTTTTATTAAGCCTTTCAAGGTGCATTTCAACAGTTTTTTCTGGGAAAGTTTTACATATTTCACATTCCTGGTCCAAATGTTCAAAGCCCAGACAAGCTACACATAAAGTGTGCTTCTCTGCCTTGGCAAACACATCTCCACACTTTAAACAGTTTTTAAACCCAGGTTCCCTGGTTCTCTTCTTAGGTTTCTCAGTCATGGTGAAAAGCAAGATGAAAAACCCCAACCGCTAAATGCTGTTGCGGTTATTTAAACAGCTTAAAAAGAGTTTTCCTTTTTTTTTTTGCTGTCGGTTCCGGAACCGATGGAACCAAGAGAGGAGATGAAATGTGAACCAGTTCAGCGGTTCTGTAACCGATAAAAAGCGGTTACAACTAAAGTTTTTAAGGACCAAAAATTAGCGATAATGAATAGGTTCCTTAGTTAGAGAACCGAAATAAAGTTAAAACTAATTCGGATCCCTCACGGTTTTGCCGAACCGCGAGGAACCGAGAAAACAACTATTTAAATAATAAACTAAATGTAAACTAACAATTAATAGAGGCAGTAAAATAAACTAAATATACTTATGGTTTTGTGATTTTTTTCTATCTTCTTCACGTAAAAGTGGGCGACAGAGACTCTGAGCGACCAGACTTTCAGGCGGAGAGAAAAATCTGAAGGGCTTAGAACACTACAGTTGGTAGAGGCAGTATTTGAAAGATGCTCACGTGCAAAGAATTCCATCATTTGCATGTGTTCCATCTCTCCGGGTAGTCCAACCCACCAGGCTGACTGCACAAAGTTATGAATATTCTGAGCATTACTGGGGTTAGAAACTAATATTATTACTCAAAAACAAGGGTATTTGCAGGGTGAAGTCTGGGGTGCAGAGTCTTTACTGTGACTGAAAATAATCTGGCAGTTGAGACTCAGGGGTTGCATGATTAAAGACTGGATTGGTTCAAACTACACTGACGTTCCAGGGCAGAGAGCACGTGCAGACTGTCTGGTTAAAGAGGTAAGCAGATGAAAACACTAATGTTGTAGACAGCGAGGAGGGGGCTAGGGAGATGCAGAAACTTGCAAAGGCTAGAGAGGTAGTCAAAGGTTTTGTTGATCAATGCCAAAAAGTGCAAGGTGATGCACATAGAGAACAAGGACCCAAGACAGAGTACTGGATGGGGGAGTAAAGCTGGGCATGGCTTCTGAGGAAACAGATCTGGGGACATTCTCAGTGACATCTTAAAACAATCAAGCCAGTGTAACAAGGCCTACAGTAAGGTAAACAGGATGCTGGGGTGTTTTGCAAGGTGGTACTAATAGCAAAAGTAAGGAGGTAGTACTATCTCTCTATAGATCCCTGGTGAGGCCCCACCTGGAGTACTGTGCCCAGTTCCATACCTCTCAAGTGGCCTCCAGGATTTCCCAATTTTGACCAGCCTGCCCCAAGGTCCCAACTTGCCTACAGACAGTCCCGATTTGCCAGCACGCCTCAGTGGAGAGTGAACAGCACTGGTGAGAGGAGCATGCCACTGTGCTCAAACAATAGCTGATAGTGCTGAACAGGTTAATTTTCTGGGGCTTAAACGCTTGCTTGTGTCTGAAGTCTGCATGTGGCACTGACAGCCAATCAGAGGTCCTTCCAGTAAGGTTGTGCCCCCACCGGTGTCGATTTGAACACTTAATTACAGGCTTCCCAACAGGTCCGTCTCCAGAACATAAAAGGAGAGATTACCTCCACTGCAAGCCTCACCTGTTCCTGACTATGCTGATGAGACTTCCACAGTGCCAGTGTAATTTTTTGGCTGAGCCCAGGACTGCAACCTGCTGAAGCATTGAAGATTATGAGAAGGAGAGGGGCTAGATAAGGTGGTTGTTTAAGTTTTTTTCACTTCCTTATTCTATAAAATGAGTAATTTAATGGCTTAACACCTAGTAATCCACTGCCCCATAAGGTGAATATGGAGCAGTTCACACCTTTAATTGTCCTCATTGTTTTTGTCAATAGCAGTTGTCTGGCTCACCACAGGTCTATAGCAGCGACATGTACTGGCTCTTCTAGGCAGCATACCTTCACAATGAAATTGGCTAGAAACGTAATTTTGTGGACAGGAAATGTGTGCTAATTGGTAGCAGTTAGTAATGTTTATTTACAGAAATGAAATTCAGACTTCCAAATGATCCACATTTAACTGCAACTGAATAAGCACTGATGTGAAAAATTGTGTTTTTGATAGTTTCCTTTTTATGGACAGCATGCCATTACAGTTCTCTTCATGGAACTAGTAAACTGGAGTTTGTACTATGTCATGGTTTGTGTACAGAATGTTCAGTATGAGCTACTGTCCTATCAGAACCGTGTTCAGAAATCTGAGCTCAAACTGTGACATAGTTAAAATTCCAGATCACGGTTTCTATGAAGAGAACGGTTTCAGAATACTGCCCATAAAAACAAGACAATGCAAAATACCGTTTTTCACATCGCTGATTATTCTGGTACAGTTAGGTAGTTACGTATGTATCATTTAGGGTTATGAATATAATTTCTGAAAATGGGGACATTATAAACAGCTGCTTGTTAGAAATCATTCCCTGTCCTCTTTAACTACACAATTGTGTTCTGGGTCCCCTTGGACACCTGTGCCCAGGTCATTGTCCAGTTTGTCTTCCCCTTAATAAGGTCATGTGCCAGTTTAGTTTTGACCATTCAAGATGGCAGCCACACATGTCTTCAGCAGCTGAGCTGAAGCTTGGAAGTGGCTACTGAGACTAAGGGGAGGGGTAGTAGCACTAATGTCGTGAAACTGCGAGATGGGATAAAGAACTAGCAAAGCAGACGTAAACAGAAAGTAAGCTGTACAGCTGCATAGCAGTCCACATTAAGCCATGGATTTAGGGGGTGTTCAAACACGGATTTTTTTTAAATACTTTCTGTTTATGCCCCCTTCTCGTCTCTCCACGGCCCATTACTCTCAGGAGCTCCCAAGGCACCCCTTGCCCTACCTACCTACCTGCAATTATACATCAAACTGTTATTTTGTGAGGGTGAGGTGGGTTTAACCCCCCCCCCCCCGAGTCTTCTGTGTCTTGCCAGGAGGCACCATATTATTGAGGTAGGTCCTAGCTATACTGTGGTAATGTCCCATTTTTTTCTCTTTCAATCTGCTCCATGGGACACTACAGATAAGGATTTCTGTTTTATTCTTTGGTAACTGGGTAAGACCTACTAGGCACAATGCCTGTTTTCAGGGGTGACACAGAAGCACTGGGGAGGTTAAGTGACTTGCTCTGGGTCACACAGTATGCAAGTGGAGGTTGTGGGAATCAAACCCAGGTCTGCTGGATTTACCAAGCTCATTCACAGCTTGTTACTTTTACCTTTAGGCTACACTGCCAACCCCTGGCTGCCCAAGGTGTGTGAACACAATGCGTGTCACTGCACTGACAGCGACATCCCACCCTCCTGCTGGCTCTCAAACCACATTACCACCTGTGATGCCAGAGGTGGCAACATTGTGGCAGACGACAGTACCCTCCCTCCCCTGAGGAGGGTAGCATCCTCTGGGATGCTCAATCCTCCTCCTCCCCCCTGCCAGCCAGCCCCCAATGACCCGGGCATGTTCTCGAACCTGGGTCACCGGTGTTGAGTGGTAGCCCCAACACTGTGCCATCTGGCCAGCCTTCAAACATGGATCCAGGGCACAGACTTATGCTCCACTTCTAATCGTACAAACTTCTACTGAGTCAGACACACACACCTAGGCAGCACACTTCGGTTTTTAGACGCCAAGCACTCATGCCCTCCTGCCTGCTCAGGAATCTTACTGTCCTGCAGGGCTTCTTCCTTCATGTGGCAAGCAGCAACAACAACTTTTAAGATAAAATCAAGCTGATCTGACTGTCTGCATTGGAACTTGAAAGCATCTTTGTAGAGTCCAAGAAGTGATCCCTCCCTAATAAATCTTTGAAGATTGGGATATGCTGGGTGAGGGATAAAAGTGCAATAGTTTTTTAACAGTTTAATGAGCAATAATAGATGTGTTATTCTCTGAATATGTGTTTTGATATTTAAAAGATGGATATACTAGTACTGGTGTTCAATAAAGTTTTCCAGATACATGTATATGCCTACAGAGTTATTCAGTATTTAGACTAACATATAATAAGTTGTTCACACAGCGTGGCTGGCACCCAATGCCATGCGGACAAAAAAATGGTGTCCCTGATTTTGGTCATTTGTCCCTGATTTTCTGGGGAAGTGCCCCTGATTTTGGTCTTGGCATGTTGAAAAGTATGCCCAGTTCTGAAGTCCTCACTTAACAAAAGATGAGGAGAAGCTGGGGACAGTGCAACGTTGGGTGACCAAAATGATTCAGGGCCAGCAGGACAGATCTTATGAGGATCGGCTCAAGGCACTGAATATGTACTCGCTGAAGACCAGATGAGATATGATCGAGGCCTTCAAGTTCCTGGAAGGAATGAACAAGGTAAACTGCAAGGAACTATTTAGCATAAGCAGTGGATCAAGAACACGGGGACATGAATGGAAACAGACAGGAGTTAGATTCAAGAAGGAAGTGAGAAAGTTTTATTTTACAGAAAGGGTGGCAGAAGCTGGCCCGGTGGCGCTGAAGGCTGGGGCGCTGGATACACACCTCATGCCATGCAAATGACCCGTGTTCAGAAGCCAGCGTGGGTTGATGGAGGTCAGCAGGGATGGAGAAGGATGGAGCATCATCGGACAGCTCTCCTTCTCTGGGGTGGGGAGTTTCCCAGTAGTCGGTGTTTGCTTGGCCCCTAGCGGTGGCTAGGGGCTGGCACACAGACACTGTGTCTACAAGGGGAGGGGCTGAGGAGCAGCCATCGGATGTGCTGCGGGCAGACGTGTGCGTGCTATATCCCCCGACAGCACTGCATGCTCCAGTGCCCACGAGGGAGAAGAAGTGAAAAAGAAGGCATCCTGGCCGAGTGGCTTCATGGCTGTCTGACGGAACACTGGCTCTGGGGCATTGCCTGAACTGAATACGGACAGGGTGGGCAAGTTGGGGGCTCCCCACCACCCCGCTGCAGGGGGTAAGCCGCAGGAGAAGAGGGCGAGGACCTAAGGCAGTGTGGTGTAGATGGATGGCGGAAAGAGTCCCATGGGGATGCCAGGTAAAAGGGAGCAGTCCAGGTATGCTAGGAGAGAAACAGTATAACAAAAAAAAAAAAAAAAAAAGAAAGGGTGGTGGACTTGTGGAACAATCTGCCAGCTGATGTGGTGGGCGCCAAAACTATTAATAGTTTCAAACACAACTGGGATGAAGTGAAGGGCTTAGTGGCTGCTTAGGGTGGTAGCAGTAGGGCAGGAGCATGGGGGTGAATAGTGCAGTTTAGAACCCTGTATGGACAATTGGTCCATGGGCAGACTGGATGGCCCAATGGTCTTTTTGTGCCAGCACTGTCTTTGTTTCTATGTTGCTAGAACGGCAGGGATATACAGGACCATCCATGACAGGTAGCTCTTCAGGTGGCACACTGGATGTGTGCTTACCTTACAAGCAAAGGGTCCGCGGTTCGATTCTAGGTGAGGAAACGTATTTGCTTTCTTATCAAGTATATCCATTAGTTATGTTTTCACTATACTCATGGTTTCCCTATGCTCTTCCCATTTTTTAAAATTCTTAAAATTGTTTAAATGATTTAAACTGATGAAGCTAAAAGGCAATCTAGTTAGAAATGTGTAGCAAGCTTTATAAGTATTTCAGGGTCATTGCTGCTTAAAGTGTTAAAATTCTTAGTTGTTTAAATGGTCTAGCAATATCTAAGGATGTGTTAGGGGTAAGTACAGTTTAAGTGTTAAAATACTTAGATTTGTTTAAAAGATATATCAATATCTAGGGTTGGGTTAGGGACAAGATGCTTAAGCTGATTAGGATTGATATAAGGGCTGCTTAGAATAGTTAGAAGTGTTTGAGAGGGCAGTGCAGCTTAAAGCTCCCATAATGAGCTTCTTTTGGTGTGGAATGACAATGCACAAAGGGGGCTGTTCACAACTGCAAGCAAATCTTGGACTGAGGAAACTGTTTTGGTGAGACTAATTAATGTGGAAAGAGGGCTAAGTAGGAAAGAGGGACAGTACCTAAAGTGTGCGTGCAGCAAAATAGTCATCATAAAGGTCGTGCAAATATAATTTAGGGGTATTAAGAGAGTGAGTTGATTACATGGAGCAAATGGTTGGGATACAGCTTGTTTTCTGAAGGTTTTATTTCTACTTGATTGCATGGAGCAAGAGAGCCGTGGGGGGGGGGGGAGAGGTGGATCAGTGGGAGGGACTGCAGAAGTTGGTGGAAGGGGCAGAGTGCAAGGGTGCACCAGGGGAAGGGTCAGTGGCAGCATAAGGGGAGGGAGGATTGTGGGGTGCAACAACAGTGGAGCAGCCATATTCATGAGCACTCTGCGGAGGTTGAGGAGTGCCCAGTTTGTCAAAGGCTAGGGAGGCTGGAGGCTAAGCTAGTGTGGCTAAAAGGGGAAATGTCTTGGTCAATAAGAGAACTGGAAAGGAGAAACACAGAAGGTAAACAGGTAGGGGACAGAAGGCAGGATGACAGAAAGGACAGGAGGTGGAGCGAGCAGGCCACATTGGGACGAGGTGTCAGGACAGGAGTTAGGGGCACAATGACACAAGGGTCAAAGTAAATGAACATAGATATACAACAGGGACCAACTGGGGACATGCAGACTTGGGGCTGGATAGGGGGGGGAACAGGAAGGAAAGATTCCAAGACCAGGAGGTGAGGTGAGATATGCCTGACAAGAAGTAAAGACAAGGGGAAGGGAGCCTCAAGGAAGGCCACATCTCTCAGCAGTAGGGGGTAGGAAGCCATAAGATGGGAATGGTCTTAGTGTCCAACAGGTACACTCCCTTAGCAGGCAAACTTGGGGAGGGAGTGCTAAAAGGACCAGGGGGAGCAACAGGCATTGCCCAGGAAAAGGGGATAAACAGAAGGGAAGGGAAGGGAGAGATGGGAACATGGGGAGGGATGTCGGCAATGCAGGAAGTGGTAGAACTGAGTGTGGAAAAGATTCTGAGTTTGCAGGAGGAGGAAACAGGTAATGTAAAGGAGGATAAGGGAGAGGGGGAAGCTGAAAGGAAGTCAGAAGGTAAAGGAGAGGCTCAAGACAGCAAGTGCCTAGAGGGCAAGATGGAGGCGGTGAATGAGAAGGTTACCAACTCAGAGAGAAAATATGAGGGAGCACTGGCAACAGAAGGACGAGGGGGGTGGGATAGTGACAGATGTTAGACAGGCAAGGAGCGGTAGTGAAGCAGGTAGAAAAAATTACTTACCATAGTAATCTTGTTTCTTCTAAGTGATACTCAGGTATTCATAACTTTATGCAGTCAGCCTTCTAAGTAGAACTGCCCAGACAGAATTTGTAACGTATGCAAATTACGGAATCTTTTGCACAAACCACTTTTCAAATGCTGCCTTCTACTAACTGCATTAGTTCTAAACCCCTCAGATTTCCTGGAAGCCTGGAAAGACAGGCCCATGGGGACTAAGTGTAAGAATAATAATAATAATAATAAGAGGGAACTCCCTTAACACCCAAAAAAAGGGGCCTCCAACTGGAGGGCATAACATATGAAAGAATACCCTTGAATGTCCAGATTATCTGAAAAAGGGGAGGGGGACAACAATAGTGAACACAACTGCAACATATGTGCCAGAAATGGCATTTATACCCATGACAGCACAGTATTCAGGAGTGCAGAGGCTAAAGGTTCCAGAAAGGGAGGCAGGGTGGGAAAGTTATGAATACCAGAGTATCACTTGGAAGAAACAAGATTACTATGGTAAGTAATTTTTTCTTCTCACCCCAGTAATACTCTGGTATTCATAACTTTATGCAGACTACCCAGCAGTACCTTTGGAGGGGGGCACAGAATCCTATTTTGAGAACAGACTTTGCAGCACTGCTGTGCCAAACCTGGCATCAGCCCTGGACAGAATATCCAGACTGTAATGCTTCATAAAGGTATGTACTGTTTTCCAGGAAGCTGCTTTAGAGATGTCCACCAGGGAAACATCCCCAACAGCTGCTATGGTAGCAGCTGTGTCCCTTGTGGAATGGGACCTCAACTCTGTTGGGAGCTCCTTTCCAGCCTTAGAGTAACAAAAACTGGTTATGTTGTACTATCCAGTGAAAAATGAACCTTTTTGATGCTGGGTTACCCTTTCCTATATTGTCATAGGTCAGGAACAGCTGTTTTCTGTCCTGCCTATGGACTTCAATGGCTGTCAAGTAGTAGCTAAAAGCACTTTTGATGTCCACACTAAGAAGACTCATTTCACCAGAACTAAAGCATTCAGTGAAAAAGACAGGTAAGGTAAGGTAATGGTTTGGTTCAAATGGAAATCAGAAGTCATTTTAAGGAGAAACTTCCTGTTTGTTCCCAGGACAATTCTGTCTCTGTGGAATGAAATGTGGTCCTGTTCAATGCAGAGAGACTTGAGCTCACTGATTCTTGTGGTAGAAGTCATTATCACAAGGAAAACCATTTTTTATTTTTACATATTTCAAATAAGCTGAAGACACAGGCTCAAAAGGGAGACCCATGAGCCTAACTATACACAGATCTAGGTCCCATGCTGGCACTGGTTCCCTGTGAGGGGGTGCAAGTGGGCCAGGCCTTTAAGGAACCCTTTGAAGATAGGGTCTGAAGCCTGAAAAACATTCTGTCCAACTGAAATGTAAGCAGATGCTGTGGGCAGGTGGACCTTTAAGGTACTGGGTTGCAAGTCCAGTGAAAGCAAATATGTAAGATAGTCCAGCACAGCTGGAACACCAGCCTGTGCTGATATGTGTCAGGCCCTTAAAGAGCCTTTTTGAAGCTAGGATCTGGAGCCATTAAAACATTTTGTCCAACTAATATGCAAGCAGATATTGCAACTAGGTGGACCTTGAGGGTGCTGGACTGCCAGTCCAATGAATGTAAATAGGTAAGCTAGTCAAGCACAGCTGGAACCCCGCAAGTGCTGGAACCAATTTCCTGGTTGAACACCAATAATAAACCTTTTCAAATTTGAAGCGTATATTTTCTTAGTGGAGGGTTTCCTGTAACCACATAAAATGTCTAAGACACTTTGAGAAAGATGCAAGTCTGCATATTGTATAGTAGGTCCTCAAGAGACATGTCTTGAGCCTGAGTGACCAAAGGTTTGGGTACAGGAGCCTCCTGGTTGGAGGTTAGATTGTGCCTCCGAGGAAAGGTGTAGGTTTGGACCCAGACATGGAGAGTAGCAGAGAGAACCATGTCTGCCTGGGCCAGTCCAGTGCTATCAAGGCCATTGATGCGGACTGGGACCTGAGCTTGAGAAATGCTCTGTATGTCAGAGGGAAGGAAGAAAAGCATGCAGGTGCTTCCCTGGCCAACTTAGAACCAGAGCATCCAGGGGAATTGTTCCTGGATCTGGTTGTCTGCCATAGTACTGTGGCAGGTGGTGGGATGTGAACAAGTCTACCTCTGGTATGCCCCACCTCCTGAAGATAACTTGCACCACCTGATTGTTCAAGGCCCAGTCCTGATGCGACTGGTTGATTTGAGTCAAGGTATCTGCCGAGGTACTGTCCTTACCTGGCAGATGAATATCCTGCAGGGGCCCATGGAGCATGCTAGACTCCATATTTTCATAAGTCCTGTGCAGGAAGGGCTTGACCTTGTCCCTCCCTACTTGTTTATGTAGTACATTGTGGTGGTATTGTCTGTTCTGACCTGTACCACCTTCCCTGTAGTAGTCGTATGAAAACCTTTAGTACCAGTAACACTACTCTCAGCTCCCGCAGGTTTATGTCCAGGAGTGACTATGCACTTGGGCGTTGTGAACACCCAGATGGGCACCCCACTCTAGCAGAGATGCATCTGTTGCCAGACAACTGATGGGGGTTCTCCTGCTGAAAAAAGAAACCCCTTCCCTTAGGTTGATTCCCTCTTTCCATCATTGGAGGCCTATAACAATGTTTTTGTTACTAGAATTAGTTTTGAAAGAGGGTCCTGTCTCTGACACCAATGAGCCCATAGGTGACACTGAATGGCCCTTATCTGTAACCTGGATTCCAAAGCTGCACCAGTGGCAGGTGCTATGTGGCCAGTAGCTGAAGAAACCCTCTTGCAGTTTTTGGTTCATTCAGGCTGAATGAGCCCATTATTAGTGGAATACTTCTTCCCTGCGTAGAGGCAGGTAGACCCTGCCTTGCAGGGTATTTACCGCTGCTCCTATAAACTGTAGCGCCTGAGCAGGCCGAAGGTCAGACTTTCTTTAGATTTATCAGGAACCTTAGAGACTCCAGGAGACCCTAGGTGGGTCGCAGACCCACTTGCTGGGGTGATTTTACAACCACCAGCCAGTCCTCTAGGTATGGGAAAACTGACACCTTGTCTTGAAGGTGCTACAACCACTGTGTACGCTCTTAGAGATTGACCTGATGGGAGTTTGAACCTGAAGTACTTTCTGTGAGACTCCCTTACGGGAGTGTGGAAATAATTTAAGTCCAGTGATGCCAGAAACCCTTTTAGGTTTTTCCTGGGGTTCAACATGCTTTATCTTTTTGGTTTTCTTGGAGGGGGCCGGACAGCCAGCTCGCCCTTTTTTTAGGATGCCTGAATCACCCTTCTCAGGGGTGTGTAAACAGGAGACAGCAGTTTCACCCACAGATTTGGAGGGTGTTGGCTGGTCAGAGCCTGAAGCACCCTTATCTGGTCTCTTTTGCAACCTTTCTAGTCCTTTTTTCACTGTCTTTTGTGGAAGGAATTTGAGCTCAGAGACAATCCCTGACTCACTACATCCAGGAACACTTATCTGTGGTGCCTGAAGTACCCCTGCTGCGGGTACTGCTGATACTGAGGCGTAGCCACAGCCTGACAGAACAAAAGGGCCTGCTGTGGTGTATTCATCCACGCCTTTATTTTTCTCCAAAGAGAAATTACCCTCGACTGGGAAATCTAGAACCTTGGTGTGCGTATCCTGAGTGAGGTTTGTGACTCGCAGCCAGGCAAACCTCCTCTGAACCACTGTATTTGCCATCCATCTGGCAGCAGCCATTTGAACTATTATCTGGCTGCTCCCAAACCAAATTTAGCTGTTTCAGCTAGATCATCTGATACGGGAGTCTGGGCCTTGGCTGACATAGCAAGGACAGACTGTCATAGTGACTTTTGGTAATGAACAGCATAGGCTTGAAGTGTGTGCCTGCCTGATCGCCAAGGAACCTGATAAATATCCCTTTTATGCCATGTTGTCAATTTTTCTGGAATCCTTGTTAGGAGGATAGGATGCCTGGGGTATATTTGCCTTGTCACATGCTGTCACTTTAACTACTCCTTGGTGGACAAGATTGGTGAATACAATTTAGTTCCCTCCCTGTCCAGCTGATATTTCTTATACATCCTCTTATCAAGAGGGGAAACAGAGCTTGGAGTTTGTAAAATCTTTAAAGTATCTTTCCTGAAAAATTTATTTACAGGAAAGGGAAAGCTTTTAGTGGGCGTCAGCCCAATCATGTCTCATCTATGTGAAGAATGAGGAATAATCCTCAGATGCTCTGTGGGGAGAGCCAAATTCATGTTCAGAGGAAATATCAGATTCAATGGGTTCCCCCTTCCTCCATTTCATCAAAATCACATATTCTTCCTCTTAAATAATAGGAAGACTGACCAAAGGAGACAGACTGCTTTGCAGAGGTCTGCTGCTGAGAGACAGAGAGCCCTTATAAGCCTGGAAGTGTTTTCTTTAGCCATTCCAGGCATTTCTCCACACTTTTCCTGGGAAAGTTTTACAAATTTCATAATCTTCATTTAGGTGATCATAGCCAAAGAAAAGCAACACACAACTGTGCTTATCAGTCATGGAAATACTTCCCTACAATCAGTACAGGCCTGTGCAATTTCTGCAGAAGTTGGCAGGTTTTATAGCAGGCACAGAAGTTCCCAAAATGCTGTTCAGCAGGGGGTTCCGTATGCTTAGGTTTCTTTGATTTCTTTGAGGGAACCAGGGAGTCAGCCAGTTCAACAAGCCTCTTAAGAACTGTTTATATGCCCATCTCAGGGGTAGCAGTTACAGTAATTGTTGTGGATTCACTCACAGTAAAGTACAGTTACGTAAGAACTTACCGTAACAGTAGATCTTCGAGAACAGCTCTTGCAGCAGGTTACACCATTAGGACTGAAGCTGGCAGGCGTCAGGACCCCACGGAAAAATTGTAGCTAGCTATCTTCAGTGGGGACCGCCCCCGACGTCAGTCCCGCCTCCGACGTCAGGTGTAGTACATAAGAGGGCGGTCCCGCTAGATTCCCCAGTTCTCCCGCCTGAGACTTCCGCAGGATGACATCAGAATGGGAGACCGAGGATCCACCGTCAGAAGACAATAAGGGAATAAATCCCTGTTAGAAAAGGCTTAAGCCATGCCTCCTCCAAGGGGAAGGTGGGCTGGAAGGTACCTGCTGCAAGAGCTGTTCTCGAAGATCTACTGTTACGGTAAGTTCTTACGTAACTGTACTATCTTACTTCGAGATACAGATGCAGCAGGTTACACCATTAGGACTGATTCCCAAGCAATAGCGCTTGTAAACGCTCAGGGAGGAGGAAATTCAAAAAACATTCCAGGCCTCAAATCTAGGACAGGAGACCCTGCAGCACTGCCAGGCCGAAGCCTGCTCTTCGCCTTGAAGTGATGTCCAGGCTATAATGCCTGATAAAGGTATGAACAGAACTCCAAGTGGCAGCAGCACAAATAGCAGAGGTGGAGACGTTCTGAAGAGCTGCAAAGGAAGTGGCCACACCCCTAGTGGAATGTCCCCGGACTGCTCCAGGGAGGGCTTTCTTTGATATCATAACAGTATGAGATGCACTGGACAAGCCGCGAGACAGGGACTGTTTGGAAACTGGATGGCCCATCATCCCTTCAGAAAAGGAAACGAAGAGTTACTACGAAGAACGAAGCTGCTTAGTTCTGCTCAGGTAGTAGCTTAAGCTGCGGTGAACATCCAGGGTGTGAAGCATCGCCTCTCCTCTGTTGGAATAATTAGTAAAATAAACCGGTAGGTCAATATCCTGATTGAGAGTGAGTGTGGAAACCACCTTAGGCAAGAATTTGGGATTCGTTCTCAGGGAAACTCTGTCCCTGTGGAAAACTAAATAAGGCTCCTGCACATGAGAGCCTGAAGCTCAGAAAATCTTCTCACTGACGTGACAGCAACTAAAAATAACGTTTTCCACGAGGAAAATGCAGCTCGCAATCCGCGGCAGGTTCAAAGGGGGCGTGAGTTGCTCCAGGATAGAGAGCAAATCCCATGGAGGCACGGGTCCCAATGGGCGGCCTAAGGTGCAACACCCTCTCAAAATTCACGACAGGTGTCTAGCTGTGCCACTGTGCGCTGACCTACTGGGAGGTGAAAGGCTGAAATGGCACAGAGGTGCACTTTAATAGAGGAGTAGGCGAGGCCCGAACGAAAAAGGGAAAGCAGGTAGTCTAACACCTCTTTAACTGGACAACCTAAAGGGGAAAAGCCGCGTGCTTGTGACCATAAACAGAAGCGGTGCCATTTCATGGCATATGTTGCATGCGTTGCCGGCTTTCTGGCTGCAGCAAGAACATCCGCAACCTCTTGCGAGACCCCATGACGCAGGATGGCGATGTCTCTAGGAGCCATGCATGCAGGTTCAGAGAGCATAAGTCCAGATGGACCAGCGAACCTTTCTCCTGAGACAATAGGTGGGAGGTGAATGGCAACGGGAGCGGAGGTTCCCGGGACAGCTGAATTAGCAAGGGGAACCAGATCTGTCTGGGCCAGAACGGGGCCACTAGGATCATTGATGCAAGCTCCCTTCGCAGTTTGAGAAGAACTCTCTGGATCAATGGGAAGGGAGGGAAAGCGTAGAGGAATCTGTTCGCCCAGGAGAGGGACAACACGTCTCGCCAGAAAACACCAGGCCCTGGATCTAGCGAGCAAAAATTGGGCAGTTTTGCGTTGGATGGGGAGGCGAACAAGTCCAAATCTGGAGTTCCCCATCGAAGAAACAGATCCTCTGCTACCTCTTGAAGAAGTTCCCACTCATGGACTCTGGCCTGGGAGCGACTCAGGCCGTCTGCAATTGCGTTGTCCACCCCGGGAACATGTACTGTGATCAGATTTGCGCCGTGTCCGATTACCCAATCCCACACTCTCATGGCTTCCCTGCAAAGGGGATAAGAGTGTGTGCCTCCTTGTTTGTTGAGGTAATACATCACCGCCGTGTTGTCTGTCTGAAGTAGGAAAGTGCTCGGCGGGATCTCTGACTGAAATGCCTGCAGGGCATAAAGGACCGCCCTCATCTCTAGGATGTTGATATGAAGATGGGCCTCCAAAGGCGTCCACGTACCCTGAGACTTCACCCCGTCCAGGTGTGCACCCCACCCTAGACTTGAGGTGTCTGTAGTGAGGATTACCTCCGGGGACGGCGCTACGAACGAGACACCCACAGAGTGTGTCCCTGGGTCTAGCCACCACCACCAGTCTCGAATCGCGGTGTTCGTGATTCTGACCGGATGCTGCAAGTGGTCTTGCTTTTGGTCCCATTGCACCTTGAGCATCCACTGAGTTACCCGCATGTGGAGCCTTGCGAAAGGGACAGTAGGAATGGCCGCAGCCATGTGTCCGAGCAGTTGAAGGACCGACCTGGCTGGGGCAGTCTTGATCGACGAAAGCTCCTGATGAGGGATCTGATGCACTCCGCTCTGTCGCCTGGAAGAAATGATCTTCCCTGAACAGTGTCCAGTACTGCTCCTATGAACTGCAGCTTCTGCGACGGTACCAGGAGGGACTTCTCGTGGTTGATCAGGATACCTAGAGAGCGAAACAGGTCCTGTGTATCCTGGATCGCCCGTAATAACGCCTCTCTGGAGGCGGCCATGAGAAGCCAATCGTCCAGGTACGGGAACACATAATGGCCCTGTCTCCTCAGAGACGCAGCCACGACTGCCATGCATTTGGTAAAGACCCTGGGTGCCGATGACAGCCCAAAAGGAAGAGCTCGGAACTGAAAGTGATGGCCGAGGAACTCAAAGCGCAGAAACCTCTTGTGCGCTTGAGCTATGGGGATGTGCAGGTAAGCATCCTGTATATCTAAAGACGCTAAAAAGGCGTCCTGCTTCAGCATGGGGATAAGACCTGGAAGGGTCACCATGCGAAATCTTTTGTAGACGACCGACAAATTGAGGTTGCTGAGGTCCAGAATCGGACGGAGGTCCCCTGTTTTCTCTGGAACCAGGAAGAAGTGAGAATAATACCCGTATCCTCTCTGGTTCTCTGGGACGTACTCTATCACTCCCTTTTGCAGAAGCGTGAGTACTTCTTGTCTGATCAATAACTTGTGCTGACCCGAGTACCGGGAGAGCAAAGGAGGCCTCGAGGGTGGCTTTCCCGTGAATTCTATAAAGTGGCCTCTTGCGACCAACTGTAGAACCTACCTGTCTGTGGATATAGTCTGCCATCCTGGCAGGAAATTCGCAATACGACCCCCGACCATGACGTCCCGTTGATCCTGAGGGGTGGGGACCGGAAGGAGTCAGGCTGGCGGGCTGAGGGTCCCGCTGGCTGGACCGGCTTAAGAGTGCGCTTGGCCTCGCCTGCAGGTTGTTTCCCCTGGCTCTCGTAGAAACCGGAGCCCTCTGTTGTGAGCAGGTGGGACTGCTGTTCTCTGTGTCCGTCCACGAAATCTGCTTTGGTTCCTACGAAAGGAACTAAGCTTGGGTCGGTACATGGCCTGGACCGACCTCACCGCCTTCCCGGCCTCTTGGAGTCTGGTAATGATCTTCTCAGAGGGTTTACCAAACAAAACTTCTCCCTCGAATGGAGCATCCAGGAGGTTTTTCTGGACGTCCGGGGTAAAACCGGAGACACGGAGCCAAGAGCGTCTCTGGAGGCACACGCTAGGCTGCTGCTCTGGCAGAGGAGTCCATGAAGTCGTGTCATGCTCGTAATACCTGGGTTCCCACATCCGAACCCGGTATGGAGGAGCTGAAGCATTTCTCTTAGCTCACCTTCCGCAGTTTCTCAGCCGCTCCAGACCCTGTTCCCACAGGGCATTTTGGAATTGCACCATGTGGGTTAGATAATTCAAGGATCTGATGGAGCATGTGGCGGAAGCATCGTGCGCCGACCCATAGCGTCAACTGCTTGGACTCTGGGTCAGGTGGCAAGAGTGCTCAGATGTTGCAGTCTCTGGGACCGGTCATGAGAGGCTGTGATGACCAGAGAATCGGCCTGAGGGTGCTGAGCCAAGTACTGGTCTTCTCTTGGAGCCTTGTACAGGCGGTCAGCCTTCTTCGGCATGGCGGGAGTGAATGTGAACACTTCCACGCTGCCTTGGTGACATCCACGAATGTGTCCACCAAGGGTGGCACCACCACAGGCTTGGGGTCCTTCTGCCGAAGATACTTTGCGAGGCGCAGCCTTTCGGGGTCTAACTCTTCCGCATCCCATCCCATGTTCTCCTGGATGTGTCTCATAATATCCGAGAACGAAGGGTCATCCGGAGGAGACCTCGGTAGCTCACGTGGGTCCGGTGAAGGGATGGAGAGGGGAGATGGGGATCTCGATGGCGAAGTCGATCCGTGTCCTCCGTCGGCGAAACGTCGCGTCTCTGGGTCTCTTGGGATTGGGTGACCCAGAAGAGGATCTGGACGGAGGTCTCCTTCTTTCTGATCTCCCCCTTGGAGGGGTCCTAGGCTCCTGGGGAAGAGGTAACCAGCCTGCAGACCCAGATGGAGAAGGGGGCGCAAGAACCGGAGGGACAACCGGTGTAGGAGGAGGAGGAGGAGGAGGAAGCGGAGGTGGTGTGGGAACCATGTCCTTTTTGACGGTATCCCACCAGAAAGTAAACAGCTCCTTCACCTCTGAAAAGAAAATCCCGACGACGGCCCGGGCGCCGGTGGACAGTCGTCGGGTCCCGGCGTCGGCTCCGCAGGGGGCTCGGGTGTAGGTGAAGGTGCCCTGGGAGTCTCAACAGGACCGGGGTCGCCCGTCTGGTCCTCGGGCTGATTAAACTCCTCCTCGGTGATGGTCTCCTGACCGACGTCGGTCGGAGGCGTCGGGGTCCTCTTCTCAGTAGGAGCGGGCACCGGTCCCCCTACTGGCGTCCGATGATGACAGTGCCTAGCCGGCGACGGTCCCTTGGCTGACGGCGGCTCTGGATATCTATGGCGAGAGGCCGACGACAGATGAACCAGCATCGGGTCCCGTGGCTTTTTGAGCGAGGTAAGCTCCTTGGTCTTCCTGTGGATCGGTGGAAGGGAGGCAGACCTGACGTTGGGTTCAGGATGGCGGGAACCCGACCTATGGCGATGGTTGCGATCCCCCGACTTAGCCAGGGCCTTGGAGGACGAGGAAGGCCTGGGAGTCTTGGCCTGAGAAGAGGCAGAAGATTTGCTCACCGCAGCAGGGGAGGCTGAGAGCTGGCCCGGGAAGGAGAGCAGTCGGACCTGGAGCCAGAGCTGCGGGAATCAGAGGCCCTAGACGGGGACCTGGAAGGGGCCTTCTCCTTGTGCTTCTCGGTATGCTTACGGGCCTTCTGCGATGAATCCCCCTTAGAAGCCATGGTCTTAAGGCGCTCTTCTAACAAAAAAGCCTGGAGGGCCTTCTGGCATCGGATCCGGGTTCTGCTATTGAAGCCCTGGCAAAAGGAGCAGGACCGGGTGTCGTGGTCTGGGTCCAGGCACAGGACACAGGCCGAGTGCGGATCCTTGAATGGGATCTGCTTCCCACAGGCGCACTTAGAGGAGTGACCGGAGGTCAGAGAGGACATCAGAAAAGACGATTCAAAGAACTAAATTTCCCGTAGGAAAACACTTTACCACACGTCGTGCGCTAGAAAACGAACCGAAGGGTTGAGACTTGCAAGTCGACAGCGGGAAAGAACTGGGGAATCTAGCGGGACCGCCCCCTTATGTACTACACCTGACGTCGGGGGCGGTCCCCGCTGAAGATAGCTAGCTAGAATGTTTCCGTAGGGTCCTGACGCCTGCCGGCTTCAGTCCTAATGGTGTAACCTGCTGCAAAAGCTGTATCTCGAAGTAAGATCTTAGGGTGTCAGCTGGTCAGAGCTCAAGGGACCCTTAGGTGGTGATAGGTTGTTTTTTTTTAATGTTATCCAGGCATTTTAATAGTTTTCTTAGGACATGTTCATGTCCAGATAGGCAAAACAAAAGAATGTTTGACTTAACAAAATGTCACCACACTGAATACATGGTTTGAAACCGGGATCACCAGTTTTCTTTTCGGTTTTTATGACATTTTCAATGTAAAACCAATAAAAGTTGCAACTGCTAAAAAACTTTTTAATTTAAAGTTTATTTAGCAGTTGCGGTCAGTTCCGGAACCGATGAGGAATTGATCGGGACCCGGGAACCGAGGTAAAATGAACAGAGGCCATCAGTTCAGGAACCGGTATTAACGGTTCTAAAAACAAGGTAATTTAATAAAATTAAACATAACTAATAGAGGTTTTTTTTTTTTTTTAGTCAGAAAGCTCCGATAAATATACAATAAACCTCGGTTTACCCCCGGTTATACCGAACCGGAAGAAACAGAGAAAACTTGCAATTTAAATACTAAAACTATGGGTTTACTTAAAATTACAAAAAGTAAAAGGCAGCAAATGAAATGTAAAGAATACTTATAATATTTTATAAGGTTTCTCACGTCAGAACAAAATGACGAGGAGAGGATCTCTGAGCATCTAGTCTTGACAGACAGAGAGAGAAATCTGAGGGGTGTAGAACTAAAGCAATTAGTAGAAGGCAGCATTTTAAACGTGGCTCATGCAAAAGATGCCATCATTTGCATATGTTCTAAATTCTCTCTGGGCAGTCCTATTTAGAAGGCTGACTGCATAAAGTTATGAATACCTGAGTATTACTGGGGTGAGAAAATGGAAATTACGTACTTACCGTAATTATTGATCTTCTTGGACAGTCTCCATCACTCATTCACACTAGTGGTATAGCGCTGGAGGCGCTAGGACCAAGCGGGAGCCAAAAATTTTCTGAAGGGCTGGCGCCGAGGTAGGACCACGCACGCACGGCACCGCGAGACTGACTCGCGCCTGTGTAGGCTATCTCAGCGTCGACCCTCCAACCGCCTCAGTACCTTTTTGACCAAGGAGGTGCAGCGTAACTAATGAGAATAACTCATTCTGAGTTTCTGGGCCTGAGAGTGCCCAGATGGCCTTTGTAGGAAAGGTCAAAGAACAATGTCTTCACAGTCCAAACCATAGGCCATGAAGACCACGAAAGAAAAACGAGTGAACCCAGGGGATGGTGGGTGGGCGTGTGAATGAGTGATGGAGACTGTCCAAGAAGATCAATAATTACAGTAAGTAAGTAATTTCCATATCTTCCTGGACTAAGTCTCCATCACTCATTCACACTAGTGGGAAAGTACCAAGCTAAAATCAACAACCCTGAGTAGGGTGGTAGGAGATAGGGTTCACTCAGAAAGGACAGCCAAGGACTGTCCTGTTAATAAAAAGAGCTGTCTTGTAAGAGCATCTAAAACATAGTGCCTACAAGATAAACGCTCGAGTTGTAACTCGTCACCTTGCCGACGACAATGGGCAAAAAAATGAAAGTCCGCCAAGCAGCCACAACTACACTAGGAGAGCGGCAAGAACCTGGCCTCACAATTTGATCTAGGACCAAAATTAATAGTGCCAAAGACATGCACTAATCTAAAGTAAAGGACCTCAGGAACTGCACGAGCCGGAGGTAAAGTGAACAGGTTCAGGGTAGACCGAAAAGCGGGATGGAACCCCCACTACCAAGTATGGCTGACCTGCAAACAACAGGTCCAGTAGCACTTGAACCCCTTACTTGGTGAGCAAAAGAAGGCCCAGGTGGGGTTAGCTCATCAAGGAAAAATGTTTGTACTAAGTCACTGAAAACTTCCTGATGGAAGGCAAAGCACAACTTAGAAGCCTCTTGTAGTGGCCTACTTGAATTAGACGAAAACTTTGACTCTGGCAGACGAGCGACGTCGACATCCAAGCGCACTCGGCAGCGGAGAAAAGGAACTGAGCGTTGGAGGGTCGACTGAGATAGCCTACACAGATGCGAGCCGTCTCACGGTGCTGCTGCTGCATGGTCCTACCGCAGCCTACCCTTCAGAAAATTTTGGCTCCGCTTGGTCCTAGCGCATCTGGCGCTATCCCACTAGTGTGAATGAGTGATGGAGACTTAGTCCAGGAAGATAACCATAACACCAGCGGGGTGTAAAGGGGGGCCTCAGGGTGAGGAGGAAAGCAAAGGAATTGAAGAGAAAGGAGGTAAAGGGATACCTAGAACTAGGAGTAAGGAAAGGTCATAAATAACAAGCAAAAGCAAAACAGGGGGCAGGGTCTTCCTCATTGGGAACTCTATTTTAAGAGGAATTAAATGGGGGGGGGCTGGAATAGTGCGGTTTGGGTGTAGTGCTTGCCAGGTATGACAGCATCAGAGGTAATTTATCATGTTCCATCATGGGGCATGTCACAGGATGAGAAAACCCACCTGATTTTCCATCTGGGGACAAATGATTTGGATGGGAACAACCTGTTGGAAGTACAGGCGAGATTCACAGAGCTTGCTAGGTTTTATAGCACCCTGTGTTTCCGATCTATAGCTTTTTCGGAGGTGTTGCCTGTGCCTAAAGCGAGCACTGAAAGGCAACAAAGGACCAGGTAGTTCAACCAATGGCTAGTGGGATGGTGAATGCAGAGGGGGTATGGGTTAGTGGTGGACTGTTGAATCCATAGCCTGTGCCTGATCCTATTCGAGAAGTCTTCTCCTGCTTGAATTTTTCTGGGCTCAGTTTAAATGAAAAAGGCGCCAAGAACTGCTCCATTATTTATTTAAACCTCAGGTGAGTCCTGTCTACAGAGCGACCTCCGTGGGACAGTATCAGGGAGTGAGGCTGGATCTGACTTGCCACAGAGCCCACCCTGCTATGAATTTACCTGAACTGTGAACATCTGGGCATGTTTTCTGGAATTTAATCTTTTTAACTTGCTTGCCTGAGTCGGGGATTGAATTCTACTTTATTTTAAATCCATAGCCTGTGCCTGATCCTATTCAAGGAGTCTTCTCCTGCTTGAATTTTGGCCCTCCCACCTCCCCCTATTAAGTGGTTCCTTGCCCTGCCTACCTAACCTAGCTGATTGGCTCCTCTGAGGGAGAAGTGGCTCATATATTCATTTTCAGAGGTGCACTTTAAGTGCAGATTGTCCTGTTCTCCTGGGTAGCAGCCACTGGATTTAATTCTCTCATAAATTTCCTGTTTTATTGCTGTTAACTAGCTGCGCCACCCCTCTTCTCCCAGATACCTACTGCCACTCTTGCTTACTGTTGGACTAGTTCCTTTGAATCTGGGTCCTGTTTTTACCCCTAGTTGGCTACCAGAGTTATCCTATATCATTCCTGCGCCCATAGCTTTTTTGGTAGAATTCCACTACCCCTAATTTGATCTGTGCCACTCGATTACACTCCTGGAGTACTGGCACTTTTGAATCTGGGCTCATAACTTTCCTCTAGTTGGTAGACAGGGCTTCGCTTTAACTTATTGCTTGAACCCTTTACTTAAATTCGATTCCATTGGTGCAGGAGATATACTGTGCTGACATAATTGTCTGCTTATTTCTGGTTACTTGATTTTATTCAGTTACTAGTGTATTCACTTGACCTTAACATTGCCTTGTGACCAGCCTATAATGTCATTCCACAAACTATTTGCTCTGCTAAGCATTCTGCACCTTCTACCAAGCACACCGAACTGCAGTCATCACCTCCAATATCAAGATGAAGAAGCCTTCTTTTTCTCTAACCTGATTATTGGGAGTAACCTGCCCAGATGTACTGTTTCATAAAATTTGTACATGCTGTAAAAGTGGGTCATTACCTCAGCTGCCTCCCCCCTGCTGATGCTCAGATATTACTGCAGCATAAAGTTCTTCACTGAGACCTGGATATATCTGATATGTCTATCCCTCACTGGAGGCATTGAATCTAACCCTAGACCACAATCTGGTGCGTCTCCTGTCACCTCTCCTCAGTGGTTCTCAAACAGAGGACTAAGGATTGCACACATGAATATTTGGAACCTCACTTCGAATGCTACGGAACTGGAAGCCTGGATGTCTTATTACTCCCCTGATGTTCTAGGCTTGACAGACATGGCTCAAGCCATTCATCCCAGACTCCTCCTGTTCCATAAAGGGATACAAACTGCTCAGAGCTGATCGCCCTCCTCAAAGAAAGGTGGGGGAGTTGCATTTTTCTTCAAAGATCATCTAAACCTAACAGCCCTCCATTCCACCCCCTTTGGGCTCTTTTGAGGCCCTACACATGGTTCTAGTGCTCGGGAACGCAAAGAAACTTCAGTTGATGCGTGTACAACCCTCCTAAGTGGCACCACCGGCTTAAATAGCATCGTCTACTACCTTGCCACTCTTAAAGGTAACAACGAAATCCTACTACTTGAGGATTTAAACCTTGACATGCTTGGAAAAATGCTGGCACCTACAACTCTGGGCTGGGGAAAGTACTTCTATCCCAACTCATCACCTGCCCAACAAGAGTCCCAGCCTGCGGCAACCATCACTCCTTGCTTGACTGGATTGCTACAAACAGAGTCAACAGAATCATGGCTGCTGGCACCCTGCCTAACTCCATCAGTGACCATCTACTAGATTTCTGCATTTGGAATGCCCACAGGCCGAAGTCTCCACCCAGAGAAATTCAATTCCAAGATCCTCGAATCTCAACGTGGGTGCCCTGTTGGCAGATGTGCGAAGCACAGACTGGTCTTCCTTGCATCACACAATGGACATTGAGTGTGCTATAAACCACCTCATATCCTCTCTACTGACTATTCAGGATAATCATCTGCCCATCAGAAGGAGAAGGGTGTGGGGCACTGCCACTAAGTGGATGCACAGAGATCTACTGTCTGCAATCAGAGAAAGGGACAGAGTATGGATGAAAGTGAAGGAATCCTCACTGCAGAGGGACTGGGAGGAATACAGGCGATGGAGAAATGCCTGCAAGAGAGCCATCCGGAAGGCCAAGGGATCCTACTGTAAAAAGCTGCTTCTATCTTCTGTAAAAGATTCATGTTGCTTCTGGTCTCATTCAAGTCTCTACTGGGGCAAAGAAAAAAGGCTGAAATCACTGAAATGACTATAAAAGGTATTAACTGTAACAATTTGAACACTTTCTCTAATGCCTTTAACTCCAACTTCTCTGATCTTTCTGAATTTACTAGTCTTCTGGGGCAATCCCCTGACCCCATCTTTGAAAGTAAGGTTTTCGAAACAAGTGTGTTCACCTTAAGTTCAGTATCCACCTGGGAGGCTCGGCATATTCTGAAATCTATTCTTGCCTATGGCTCTGCGGCGTCGGATGGACTGCTGCCGCAGTTCCTCAAAGTGGCTGCTCCAGCCCTTGCTGTGCCAGTAGCGAGGATCCTCAATCTGTCTATTACCACTGGAGTGGTACTCTCTGTCTGGAAAATAGCCAGAGTTGTGCCTGTGTTTAAGAAAGGGGATCCTTTGAGTTTAAACAACTACCCCCCTATAGCTATCCTTTCTGTCCTGAGCAAGCTACTGGAGAAACTTGTGGTTGCTCAAGTGTCAGAATATCTTGCCCAAAACAACCTGCTCTCCACCGCCCAGCATAGCTTTAGGTGTTCTCATAGCACCAATATTGCACTTATCCAACTAACAAATGATATAAGATTAACCATGGATAAAGGCCAGCTCACTGGGGCTGTCTTTGTTGACCTGTCAAAGGCATCTGATTTGGTCAATCACCCATTACTGTTATCCAAGTTGTCATCACTTGGTTTTTCCAGTAATGCTACCTCCTGGTTTGCTTCTTACCTCACAGGCCGAACTTGGTTTGTTGAAATAAAAAAAAAATCAAGTCCGATCCTGACCCTACCTGCCTCGGTGTTTCACAAGGATCTATTCTTGGACCTTTACTGTTCTCTCTATCAACAACCTGCCTCAACTCCCTGGCCTCTCCTCCATTATCCTCTATGCGGATGGTATGGTTCTTTACACCGGCAACAAGGACCTTGTTTCAATAAATGCCACATTAAATACTGACTTTGGCTGTCTGAATACACGGCTGTCGCATAACCTGCTCCTGCTAAATGCAAAGAAAACAGATGCCATGTTGTTTGGTCCCCAAACTTAAATCCTGTTCTTCACCGCTCGCTTTAGCTGGTCCCGATGGCTCCCTCCTGGACGTAGTGGATCACTTTAAATACTTGGGAGTCACCCTTGACCCTTCACTTGAGTTCTGCCTCCACATAACTAACTCTTGCAGAGCTGTCAACATTAAACTGGGAATGGCATATAAAATTAGATCTTCTATAACCGCTGCTGCTAGGCTCGCTATTGCTCAAGGGGTCCTTAGGTCTAATCTCACCTGTGGCCTCACGGTGTTCACTGACTCCAACAAAAACGTTCTTCAGAAATGGGACACCTGCTATAATATCATCTGTCGCTTCACTCTGGCTGTCCCTAAACCCACCCATTGTTGTGTGCTCTGCTCCAGTCTAGGGTGGCTGTCCCCCTCTTCTTCTCGAACTTACACAGTTGGTTGCCTAATAGATAACATAATTCATTCTAGAGCACCTACTTCCCTTGCCAACATGTTATACCTGAACTCACAGTCTTACCTACTGAGATCTGCTGAGAGGTCGTTTCTACATACTCTTCGATGTGCAACCAAAATGGGTGAAAATGCTATTGCCTTTGCAGCTCCTAGGCTCTAGAACTCCATCCCGGATCATATCAGACTCTTCCAGTCACACCAGTCCTTTAAGAAGGATCTTTACTCTTTTCTCCTTGCCAGTGACAAATGCTCCTGTGCTGTACCCCGACTCTCCCCTCTAACCCCTATACCTGTAGGTTCTCCAGCACTTATGGCTATTAGTACTTGAAATCTGATGTGACGCCTATACCACTTATATGTTTTTCATCCCAATGTCATGCGAGTTTTGTGTTGAATTCCATCATTCAGTGTTTACTATGTTGTATTATCTCGTTTTACCTTTGCAACCGCCTTTCTATTTCCATTGTAACTCTCCTGGGTCATGCCGGAAAACAGACATTCTCTATCTAGTGCACCTACCCGGTAAACAAAACTAAATAAATAAACATGGAATGACG
The DNA here is from genome assembly GCA_016271365.2 of Neoceratodus forsteri. Taxonomy (NCBI): domain Eukaryota; kingdom Metazoa; phylum Chordata; order Ceratodontiformes; family Ceratodontidae; genus Neoceratodus; species Neoceratodus forsteri. The sequence goes on along the minus strand of CM057450.1, from coordinate 1,079,202 downwards.
AAAGCCTATTTGCCCAGGACAGACTGCACCTAAATGGGGAGGACAAGGAAGTACTGAGAATCAAACTGAAGGACTTCATTGAGAAAACACATGGTTTAAACTAAATCGGGGGGGTTGGGAGATGACTCACCAAATGACACACCAAAAGACAGGAGTGTGTGGGGGCATTCAGCCCCCTCCCGAGGACAGTGAAGGAATGTTAGGCAAAACATGCTTGGGGTGGGGGACGGGAGGGAAACTGGTGGAAGTGGCTTTCCACAAACACCAGAAGCCTGGGGAATAAGATGGTACCGTAGATTTAGAAGTATAATTGGGGGGGTGGGGAATTAGACATTGTAGTAGTAACTGAAACCTGGTGGTCGAAGCACCATGAATGGGAAGAGAGGGTCCCAGGGTACAGGTTATTCAGGAGGGATAGGATCGGTAGGAAGGGAGAAGGAGTAGCGCTATACATCATAGAAGGGAAGTCAAGGTCACAGAAGGGAAGGAAGAGCATGGAGAAGTGGAAAGAGCATGGGTCATGCTGGAGAAGAAGGCTGGGACATCATTAAGACTAGGAGTGGTATACAGACCCCCTACACAGAGCGAGGAAACGGACATGCAGATGCTGTGGAAGATTCAAAGAATGGCTCAGAAGGGGGAGATTCTGCTGGTGGAAGATCTAAATCTCCCAGAGACTGGGATATCCCATCAGCAAAGTTGGCTAGGAGTGGGGAGATTCTAGGGTCATTACAGGGTGCCTTCCTGCAGCAGCTAGTCAGGGAGTCCACAAGGGAGAGAAACATACTTGACGTGGTCCTAACCAACGGAGATGGCGTGGAGGGAGTGGGGGTGGGGGCCAGGCTGGAAGATAGTGACCACAGCACAGTGGGCCTCAAGGTCAGAGCAGGGTATGAGGCTAGTCAAACCACCACGAAGGTCCTAGACTTCAGGCAGGCAGATTTTCCCAGGATGAGGAGATATTCTGGGAGGAAGGTGGGGGGTGGGAGGGGCGGAGGAACTATGGAAAAGATCAGGGAAGCTCCTTACAGTGACAGAGGGATGTGTAGAGGGCAAGGAAGAACAAAAGAAGGAGGAGGCCACTGTGGTTCAATAGGGAAGTGAGGGAGGCAACAGGGGAGAAGAAAAGGGCATTCAAGGAATATAAGAAGACACAGAGGAGGGAGGACAGGGAAACTTACAAAGAAAAGCTGAAAGTGGCAGGGCAATGGATTAGGGAGGCTAAAGCAGAAACAGAAGAGTCAGCATTTATATAGCGCTTTTCATAGATCCAAAGCGCTTTACAAGCAATGCTAGACTGGTAGTGAAGTGACTGAATGTGTGGTGGCGGCCATATCGCACATCATCACCCACACACAGCCAGGATAATTGCATGAACCGGTTTTATGGGAGGGGAATGTTGGCCAGGACACCGGGAATGTTCCCTACTCTTTGCGAAGAGTGCCCTGGGTTCTTTTACTTCCACCTGGACACCCACCAGGACAACACCAGGATGGGCAGAAGGGACCTCGGTTTAACGTCTCATCTGAAGGACGGCACACCCCAGCAGTACAGCACTTCCCAATACTGCACTCGGATGCCAGCGATTTTTAGGTGCAAGTCCAATCCCGGTGTGGGATGAGAACCCACGACCTTCTGGTCCAGAGGTGGATGCGCTACCAACTGAGCCACGCTGACACCCGAGAACTACTAGGCATGCCAAATGGGGGGACAAGACATTTTTTCGGTACATAGGGGAAAAGGAAGCAGGTAAGGCAGGGGATAGTAAGGATTAAGGGGGAGAGGGTATTGCAGATGGAAGGGGAATTCGAGAAAGCTGAGGTGCTGAATAGATACTTCAGCTCGGTTTTCACAACAGAGGGAGAGGGAAGTGGACCAACGCTGAGTGAGAAGGGAAAGAGGAGGGGGTGGATGCTAGCCTAATCAGTGTGGAAGAGGTAAGGGAGGAATTAAAGTAAGCCGAGGGTGAACAAGGCCATGGACCCCGATGGCCTACACCATAGGGTGCTCAGGGAATTGCAGGGGGTACTGGCGGAATCATTGGCAGGATTTATTTAACTTGTCCCTGGATACAGGGGGGTATCGGAGGACTCGAAGAAGGCAGACATGGTGCCACTTCACAAAAGTGGTAGCAGGGAGGAGGTGGGCAATTATAGCCCATTCAGTCTCACATTGGTGGTGAGTAAAGTAATGGAAACAATATTGAAACAAAGGGTGGTTATTTATTTGGAAAGGGGGGCTGCAAGACATTCAGCAGCATGGCTTCACTCAGGGTGGGTCATGTCAGACGAACCTGTTTGAATTCTTCGATGACGTGACGAGGGTGGTTGATCAGGGTGGGGCAATGGACATGGCCTACCTGGACTTCGGGAAGGCCTTCAACACGGTGTCCCAAAAAAGACTGGTTAATAAGTTGGTGAGTCTAGGGGTGGGGCAGAAAGTTACAAGATGGGTGGAGAGTTGGCCGATGGGTAGAAGCCAAAGGGTGATGGTCAATGGGGTGCACTCTGGGGAGACAGGGGTGATGAGTGGGGTCCCTAGGGGTCGGTGTTGGGGCCCATTCTGTTTAACATCTACATCAGCGACATAGCAGAGGGGCTTCAGGGGAAGGTCAGCCTTTTCGTGGATGACACAAAACTCAGCAACAGGGTAGGCACTGGGAGTGGAGGCAATGAAGAATTATCTAAGATCACTGGAAGAGTGGTGGAAACATGACAGCTAAAATTCAATGCCAGGAAATGCACAGTGATGACTTGGGGAGGAGAAATCGAAATACCACATACACACTTGGGGGGGGGGGGGATATAATGGCTGAGACGAGGCAGGAGAAGGATCTAGGAGTTATAATCACCGATGACCTTAGGATGGGAACCCAGTGCAGCAAGGCAGTGGGCAAAGGTAACAGGATATTCTCGTGCACAGGGAGGGGGATAACCAGCAGAAGGAGGGAGGTGCTGATGCCACTCTACAGTTCCATGGTTAGGCCACACCTGGAGTATGGTGTGCAGCTCTGGAGGCTCCATTTACGAAAAGACATAAATGGCATGGAAAGAGTGCAGGGAAGAGCCACTAAAATGGTGCATGGGCGAAGTGGGAAGACATATGAGGAGAGGTTGAAGGAACTGGATTTGTATTCTCTGGAGACAAGAAGGGAGAGAGGGGACCTGATCGAAACATTCAAGTATGTGAAGAGGATCAATAAAGTGGGGGAGAGCTTATTTTCATTGAAGGCAGATACAAGAACTAGGGGGCATGGATTGAAAGTGGAGAGGGGGAAGGTTTATGGGAAACGTTAGAAGTATTACTTCACATAAAGAGTGGTTGAGCCCTGGAACGGACTGCGGTTGGGGGAGACAAATGGGGGAGAATGGGCAGACTCAATGGGCCAGGAGGGTCCTTTCAACTAAGAAAAATTACTCACCTTAGTAATGTTGTTTCTTCTAATGGAGTCTTGCTATATTATGACATATGCAGTATAACCCCAGGTTAGAACTGCTCTGGAGGTGAAAGAGTCAACTTCCATGCAGAGCATGGAATCTTGAGTGAGCTCGATGAACACACTGTCTGTTGAAGCTCAAACTTAAACTGTCAGATCTTTACGAGCAAAAACTCACTAAGGTTCTGTGTGGAAGCCGTAAACCTACACTAGCCATTGGCTACTAACTACAAAAATACCTTTTTGATCTTGATCCCAAAACAAAGACTCAAGTTGGGGGATTCAAGAAGAAACTCAAGCATAACACCTAAGCACCCAAGGAGGGTGAAATAAAGTGGGCATCAAGAAGTGCCAACATTGCATTGCCCACCCACCTCCCAAAAACAGAGGTACTGAGAGGGGCAGGCTGGGGGGGGGAAGAGGTCATATTATAGCAAGACTCCATTAGAAGAAACAACATTACTAAGGTGAGTAATTTTTTCTTCAAACAACATGAAGTCTTGCTATATTATGACATATGCAGACTACACAGCAGTACCTCCATGGAGGAGGGACAGAACCTACTTGGAAAATTGGCTCTGAAGCACAGCTGTGCCAAATCGAGCATCACTCCTAGCCTGGATATCCAAGGAGTAATGCTTAGTAAAAGTGTGAACTGTTTTCCAGGTAGTTGCTTGACATATCTCTAGGATAGGAATGTCCCTGGCAGCAGCCAGAGACGCAGCTGCACCTCTGGTAGAGTGAGCCCTCAGGCCTGAGGGAGGAATCTTACCCAGTTTTTCGTAACAGAATTGGATACAAGAGACAATCCACCTGGCAATGGATCTTTTAGTGGCAGGTTTCCTTTACCAACCTCACCATAAGTGAGGAACAATTGGAGGATTCAACCTGTGACCCTTGTGCGTTCTATATAGTAACTAAGGGCTCTTTTGACATCTAAACTGTGCAATCTCCTCTCACCAGAGGAGGAATGGTTAGTGAAGTACACAGGAAGAGACATGGATTGATTAAGGTGAAAGTCTAAAACCACCTTAGGCAAAAACTTCCTGTTAGTCCTGAGAACTACCTCATCTCTATGAAAGGAGATAAAATCAGGCTCCACTGACAAGGCTTGTAGCTCACTTATGCGCCTGGCAGAGGTGATGGCTACCAGAAACACAGTTTTCCAAGTCAAATACTTCAGCTCTGCTGAAGACAATGGCTCAAAGGGGTTGCATAAAGCCGATGCAAATATTAAGATCCCAAGCAGGGGCAGGATCCCTGAACGGGGATTGGTGTGAAGCAACCCTTTAAAAACTTGGAGAACACAGGGTGAGCTGATAAAGAAGAGGCTTACCTGCTGACAAGAAGACAGACACAGCTGCCATGTGCACCTTTAGGTAGCTGGCCTCAGCCCCAAGGAATTCAAATGCACCAAATAATCCAGGATCGTGGCACACCAGCAGATTCTGGGGAAATATGTTTACCAGCACACCATATGGAAAATCTCTTCCATTTTGAATTATAGGTAGCCCTGGTGGAAGGCTTCCTAGAGGCCTTCAAGATATCCAATACACCTTGAGAAAGGTGTAGGTCAGCAAATTCTAACTCTTCAAAAGCCAAGCCTTGAGATTGAGAGATTTGAGGTTCGGATACCAAACTCTCCCCTGGGCACAGGTTAACAGGTTGTGATTCCTGGGAAGGCATAGGGGAGGGTGGACTGCTAAGGACATGAGGAATGGGTACCAGGGCTGCCTGGCCCAAACTGGAGCGATCAGGATCATCTTGCAGGATTGAGATCTGATTCTGACTAGCACTTTGAAAAAGGGGGGAGGGGGGAAAAGCATAGAGAAACTTCTCTTCCCAACTGAGAAGGAAGGCATCCAGAGGACTGAGCCCAACGCTAGGGCCTGCAACAAAAAGGGAAGTTGGTGATTGTCTGGGGCTGCAAGAGATCTATTGCGGAGTGCCCCATCTGGCAAATATTACCTCCAGTACTAGGGGATCCAGTGCCCATTCGTGATGGCCTGGGAAATCCTGCTGAGAGCATCCGCTAGGACATTGTCCTTGCCTGGGAGGTGAACTGCATAAGGGAGAGCTTCAGAGAAAATGCCAGAGCCACAACTTCATTGCTTTGGTGCACAGGGCAGACCGAGTGCCCTTGCTTGTTGATGTACCACACTGTAGTGGTATTGTCTGTTCTGACCTGAACTACCTTGTTCTGGACAGCTGTGAAGAAAACCTGAAGTGCTAGAAAAACTGCTCTGAGCTCCAGCAAATTGATGTGGAGCAGAGATTCCTGAAGGGACCACAGCCCTTGGGTGGAAAGGTCGCCCATGTGAGCTCCCCACCCCAAGAGGGATGCATCTGTAGTAAGGGTCAAGGAATGAGACTGGGGAGTGAAGGAAACCCCTGTCTCAGATTGTTCTGATCCTGCCACCACTGGAGGGCCTGGATCAGGGTTCGAGTCACTGGAATCAATTTGGTTAGGGGATCCGTCCTTTGAGACCAAAAGGCTCTCAAATGGAACTGAATGTCCCTCATCTGAAATCTCGCTCCCTGCACTACTGCTGTAGAAGCAGCCATGTGCCCCAGGAGCTGTAGAAAATGCCTTGCTGGTCGAGAGACCTGCAGGGTGAAAGAGGAGGCCAGAGACACCAGGGTCCTTGCTCTCTCCAGAGGAAGGAAGGCTCTGGCTTCTTTTGTGTTCAGTTCTGCGCCTGTAAGGTGAGAAGCTGGACAGGCTCCAGAACTGACTTTGGAAGATTGAGAAGAAACCTAGAGATGTAAGCAGGTGCTGGTTACTTGTAAATGAAGTTTGACCTGTTCTGGAGACTGGCCTACAATGAGCCAGTTGTCCAGATAAGGAAAGATGGCAATCTTTGCCTTCTTAAATGAGCAACTGCTACTGCCAGGCATTTTGTGAACACCCTTGGAGCCGAGGAGGCCGAAGGGCATTGCTCTGAACTGGTAATGACCTGAGGGCAGTTCGAATCTGAGGTACTTTCGAGTGGGAGCTCTGATGAGAACATGAAGTAGGCATCCTTGAGGTCCAGGGAGGCTAGCCAGTCCCTGGCCTTAGAGAGGGTAAAATAATCCCCAGGGTCACCATTTTGAACCTTGGTTTTAAAAGGTGCTTGTTTAGATACCGAGATCCAGAATGGGCCGCCATTCTCCTGTCTTTTTTGGGGTAAGGAAGTACCTGGAGTACAACCCTTTGCCCTGGTGTATGGGTAGAACCCTTTCCATGGCTCTGAGAGCCAGGAGGGCAGAAACTTCTGCTTCCAGGGCAAGTGCCTCTGATGGTTTTGCAGGTGGAAAAGATCTGGCTCTCATCTTCGGAAACTTTTTGAAGCTGAGAACCAGTCCCTGGCTTACTACTTCCAGGACTCACTTGTCTGATGTTAAAGACTTCCAGTCCTGGACAAAGTAAGCCAGCCTGCCCCTCACCGTAGTGGAGACCGGGCCTGGCTACCCCATCAGGGAGCCTGTTTTGCAGGGGCTTTGGGCTGAGGGGTAGAAGCAGGCTTACTAGAGCCCTTCTGCCCCTTCCTCTAAAGAATCCCTCTGGGCATAAGCAGAAGAGGAGGCCTGGGCTTGCTAAACGGCCTATGAAAAGGCCTGCCTCTGCCCCCGACATGCTGCCTTTGAGGAGTGACTTGCCTTTCTTTGGCCTGTGCCCTCCTATAGGTGGTTCTATACTCATCCATTTTCTTCATATAATTCTCTGTCTGCTCCCCAAACAGAGAATTTCCCACAACAGGAAAATCCATAGCCTTAGACTGGGTATCCTGTGACAGGGCAGTACATCTGAGCCAGGCCATTCTGCGAAGAGACACAGATGCCATAACTCTAGATGAAACATCATTAGAGTCTACAGCAGCATGAAACTGCACCTTGGATGCCTCAATACACGTCGCCAAGCCACCTGCTCCAGCTCCTGGCAAGCTGTTCAGGGGCCTGTTTTGCTAAGGCCAGGACAGTATCCCACCTGGATTTCTGGTACCTAGCTGCGTAGCCATATAATTTGCCTGTCTGAGTCCCAAAGATGCTGCCATGTACTGCTTTTGCCATGGCATCCATCCTCCTGGAATCCTTTTCAGGAGAGTGAGAGCTAGAGGAATATTAGCCTTGTCACAGGCTGCAGCCTGCACTACCCCACATGGCTGCACTGCTGAGATAGGAACTCTGTATCAGAGCCTGATAAAGCATACCTCTTGTCTATCCTTTTATCCACAGGGGATAGAATGAGGAGTTTTCAAATTTTTACTGTCCGTTTCCTAAAAGATTTATGCAAGGAAATAGACAGTCTCCTAGACTGGAATATCCATCATTTCCACAAAATCAGGCTCTTCTTGATCATCAACAGCTTCCTCAACAGGGAGTTGCAGAGTGTCAGCAACTTTCTTGTAAAACAAAAATGAGAAGGGACTCAGATAGCCTGGGAGGGGCACTCCGAGGTCTGTCTGAGAGATGTCCGGTTCAATGGGCACATCCAGACTGTCAAAACACACTCACTCTCCTCGTACCCTCCTCCCTTCCCCTGATTCATAAAAATCTTCAAAATCATAATCCTGAACTGGGGAACCGACCAGAACGGGCGCTTGCCCAATGGTGCGGTTCGGACGGAACTGGGAAAGAGACTGGACAATCTGGTAGCTTTGGCTATTTCCTCAGCGGTTGGAGAAAGAACTTTTGGCCCCAAACTAGCTGACCTTCTAGCCCTTTTATTTGGAACCTGCTCCTCAGAGCTGGCTCTTCGTTTGGCCGAGGAAGCATCGCACTGGTCAGAGGGCACTCCCTCAGGTTCGGTTGGAACCGAACCGGGCTGGCCATCCGGGTCAGCGGACTTTTTTGGCCTCCCTTTCTCTGAGCCTACCAACTCTTTTTTCCACGGTGGAAGCAGGAAAATTCTTACAAATCTGGCAGTCTGCATTGAGGTGGTCAAACCCCAGACAATATACACAAATGGTGTGTGGGTCAGCCTTGGCAAAAGCTTCCCCACAGAGGCCACAGTGCTGAAACCCAGTGGGTCCGGTTTTTCTTTTGGGTTTCTCAGACATAGTGCCAGCCTAACCAAACTTGCCCGTTAATGGCAATCCACCAAGCAAGACTCTCTTATCGGTTCCCAATCGTGTCACGGGTCGTGGAAAAAACCATAATAAAATCCGTTTTTTTTTTTTAGAACCGATAAGAACCGGGAACCGCACTCTAAAGGGCTAGAAAGTAATTTTTAAACCCCTCTGATCGGTTCAAACCGAACTGAAAAAGACATTTACAAGTTCCACACAGAAGAAAAATAATAAATAAGCCTATTACTTACAATACCACAGACAGAGCTTGAACAGACGATTCTGGTTAAATTTCGGTAAAATAAACCGAGAATTACACTTTAAAACCGACAAACAAACCGAGCAGCAGGAGGAATCTCTGGAGCGACTGTTCAGTGAGGCGGAGTAAAGAATCTGACAGTTTAAGTTTGAGCTTCAAAAGAGAGTGTTCATCCGAGCTCGCGCTCAAGATTCCATGCTCTGCATGGAAGTTAACTCTTTCACCTCCGGTGCAGTTCTAACCTGGGGTTATACTGCATATGTCATAATATAGCAAGACTTCATGTTGTTTGAACACATGTCTATGAATCTAGTGTGTAAAATACCAGAAGAATACTGTCTGTGTCTATGCAATGATTGTGGATATATCATCATGACGGAAATATGTGATATTTTTCTTGTCATGTGACATATAGTGTGTGGTGATATGATGATAGTATCACTCTAGGTTACATAACAAACATATATTGTCACAGTAGGTCCTTTAATACACAATCCTGACATCATGACATGTGGGACATAACTTTACTCAGAAAGTTCCATAGAAATTATGGTCCAAACCACAAAAGACCTAGGAAGCCCTATGTACCCACACAGCACAGCCTTGGGAGAACGGAAGTTCCTTCTCTGCACAAGCAGTGACCTCAATGCATCCTAAGCCTGAGATCACCCCGCCTGCAGAGGTTGACCCTACAGATGCTACTTAGGCGATTGGGTCAGGGCAATCATGGGAGCAGGGCCGCAAGCTCTGCAACCTACAGTATGCCTCATATGATGCATAGAGTGTTCATGCTACGTCATTGGGATCCCTCTCATAGCACTTAAACAATCTCCCAGCACCACCTCCCTGGATTGTTCTGGGTCCTGAATGGCCCCCTCACTTGTTGCTGCCAGCCTTCCAAAATGGCACGGAGGGATGGGAGTCATAAAGTCCATCTCTTTTATTTATTTATTTATTTTTAAAACACAGAAGTCTTGGCCTCCTACTGTGATGTGATCATCCTTTGAGGACAGCAATATCTCAATCTCCCGCTAAGTGCGTAGCAGGGGATCCACTCTGGCACTAACCCAGGCATCTGATAGGATGCCTAGTGTCTGGCCCAGTTGTACCCCTGCACACAGCTATGGCTGCTCAGGGGACTGCAAACTGTGCTACAGGTGTGAAAATGTTAAAAATGACAGCTGTACTGTTCATAAGGAGATGTGAAAAAATGTCAGTGTTGAAAATCTGGCATGAAAATATTGCAAATTTGTGTAGTTACAAGGGTGCGTTAAAACTGAGCAACGCACACTTATAACAGTCATTTTATGGACTTTCGTCAACAAATTTTCAACATAGGCATTTTAGGATCTCTGCTCATGAACAGTGTCACCATCATTTTCTCAAACTGTCCTGAAAACTGATTTCGCACAGTGACCGCGCTATTCTGTGCCAGACGTGCGAAAACACATTTCAGCCAGGACATGTAAAATGACAGCTATACTGTTCATAAGGAGGTGTGGAAAAAGGTCAATTTTGAAAATCTGGAATGAAAACATTACAAATTCATGCGTGGAAACTGCACAACGCATGCTCATAAAACAGCCATTTTTTTTTTTCACCAAATTTGCAACATAGGCTTTTTGACAGCCCCCTTAATGAACAGTGGCACTGTTTTGTTAATCGATCCCGGAAGGTGATTCTGTGCAGTGACTGCGAAATCACCTTTCGGGACAGAATAATGCCATGACAGTGACTGAGAAGGGGTCCCAATAACCCCATGTTGAAAATTTGGTGCCAACATTCCCAAAAATGCCAGAGGTATGCACCAAAGTTGAAAAAACCCTATTTATGCCATTATACAGCTTACTGGCATTTCTTCAGTTTGCGGTCAGCTCTGAAGAGTGCAGACATGTTCCCGGTCCAACGAAGATCATCGTGCCATGCTCCGGAGGCAAGTATGGGGTGAGGGTATGTGTGAGGAGGCAGGGTGCTCAGTGAGTGGGCGTGGGGCCACCGGAGTCGACGAAGGACCATTTTCTGCTTTGCAGGTTTTAAAAAAATAAATAAATAAAAAATTGCGGGATGTTTTTTCTTTTACAGGGGCATTCAGCACGCTGGGGTGGGCTCTCCAGCGTGCCACCCGAGTTATTTTTTTTTGAGAGTTCTGTAGCAGACGAGGGATTGGGCACCCTCGTCGGCACAACAAATGGAGGGAGGGAACATTATCCCGATGGGAAGTGGGCTCCCCCACTGGCAAATTAAACTGGGAAGGGGGAACATGATGCTGAGGGGGATTGGGCACCCCCTCGGCACACACTTTAAATGGGGGGGGGTTGCATTATGCCGACGGGGAGTGGACTTCCCCGTCAGCAAATGAAGTGGGTCAGGGCACTCTGCGGCAGCATGCCGCCATGTTTTGTAAACTGGTTCACCAGGAAAGGCACGCTGCTGTATGAGAAGCTTGGCTCTCATTGCAGTGGACATTTTCTTTGATCTGGTGGCCAGTTTATGTGTTGCTGGTGTCAGCGCCTGCAGCTGCCTTACTGGGGAAAGAGGGACACACCTACCGATGCATGCCCTGCATTCACCCATAGTGACTGCACCTCCAAATCTGCTACTAATGCAATATGTTGGCTGCGCAAGTGTGAGCCAACATAAAAATGAGGGGGGATCTGAAGTGGCTAGAAAACTGCTTCAAGGAATGGCAGATGGGTTTCAGTGCAAAAAAGTGCAGGATTATGCACCTAGGGAGAGGGAATCTTGAGGCTGAGTATGAACTAGATGGGGTAACACTGGAGGCCACCACAGAGGAAAGGGATCTAGGAGTAGTCATAGAAAACAACCTCAAAGTGGTTAAACAAAGCAGTTGGAAAGGCTAACAGAATGCTAGGGTGCATAGGGAAGGGTATAACAAGTAGAAGGAGGGAAGTGGTGGTACCGTTGTACAACTCCCTAGTAAGGCCTCATCTGGAGTACTGTGTTCAATTCTGGAGGCCCCATCTCCAAAAAGACAGACAGGATGGAGACAGCACAGAGAAGGGTGACAAAAATGGTGTCAGGAATGCAGCATTAAGTCATATGAAGACAGGCTCAGAGCTCTAAATATGTACTCCCTGGAGGAAAGGAGAGAGAGGGGGACATGATAGAGACCTTCAAATATCTAAAGGGGATCAACAGGGTACCAGAGGAGAGCATATTTCACATGAAGGGAAATAGCAGAACAAGGGGGCACAGCATGAGACTACAAGGTGGGAAACCGAGGGAACTTGAGGAAATTCTACTTCACTGAAAGGGTGGTGGAGAAACGGAATAGTCTCCCCCAGGAAGTGGTGGGGGTGACCACGGTTCAGGGATTCAAGACTGCATGGGATAGGCACATGGGAATTATCAAGCTAGGGGTGAAGGGGGGGCTTGTAGCATCTAGGGTACCTTAAGTATTAGAAAGAGATAGGGCAGACTGGATGGGCCACAAGGCCCTTATCTGCCGACAACATCTACGTATCTATTTGTCTCTAGGACAAATAAATTTCTAGATCTTTTTTGCCATTTTATAAATACAGTTAAATAATCGGAAAGCTGCCTACAATTTTTAGAGTGCTGCCAGCAGCTACCTGAATTGTCCTACCAGCTGTAAATTTTGCAGCACTATTTTGTAAGCAAAAAGGCATGACAGGGGTGATATTAATGGTCTGTTACTCACCTTCTAGGGGTGTTGTCTTGTGCTATATGCACTTACAGGGTGATTAGCTGACCAATAACATAACCTCCATGAACGTCTTGTTGCTATATATATATATATATATACACACACACACACACACACACACATATATATATAATACACACACACATATGTATGTATATCTACACAATACATACATATAATATATACACACACACATACATATATATTTAAAGAGATTGTGTGATGTTTGCCATAACAAATGGGAATAACCTGTACGAGTTGTGAATCAGTCTCCTGCCATTCAAACAACCAAAAAGTGTCCATTTTCCATGAAAAAAAAAAAAAACGCTTTTATTTCTGTGCTCTGCTTAACCCGCCCCTTTTTTCCTCAATGCTGCAGCCCCCAATTGTGACAGCATGAAATAAATACTCGCCTTAGTAATTGTGTTTCTTCTAACGGAGTCTTGCTGTATTCTGACATTATGAAGTTAGCCCCAGCTCTTGAACTGCTCTGGAGAGGAAAGAGTTAACTCTATGCATAGAACGTTGAGCTCGAGCTCGGTTCAAACCTCTGTCTGCTGCACTCTGAAGTGTAACCGTCAGATTCCTGCGAGCTAATACTAACCAACGACACCTACTGTGTGGAAATTGCAAAATTACTAGCCCAAAAGGCAACCAAATATTTTGGATCCCAAAAGACTCAAGTTGAGAAATCCAAAACAAAAACTAGGTAGTGAACAACTATAACTATCAAAACAATAAAACATAACCCACTCCCCCTCTCTAAAAAGGGAGAGTGCCAAGTGCACCCCTGAGGTGCAACACTGCGCCTGCCAGACCACTTCCCAAAAACCAGGTTCTGAGAGGGGAGGCAGGAGGGGAGGTCAGAATACAGCAAGACTTCATTAGAAGAAACACAATTACTAAGGTGAGTAATTTTTCTTCAAAAAACATGAAGTCTTGCTGTATTCTGACATTATGCAGACTACCAAGCAGTACCTCCCTGGAGGAGGGTACCAAACCTATTTTGGGAATAGGCTCTGCAGTATTGCGGTGCCAAACCTAGCATCACTCCTAGCCTGGATATCCAGAGAGTAATGTCTGGTGAATATATGGACCGTTTTTCAGGTGGCTGCTTTGCATATCTCTAGTAAGGGTATATCTCTGGCAGCAGCCAGAGAAGCAGCTGTACCTCTAGTCGAATGAGCCCTCAGGCCTGAGGGGGGTACTTTAGCTAGCTTTTCATAGCAGAATTGTATACAAGAGACAATCCACCTGGCAACAGTTCTCTTAATAGCAGGTTTACCCTTTCCTACTTCACCATAGATAAGGAACAACTGGAGAGTCTCGAACCAAAGTGATTTAGTATGCTCAATGTAGTAGCTAAGAGCCCTCTTAACAGCCAAACTGTGTAATCTTCTCTCTCCTGAAAAAGGATGATCAGTGAAGAACACAGGAAGAGACATGGACTGGTTCAGATGAAAATCTGAAACCACTTTAGTTAAGAACTTCCTGTTGGTTCTAAGAACCACCTTATTTCTATGGAATGAGATAAAATCAGGCTCCACTGACAGAGCTTGTAATTCACCGATACACCTGGCAGAGGTAACAGCTACCATGAACACAGTTTTCCAAGTCAAGTACTTAAGTTCTGCTGAGGCCAAAGGCTTGAAGGGTGGTTGCATAAGTTGAGCAATGCAAACATTAAAATCCCAAGCAGAAGTAGGATCCTTAAAGGGAGGATTGGTGTGGAGCAATCCTTTGAAGAATTTACAGAAAATAGGGTGAAATGCCAGTGAGGAAGCCTTCTCCACTGACAGAAAAGCAGAAACAGCTGACAAGTGCACCTTCAGGGTAGCTGGTCTGAGGCCTAAGCCATTACGATGAACCATATAATCCAGAACTGTGGACAAGTCAGCAGTATCTGGGGATACGTGCTTATTGGAACACCAAATGCTGAATCTTTTCCATTTGGAGTTATAAGTTTTTCTGGTGGCAGGCTTTTGAGAGGCTTTGAGAATATCCAGAACCCCCTGAGAAAGATGCAGGCTTGCAAATTCTAGCTCTTCAAGAGCCATGCCTTGAGGTTGAGAGACCGAAGGTTGGGATACCAAATCCTCCTCGGACAGGAGGTTAACTGACTGTAATTCTTGAAGAGATAGGGGAAGATGGACTGCTAAGGACAACAATAGAGGATACCAAGGCTGCCTGGCCCAGTCTGGAGCAATCAGGATCACTTTGCACAATTGGGACCTTATCTTGACAAGGACTCTGAATAACAGTGGGAAAGGAGGAAAGGCATACATAAATGTCCCCTCCCAATCCAGAAGTAGAGCATCCAGGGGGACTGAGCCCAAGACTGGGGGTCTGTAACGAAAGAGAGGAAGTTGGTGATTGTCTGGGGCTGCAAAGAGATCCATCTCTGGGTGCCCCACTTTGAAAAAAATCACTTTTAGCACTAGGGGATCCAGGGACCATTCGTGGTGACCCTGAGAAATCCTGCTCAGGGCATCTGCTAGCACATTGTCCTTCCCTGGTAGATGGACTGCTACCAGGGATGTCTGTAGAGAATAAGCCAGGGACCATAATTTCATGGCTTCCATGCATAAGGCCGTAGACCGAGTGCCTCCCTGCTTGTTGATGTACCTCATGGTGGTGGTGTTGTCTGTCCTGACCTGAACCACCTTGTTTTGTACCAAGTCCGAGAAAGCTTGTAGAGCCAGGTACACTGCCCTGAGCTCCAGAAGATTGATATGAAGTAGAGACTCTTGAGGAGACCATACTCCCTGTGCTGTGAGGTCTCCCAGGTGAGCTCCCCACCCCAGGAGAGAAGCATCCATAGTTAGTACCACAGAATGAGACTCCTTGTCCGAGGCTGTCCTGGTTCAACCACCATTGGAGAGCCTGGATCAGAGTATGAGTCACTGGAATTAGCTTGGTCAGAAGGTTTTTTTCCTCTGGGACCAAAATGCCCTCGAGTGGAACTGGATGTCCTTCATCTGAAATCTGGCCCCTTGTACCACTGCAGTGGAAGCTGCCATGTGGCCCAGAAGTTGAAGATAATGCCCTGCTGGTCAAGACACCAGAAGGCGGAAGGAAGAAGCCAGGTCTATAAGGGCTTTTGCCCTTGCCAGAGAAAGAAAGACTCTTTCTTTGACAGTATCCAACTCCACCCCTATGAAGGTTGTTGCACTGGTTCGAGAATTGACTTTGGAAGACTGAGGAGGAATCCCAGAGAAGTAAGCAATTGCTGGATCACTTGCAGGTTTGACTTGACTTGGTCTGGAGACTGTCCCACAATGAGCCAGTCGTCCAGGTATGGAATATGGAAATGTTTTGTCTCCTTAAAAAGGCCACTACTACTGCTCGGCATTTTGTGAACACCCTTGGTGCTGATGTTAAGCCGAAGGGCATTGCTCTGAACTGATAATGGCCTGAAGGCAGTTTGAACCGGAGGTACTTTCTGTGGGAGCACCTGATGGGAATGTGAAAATAGGCATCCTTGAAGTCCAGGGAGGCTAGCCAATCCTCTGGCCTTAGAGAGGGAAGAATTATTCCCAGAGTCACCATTCTGAATTTTGGCTTGAGTAAGTGCTTGTTTAGGTATCTTAGATCTAGGATGGGTCGCCACTCCCCTGTCTTTTTTGGGGTCAAGGAAGTATCTAGAATACAGACCTTTGCCCCTGTGTGTAGTATGAACTCTCTCTATAGCCTTGAGAGCCAGCAGAGAGGAAACCTCTGCCTCTAGGGCAATGGTTTCAGAGATGTTTGCAGGTGGAAAAGACCAGACTCTCAGCTTTGGGAATTTTTTGAAGCTGAGGGCCAGTCCCTTACTTACTACCTCCAGGATCCACTTGTCTGAGGTAACAGACTTCCAGGCCTGGAAGTAGTAAGTCAGCCTGCCTCCTACTGGAAAGGGGGAGTCAACCCAGGCTGACACATCAGGGTGTCTGCTTGGCAGAAGCCTTAAACTGCAAGGAGGATGCAGCCCTGCTCATCCCCCTTCTACCTCTCCCTTTGAAGAACCCCCTCTGAGGAAAAGGAGAGGAAGTCTGTACCTGGTAGAAAGACCTGTGGAAAAGGCCTGCCCCTGGATTTCTGCTTTTGAGGAATTGTCTGCCTTTCCTTGGCCTGTGCACTCCTGTAGGTGGTCCTGTACTCGTCCATTTTCTTCAGATAATTCTCTGTCTGCTCCCCAAACAGAGAATTATCCACTACAGGGAAATCCATGGCCTTAGCCAGAGTGTCCTGTGAGAGGCTAGTACATCTGAGCCAAGTCAATCTCTGAAGAGACACATGTAGCCATTACTCGTGAAGATACATCATTAGAGTCCACAGCAGCATGAAATTGAATTTTTGATGCCTCAATCCCATCAGCAGCCACCTCCTCCAGTTCCTTGGCTAGCTGGGGGGAAGCCTGTTTAGCCAGGTCCAGAACAGTATCCCATCTGGACTTCTGGTATCTGGCTATATAGGCCATGTCGTTAGCCTGCCTGAGTCCCAAGGAGGATGCCATGTACTGTTTCTTTGCCATGGCATCCAGCTTCCTAGAGTCTTTATCTGGGGGATGTGAAGCCAAGGGTATGTTATAGCCTTATCACAGGCTGCAGCCTGCACAACCCCAACATGGCTACATTGCTGGTACAAGAACTCTGTACCCGAGTCTGACAGCATGTACCTCTTGTCCATTCGTCTGTCCAAAGGAGGTAAAGAATTTGGAGTTTTTAGCAGTCTTTGTGTCTGTTTCCCGAGGGATTTATGGAGGGGAATAGACAGTCTTTTTGACTCTAGGATGTCCATCATTTCCACAAAGTCAGGCTCCTCTTGTTCCTCAGCAGCTTCAAGCAGAGGGAGCTGGAGGGTTTCTGCCACCTTTTTGTAAAACAAAAAGTGTAAAGGGTACTCAGAAAGCCTAGGAGGGGAGACACTAGAAGGCCTGTCTGGAGAGATGTAAGGTTCTATGGGCTCATCCAGACCTTCAAAACCATCATCATCACTGTCGTTGTAATCTACATCCCCCTCCAGATCCGGTTCATAATACTCTTCTGGGGAATAATCCAGAATTGGAGGAACCGACCGAACCAAGCGCCTACCGAGAGGTGCCGGATCAGTCGGAACCGGACGGAGCGATTCGACAATACTAATCGCCCTGGCAATTTGCGGTTCTGGATCCGAACCGGCCGATTTCTCCTTTCTCTTTTTCTTAGCCGGAACTGACCCCTCAGGATCGGTTCTTCTTTTGCCCGAGTGAATCTCGCCCAGGTCAGTGGGCACTCCCTCAGGTTCGGTCGGACCCGAATCGGGCTAGCCATCCATGTCAGCGGACTTTTCAGCCTCCTTTTCCCTAAACCTGCCCAATCTTTTATCTAGGGTGGCCTTAGGAAAATTTTTACAAATTTGGCAGTCTGACTCAAGGTGTTCAAAACCCAGACAGTAGACACAGGTGGTGTGGGGATCAGCCTTAGCAAAGGCCTCCCCACACTCACTGCAGTGTTGAAACCCAGTGGGCCCGGTTTTTCTTTTGGGTTTCCCAGACGTAGCCATCCTAAACACTTACCCTTTACTTGGCAAAAGCCAGGCAAGATCCCCTTATCAGTTCCTAACCGTGTTACTGGTATGGGGAAAAAACTGTCTAAAATACGTTTTTTTTTTTTAGAACCAATAAGGACTGGTACCGCACACTAAGAAAAAACTAAAATAAAACTAAACCAGACAATCTTTTCAGCCGAAGCGATTGAAACACTTTACAATTTCCACACACACAATATACAGTATCAGTCCACTACCTAATCACTTACTGTACCACAGACAGGGATCTGAACTGAAAATAAAACGAGAAAAAGTGGTTTAAAACCGACATTTTACTGAACCAAAAGCGAAGGAGAGATCTCTGGAGCGACTGTTCAGTTAGGCTGAGTAAAGAATCTGACTGTTACACTTCAAAGTGCAGCAGACAGAGGTCTGAACAGAGCTCAAGCTCAACGTTCTATGCTCTGGCACAGCGTTAACTCTTTCCTCTCCGGGGGAGTTCAAGTGCTGGGGCTAACTGCATAATGTTAGAATACAGCAAGACTTCATGTTGTTTGAAACCAGGAAAACCAAGTTATTAAAAGGACACTGTCATTCTTTTAGCTGTAGATTGCAAAATCAGCTATTTACTGTACCCACAATGCCGGCTATTATATTTCTGTGCTCATTGCAAAAACAGGAGACATCTCTCAGTATAGTAGTCTCATAGCTAGATACCATTTGCACAATGCCTTGTTTTGAAAATAAACATACAAGAGCGTATATTGTTGATGCCACTATAGAAATACGAGACTGCACCTCACAGTAAGGAACTTGGAAATCAGCATCTTATTGTACTCACAATGCCTTGCTATGGACATTTATATAGGAGGTGCTCACCACTATCAACATATGAGACTGTACTTCTGAGTAAGGCACATTTAAGTCAATGTTACAAATTACCCAGAATGCCGAGTTGCCCTATGTAAAACACTGACAGCTCCCTGGCATGCCATCATTCTGGGGGGGTGGCCACACAGAGAAACTAGAAGGCAACCAGAGACAAAGTGCTGATAAAACATATCAATAAAATGACTAGGATATGTATTTTTACAAAACAAATTGCAGCTGCATCATCTGAAGCATGGCTGGCAATGGCATACTATGCGAAAAAGGCATGTGTGAAACCTCACACAATCACTTTAATAGTGCTGTACCTTGTTCAACACATGATTAGACACTGCATGCATGTTGACAAAGGATTAACATAGGTCTAATACAATGCTTACACAGCCAATCAGGAAGCTCTATTTTTCAGACTCTTTTTATAATTCTTTTTACAGGTGACCCGGTAGTGCTGCTAGTAGTAGATGGTAGACCAGAGTTCGGAAACACACCCTGCTCCTGGGCCCATGGAGGCTGAACATGACAAACAGAGGACACTGGATCTCACATAGGGATATTCAGTATATATCTGGTGTACAAGAACTCTCTTGTCTACTGGCCACAGTAACAAGATACAAGGGGCAACAGACAGCACGCAAATAATTAACGCAGAAACATAAAAATTTGCCGGTCGAAAAGGACCCCTTGACCCATCCAGTCTGCCTAAATACCCCCCCCCCCAATCTAGTTCATCTTACAGCCCCCATTCCATGCTATGCCTTTGTACTTTTATTTAGCCCCATGTAGTTGTCCCAAGCCCTCTTGAATTTGCTCACTGAAACTACCCCCATTACCTATTCTGGCAGCCTATTACATGGACCCACTACTCTCTTTGTGAAGAACTGTCCCCTTATATCTCCTCTAAAGTTACCCCCCTCCAGCCTGAATGCGTGTCCCCTTGTGGATTTGTTTTCACTCACCCTGTATATGCTACCTTCCCTTACTCTGTTTATTCCCTTCAGATATTTTAAGGTTTCTGCCCTATCCCCCCTTTCCTGTCTCATCTCTAGTGTGTACAGCTTTAGTTCCTCCAGCCATTCCTCGTATGTCCTCCCGTGTAGCCCTTGAACCATCTTGGTTGCTCTTCTCTGGACCCTCTCCAACCTATCCCCGTTACCCTGTAATTACTTCAACACTACTGCATTTTTTACTGAAGTAGACAACCTTATAATAGTGGGGAAGCCTGCAGAAGGCATGGTTAATCTCCAACCCCTAGATGCGTTGATCAGATGGTTTCCCTCATCTGATGTGTAAGGTCAGTTACTTTTTACTTTCAATATAATCTGGGGGCTGGGGGATGAATGCAATTCTACGCATCAGCGGTATGTTTACCAGTGCTTCCAGTAGGAGCAATAGAGTATTTTACTCTGTTGCATGTATGATTCTTACTTTCCTTATTGGAGATTTCAGCACTTTTATTTCCTTTATATTAGTCTACGTGAGCACACTTACTTAGTTAGTTAAATTGCACTTATCTGTGCTGTGTAGGCAGGCAAAAGTCAAAATAAAAACATATATATCAGGTACAAAACATATATCAGTGATAAAGAACAGCGAGACCTAAATAAAATCATATTTAAAATAAACAAGTCAGCAATCACCTATTTCTAAGACTCCTAAAACAGTTGACAAATGCCTTTCTAAAAAGATGCGCCTTCAGACCCCACTTGCACACCTCCACCGATGGGGCTTCCCTCAAAAATTATTGGAAGCGAGTTCCACAATACTGGGCTCACCACCTCAAATGATCCGTCTCCAGAGGTCTTCAGCTGGGACCTGGGAACCGCTAGGATGCCTGCGGTAGAGATGTGGAGTGCGTGCACAGGGCAGACAGGAGTCAGGAGGTCACTCAGGTAGCCAGGGCTCAATCCATATAGGGCCTTATAAGTGAGCAAGCCCACCTTGAAGATGATTCTCCACCTAACCAGTAGCCAATGCAGATCACGCAGAACCAGGGCCACATGACAAGACCTTGAGAGGCCTGTCATCAACCTGGTCGCTGCGTTCTGCACCAGCTGCAGGCGCCAGAAAACCCCTCCACTGACCCAGAGGTAGACAGCATTGCAGTTTAAATTCAGGATACCATGGGGCCTCAGGGCTGGGGAAGCAATAACTCCGAACATCTCTTCAATGCTTACCTTGTTTGCAAAACTTTTAATTGCTTACAACAGAAGATCACAAAGTAAAAATGATCAGGGCTATGTTGTCTCCACCAATTAAAGTTGGTGCAGCATTTCAACTGGAGTCACACATGCACAAATAATCCTAGATAACGTTTACTTGTTAACTCTTAGAACTTGTAAGAAGACATGGTAATGGCACATAATTACAAAAAGGTAGTATCCCATCATTAAAAACTGGGGCATGAGGTTTTCATGACAACACACTACTGAACTTTGTGCTTAATGCTCCCAAGAGGTCCAGCATTATCTGAGCTTGTGAGGTCACTTAGCTTACCTCTCAGTGGCACGCAGTGTAATTTTGCTCATATCCTTCAGGACATCAATCATGCGAGGAATGCTGGCTGTATTGCGTTTTGCATCGTGCCCTTGATTTAACTCACTGGATTTCTTAGCATTACATCTTTCTTTCGTTAGGTTAACAGCCAACATACTGGAGCTACTGCATCCTGCTGACTGCAGTGGAGGAGGAGGTAGAGATGGGGGTAGTGGTGGTGGCACTGGTGGGAGCTGTGTTTGCAGTCCACTGCAGTACTGTGTAATTGATACTGGGGTCGAGGTTGATGTTGGAGGTGGAAGAGATGCGCCCGGGGTGTTGGGTGGATGTAAAATAGCTGAAGCTACACGTTCAATATTGGGATAAAAAAAACAAAAAAAAAAACAAGAAAAAAGATAAGTGCTTCAATCAGAAACTTACTGGATATGTACTGAACTGTATGACTAGAGTTGCAAAAGCAGGACACACAAATAGGTCCATCACTCAATTTTTCTGGGTTTTTTTCCTGGCGTGGCAAGCATCATGACAAGAACTTATAACTTTTGTACAGGAGGATATCAAGACCAGTCTCC
The DNA here is from genome assembly GCA_016271365.2 of Neoceratodus forsteri. Taxonomy (NCBI): domain Eukaryota; kingdom Metazoa; phylum Chordata; order Ceratodontiformes; family Ceratodontidae; genus Neoceratodus; species Neoceratodus forsteri. Next base: position 1,057,307 of record CM057450.1, on the reverse strand, counting down.
ACTAACAGCCACCCATGACCCAATAATCTGGTAAATAACATATTCACAACACATCCTTTTTTTTTTTTTTTTTTTTTTTAAAATAAGACCTGATTCAAAGGATTAACACATTTATCTTTTTCTTATGGTTATTTAACTGAGCAATCATGTGATTATGGTTGCTCAGTTAGAACACAACCATTAAGACTGAATATCCAGTGATCCAGTTCCCCCACACCACCTACCACAATGGTGGTTTTAAATAGGTGGACAGATTCTTTGTCAGCTATGAAGGATTGTAGTACAAGTTCAGCTACTAGTGCTAGATAAATCACCTGTAATAAAATATGTATTTTCCTGTCTTTATTTAATACTTAAAACGTAAAAGTGTAACTTTAGTGATATGGGATGCTGCAGCTAGTTTCGACATGCATAAAGAATAGTTATATAGTTACCGTAACAGTAGATTTTTGAGAGAATCCCCTTCATCAGACCACACCTATGGAACCATGGATGCCAGGTGCTAGTACCACATGGAAACTTTTTTGCAAGAAGTCCACTAGGGGCTGCCCATGACGACGTCTTACGTTGACACCCTGTATATAAATGTTGGCAGCCCCTCTCCCTCAGTTCCCTGCCGGAGATCATACTCAAAGGACCTTCTTCAGGAACAGAGACAGAGCTGAAGTTTCTATCTACCAGGCAAGGCTGTAGCCTGTCCGGGGTGGGGAGACAGGAGCAAAGAAGTTCCAAGGCTAAGGGGCACGGAGGGTGGGATGGCATGGCCTGATGAGAGATTCTCTTGAAGATCTACGGTTATGGTTAGTATGTAACTGTTCTATCTTCTTTAAGGATATCTCTTTCATCAGGCCACACCTATGGAATGAGTCCCAAGCAGTACTGACAGAGAGTCTGGGTGGCTGGAGGCTACAAGCCTAAGAAAGGAGGCCTTGAAGCCTGCCCTTCTTCTAGAGGCAATGTCCAGACTGTAATGTTTAGTTAAAAATATGGACAGTACTCCAGGTTGCAGCAGCACAAATTTCTGCAGCCGATATGTTCCTGAAACAGGCAATGGAAGTGGCCATCCCTCTGGTTGAATGGCCATGCAGAACCCCTGGAAGTTCCTTACTGTGCTTCCTATAACAAAAGTCACACAGCTGGCCAACCATCTAGACAGGCACGGCTTAGAAACTGGTATGCCCTCTTTCCCGGGGCGAAGGAAACAGAAAGCTGCAAGGACTTCCTACAGTCCTTCGTATGGTGAACATAATATCTGCATATTCAACCTCTAAGTTATGGAGCAATGATTCTCCTGGATTGGCATGCTCAGAAAAATAAACTGCAAGGCATAAATTAGTGTCAGAGACTTGATTAGAGGCCTTCGCTAATCAAAGTAAAAAATGATCAGCCATTGACCAAAGTTGATTGGCAATTACCAAAAATTGATATTTTTGCTCAAAATCCCATAAAATATACTTATCTTGCTCTATATCGATAAAATACACATTGCACACATGTTTCTAAGACTGATACTGTTTTATTTAGCCATCAGAGTTGGAACACAGCAACTGTGCAGCAGCAAATACATTCTAAGAGCCGTGGAGGATGATGTCTGCCAAAGCAGACCATGAATTTGTGAATTATAATCGTGATGTGATCATGAGTCATGACAATTAAAATGAACTGACCCCCCCCGCCCGAAAAAAATTACTCCACCTGGGACAGTAGTTGACCATAAACTCCAACGTAGAACTGTTTTGCTACTCTTCTCCACCAGGCATATAGTCAGCTATTCTGGCCTGTTCTGGGGGAGAGGGACCAGGGGATGTTCTACCATCCATGCTGCCAAATCACCAGGACATTTTGGTTTAGCACTAAAAATATGTCTACAGCCCTATCTGTGTGAATTCATCGGGGGCGCTGCTTTTAATGCGAATCAATGTTTCTACAGTATCCTCTGCCAGACTTGCTCTCCAGTCAGTTTTTACCTTGTTCATAGTTGAAAAACACCTTTCTACTATTGCATTAAACACAGGAAATACTCTCAACACATTGACAAGCTTCAACAGATTTGGATAAGAATTTTGGAAATCACATGTCAGCTTTGACCAGATAGCAGAGGCAGACATACAACTGATGAAATTGGTTTGAGCAAAACTCAAACTCTTGCCATTCTGCAAGCACTTGATTGGTGTCAAAGTCAGGCTGCAAAAGAGCTGAACAATGGTCAGCTACTTCAGTGATGTCACCGTTACCATACAGCTCTAGTTCCGTTCGGTCTGTTGGCCAAAGTCTGGTATCTAACACTTTTGCACAGTTATAGATACTACTTTCATCATTCAAACCAAACCTTTGTTCACAATAGTTCTCAATATTTGTAATGTATTTCTTACATTGCTGCTTAAAAGTTTTTTTAATAGATTTAGCACTTAGATATGTTAATTTTACACCCTTGTAAGTGATTTCAGGACATGCTCCTGAAAGAACGTCAGACCTATTTTGTAAGAGAATGTCAAGTTCACTGCCACCTGTGGGCATGGTCAAGAGTGTTTCTCAAAGTTTCAACAGAGCTAAGTAGCTCTAGCATTTCAACAACTTATTTTTGAAGTGCTAGTGAGAACCTGGCAAGTGGCTGTAGCAACTGTTCAAAATACAAAAGGTGTGCAACCATTTGGAATTTAGTCAAAATTTGCAACACTCCCTTGGCTTTAGCCTGATCATGAGTTGGGTCAGTGGCCATATATTCTAAATGGGCAGTGATTACGGGGAATTATTTGGTAACAGCCCGGGTGGCAAGAAGTTTATGCTGCACTCGAGTGTCAAGGGCTTTCTTGGGCTTTGCAACCGACATCTCCATGGCTTGGGCAAGGGACCGCAACTCTCTAAGTCACTTAGGACTTTTCTGACAGAGAGAAAACAGCTGGGTCAGAAAGTTTGAAACTTCATTGAAATACGTATTATCCAAAGTATCTTTCATGGCCAGTTCTAATCTGCGTGAGAAACAATGAACAGCAACCAACCACTGTAGGTCTTCCCTTAAAAGTGCAGCAAGACCCCGTCTTACACCCATGTTGACAGCTTCCCCATCAGCCCCAAACCCACCCATTTTCTTTTTACATTAAGACCACTCTGCAAGAATGTCTAAGAGGAGATTTTTGAGTCCCTCACTTATGCCATCTGATACTGCTTTCATTGTAAAAATGTAGTCTCCACGTGACCATTGCTAGGAGTGACCATTGCTGGGATTAACAAATTACGTAAACCAGTTCCTTTTCAGTTACACCACTATCAGTACTACCATCCATAAGAACTGAAAAATAATTAGCATTTTTTACAGTTGCCAGCAGGTTTTCCTCTGGGCTCTTCTCAATACACATTGTCAGTTCTATCCCACTAACAGCGTTAATGTATTTATTGCCCAAATGAACTCCATGGCGCGTCTCTTGTTCTGCTATCGCTTCAAACTTTTTAATAGGGATGTCCTCTTTGGCCATAATATACAGGATCTCCATCAGCCTGCCTAGAACCATTCTATGCTGTTCCGCTGCATTACTGAAAGCTCTCCCTGAAAATAAATTAAAATTATTTAGCTCTGGGGTCCAATCCTCCTACCAACCCCCCCCCCCCAAACGATTACTTTAAACTTACCAATTGTGATATGGCTAGATATTTCAAGTGGTGACCATGTTTTACCAAATTTAAAAATGTTAAGAGCTTTCTTGTGCTGCTCTGTCTGAATACGTTTCCGGATCCGGATGGTGTAAACTTTTAGCTGGGGGCCTGTTATCCCTGTAATTAATGCCTCACTGAAGATCATATTTTTTGCGCCATCCTTCTGCAGTTGCTAATTTTACTCTGCCAGCCATGTTGGATTGCAATTATTAAAACGTTTGAAGTTAGCAAAACAAGACTGTCGAGCTGTGCACTTAAAATTAACACATCAATTTACTGTAATCTGGCTAACTCTCTGTACTGAAGAAAAAAAAAAAAGATAATGGTAGCTGCAGATTTGCTTACGACCCCTAGTCCCATGTTAATCGTTACACTTGTCCCTATCTCTGCCATAGGCAGGGCACACACTTAAAGTTTCAGAGTTGTAAACAGAACACTTCTCAAAGTTCACTGCTGCAGCAAAGCTGGCACTGGCAGCAGGGCAGAGTCTTAGTTGTCCCCGATCTCTGCTATAGGCAGGGCACACACTTGAAAGTTTACAGAACACCAGGTTCCCCAAAGTTCATTGCTGCAGCAAAGCCTAGCTGGCAGCAGGGCTAGTGTCTTAATTTGTTACTTGTCCCCTCAGATCCAATGGGCAGGGCACACAAGAGTTACAATTTCTCCAGTGCAACAGTGCAAGCAGGTGTATTTTTGGTTTTGTCCCCTTCATCTCTGCCGAAGCAGGGCACTGATACAATTTGTTTTACTTTGTTTCCTCTCCCCTTAGAACTCTGGAAAAACCAGAGGGCTGGCTGGGCACATAATAAAGCAGGCAGGGCGGGCAGGACCACTGTTGTCCCCTTCATCTCTGCCAAAAGCAGGGTACATTTACTTAAATGTCTCAGATGTTTTTCTTTTGTTTCTTCCCCTTCATAGAGCTCTCTGGAGTAAACCAGGGCACAATTCTTAGTTTGTTCTGTTCCCAAAAATGTTCTGCTACTTGCAAGTCAACACAGTTTGTTTACTTAATCCCCCATCATCACTGCTGTAATAAGGGCTGGCACATTTTAAAGCTGGGCATGACTGTTTAACCACTGTTGTCCCTTCATCTCTGCCAAAAGCAGGGCACGATTAGTCATACAAGTTATTTTTCCTTTTGTTTCATCTCCCCTCAGAACTCTCGGGGGGGGGGGGGAAAGAACAGAACACAATTCTTATTTGTTTTCTGTTCCCAAAAGTTTGCAAGAGCACAGTGAAGTCGGACATTTTTCACCCATCTGATCAGTCACTGGCAATGGGCTGGGCACAAAATGCCCTTTGAGCCTTTGTCTTCAGCAGAGCTTAAGTACTTGACTTGGAAGACTGTGTTTCTGGTAGCCATCACTTCTGCCAGACGCATAAATGAATTACAAGCTTTGTCAGTGGAGCCTGATTTTATCTCCTTTCATAGAGATAAGGTGGTCCTCAGGACTAACAGGAAGTTCTTGCCCAAGGTGGTTTCAGATTTCCACCTTAATCAATCTATATCTCTTCCAGTGTACTTCACTGACCATTCCTCCTCTGGCGAGAGGAGGCTGCACAACAGATGTGAGAGAGAGCCCTTAGTTACTACATAGGCGTGCCGAGGGTCACAGGTTTGACTCCTCCAACTGTTCCTCACTTATGGTGAGGTTGGTAAGAAACCTGCCACTAAAAGATCCATTGCCAGGTGGATTGTTTCTTGTATCCAATTTTGTTATGAAAAACTGGGTAGGTTCCTCCTCAGGCCTGAGGGCTCACTCTACCAGAGGTACAGCTGCTTCCCTGGCTGCTGCCAGGGACATCCCTATTCTAGAGATGTCAAGCAGCTACCTGGAAAACAGTTCACACTTTTACCAAGCATTACTCCCTGGACATCCAGGCTAGGAGTGATGCTCGGTTTGGCACAGCTGTGCTTCAGAGCCTATTTCCTAAGTAGGTTCTGTCCCTCCTCCATGGAGGTACTGCTTTGTAGTCTGCATGTGTCAGAATATAGCAAGACTTCATGTTTGAAGAAAAAATTACTAACCTTAGTAATGTTGTTTCTTCTAATGGAGTCTTGCTATATTATGACCTCCCCCCGCCTGCCCCTCTCAGAACCTCTGTTTTTGGGATGTGGGTGGGCAGTGCAGTGTTGGCACTTAGTACGTGCCCACCTTGTTGTTTTTCACCCCTCCTTTCTTGGGGTGACTCTGTGTTGTGTTTTTCATTTTTTGGGTCTCCTGACTTGTCTGTTTTGGGACCAAAAATGTGTTCTTATGTTTAGTAGCCAGTTGGCTACTGTAGGTTTACAGCTTCCACACAGGACCTCAGTGAGTTTAGCTCGTAAAGGTCTGACGGTTTGAGTTTGAAGAACAACAGACAGAGTTTCAACCGAGCTCGAGCTCAGCGTTCCATGCCTGGCATGGAAAGTTAACTCTTTCACCTCCGGAGCAGTTCGAAGGTTGGGACTCACTGCATATGTCATAATATAGCAAGACTTCATGTTGTTTGAAGAGGGAACCAAATCTGTCTGGGTCAGAAGGATGCGATCAGAATGAGTGTCGCTTCCTCCCTGCGAAGTTTTAAGAGAACTCTCTGGATCAACAGGAAAGGAGGGAAGGCATAGAGGAATCTGCCCGCCCAGGAGAGGGACAACGCGTCTCGCCAGAAAACACCAGGCCCTGGATCTAGCGAGCAAAAATTGGGCAGTTTTGCGTTGGATGGGGACACGAAAAGGTCTAACTCTGGAGTGCCCCATCTGTGAAACAGATCCTCTGCCACCTCCTGTAGAAGTTCCCACTTGTGGACTCTGGCCTGAGAGCGGCTCAGACTGTCTGCGATAGTGTTGTCCACTCCCGGGACATGTACTGCAATTAGGTTTACGCCGTGTTGCAATACCCACTCCCACACTCTCATGGCCTCTCTGCAAAGCGGGTAGGAGTGAGTGCCTCCTTGTTTGTTGAGGTAATACATCACCGCGGTATTGTCTGTAACAGGAGTGTACCCAGTGGAATCTCCGACTGGAAGGCTTGCAGAGCATAAAGAACTGCCCTCATTTCCAAAATGTTGATGTGGAGATGAGACTCCTGGGCTGTCCACAGGCCCTGAGACCAAACACCGTCCAGGTGTGCTCCCCACCAGAGCCCTGAGGCATCTGTGGAGAGGGTCACAGTCTGAGACGGCTCTGTGAAGGGAACCCCCGCAGAGAGGTTCCCTGGATTTAACCACCATTGCCAATCCCGAATGACAACTTTTGTGATTCAGATTGGATGCTGCAGATGGTCTTGCCTTTGGTCCCATAGCACCCGTAGCATCCACTGGGTTATCCGCATGTGGAGACGTGCCAGCAGGACTGTCGCAATGGCCGCAGCCATGTGTCTGAGCAGGCGAAGGACCAGTCTGGCTGGGACGGTCTTCTTCACTGACAAGTCCCTGATGAGGGATCTGATGCGTTCCGCTCTGTCCGAGGGAAGAAAAGCTTTCCCTTTGACGGTGTCCAGAACTGCTCCTATAAACTGCAGTTTCTGAGATGGCACCAGGAGTGACTTCTCGTAGTTGATAAGAATACCCAGTGATTGAAGAAGGGACTGTGTGCAGTGAATAGCCGTCATCAGTGCCTCTCTGGAGGGCGCCATGAGAAGCCAGTCGTCCAGGTATGGGAACACGTAGTGGCTTTGTCTCCTCAGAGATGCCGCTACGACTGCCATGCACTCCGTGAATACGCGAGGTGCCGACGACAGCCTGAAGGGAAGAGCTCGGAACTGATAATGGCGGCTCTGAAATTCGAAGCGCAAGAGTCTCCAGTGCGCTTGAGCAATCGGAATATGCAGGTAGGCGTCCTGCATATCCAAAGATGCCAGAAAGGCGTCCTGCTTCAGCATGGGAATTGGACCCAGAAGGGTCACCATGTGGAAGCGTCTGTAAACAACCGAAAGGTTGAGGTCGCTGAGGTCCAGTATTAGACGGAGGTCCCCTGTTTTCTTTGGAACCAGGAAGAAGTGAGAATAGTACCCTAGTCCTCTCTGGTTCTCTGGGACGTGCTTTAAGGCTTCCTTTTCTAGAAGCGTGAGCACTTCCTGCTGTATGAACAGGGCATGCTGACCCGAATATCGGGAGAGCAGGGGAGGTCATGTAGGTGGACTGCCTACAAATTCTATATAATGGCCTTTTTTGACCAGCTGCAGAACCCACCTGTCGGTGGTGATCGATTACCACCCTGGCAAGTGGCGTGCGATGTGACCCCCGACTTTCTTTTCCCGTTGATCCTGAGGAGGGGCGGGGGCCGGGAAGGAGTCATGCTGTGGCAGCGTTTGATCCGGCAGGCTGGGTTGACTTTGCAAATCGTTGTCCTCTGCCTGGGGATGACTTGGCCTGGGCCTTGCGGGTGAAAGTGCCCCTCTGCTGTTGGCTGGAGCGTTGCTGTTGCCTTTGTAGCCGGCCATGGAAACGGTTCTGGTTCCTACGAAAGGAACTAGGCCGAGACCTGTACATAGCATGTACAGATCGGACTGCCTTCCCTGCGTCCTGAAGTTTGGTGATTACTCTCTCAGAGGCTTCATCAAATAGGACCTCGCCATTATAAGGGACGTCTAAGATGTTCTTCTGGATGTCCGGGGTAAAGCCGGAGACACGGAGCCAAGAGTATCTCCGGAGACACACGCCTGAGGCTGTAGCTCTGGCTGAAGAGTCTGCAGAATCATATGCGGCTCTGAGCACTTGGGTCCCCACATCCAAACCCGTGCGGAGGAGGTTCAAGAGCTCCTCCTTGTGATCGCCATCGGGCATCTTCTCGACCAGGTCTTGTCCCTGCTCCCACAGTGCATTCTGGAATTGAACCATGTGGGTGAGGTAATTCAGTGACCTGATGGCGCAAGTCGCGGCCGCGAACGTGCGCCTACCCAGGACATCCAATTGCTTGGATTCCTGGTCCGGTGGCTGTGTGCTCAAATGCCAAGGTCTCTGAGACCGGTCATGTGAGGCAGTAATGACCAGGGAGTCAGCCAGAGGATGGTTCGCCACATACTGGTCCTCCCTAGGGGCTTTGTATAGGCGGTCAGCTTCTTCGGCACTGCGGGAATGGAGTGCGGACGTTTCCAGGCAGCCTTGGTGATGTCCGAAAAGGTATCCACCAAGGGTGGCACTATCACAGGCTTCAGATCTTTCTGCCGAAGGTAGCAAGCAAGGCATTGTCTCTCGGGGTTGAGCTCTTCAGCATCCCAACCCATGTTCTCCTGGATGTGCCTCATGATCTCCGTGAAAGAGGGATCATCCGGAGGAGACCTGGGTAGGTTGTGTGGGTCCGGAGAGGGAATACTGATAGGAAAAGGTGATCTGGAGCACTCTGAAGTGTCAGATCTGGAATCCTCCTCAGACGGAGTGTACCGGTGTCATCTGGGTCTCTTGGGACTGTGTGACCCTGAGGGGGATCTAGAGGGAGGTCTTCTCCTTTCTGAAGATCTGCCCCAAGGAGGTGGTGTCTGCTCCTTGGGGGTTGGCGATCGTCCTACGGGCCCCCTTAGGTGAAGAAGGGGGTGTAGGCGGTGAAGGAGTAGGTGGAGGCGGAGTCGGAGTAGGAGGAGGACATGTGGCGATCACATCTTTTTTGACAGTGTCCCACCAGAAGGTAAAAAGTTCTTTTACCTCTGCCAGATTCATACCCGACGACGGGCCCGGCGCCGGTGACCTGTCGCCGGGGTCGGGCGTTGGGTCCCCGGGGGTCTCCCGCTCCAGGGAAGGTTCCCGTGGGAGCCCGGCGTCTCTGGTGTCGCCTGCCTGGTCCTTGGGCTGTGTGGCATCCTCCTCAGATGAATCCTTCTGACCGGCATCCGCCAGCAACGGTGGTGCGGTCTTCTTCTCAGGAGTAGCCGACGTTGGTCCCCTGGCCAACGTCCTCTGAGGTGAATGCCTGGCCGGTGACGGGTGTTTAGGTGTTGCCGGCTCCTGGGAGCGCCGGTGGTGTTTGGCCGACGTCCGGTGGCCCGATGTCAGGTCTGACGTCCGTTTGAGGGACATCAGATCTTTGGTTTTATGGGGAACCGGATACAAACGACGCGGAGGCTGGGAAACTGACCTGACATCGGTGTCGCGGCCGCGGGAAGAAGATTTCTGGCGCTCCCCGGACTTCAACGAGGCCTTAGATGGAATGGAAGAGGCCGACGGCCTGAAAGTCTTCAGAGGCTGAAGAGAAGAGGAGCCGCTGGAAGATCTGACCTGAACCGGGGGAGGTTGCGACCGAGCCCTGGAGGGAGAGCAGTCCGATTTCGAGCCAGAGCTTCGGGAGTCCGAGACCCTCACAGGGGACCTGGATCTTTCCTTTTCCCGGTGCTTGTGGGTTATACCCGACGACTCCCCCCGGGAGGAAGGTTCCTGATCCATAATTTTCAGTTTCTCCTCCAAGAGAAACGCCTGAAGGGCCTTCTGGCGGCGGATCCTGGTGCGACTGTTGAAGCCCTGGCAGAAGGAGCAGGCCTTGGTATCGTGTTCTGGGCCTAAGCAGCGCACGCAGGCCGAATGTGGATCCTTGAAGGGGATCTGTTTGCCGCAGGCAAACTTCGTATGGTGATCCTCTAAAGAAGTTGTTGGAGAGGACATCAGTTGATCCGAAGTCGAAAGGCAGACGAAAATCGTTGTAGTTTTAATGGTCGTCGCACGCTAGAAAAAGAAACCGAGAGGCCGATACTGGCGATGTCGAGGGTGGGAAAAGAACTGGGATTATGGGGAACTGTCTCCTTATGTACTACGCCCGACGCCGGGGTGGACCAACATTGGAGGCGGTCCCCGCCGAAGACTGCTAGCTAGAAAATTTCCGTGGGGTCCTGGCGCCTGCCGGCTTCAGTCTTAATGGTGTAACCTGCTGCAAGAGCTGTATCTCGAAGTAAGATCTGTAACAGTTCACACTCTGATTGAGGGTGCCAATCGATAGGGTTTTCTATTACATCTAGACTTTCTTTAAAATATATTTAAATTCCACCCCCTTTTTTTTACCATTTCTATTCTTATGCAGACTGTTTACACCACTCTGTTCATCTCTGCCAAGCAGGGTAATTTACTTAGGTCACATTTACTTTCTTGCTGTTTCCTCTCCCTGATTCCTCTGTTTTGCCCACAGTTCAGGTCCATCCCACAAGGTGCCCACCTTGCCCTGACCGACCCCCCAGTCATGCCACTGCCGTGCCGCGTGCCCTCCTGTTGAGTTCACTTGTCCAGGCTCCCCGGACAATAAATTGCAAAGTTTGTATCTGTTTTTTTGTAGAGATTGCTGACTGTTTGCTCAGCTGCACGCTGCTCCTCCTCGAGTTGCTCGGTCGAATCTGCATCACACTGCCTGCTTGCCCCACCACAATGCTTTGCGCTGCCCTCCCCTGTCCCAGTCCCCTCTCATGCAATCTCAGCCTACTTGGCTCCCCTGCTCCTCAGTGTGGCTCCTCCCTGCAAACACAAAAAGAAATTCATTACCAGACACCACCAACAAGCTAAAACAAACAATTAAAAAAAAAGGAAACAGGAACTTACCTTGCTTAAGTTTTACTCCAGCTGGAACTTCTGGTCTTGCCTGCTCTTCTCCTGGGGTCACGCTGCAAGAGGACACTGTAACATTTCTCCCGCACAGAGACTGGCTGGGGAGGTGGAGGGTCACTGGCCAATCAGGAGGGGCGTGGGGGCGGAGGACAGAAAAAAATGAAACAAATTTTTTTTTTAAAGAAACATGGCCCAAAATGCCAAAAAGGGCATTTTTAAAGGACCCAGGGCCGGTTCAGAATAATTAGCAATGACTGCTAATCATTCAACAAGTTGACTCACTTTTCTCCGATCTTGGGTTGCAAATTGCAATGTGAACCCACTTATTTTTTGCCTTAAACTATGCAGGTGGATGGCTCGATTTAAAGTAAACTCAGACACCGTAGGTAGAAACTTAGGGTTGGTATGCAATGACACCCGGGCTTTGTGGAAAATCAAATAAGGAGGCTCACACATTAGATCCTGAAGCTAGGAAATCCTTTGAGCAGAAGTAATAGCAACTAAAAATAATGCTTTACAAGAGAGGAAGCATAGGCTACAAGTCACGGCTGGCTCAAGTGAGTTTCTCTATGACAAAATTCAAGCACAAGTATTTTTCTGAAACTAGGAATGACTTTCCAATGATGCCACCGTCAGTATTCGAGAACCCAATAGGTATGAAAAGCCACCCTAAGAACAGCACACACTTAACAGCATGGTTTGGCTCAGTTTCTGATCCAGTTACCACCAGCACACCATAACCCCCATTGCTCTGTGTACCACTAGAAAAGACGTTCAGTTAAGCTATCCATAACAGGTTCCATAGGTCCTATTTAGGGGAAACCTAGCCCCCATCTGGGGCCTCTTTGCCAGTTTCAGCTCACATGCTCAAAATTACCTTAAGAGTCAAAGACCGATTATGTTTGCCTGATTAGGACCCTGTGTTTATATCCTCTTTAAATTCAATAAAGGTAATGGATGATCAATCTAAAAAGGAACAATCTTGACCCTAATTCAGCATTTACGTGAATACATACAAGCCTACTTAAAGGAGAAGTCCACTCAAAACTTGAAAAAATTTATGTTGTGCAGAGTGTTTTAATTTGTATGTGAAGTTCTAGTGTTTCCTTCCCTCTGACTGGTATTAGGAGTTTTTCCTAAATTAGCCTGCTAGCTTTAGGGTAGTTTTACGACCGCTGGAAATCTCCATATCAAACAGCTTAATTGTATTTCTTTGTCCTACAATGCACCTTGTTTCATGTGATGGTGATGTAGCAGAGCCCATAAATCCAGCAGAAAGCACTGCTTTGCAATCAGTTCACAACAGAGATGGTTATATTTAAAAATCTGTAGAATTCAGTTTGGTGACCACCCTCATCGTAAATGTCTTACTGTCCTGAAAAACTTTGTTGCTGGTAATTTTTGTGCAGCTTGTAAAGCTTCCAAGATATTTAGTTTGTTTGGCATGTGTGTGCTAAATGTTGGGTCTCTCTTACATCACTGTCACATGAGACAAAATGCACTGTGGGAACAAGAAATACAATTAAGCTGTCAAGGATGAAGAACCCCAGGGGTCATAAAACTAGTATAAAGCTAGCAGGCTAATTTAGAAAAAACTCCTAATACCAGTCAAAGGGAAGGAAACACTAGAACTTCACATACAAATTAAAACACTCTGCACAACATTTATTTTTTCAAGTTTTGGGTGGACTTCTTTAAATGTATTAAACACATCCCAGTTATACAATGTCATTAGTAAAATTATTGGTCTGATACTCAGATTGCGCTTCCCATTTAAAATACAGCACATACTAAAAATGAGGGTTACTCACCTGTAACCATAGGTGTAGGAGTGGTGTATGCTGCACATCCACATGTTGGCAATCTTCCTTCTCCTTTAAATCTAGCCGGAACATTTTCAAGCTAAGCTCCTCCCACTCACTCTGCTTGCATCCTCCTTGGCTCTGCCCCGTGACATCAGATCTTGCATGTTGGAAGCAGGGATCTGTGTGCCACTTGCCATGGGAGGTTGGGCGGGTTGTGTGGATGTGCACCATATACCACTCTTAGAAAATCTCCACGTACTGGGAGATAAATCGAAGCAAGGCCCCGAAGGAGACAGGACCCTGGTCAGAGGCAAGATCCTGGGAGGGCTCCTTATCAAAATTCGGGGTTCTAAAGGAATGCATGGAGAAGCCGTCCATGTCCGATGACTCCTCGAACACAGCACTCAGCCCCCTCTCCCCATGAACAACCCTGGATTTGTCAGAGTGGGTAATCTGCACCAAATGCCGGCCAGTGAGGCCGGGCAAGCAGCCCTGTGCAAGGGCTACGTGGGTGAGAGGCTCCACTAAAAAAAAAAAAAAAAATCAGTGGAGAGGCTGGTGAAGGCTTGACCGGATGGGGTTGAACCAGAATGGACCTCAATGGGGTAGACCACGGGAGCCTGCTGGAAGGACTGGCCCTACACAAGGACCCACTGTTGCCACATGACCTCCTCATAGCGCCACTGTAACATGTGGCACAGCCTATCACAGTCTGAAGATGAGGAGGAGGGGGAGAGTCAATGTTGTTACCTGGGAGGTCGAGAGCAGGAACGACCCAAATCTCAAGACTGGAACCTCAACCAGTAATGAGATTGTCGCTATCGAGGGGATGCAGGGGGAGGGGGGCTCTGTATACCACACAGACCTGGTTCTGCCAAGAGATCCCCGAAGGTGGAAGCTCCTGGGAGGAGACAGCAAGGTCATCTGACTTTTCCTGTCCCTCCAGGGAGAGGGCCGAAAGGAAACGAGTTTGGGAGAGAAAGTCATTCCCCAACTCATCTGACAATGGGCTGACTGGGTTGAGAAAAATCTTGGCAGGCTGGTCGGCCCGCGTCTCGGCCAGCAAGCCTGACAGGGGACACTATGGAGCTAGCGGGAATGTTCTTTTGCTCCGGGAGAATCGGTCGAAGTTGATTAAGGAGTCGTGAGACTGGTAAGAGTGAGCCCAGTCCCACGACTTTTTAAGCTTCGCCTCAGAGGAACGATCACCTTGGGAAGAGCCCTCCCAGAGGGTCTGAAGGGACTGACACATCATAAAATGATCTTGTAAAAGAAGCCCCTACATTAGTTCCCACCAGGAGCAGCGCCAGGTTGGAAGAAGAGACTGCCGCAGCCTGGGCTGCTATCTCTTCAAAGGTGGCCAGCTCAGAGCTTGAGCCTGCCGCTGCCAAAACAGCCTTGCGGGCATCCTTGGACCGGAACGGAGGATCCTGCTTGTTTGGCCAGCCAAAGACGAGACGGGCGTACCTGTCCTCGAGAGGAGGGGAGCAGAACCCTTGGCCAGTTCAGGGCTTGAAGCACTCCATATCAAGGCATTCTGGCGAAGAAACCAAAACCGAAGGTAAAAAACACCTGAAGATGAAGTTCAGAACAACCGGGCCTACGTGGCATGCAGACAGATGCGAAGGAGAAGATCCAACTCTTCCAGCAGAAAGGAAGATCTGACATCACGGGGTGGGGCCGAGGAGGATACTACTTGGGTGGGTGGGAGGAGCTTAGCTTGAAGACATTCTGGATGGATTTAAAGGGGAAGGAAGACCGCCAATGTGTGGATAGTGCACCATATTCACTTCCCTAGAAACAGAATTCAATTGCCATGAAAAGAAAAAAATATAAGAAACTTAAATACTTTAAGAAATCTGGTTTCTATGCCGTTATTTCAAGGAACAAATTTCAACTGTTCTATGAGAACCAGTAAGCAATCCCACCTGCTTCTCTTTGTGCTCCAGCTGCAGTGGACCACACTGTTGAACAGTAGCCCTGGAGAATCGGCTCATAATAATTTTTGTGCAGGAAAGAATTTAACTGCCAAGACTACACAGTTGCTGGGAGAGAGAGAATCTAAGCACCAAGCCTACACAGTTACAGGGATACTCTCTGCCAGAAACTAAAAAATATAATCAGAAGATGCCGCCCAAGAAAAAAAAAAAAAAAAAAGTGTCCCGCCCAGTGGCAAATAATAAATGTACAGGATCCCCAGTGCTAGTTTGCATCAAACAAATGACAGGAGACGTTCAGTACCAGACCAGAAGAATAGGTTACTCACCTGCAACTGTAGATCTTACTTTGAGAGGGTTCCTTCAGTAGGTCATCACATACAAGACTGGTGTCACCTGGCGTTGGGCTGCACAGTAGACTTCTAGCAATACCTGACGAGGAACCACCCACCTGACCGACGTCTGCGTGACTGTATATAGTGGGCAGTCCCCATACCCGCCCTCCAGTTCTTTCCCACCGTTGCCTCGTGTCAGTCGCATAGCAGACTTCCACATAACGATCGTTGAGAAAGTGTCTTGCATCGGATTTTCCCTCGCTTATCTCCTCACTAATTTTACATTTCTTATTGATGTCTTCTCCAAAGAAGAAGTGCTCGTCCTGTGGCATGCAGATCCCGCACAAAGACAGTCACCTCAAGTGCGTCCTCTGTCTAGGCCCAGACCATCCAGTCTCCTCCTGCGCTGAGTGCCAGACCTTTAATCAGGCCACAAAAAAGAGGAGACAGCAGGCTTTGGAGGCTCATCTGCTAAAAGCCCACTTGGCTTCTCTCAAGAAAATGGATAGGCTTAGACATTTCTTCGTCCAAAAAGGCCTCTCCTTCCAAAAAACAAAGAGAAATCTAGGGAGCGGGAGCACTCCCCGGATGACGCCAGGCCCTCGACAAGCAAGGCCCAGCCACTGCCCAGCAAGGACGACAAGTCTGGTAAATCTACAGCAGGTCAGTCGGCCATCGGCTCCTCCGGCGACCGCACCGCTTCGACCAATAAGTGGGCACTCGGCTCCTCCGGGGACCACGCTGCGGCCGGTACGACGGCTACCCAGGCTGTGGGTACTTGCCAGGCTCCGGTAGATAAGCCAGCCGGGGGCTCCTCCCCTGCCCGCCCACCGATAAGTCGGCGCCTCTGGACGACCGCATGGGTGCGGTTCCTCTGTCAGGGCCTAACGGGGCCTCATTCTACATCCGGCAGGACCAGAGGGAGAAAGCCCCTCTTCCTCCTCCTCCTTCCTCGTCTGTACCCTCCAACTCACTGGCAGGTACTTCCGGCGATGAAAACGGAGAACCCCATGACTCTGTCGATGCCGTGGGTTCTGTCTGCTCCACTCTCTCCCCTCAGGGTCAAAGAGAAGCAGGCTCCTCTCTGGCCAACCGGCCTTACGATAGAGGCCCCTCCTCTGCCTTTAGGCAGGCTCCCGGCACCTCCGATGCCGGTTGTACCGACAACAGTTCCACAGCTGCGACCGGTTGTCTGGCCTCTGCCGCAGGCCCAGACGCCAGATCAGGTTCCACCGCCAGGGCCCCTTCGTCCAGTTCTGATGCCAGCTCTGCCGGGTCCCTTCCGGCGCTGGATCGGGTGGTCGTCTGAGGTCGGTTCCTGACGTAGGCTGTCCTGACCGGATCCTTTGCCCATTTACACAACGGCGGGTCAGACATGGGTACCCCCCCGATGCCAGAGCTGATGATGGGGATCTATACCAGACCCCGAACTGTCCCGCATTACCCGCAAGGGTATCCTGGGGGCTACTACCTGGGGGACACCGCTCCGAAATGGAGCAATTTTGGACAGTTCTACCATGGATCCAATCCCTATTTGAATTTTCAGGGATTCCAGGGTTATAATCCCCCACCGGTTCTGTCTCCTCCTCCTCAGCCTACTCCTCCACCCCCCCCCCCAAGCCACCCCGTATTTCAAGGCTCTAATCCAGTCTTGGTGGCGGAGGGCACAGTCAGAGTTGGTCTCGGACCTGGAGATTCGGCTCCCACAAGCGTGGTCTCCTTCCCCGAGCAGCTCTTCCATTACCACTGTACACATCTTGGGGAAGACTCAGCAGGATGTTTCCCTCTCGGATACCAGACGTCATTCTGTTGAAGAGGCGGATAACAATAGTTCAGAGGGGGCGGACGATTCTTCTGAGGAGGTTCTGGAGGACACAGAGGATACGGAAGGCAAGGAGTCTCCAAAGTCCCCACCAGAGGACCCTGCCTTTTCAGATCTGTTGAGATCCATGAAGGAGTATTTTGACTGGGAGTCGGAGGAACAGGACCCCATGAGATGGAGACTGGCGGAGCATCTCAACCTGGAATCTCTGTCTCCGGTCCCTATTCCTCCCTGGAAGGCACCTCACCAAGACCTCACCACTACCATCTGGCAGATGCCTCATACCCTCCCGGCTGTCCCCAAAACGGACGGACAGGTTTTACCAGGCGTTTCTGAAGGTTCATCCCAAGGCTGACTCTGTGGTCATCTCTGCGGCTCATGATCGCTCCTCTACACCTAAGCAAATGAGTACCTCTCCTCCTGACAAAGAGTCGAGGCAGATGGACCAGTTCAGAAAGAAGATTTACTCATCGGCCATGTGCGTCCTTCAGTCCCTCAATTATGTGGCCCACATGGTGTCCCACCAGAAGGCTACCTTGGCCAGACTAGAAGTGCTAGTCCAGTCCATGGACTGCTCGCCTTTGAAGGAGGAACTTGCCAAGGATCTCCGCCTCTCCAAAGTTTCTTGTAGGTATGCCTTGCGTGCCACCTATGACTGTCGACTCGGTGGTTCACACCTCGGCAATGGCCGTTGCCCTTAGATGGCATTCCTGGCTTCATCCTTCTGTACTCATCAATGAAGTCCAGTCGGCGATTCAATATGCTCCTTTTAGGGGCTCGGTACTTTTTGGTGGGGACACCAAAGATATCATCACAGACCTACAGGACAAAGGACTTGCCCTTCAGTCCATGAGGTCGATGTACTGATCGGGCTCTCAACAGCAGCAGCAGCAGCCCTTTCGGAAAAGGACCTGGAGGCAGAGGAAGAACGCTCAGGCACGCCGCCAAGAAAAGCGCGAGGTCACGGGTACAGCCACCCCTCCTGCTTCCAAAAACCAGAGACGTTCAGGAGGCCCTCCCCCTGAACTTCTTGACTCCCCCGGCCCACTGCCTCCTCAGTCTCACGATGGGGAGCAGGTGGGGGGGGAGGTTCGCCCTCCACGTGCAGGAGTGGAGAGCAATCACCTCCGACGAATGGGTCCTGCAACTAGTATTTGTAGGACACACCATAGAATTTCTGGAAATTCCTCCAGAAAATCTTCCCCGGAAGTCCTCCTATTCTCGGGACCAGGTCCTCCTAGTTCATGAGTTCTCAAGGAAGCAATTGAGTGGGTCTCCTTCCGGCAAAGGGGAAAGGGATTTTAATCCCATTTTTTCCTGGTTCCAAAAAAAAGACAGGGGACTTCAGATCCATACTCGATATAAGTCAACTAAACCAGTTTGTTGAGTACAAAAAATTCCGGATGCTGACACTCCGCAGCCTCCTTCCTCTTCTCATGGAGAACCATTGGCTCTGTGCCCTGGATATGCAGGATGCCTACCTGCACATCCCCATTTTCCCCAGCCACAGCCGGTTCCTGCGTTTCCACTTCCAAGGAGAACACTTCCAGTTCTGAGTGCTTCCTTTTGGTCTGTTCTTGGCACCACGGCTTTTTACCAAGTGCCTGGCGGTGGTCTCAGAGTTCTTACGCCGCAGGGGTATTGCGGTTTTCCCTTGCCTGGATGATTGGTTGATTTCAGCTCCGTCCAGGGATTCTCTGTTGGAGGTTGTTACCTTTACCCTGGACCTTTTCAACAGACTAGGGATCACAGTCAGTTTTCCCAAGTCATCCCTTATCCCTGCCCAGAGACTTCAATTCATTGGGGCAGTCCTGGATACAGTCCAGTGCAGAGCCTTCCTGCCTCCAGATAGGGTGGAGACCCTTATTTGCCAAGCCTCCAAAGTGGCTTCTCGCAGAACCATCTCAGCTCGGGAGATTCTACGCCTTCTGGGCCTGATGGCGGCTTCCATCACAACTGTTCCCCTAGCAAGACTTCACATGAGGGTCACTCAGTGGTCATTGCGAGTGCAGTGGGATCAGCTCCCGGACCATCCGGTTCTGGTCTCCTCTGCGGTTCAGAAAGAATTGCAGTGGTGTAGAGAGTCTTGCAATCTTTCGGTGGGACTCGCCTTTCGGAGCCCTGCACCACTAGCTACTCTCACCATGGATGCCTCGAATATGGGGTGGGGAGCTCATCTTGGGGAGAACCAAGCCCAGAGATTGTGGTCCGGCGGAGAGTCTCCTTTGCACATCAATGTTCTGGAGTTGAGGGCGGTCCTGTACGCCTCACAAGCATTTCAGGCCCTACTTCCAAATGGATCACTGCTAATCCAAACGGACATGTCAGTAGTTTTGTACATCAACAAACAAGAAGGAACCCGGTCGTACCTCCAGTGCAGGGAGACGATGCGGGTGTGGAACTGGGCAGTCCAGCACCATCTGGTCCTTGTGGCCGTGCATGTTCCGGGCATTTTAAATGTCCTGGTGGACAGTCTCAGCAGATCTTGGACCCTAGCTCACAAGTGGGAACTGCTTCAGGAAGTGGCAGAATCCATCTTCCAACACTGGGGAAGTCTAGAAATCGACCTCTTCACCTCCAAATCCAAAGCAAAGCTTCCCAGCTTTTGCTCAATCATTCCAGGGCACAGTGCTTTCTGGAACGACGCATTGTCTCTAACTTGGACAGGAAAATTTGTGTACGCATTCCCTCTGTTTCCCATTCTGCTGAGGGTTCTGCTCAAGCTTCAAGCGGAGAAGGCAAGGATGACTCTCATCACTCCTTTCTGGCAGAGACAAAGCTGGTTTCCGCTGCTGCAGCAGCTTTCCAGGGAACCACCGGTTCCACTTCCAGTGACTCACAACCTCCTGACTCAAGATCGAGGTCGACTGTTGTACCCGGGGTACAGGACCCTGCATCTCCATGCATGGCTCCTGCAGACATAGCAATCTCCCGTTTCGGGGTTTCCTCCAGAGTTGCTCAAGTCCTCTGAGGCTAGAAAGCCCCCTACCCGTTCCACTTATGCCATGAAATGGAAGCGGTTTTCTA
Organism: Neoceratodus forsteri; assembly: GCA_016271365.2. Classification (NCBI taxonomy): domain Eukaryota; kingdom Metazoa; phylum Chordata; order Ceratodontiformes; family Ceratodontidae; genus Neoceratodus; species Neoceratodus forsteri. The sequence goes on along the minus strand of CM057450.1, from coordinate 1,037,230 downwards.
TTTGGGCAACTGCCAAGGGTTGGAACCCCTTCTCTTGCTTGGCCCCCACAAGTTATGGAATACCTCCTTCACTTATCTGACTCCGGTCTGTCCTATTCCTCTTTGAAGGTCCATATCTCAGAGTACCATGAGCTAGTGGATGGTAAACCTGTGGCTCAGTTGGAGGTCTCAAAAACCTTTCTCAAAGGGATTCTCCATCTGAAACCCCCCCCATCCGTAGCCCAACTCTGCCTTGGGACTTGAACTTCGTCCTGGAAAAGCTCACCCTTCCTCCTTTTGAACCGGCTATGAGCTGTGATTTGCGCTTCCTTTCCTGGAAGGAGCTTTTTCTTGTGGCTATCACGTCAGCCTGGAGGATTTCAGAACTTCACACACTAGTCTGCAAGGAGCCCTATCTGATTTTCCATAGGGACCGGGAGGACCTCAGAACATAGATACATAGACAGTGTTGGCAGATAAAGGCCTATGGCCCACCCAGTCTGCCCATTTGAGCTTGTAAGTTCAGTTTATGTTTTCCTAGAAGTCTGTTGCCCCTTACCCCTGACCTCCAGAATTCCTTTATGTCTATCCCATGCATTCTTAAATCCCGTGATTGTTTCAGCCCCCACCACTTCCTCTGGCAGGGTGTTCCACTTGTCCACCATCAGTTCTGTGAAGAAATTCTTCCTCACGTTTCCTCTGAATTGTCCTCCCTCCAACATCATCCCATGCCCTCTAGTCCTGGAACATATTTTCTGCTTAAAAATAGTGTATTCCTGCACCCTGTTCCTCCCAGTAAGATACTTGTATGTCTCTATCATATCCTCTCTCTCCCTGCTCTCCTCCAAGGAGTACATGTTCAGTTCCTTCAACCTGTCCTCATAAGACTTGTGATGCAATCCATGTACCATCTTTGTTGCCCTCCTCTGAACCTTCTCTACCCTGTCTATGTCCTTACGTAGGTAAGGTCTCCAGAACTGTACACTGTAATCTGAAGTTTCTTCCCAAGGTGGTATCAGAAGCCACGCTGAATCAATCAGTAGAGCTTCTGGTGTATTATCCGTCCCCCTCTAACAGAGGTGAGGCACTCCTTCATACGACAGACGTCCATTGGATTCTCCAGTGTTACACCCACTGGACCAAAGAGTTCCACTCTTGCGACCAGCTGTTTGTCTCCTTTGCCCCGAGATCGAAGGGCAAGCCAGTTTCTAAGCAGGGCCTGTCCAAGTGGTTAGGCAACTGCATTAGATTCTGTTACTAGAAATACGAGAAGCCTCTGCCGGGTTCTATCAGAGGTAAGGCTAGGGGTATGGCTGCTTCCGCAGCGTTCTTACATAATCTTTCCGAGGCCAACATTTGTGCGGCTGCTACTTGGAGTTCAGTCCATACCTTTACCAAGCATTACAGTCTGGACATTGCTTCTAGGCGGAGGGCTGGTTTTGGCCTAGCCATCCTACAGGGCCTTCTGTCCTAGACTGGGTCCATTCTGGATCTCAGTTTTTTCCATTGGAGTTATGTATCCTCCTCCCTAGTTTCTCTTGGCCTCTCCTTGGAGGGACTGCTTGGGACTCTGTTCTATATGTGATGACCTACTGAAGGGACCCTCTAGAAGTAAGATACTAAAGTTACGTAGGAACTTACCGCAACAGTAGATCTTTGAGAGAGGTTCCTTCAGTAGGTCATATTTTTCCCTCCCTCCTTCCCCTCATTTCTGTTTTTACACAGACTCTAAATCCCGTTCGCTCCTGCTGTCAGGCCTCTTCTTGGCTCCGGCGGGAGAACTGGAGGGCGGACGTGGGGACCGCCCAATATATACAGTCACGCTGACGTCGGTCACGTGACGTCGGGTGGGCGTCCCTCGTCAGGTATTGCTAGAAAACTCTGCCATGCGGCCAGACGCCAGGTGGCGCCAGGCCTATATGTGCTGACCTACTGAAGGAACCTCTCTCGAAGATCTACTGTTACGGTAAGTTCCTATGTAACTGTACTTTCTAGGAGTGGCATATGATTCACATCCCACTCTGGCAGTTCCATTGGAATGATGTTATTGGCTGGATGTCAAGTTAAGCTCCTCCCTCCACCCAGGAGGTATATCATCCCCCGATTCTGCCTCGTGACATCAGATCTTGCACATTGGAAATAGAATCCATGTGCCACTTCCCAAAGGAGATTGGGGGAGTTGTGTGGATGTGAATCATATACCACTACTAGAAATGAAAATTACGTACTCATCGTAATTCTCGATTTTTCTAGATATCTTCACCATTTCTTACTGCTGGGATCTTAGCTGGAGGTGCCAGATCCCAGTGGCAAACCTATAGTATGAGGCTTTTCAACTTATCCCTGGAGGAGGGGCAGACGCCGGGGACAGCGACGCTCTCAAGGCCAACGTATTTTGTGGTGCTCGCCGGTTGGCCAGTAACCGACAATGGCCCCTTCATCACCTCAGTTCTGCTCGCCGTAGAGGAAATTGGGTATAGAGAAGACAGGTTGGGGCAAGGGAGCCCAAGGGACACAAAAAGGAAAGGATATAAACTGAAAAAGAAATAAAGCCGATCACAGGAGCAGGGGTAGGGCTCTAAGGATTTCTGGGTAGGAGACCCTAGCCCCTGGGCAGGCCGAGGTAGAGGGTGAGAGAATGGAGAGGGAGAAAGGAAGGAAAGAGAAAAGATAGAGAAAAAGATAAAACTATTTTTATACAGGACAACTTACAAGTCATTAGGGGGGAAAGTCCCCGTTTACAAGACCATCCTGTGCATGTTACAAGAGAGAAAAGGAAATCAAACAGACCCGGACAAGGACAACCCTAAGGATGGAGAGTTCTCTCTCTGTGGATCAAAAGAGATATTAAGAGTGGCAAGGAGCCCTGTAGACTGCAGAGATTCAAGGGGCAAGCATACAGAATGTGTCCAGCAAGGGACACACAATCCCTGTCCCTTCCACTGTACAGGTACAGTACCCTCCTGATCTACACAGAGAAGCGTCCATAACAATATCTCCCCTTCATCTCCTGTTGCGTAAGGGTGAGGAAAGAACCACCTGAGACAGATCCCCATGGACAGGATGGGGTCACCCAGCTAGGTGAGCCCCGGCATCCACAAGAGAATGTTGAAACCCCCCTAGGCATACTATCACTGGCAGAGTGGTGGGAGGAGAGAGAAGACTTGTTTCCCTTAAGAAGGGAGCAGGGGATTGGAAGGGGGAGAAAAGTCTGAAGGGACCTTGCCTTGTGGGTAACCCAAAATTGGGAGAGAGAGAGAGAGAGAAAGAAGGAAGAGGGCCAAAAGGCTCCAAAGTAGGAGGAATAGGGTCCCCGGGGCTCCTCTGACCAAGAAAGAGAATCAAGATGTCAAGGACAACCTCTGAGGACAGGGCACAAGGCAGGTGCATGGTACATCAGAACAGTCAGGATGGTAAACAGAGAGGAGAACTCTCGGCCATGCAGCTGCCCTGAACAGGGTTCCAAGTCCTAGTCGTATGGAGCCCTGGGGAGCCTCTGGGCAAAGGGATAGCCTCCCTGCCTGCCTTCACCCAAGTGCCCTGAGGCAAACTTGGGGTGTCAGGAGGTGCCAGAAAAAGGTCTCCTTAAGGTAGAAGGCTAACAGTGAGGAAGGACCACTCAGATGTTTGGCCATGAGGGGACGGTGGGAAGGAAGCAATTATGAACACTAAAGCTATCTAGGAAGATCCAGAATTACGGCGAGTACGTAATTTTCATATCTTTCTGAGATCAATCTTCACCATTCATTATTGGTGGGTGAGTACCAAGCACCACAACTGTGGCACTGGCACCTCTGTGAGGGCTGAAAATTCCCTCAGCCTCCTGCGAGGGGAAAACCCAGAGAGGAAAAGGCCCCCACAAGCCTGGCAAGAGCCTAGTCAGTGTGAGGCAGAGATTCCCAATACCTGGGAGAAGGAAGGTGCCCCGCTAACTTGTGTCTCACCCTACGGGAAAAGAAATGGGCCCCCTAGAAGGGTGAGGCAATCACCCTACACCAGGCCAGGGGTGATAACCTAGAAAGGCGAAGCCACGCCATCTGCCTAATGCAGACTGTAGTTCCTGCCAGTCTGGAAGAAACCCTTGGTTGGTGCCTCGCTAGCTCCAGACCAAGTGCAGAAAGGCTGATGGCCTGCCTGGTTGCCTCTGAGTCAGGCAAGGATGCAAGGAGTTGCCCAAGCATTGTCCACAGATGCCTAGCACAGGCAGCCTGGTGCGCCAAGATGCACAGAAGAAGGCACGCCGCTGAGAAAACCCTTCTACCCCAGCAGTCAAACTCTGCCAAGCTGGAGTCTGGGGGGCGGTCATGCCTTAGGCAATGATGCCTGGAAGGCATATCCAGCAGCTCAACGCCGGAAGACCCCAGGGGTGTGCAATACCCGTGTTGATAGTCCCTTAGGGCTGAAGAAGGGGCAGAGGGACGCTGCCAGACCCGTTGTGATGCCTCTGTGAAGGGATGAGGCCATTGAGGGATGATGAGGTTTTCAGTGCTAAATTCCCCCACGGAATGCATGCATCGCATGGTCAGGATCGCGACTTGCAAAGTGTGAGAGATGGAGCTCCTCTAGCATCCATGACAAAAATCGCTGATAGCTGGTGAGATCAGTGTCTGAGGACAGGTGGACAGAGGGATCCTCTTCTTCAGGGGAGGAAGACGAGGCTGAGGAGCCTGGTTCAGGTCTAAAAATGATCTCGCCCAAGACTTTAAGATAGCGAGGGATGGCAGCCACAGACATCCTGAATTGTTCCCAGATCACCAGCCCCGAAGGGCCACAGAGGCCTGGGAGTGTAGGAGAAGGAGGAGGAGGAGGCAGAGGAACAGACGAAGAAGGGGATGTCTGGCAAGCCAGAGCAGGACCTCTGCTAGGGCTACGAGACCACGCAGGGGACCCTTCTCAAAGAGGAGGGTCTGCGCAACTCACCCACTGCAAGACATCCAACCAGACGGGGTGACCAAAGTGGTGCCTGTGGGAGAGGACCCCAAGATGGGGCAATTGGAGCCAATCTGTCCCTTACAGGCGGCCCCTGACCCCACCTGCTGTAGACCCTACCAGTTCCGGAGAGAAGAAGAAGAAGAGGAAGAGAGGAGGGTCAGCACTGCAGCTCCTCTCAGAGCCACAAGCTGCCCTGGAAGAGGACCTGCATGCCAACCTTGACCTCCCCACCCCCACCTCATCAGATAGAGACTTGCTCCTCTGCTGGTCCCTACTACTGGAAAAAAAGGGGTTCCGAGATGACTCGGTCATCAGAAACGGTGCCAGAATCCATCTCGGAACCCACTGTGGCACCGGAATCTGATTCGGCACCAAGCACGGTGCTGATCTCTTGCTCAGTGCTGGCAGTGTCCCCAGCGCCACAAGTGGCACTGGAGGCAACAGAGGAGATGGCCCCAAGGGTGGACCCAGAAAGGACGGCGACTGATCCCGTTGTACTGGAGACCAAAAGGCTGGGTGTAGGAGAGTGACGGGACTCTGGGTAGCCAATTGGGGTTATCCTGATCCTTCTTTTCCAAAGAGGAAGAGATCAAGGAGACCGCCAAAGACGCCATCCCAAAACTCTCCCTCTCCCGGTACCATGAACGGTACCATAAGGGGATCCAGCGCTGAAAGAGGCACTGTCTTGATCACCAGCACCAAGGAAGGTGTCGGGAGCCTGAACGGCATCAGTAGGCAGCACTGAGGGCTCTGCCAGATCGGGCTGAGCGTGTAGCTGTGATTGTGACACCGGGGGCATAATGGACTGTGAGGGGTGCTCAGCCAGACCCCCAGAGAAGGCAGACTCTCCACTTGACCCCTCATGCAGGCCTCCCGTCTCAGTGAGACTAGAATCAGCAGCAGTCTGCTTCCCCTTGGTACATATAGTACCAGAGGGAGACTCAGGGGAAGGGCTTAAAGTCCCGGCCTTGGCATCCTGGGACCGATGCCGCCCTCTGAAGATGAGAGGATCCCGACCCACCTTCAGCATGTGCAACTCGAGGACCCAGCAGTTCATGGAAAGCAGGCGTCACAGTTGTCAAAGTCATGTGACAGACCCAGGCAGGTTAAGCAATGATTTTGGTGGTCTATCACAGTCATCGGCTTGCCACAGGGGCAACGACACGTAGAGGCACACCCTGCCTTTGATTTCGAAGAAGGCCCTGAGCCAGACATAATCGCGTGCAGAAAAACAAAATAAAACACTTAACAGACTTGATGCCACAGTACTTGGCCGAAAAGAAAAGGAATGATTTTAACAGTCTTCTGGAGTCAAAGGAAGTCTACAGCATCACGTGAACAACAGCGGCAGAACTGGAACAGACTAAATTGAAGAACAGCTTCCCACAGGTGATGCAGCCTTGACGGCAGGAAAAGAAGAACTGAGATGGTGAAGGGGCCAGCATTGGTTTCTGGCCAACCCGCGAGCACCACGTAATAAGTCGGCCTCAAGGGTGGCGCCATCTCAGACGTTGGGACCCTCCTCCAAGGATAAACTGAAAAGCTTAAAGCTATAGGCTTCCCGCAGGGGTCTGGTGCCTCTGGCTGAGATCCCACCAGTAATGAATGTGAAGACCGATCTCAAGAAGATCTACGTTTACAGGTTAGTAACCTGTTCTTCTAGGGGCATGGATGTGATTCACTTATCTAAACTCTGGCAGGTTCCTAGCAGTTCTCAGGGAGGAGGGGGCATGGAGCACACCTCTATTTGACGAATAAAGATTGGATAAATGAGGTCCCAATACCTGCATCCTGGCGTGACTCCAAGTTGATCCTGTAGTGGGAAATGAAGGTGTGTGGTGACTTTCAGGTAGCAGCTCTGTAGATCTGGATAGGAACATCCCTGGAAGCAGCCACCGAGGCAGCAGTACGACTGGTGGAATGAGCCCTAAGCCTTACAGGAGGCTAGCTACCCGTCAACATATAGAAGAGATCATTGCAGGATGTAATCTACCTGGCAGCAGTTTACTTCAGTGTTGGTCTGCCAGGTGCAGTTTCAGCATACATGACGAAAGCTGGCAATCCTATCTCTCAACTTCAGCCATGCACGCCATGTAGTAGGACAGTGCCTCTGTAGGTCCAGGGTATGGAGCATGTGGTTGGTCTTTGAAGATGGGCTGGTGAAATACAATAGTAAGTTAATCACCTGTTTAAGGTGAAACTGATACCGCCTTCAGGAGGAACTTTGGGTTGGGGCGAAAGACCAGGTAAGGTGACTCCACCGACAGTGCCTCGAACCCCCCAATCCTTCTGGCTGACATAGTGGACATCAGGAAGGCCGTTTTCCATGACAGGTGTGATCTCTCTCAATTGTGCATTGACTCTGAAAACTTACCAATGAGCACTGCCAATACCAGCAGTAAGTCCCACAGTGGAGGTGGAATACGCACCAGAGGGGAAAGGTGGACAGACCAGCCTTTAAAAAAGCACCCAACCACCTTCTTCTGGGCTACCGCTGGCTTACCAGCCCACACTCAGTAAGCAGAGATGGTTGCCAGGTGTAACTTGAGGGTTGTCGCTTGCAGTCTCAGCTGGAAAAGGGACTAGACAGACGCTAGCCACAGGACAAGCAAGGGGATCCAACCCCTTGCCCTGACCTCAAAAGGAAAATATCTTCGATCTGAGAGTCGACTCTCCTGGAGGCCTCCACAGTGTGAAGAACATCCTCAGACAGACCCAATGCCTGGAACTCTAGCCGCTCAGCAACCAGGCTGTGAGGTGCAGGAACTGAAGGTCTAGGTGCAGGACCATCCCCTGAGGTCTGGTCCGCAGGTCTGGGTGGAGAGGCAGTCTCCATGGAGGCCTGCTGCTGAGGCAATCCAGGTACCAGAACTGCCGTGGCCAGTCTGGAGCAACCAGGATAATCTGCACCTTTTCCTTCTGGGCCTTGACCACCACCTTGTGGGTCAGGTGGAAAGGAGGAAAGATGTACACGACACCTGGGTTCCAGGGCCTCATGAAGGCATCCCCCAGTAGTATTCCACACTGTGTATGGGTTGGGGGGTTGGGCATAAAACAGCCTGTTTGGTGTTCTCCCAGAAGACAGACAAGTCTGCCAAGGGTGAGCCTCACAGGGAGATCAGGTGGTTCACCACTTACTGATGCTGGGACCACTTGTGCAACATCTCTCCTACCTGGTGAAGAGTGTCCACCAGCTGACTGTTCTCTCCTGCGACATGGAGGGACATGAGATTTGCACCCAAGAGGTGCACAAGTGTCCAGGTGCGCTGAGCCTCGGAAAACAGAGGAAGGGAGTGAGTTCCGCCCTGCCTGTTCAGGTAGAAATGGAAATTACATACCTACCGTAATTCTTGATGTTCTTGGACGAAGTCTCCACCACTCATTCACACTAATGGGACTATGCCGGAGGCGCCAGAACCCAGTGGGAGTCAAAAATCTTCAGGAGGGCTGGTGCTGAGTTAGGACCGTGCATGCGCTGCACCATAAGGCTGGCTCGTACCCATGTAGCTTATCTCGGCGTCAACCCTCCAACCGCCTCAGTGCCTTTCTGACAGAGTAGGTGCAGTGTAAACTAACGTAAGAAACTAACCTAATCCAGACATAAGATAGTCTGTATGACCCGTGCAAAAAGGGTCAACACAACGTCTTCACAGCCTAAGCCAACGAGGGAGTGAAGACCAGAATCAGGATGAGTGAGCTCGGAGGATGGTGGGTGGGCGTGTGAATGAGTGGTTGAGACTTTGTCCAAGATCAAGAATTACGGTAGGTACATCATTTCCATATCTTCCCGGACTACCGGACTAAAAGCCTCCACCACTCATTCACACTAAAGGAAGAGTACCAGCTAAAATCAATTCCCGAGTAGAGCAGCAGGAGATGGAACTCACTCAGGACAGAAGTCCATTAAGGATTGTCCTGCCGAAGGAAGTGTGCTGGCTGGCATGGACATCCAGAGCATAGCGCTTCACAAAGGTGTGCACTGAGCTTCAAGTAGCTGCCTTGCAAATACCTGCAATGGGCACGTTACGAATCTCTGCCAGGGAAGCCATGACCACTCTGGTAGAGTGGGCATAAACCCATCCTTCCTATCTGACCTGTGCCATTGAGTAGCAGTGGCAAAGGCATGCCACCAACCACGCAGAAATGCATCTGATGGCAACAGGCTGACCCAGCTGGGCCATGCTGAACGCTACAAAGAGTTGCTTGGACTTGCGAATCTTTTTCGTTCTATCAATGTAGAATCACAAAACCCTCTTGACATCCAGGAAGTGAAGGGTGTGTTCCCCTTCATTCTGGAAGTTGGCAAAATAGGTCAGAAGGACCAATGGCTGGTTAAGATGAAATTCCCGAGACCACTTTGGGTAGTACAGTAGATATCCTCTATCTTGATTTCAGCAAGGTCTTTGACTCTGTGCCTCACAAAAGGTTGATCAGGAAATTGGTGGATCTCAGGATTGGGGAAAAGATGGCCAGATGGGTGGAAAACTGGCTGAGGGACAGAGCCCAGAGGGTGGTTTTGGGGGGAGAGTTATCTGGTACCAGAGAGGTAACTGGTGGGGTCCCGCAGGGCTCAGTGCTGGGGCTGGTGTTGTTCAAGGTCTTCATCAATGACATTGGAGATGGCATGAAGGGCAAAATGTGCCTATTCATGGATGACACCAAGCTCTGTGGGAGAGTGGACACAGCTGAAGAGATACAGGACCTACAGGAAGATCTGGAAAAGCTGGGGGAGGTGTTCCAGGATCTGACAGCTTGGCTTCAATATCAAGAAATGCAAAGTTATGCAAGGTCAAGTCACAGGTGGCTAGAGGCTTGAAGCACTTATGGGTGAGCATGTCTAGCACAAGGTTGATATCCCACGCGCCCACCGGTTTTCGGACAGGCGGCCTAGTATGTAGGATGCCTTTGAGGAGTCTCTTGACTAGCGGTAACTGGGCCAGTGACATATTCGGCACTAGCTCATGGTAGGGGGAAATCGCGCAGAGGTATACCTTCACTGTCGAGTACTGCAGTCCTGCATTTGACAGGTCTAAGAGGTACTCCAATACTTTATTCGGTTGGCAACAAAATGGGTCCAGGATGGACTTCGCATACCAAATGGAAAATCGCTTCCACTTAGTTGTGTAAGTTTTCCTAGTGGAGGACTTGCATGCTGCTAAGAGGATTTCTGAGATTCTTTGAGAAACCTTAAACCTATCCACTTCTATCTCCTCTGGAGTCAGACATGGAGATGAAGGGAGCGCAGGCTGGGATGGACCACAGGCCCCCTGTGTCAGGAGGTCCGTTCATAGAGGAAGTTGCAGCGGAGGGACTTCCGGCAATCTGTTGATCAATGGAAACTATATCTGCTGAGGCCAGTATGGGGCAAGGAGAATCATCCTGCCCCCCTGTGCCTCCAATTTGAGCAGCACCCTCTGAACTAATGGAAGAGGAGGAAATGCGTACTGAAAGCGTTTTGTCCACCGCAGTCTGAATGCATCCTGACAGACAATGCCAGGTTCTGGATTTCTGGAGGAGAACAGAGGCAGTTTTATGTTGAGAGGGGACACAACAAGTTCCAGGTCTGGACTGTGCCACTCGTTGAATAGCGATTGCATGATGTCTGGAGCGAGCAACCACTCATGTGGATCCGCCTCTCTGTTCTGCTGAGGTGATCCGCTGGATCGTTCTGAATTCCTGGCAGGCAGACTGCCTGAATCAAGGCATCGTTATCGAGGTACCATGCCCACACACTCATGGCTTCCTGGCACAAAGGGTATGAGTGCGATCCCCCCTGCTTGTTGATATAATACATTACAGCTTTGTTGTCCATCTGAAGAATTACTTTGCGAAAGAGGACATCCTTCAGGTCTTGGACAGCATACAGGACAGCTCTCATCTCCAAGACATTTATGTGTAGATGAGACTCTTCCTGGCTTCACACTCCCCCAACCAACCAGAGATGCATCTGTTGTGATGGTGATTTGAGGTTCCAGTGGGGTGAAAGGTAGACCTTGAAGAAGCTCGTCTTCCTGTGTCCACCATATAAGCGACCTTGTCAGAACCTCTGTTACTTTTACGCGGCAGGATTGCGGGTGTGTAGCTGGTGACCACTGAGTGCTGAGCATCCACTGTGTGGTCCTCATGTGGAGCCGGGCTAGAGGCACCAGGAAGACAGACGATGCCATGAGACCCATCTGCTGTATCGAGAGAGCTCGAACGAGTTGTTCTCCCTGATGTAGCGAGCCATCTGGAGAATGTTGTTACTCCTGTCCTCTGGAAGGAAGGCCCTCGCCCTGGAGGTGTCCAGGAGGACTCCTATGAAGAGAAGCTGTCGGGCAGGCTAAAGCTGTGATTTTTCCAGATTCAGTTACACCCCCATGGAGGTGATGAACTGGGAAGCTGTGGGAACTGCTTCCTGTGTCTTCTATCTGGATGGGCTCGCCAGGAGCAAATCGTCCAGACAGGGGTACACCTGAATGTTGAGTTTTCTGAGGTGCGTCATGAGCACTGCAAAGCACTTTGTAAAGACTCAAGGTGCCGAGGACAGCTCAAAAGGCAGGACCCTGAACTGGTAGTGCTGACCCAGAGTCATAAAACGTAGGCACTTGTGGTGACTTGGGTGCACTGGAACGTGTTTGTAGATGTCCTGCATGTCCAGGGATGCCAACCAGTCATACTGATGAATCAGCGGAAGCAATGTTCCCAGAGAGATCATCTTGAAATTTTCTCTGAACAGGTATTTGTTCAACTTCTAGAGGTTGAGAATTGGACGCATGTTGCCTGTTTTCTTTGAAACTAGAAAGTAATGGGAGTAGAACCCTGTGTTCCATTCTGCTTGTGGAACTACTTCTATTGCCCTGTTTTTCAGAAGGCCCTGTATCTCGGAAGTAAGGAGGTCTGACTGAGTGGTAGACAGACTGGGCTGCTGCTTGGGTGAAGATCTGGGGGGGCTCTACGAACTTGAGAGACTATCTCTCCCATATAATCCTGAGGACCCATGTGTCTGTTATGAACTTTCACTGATCGTAAAATTGAGTCAGACGTTCTCCCACTGCTGAAGTGGTATCTACCTCGGGCAGCTGAGGTGGAACCTGGGCTGGAATTTCAGAGAGTGGCCCTGGGTGCTTTCCGGCCCTATACCTTCTGCTGTGTTTTCTCTTGTGGCTGAGAGGTTTGGTTCCTGTTAAAGGCTCCTCGTCCCCTACCCTGAAAGGACTGCCTGTTACGAAATTGTCTGCGGTCCCCAACCCTCTTAGGGGAGGCAGGAGCCCGTCTGGCTATTTTAATGACGGTCCTGGTTTTCTCGGTGGCCTCCAGTGCTTGCTCCACCTGTGGGCCAAACAGATAAACAGCATCAAAAGGGAAGCTCATAACTTTCTGCTGAGCATCATTTGAGAAGCCTGAAGTTCTGAGCCAGGAGTGTTTGTGTACAAATCCCAGCTGCAGCTGCTCTAGAGGCAATGTCAAAGGCATCCATAGCAGCTTTCAGCTGTTGACTGTTGGACTCTATGCCTCTGGTAATGATCTGCATAAGCTCTGCGGCGGAATTAGATTCCAGGAGGTTCCCGACCACTGATTTGAGTGAGTGCCACAGGGTGTACTCATAGTGGGAATAATGGCCTTAGTAACTAGCAACACGCATATCCAAGGTCGCTGCCGCAAAAACTCGCTTCCCCAAAGTGTCAATTTTATGAGACTCTACTCACAGAATGTGCTGTGGATTCCTGAGGGAGCATGGCTTTATCGTTCTCTGCAAGCATCACAAGAGCATCCGCAAAAAGCTGAGAAGCCAGGATCGGCCTGTCCTTAGGAGGGGCGTACTTCCCATCCATTTACTTGGCCACAGAGGGTCCACAGCAAAGGTCTGAAGGGCTAAGGTGGACCCCATGTTCTTTAGCAGGGACTTAAAGGAAAGATCTTCTACCACAGGCTCAGCTGATACAGAGGGCTTACTCTCTACCCCAAAAAAGGAGTCCTTGTCTATGTCTTCCGAGAAAAGTAGATCAGGATCAGACTCGTCCAGCTCCACCTCTATCCAGAGAGGTCTGGAAAGACAGGACTAGAGAGTGGGAGTACCGAAGGTGCCACTCCCAAATTGGTGCCGAGGATCCCGGAACCAGACTCAGCCCCGGCAACAGTACCGCATGCGATGTCAAAGTTGAAGCTGGCACCGGACGAGGACCCGGGGCCCCAAACATCATCCCAGAGACTCCCGAAGGACACAGCGCCACTGGAGACTCCCTGCAAGAGCCGAAAGGAGGAGAATGCCGCTGTAAAGGCCAACAAAATGCTGGGTTGCATTGCAAGGGGTATCTCCTCGAGGAAGGGGAGGTGATTCTGCCACTCTATAGGTCATTAATTAGACACCAGGGAAGGCACCGCACGCTCATCCTGACTCAATCGGCCCAGCCGTGGCCCAATGGAACTTAAGCCCGAAAGCCCTGGCACCGGGTCCGTGGCTAAGGGCAGTCGGGACAGACGCCGAACCCACTGATCCATTAGAGCAGCCCAATAATGAACCTGCTCATCGGAATCCTCACTGGAGGGCAGAGAGGGGCTCCAGAGCGGAGAATCATAGGATGGAGATCACTGGAGACCCCAAGGGAGTCAGCCTACCGCCCTCTGCTACCGACACACCATGTGCAGACGTACCAGTGGGCGACCTTGAGCAGTACCGGATCCCCGACCACGATCGAGAAAGGGCCCGCTTCTTTTTGTGCTTCCTTGAGGACTGCCCTTCCTCCAGAGTACCAGACTGCCCGTGGTCAGACCCCCCAACCTCCCGGTAAAGGTCAGTGGACTGGACACAGCCCCACTGTCAGAACAGCTTTCAAACGAAATCTCCCTACCGTCACTGGCACCGTTCATGGCAGGCTGAAAGAATTCTTCTTGTTCTTCTTTAGTTTTTCTTTAAGTAAAATTAAAGAATACTATAAACAACTAAAACTAATCAAAACTGAACGGCTAAAGCTGCTGTCGTATAGATGTGAAGATCTGACTCCTGGAGGGCAAGCGAATCGACGCTGAGATAGCCTATACAGGCTAAGCAGCCTTGGTGCTGCTCGGGCGCGGTCTTCCTCGCGCCTGGCCCTCCTGAAGATTTTTGGCTCCCGCTGGGTCCCAGTGCTTCTGGCGTAGTCCTATTAGTGTGATAGGGTGGTGTAGACTTTTAGTCCAGGAAGATCATAGTCGTGGTGTTATTCGTCTGGACCTGCACAACCTGACCCCTGACTAGCAGAGCAAATTCTGTCACAGCCAAATGCACTGCACAGAGCTCCTGTGGGTTTATGTGGTGATGGGACTCCCTGAGTGATCAGAAGAAAAAATTACTCACCATAGTAATGTTGTTTCTTCTAATAGAGTCTTGCTGTATTCTGACATAATGCAGTTAGCCCCAGCACTTGAACTGCCCTGGAGAGGAAAGAGTCAACTCTATGCAGAAGCATAGAACGCTGAGCTCGAGCTCGGTTTTCAAACCTCTGTCTGCTGTACTTCCCAGTGTAACTGTCAGATTTTTATGAGCAACTAACTAACTGAGTACTATACTATGGAAATTATTCAATACACATAGCCAAAAGGCAACAATTTGGGTCCAAAAGACTCAAGTCGAGAACCCAAGAAGGAAAGGTAGTGACAATATTTAACTATAAAAACACAAGAAAAGTAACCATAAACAACTACCCCACCCTTAACAGGGAGGGTACAAGGTTCACCCCTGAGGTGCAACACTGTACCTGCCAGCCCACTTCCCAAAAACTAGGTTCTGAGAGGGGAGGGGGGGGGGAGGACAGAATACAGCAAGACTCCATTAGAAGAAACAACATTACTAGGGCGAGTAATTTTTTTCTTCAAACAAGTCTTGCTGTATTCTGATATAATGCAGACTAGCAAGCAGTTCTCTATGGAGGAGGGAATGCAGAACCTACTTTTGGAACAAGATCTGCAGTACTGCTGTGCCAAACCTAGCATCACTCCTAGCCTGGATGTCCAGAGAGTAATACTTGGTGAATGTGTGTACTGTTTTTCAGGTGGCTGCTTTACAGATCTCTAACAAGGGTATATCTCTGGCCGCAGCTAGAGTAGCAGCTGTACCCCTAGTCGAGTGACCCCTCAGGCCTGAAGGGGGTGTTTTACCCAATTTGTCATAGCAGAGTTGTATACAAGAAACAACCCACCTGGCAATAGTTCTTTTAGTGACAGGCTTACCTTTCCCCACTTCACCATAAGTGAGAAACAATTGAAGACAGTCATTTCTGTGTGCCTTAGTATGCTCTATGAAGTAGTTAAGAACCCTTTTAACATCCAAACTGTGTAATCTTTCCCCTGAAGAAGAATGGTCAGTGAAAAACACAGGGAGAGACACAGATTGGTTCAGATGAAAATCTGATACCACTTTGGGCAAGAACCTTCTATTGGTTCTTAGGACCACTTTATCCCTGTGGAAGTATATGAAGTCAGGTTCAACTGACAGGGCCTGTAATTCACTAATCCGCCTGGCAGAAGTAATAGCTACCAGGAACACAGTTTTCCAGGTGAAGTACTTCAACTCGGCTGAAGCCAGAGGTTCAAAAGGTGGCTGCATAAGCTGAGCAATGCAGACATTAAGATCCCAAGGCGGAGTAGGCTCTCTAAAGGGAGGGTTAATATGAACCAGATCTTTGAAAAACCTCCTGAAAACAAGATGAGATACCAGAGAAAAGCCCTTCCCTGCTGAAAGGAATGCAGAAACAGCTGCTAGGTGAACCTTCAGGCTTGTAGGCCTAAGGCCTAGACCATTAAGGTGAACCAGATAATCTAAGGCTGTGGAGATGTCAGCAGAATCAGGCACAATGCCTTTCTGAGAACACCAAACACTGAACCTCTTCCATTTGGAATTATAAGTTTTTCTAGTGGAAGGTTTCCTGGAAACCTTCAAAATATCCAGAACTCCCTGAGAGAGATGCAGGCCTGCATATTCTAACCCTTCAAGAGCCAGGACTTGAGGTTGAGAGACTGGAGATTGGGGTACCAGATCCTCCCCTGGGAGGAGGACAGGAGATTGTATCTCCTGGAAAAAGACAGGAGATGTGACACTGTCAAGGACAGCAGCAGAGGGTACCAAGGCTGTCTGGCCCAGTCTGGAGCCACTAGTATCACTGTGCAGGGTTGAATTCTGATTTTGATCAGGACTCTGAACAGCAGAGGGAAGGGAGGGAAGGCATAGAAAAACCTGTCCTTCCAGTCCAAAATGAGAACATCCAGGGGCACAGTCCCCAGGACTGGAGGTCTGCAACAAAACAGAGGGAGTTGATTGTCCAGTGCTGCAAAGAGATCTATCTCTGGAGTGCCCCACCTGGAGAAGATGACCTGCAGGATGTGAGGATCCAGGGACCATTCGTGATGTCCCTCAGAGATTCTGCTCAGGGCATCTGCTAGTACATTGTCCTTCCCTGGAAGGTGAACTGCTACCAGGGAAGTCTGAAGAGAATAGGCCAGAGACCACCGCTTCATGGCTTCTGTGCACAAGGCCGTGGACAGAGTGCCTCCCTGCTTGTTGATATACCACATTGTGGTGGTGGTGTCTGTTCTGATTTGGACCACCTTGCCCTTGACTGAATCTGAGAAGCTCTGAGGGGCTAAGAAAACTGCCCTGAGTTCCAGGAGATTGATATGAAGGATACATTCCTGTGGAAACCAGACCCCTTGAGCTGTCAGGGCTCCCAAGTGGGCTCCCCAACCTAGGAGAGAAGCATCCGTAGTTAGAACTACTAAGGGGACTTGAGGGAGAAATGGAACTCCTTGTCTGAGGTTGCCCTTGTCCAGCCACCACTGGAGAGCTTGGACCAGAGTCTGAGTCACTGGAATCAGTTCGGTGAGAGAGACCTTTCTCTGTGACCAAAAGGACCTTAGGTGGAACTGAATGTCCCTCATCTGAAATCTGGCCCCTTGTACTACTGCAGCGGAAGCTGCCATGTGGCCCAGGAGTTGAAGGATCTGTCTCGATGGACAAGAAACCGGAAGTTGAAAAGAGGAAGCAATATCTACTAGGGTCTTTACCCTTGCCAGGGGAAGGAAAGCTTTCGCTTGGATAGTGTCCAATTCTATTCCTATGAAAGTGGAAAGTTGTACTGGTTCGAGGACAGATTTTGGAAGATTGAGAAGAAACCCTAGAGAACTGAGCAAGTCCTGGGTGCTTTGCAGAGCTGACCTGACCTGGTCTGATGACTGACCTACAATTAGCCAGTCGTCCAGATATGGGAAAATGGTGATACCCTGTCTTCTGAGGTAAGCCACCACTACTGCAAGGCACTTTTTGAACACCCTTGGAGCTGATTTTAGGCCAAATGGCATGGCCCTGAACTGATAATGGCCCGAAGGCAACTCGAACTGGAGGTATTTTCTGTAGGAGCACCTGACAGGGATATGGAAGTAGGCATCCTTGAGGTCCAGGGATGCTAGCCAATCCCCTGGCCTTAAAGAGGGAAGGATTATTCCCAGAGTTATAATTTTGAATTTGGGTTTTGAAATGTGTTTGTTAAAATACCTTAGGTCCAGGATGGGTCGCCACTCCCCTGTTTTCTTTGGGGCAAGGAAGTACCTGGAGTACAGGCCTTTTCTCCTGTGCTGAGTAGAAACGTTCTCTATGGCTCTGAGAGCCAGAAGAGAGGAAACCTCTGCCTCTAGGGCAAGGGTTTCTGAGATTGATACAGGTGGAAAAGACCTGGCCCTCTTTTTTGGGAACTTTTTGAAGCTGAGGGCCAGTCCCTGGCTTACTATGTCCAGAATCCACTTGTCTGAGGTCACAGACTTCCAGGCCTGAAAGTAGTAAGCCAGCCTGTCTCCTACTGGGATTGGGGAGTCAACCCAGGCTGACACATCAGGGTGTCTGTTAGGCAGGAGCCTTAGACTGGGAGGAGGGAGCAGCCCTGCTCATCCCCCTCCTGCACCTGCCTCGGAAAAAAACCCTCTGTGGGAAGGGAGAGGAGGCCTGGGCATGGTAAAAAGGCCTGTGAAAAGGCCTGCCCCTGGACTGCTGGTTTTGTAGAGTGGCTTGCCTTTCCTTGGCCTGTGCACTCTGATAAGTGGTCCTGTATTCATCCATTTTCTTCATGTAAGCCTCTGTCTGCTCCCCAAACAGAGTGTTACCAACTACAGGAAAATCCATAGCCTTGGTCTGGGTATCCTGTGAAAGGCTAGTACATCTGAGCCAAGCATGTCTTCTGAGAGACACAGATGTAGCCATGACTCTTGATGCCACATCACTTGGGTCCACAGCAGCGTGAAATTGTAGTTTAGATGCCTCAATTCCATCCACAGCCACCTCCTCCAGCTCATTGGCTAGCTAGCGGGAGGCCGGTTTAGCCAGTTCCATAAATGAAAATTATGTACCTACCGTAATTATGATCTTTCTGTGCATCTTCACCATTCATCACCTTTGGATACATGGCCGACGGTCATGACCCCGCGGGAGTTTTTTTTTTTTTTTGGGGTAGGCGGAGTTGATGCACCATCGGCGCAGCCCTCGAGGCAGACGCATCACGTGGCGCTCGCGGGTTGGTTGTTAGGCACTGTCGACTCCGCCTGCCTACCAGTTCTGAGTTGTCGGACAGGTAAGAGGAAGAGAGTTGAGGGTGGGACAAGGAATCCCAAGGGACAGGAAATAGAAAAAGATATAAAACTAAAAAGGAGAAATAACGACTGAGAGGGCAGACAGAAAGAAGTCGGAAACTAAAGGGATTGGGAGGGGCCCCAATCTCTGGAAATAGAGGAGGGAGGTAGGGTGGGACATAGAATTTAGAAGGTAGGAAGAGAGGGGAGAAGGTTAACACATCCCAGATCCTGGTCTGTCTCCAGACTGTATAGGAACTGCAAGGAGTAGCCAAAGGATTCTTGCCAGAATTCAAGGCATAGAACGGCTGGCAAAAACTCCA
Source organism: Neoceratodus forsteri (assembly GCA_016271365.2). Classification (NCBI taxonomy): domain Eukaryota; kingdom Metazoa; phylum Chordata; order Ceratodontiformes; family Ceratodontidae; genus Neoceratodus; species Neoceratodus forsteri. Next base: position 1,018,427 of record CM057450.1, on the reverse strand, counting down.
TCTGAGCAGAACTGGCTATTCTAGAAGAAGGACAGGGCACAGAGAATTAACACCCTCTCAAGGAAGGATTTTGGTGAAAAAGGATTTTTTTTTTTTTTGTAATAAAGGATAGCCCGGAGGACAAGGAAAAATAAGATGGACAAAACAAGGAGGAGGAGGAGAGAATGGAGGGCAACTGCCAACCCCCAACCCACAGGGGTGGAGCTAACGCACTAGAGAAAGAGTGCTCCCCATGCTGACTACTCTACCCATAACATTATCCCCCTATGTGCCCCTGTTTACCCCACTCCTAACAAAGAAAGGAGGGGGGTGAGGTTGGGCACAGACAGGGAGGTGGACCCAGAGACTGAGGCCCCAGGGAGATGAAGGGTGGTATTGTGATGAATGGTGAAGATACACAGAAAGATAAGCACGGTAGGTACGTAATTTTCATCTTATCTGTGTCAATCTTCACCATTCATCACCTTTGGGTGAGCGCAGAGCCCCCCCCCCCAAAAGGGGTTTTCTTTTACACCCTAAGGGACAAAGTCCCTTAGCTCTCAGTGGGTGACACACTAAGAGGAAGAATCTCAGGGCCTGGAGAAGCCGAGAGTGGGAGAGGAGACGGCCCCTCCGGAGGGGGAAGGAAGTTGCCCCGACAGCGCCGCCCGCCCACGGGAGAACAGCTAGTTCTCTGGTGAGCGGAGTTCATCACCCACACCGGCCAGGTGACAACCGGGAGACACAGCCATGCTGTCCACCTAGTGCAGATCGCTGTCCCACGACCCTGGTAGTTACCTCGTTGGCATCATAGGATGCCCTCGCTTGGTGCCTTGCTAGCTCCAGGCCACGCGCAGAGTGCGCAATGGCTTGTCTGGTTTGCTTCGTGTCAGGCAACGAGGCTAGGAGTTGACCTAGCCTGGACCACAAGAACCTGTCATAGGCTGCATAGTGGGCCTGATGTGCAGAAATGGAAAGCAACAACCATGTTGAGTAGAAAGCCCTCCTACCACGGAAGTCAAAATCTGAGGAATCTTGATCTGGGGGCCGTCACGGTGAAGGGCGCAAAGCCCATCAGAAGTGTCCAACTGCATCAATCTGGACTCCGGAGGAGGCATGGAACCTGGAGACTTCGGTGGGGGGGGGGACGCGCGCAATACCGCTGGCAGAGATCCCTGGGGCAGGAACTCCTAAGAAGAGCCTCTGCCAGAAGCGCAACGATGCCTCGTGAAAGGGAGCAGGCTAGGGGGGCACCACAAGGATGGCCTCGCTGAAATCGCCTAGAAAGGCGTGCGCCGAGAGCTCTGGACTGCTTACAGTGGCAGGGGTGAGGTGCAAGTCCTCCAACATCCTCACGAGGAAACGCTGATACTCAGCGAGGTCAGCAGCTGGAGAGATGTGGACAGAAGGCTCCTCCCCAGAAGAGGGGGATGAAGAGTTGGAAGGCACTGACTGCTCAGAGGGCGGCTGCTCGGGGGGAGGTTGAAAAACCTGACTGTCCACTGCCCCAACGTAAGCTGGGAACCGAGCAGCCACAGCCCTGAACTGCTCCAAGGAGAGAGGTCCGCTAGGACCAAGGATGCCTGAGAGTGCAGGAGAATATGGCAGAGGGATGGGGACAGAGCCGAGAAGAGATGTCGGCTGACCTCCGCCTGGGCTAAGGAGTGGACCAAGACTCTGTAGCCAACAGATGAACAACCATTTCGGTACTGCCTTGGCTGCGCCCGGAAGAATCCCCGCTGTGAGGCTACCGGGGTTGTATAGGTCCAGAAGGACAGTCCCTTACCTCAAAAGAATGGGGCTCTCTCAAAGAGACCGAGAAGGAAGAGCGGAGATCCGCACTACGGCTTCTTCCACAGCCCGGGTGGGCCCCAGAAAAGGTCGCCGTGCAGACCCCATGCCCCTCGACCTCTCGGAGTCTGAAAGAGCCCTCCTCCTCGAGAGGGCCAGCCTAGTTAGCTGACAGCCCTGGCCAGCACCCAATGGAGCTATCCAGGACACAGTACCCTTCCCTCCCATAGAAGCCTTGATTGGCCCCAAAGTTGGGCGACCCAGGCACTCCACAGGTGGGGGTACCACTGCTGAGGGGTCAGTGAACCCACCAAGACTGGGCTGCAGAGCAATGGTGGCCTGCGCCACTGCCTGCTGGTCAGCACCCCTGACCCCAGTCTCGGCAGTCGCCGACCCCACCTCAGAAGGGGGCTGACTCCGGCTCGCCAAGGACACTACAGGGCTGCCCACACCAACAGTCAACCCCAAGGAGTCAGACTGCTCATCTGACTCAGAGCCCGACTCCACCACTGAAGAGGTAGAGGCCGAGGCCCTGTGCCAGACCGTAGGAGGGCGCACAGTGCAATCCTAGCCAAATGGGGTGCCAGAAACAGAGACCACGCCCGAGCCAGAGCCAGTGCCCCCCGCAGCACCGCAAGCGGTATCCGTGGAAGACACTGCCCCGGCCCGAACAGCAGTCCCAGAGTCAGGACCAGCCACTGCGCCATCCGGCCCCACAGCGCTACGAACAGTGCCAAGGGTGAGGACGGCTCTGACGGCGCTGCCAGGCTCCACGGCGCTGACAGCAGAATCTGAAGCCCCCAAGGCACTGAGTCCCGAGTCGGACACGGCACCGTGCTCAACCTCGGCGCTGAGGTGAGAAGACAAAGACTGCACCGTAGAAACTCCCATGGCACAGCTAGCAGTATCGGCGCTGCGAATGGCACCAACAGCAGCCACGGCGCCAGCCGATGACGGCTCAGTCAGCCCATGGCGAAGTAACGGCGCCACCTGGGCCATGCAAATCACAGGTCCGACACTGGAAGCCACCAAGGGAGAGTGCCTGACAGCCTGCCCGCCCCTAAAGGGAGCGAACAGGCCTCTGCACTGCAGAAGGAGCCTCGGCAATGGTCAGGCTATTAGTTGCCAAGGCTCCCTCCTCCTCGGTCCGTGTAGAACCTTGAAGTGACCCGGAGGAAAGGCCGAGAGTACGTGGCTTGGCCTGATGAGTGCGCACCCAACCTCCGAAAGATAGCGGAGCTCACCCCACTTTCCACGCGCGTTGTTCGATGATCCGGCGGTCTATGGAGAAACAAGCGTTGCACAAATCCACGTTGAGAAGTGAGCCAAGACACGCAAGGCAACGGTCGTGCTGGTTGGTGACCGAAAATTTATGGCCGCAAGGGCACCGTCGCATGGGGGGCCATCCAGTCTTCAAAGTCTTCTTGCCCGCCGACCCAGACACGACCTACGAGGAAAAAAACAACAAAAACAGACTCGACGTCGCCAATAAATAAAATAAATGGAAAGATCTTACCAAGCAACGTCAAGTAAGGCAACTAGGACTGGCAGGAAAGGAGCCGACGGACTGCGGCACGAAGGATAAATAGCTGAAGGACGAACTGCGTAGGCGGTAGGCCTCAAGTTCTGCGGCAGCTTCCCACGAGGTGACCGACGGCGGGAGATGAAGAACTGGCAGACAGATGGAGTTGACAGTGCCTAATGGCAACCCGTGAGCCGCCACGCATGTCGCAGCCTCAAGCGGCTTAATGGTGCGTTGGTCTACAACCAAAAAAAAATAAAAAAAAGCTCCTCTGGTCATGACCTCCAGCCATGTACCAAAGATGATGAATGGTGAAAACTGACACAGAAAAGATCAGTATCACATCTAGACTTCTGGTACCTGGCTGTGTAGGCCATGTAGTTTGCCTGCCTGAGTCCCAAAGAGGATGCCAAATATTGTTTTTGGCCATGGCATCAACTTTCCTGGAGTCCTTGTCTGGGGGTGGGGTGGGTGAAGCCAAAGGGATATTAGCCCCATCACAGGCTGCAGCCTGCACTACCCCAACATGGCTGCTATGAGGATAAAGGAACTCCGTACCTAAGCCTGATAACCTACACCTCCTGTCCATTCTTTTATCCACAGGAGGTAGAGTTAGGAGTTGGTAAAATTTTTTGTGTCAGTTTCCCCAAGGACTTATGAAGAGGGATAGACAATCTTTGGGACTCTGGGATGTCGATCATTTCCACAAAATCAGGCTCTTCCTCCTCCTCAGCAGCTTCAACCATAGGGAGCTGGAGGGTTTCAGCCACCTTCTTGTAGAACAAGAAGTGTGAAGGGGACTCAGAAAGCCTGGGAGGGGAGACATTAGAGGGCCTGTCTGGGGAGATGTCCAGTTTAATGGGCACATCTAGACCCCCAGGTCTTCGTCTTCATCATCGGGATAGTCTTTGTCTCGCTCCCACTCCTCATAAAAAGCATCCTGATCATAATCCGAAGGAGACGGATCCGACCGAACCGACCGCCTAAGTGGCAGTACCAGTTCGGACGGAACCGGCAAAGCGACTGAACAATGCTAATCGCCTGGCCATCTCGGTCTACGTGGTTTGAGTATGCGTACTGGATCCCAACTGGCCAGACTTCATGCTTTCCTTTTGATGGAACCGGCACCTTAGAGTTGGCTCTCTTGCCTGAGGAGGTATCGCCTAGGTCAGTAGGCACCTCCTCAGGTTCGGCTGCAACTGAACCGGACTAGCCATCCAGATCTATGGACTTCTCGGCCACCCTTTCCTTCAGCCTACTCGATCTTTTTTCTAGAGTGGCTTTGGGAAGGTATTTGCAAATCTGGCAGTCTGACTTGAGGTGGTCAAACCCCAGACAATAAACACAGATGAGGTGGGGGTCGGTCTTGGCAAAGGCCTCCCCACACTCAGTACAGTGTTGAAACCCAGTGGGACTGGTTTTCTTCTTGGGTCTCTCAGACATGGCCAGCCTACCAAATTACCCTATAGCAGCTTTCAAGCCAGGTAATATAAACTAGGACCCTGTGGGAGCCAGAAGTAAATCAGGAGGGCTGGCTGCCTGCACGTGCAGCGCTAAGGTGCAGAGCTTGTGGCATAGACTTACCTCGGTACTAGCCGTCAACCACCTCAGTACCTTTTTATTTATTTATTTATTAAATCAAGGAGGTGCAGCATTAACTAACATTTATGCACTAATCTAAGGGCATAAGATAGCCCTGGTGACCCATGTATGTATGAATGCAAACCGCTATTTGGAACTCGGGTGGGGGTGGGGGGGGTATTAACCTTGAGATGCAGCACAAGCTCATCTGCAGAGTTGTCAACAGGAGATTAGTTTTAGGACACCAATGTTCTGTTTTGTTCACCTGAAGGAAAGAAACTCACAAGAACGCTGCAGGAAATGGGAAGAGGGGCTGGTAGTTATCCCAGGATTCTCCTGAACTACCAGTCGGTTTTAGATCTTGTTGTTTACTTTTGAGGGTACCTTCTGCTGTTTGTATCATGCCAGAGTCACGGATGAGTGGCTCTTGCCCGTTTAAACAAAACAAAGGGAGAGTTTATTTTACATTCCTCTGTTAGCCCCGAGTCACTTCCGGGGCACCAGTACAGTTGAAAATAGCCCTGCTGCAACCGGGTACTTGAATTCATTCTGCAACAGGAGACTCTGAGTTCCAGAGGTCTCTGTGCTGCAGTTGCTGTTTTTATTTGCGCTTTTAATACTTTGTACTAGTGCTCCTCACGAGCGCATTGGAGTCCTACCTCCTAACCAACAGGAAGTAGGACGAGGGGCTGGTAGTCATCTCAGAATTCTCCTGAACTACCGGTCTGTTTTAGATCTTGTTTACTTTCGAGGGTACCTTCTGCTGTTTGTATCGTGCCAGAGTCACGAATGAATGGCTCTCGCCCATTTAAACAAGGGCGAGTTTATTTTACATTCCTCCATGACGCGAGTCACTTCCATGGCACCAGTACAGTTAAAAATAGCCCTGCTGCAAGCAGGGTGAGCAGAGCAGGGTGCGCGTGGCACCATTCGCTGAGATGCATGCGTTTTGTGCGTGTCTGGCGTGGAGAAGTGGAAGTTGGCCATAAATATCTAAAAGTGCCCACAAATTAAGGTAGACTAGTCGTTTTGCTGTCTACCCTCTTGTCTTGCTGCTTACCTTTGACATTCTCCCTTAGTCTACATAGTCTATCTAGTTTCTGTCTTGATATAACTGCATAGGCAGAAGCTGCTACACTTGAAGCTACAGAACCCGGTTTGTTTTGTTCTTGATACTTTTGTGTTATTAAAACCTCCATATTTACTGTCTCTATCTCTTGATTTATAATGGCACTTATCTCAAATGATACTGTTATGACCCTGGCTGAAGAAGAGGGTGCAATGCTTTGAGTGCAAAATGAAAACTTTACTTACCATAGTAATCCTGTTTCTTCCAAGGGAACCTTACTGTATTTGGACATATGCAGTATTGTCCCACCATAGTACTGCACCGGAGTTGAAAAGGTTAATAGAACCTATGCAAATGAGAGAATGCTAGGCTCGAGCTCGGTTTTCAAACCACTGTCCCTGGTAAACAAGCCATCAACCGTCAGATTCTAATGAAGCTTGCTTAGGAAGCTAACTAACTAATTCTAACCTGAAACAGAATAATAATAATAATGAAAGTAATCATAGACTCCCAACCCACTAATCATCCTCCAATAATAGACATTATCCCAAACACTCAAGTCACAGATAGCCTAAGTAAAAAACAGCCCAGGAGTTCACCACAAAGCTATAGTGCAGTGCCCCCAGGTTCTAGAAGGGAAGGAAGGGTGGGAGCTCAGAATACAGTAGGATTCCCTTGGAAGAAACAGGATTACTATGGTCAGTAATGTCTTCTTCTAACCCCAGGAAATCTTACTGTATTCTGACATATGCAGACTACCCAAGCAGTGCCTTTGGAGGTAGGCACAGCACCTATTTAGGAAACAGGCTCTGCAGTACTGCTGTGCCAAACTTAGCATCACTCCTGGTCTGTAAATCCAGGCTATAATGTTTGACAAATGTGTGAACAGTTTTCCAGGTAGCTGCTTTGCAAATGTCCAATAAGGGTATGTCCCTTGAGGCTGCTATGGAAGTAGCAGTGTTCCTTGTGGAATGGGCTTGAAGGCCCACAGGAGACTACCAGCCTTGCTATACCAAAACTGGATACAGGCCACAATCCAGCAAGCAATGGTCCTTTTTGAAGCTGGTTTGCCCTTTCCTACCTCTCCATAAGTGAGGAGCAGCTGGGTCCTGTTTTCTCTATAGCCCTTGGTGTGCTCCAGGTAGTAGCTGATGGTTCTTTCTACAACCAGGCTATGTAATCTGCGTTCACCTGAGCATGAATGATCAGTAAAAAAGGCAGCCAGAGTAATAGACTGATTAAGGTGAAAATCAGACACCATCTTAGGAAGGATCTTCTGTTTGTTCTCAGGACTATCTTATCCCTATGGAAGAAAATGTAGTCCTGATCTGTACACAGGGCCTGTAATTCACTGATCCTTCTGGCTGAAGTGATGGCCATTAAAAAGACAGTTTTCCAAGTAACATACTTGAGCTCTGCTGATGACATGGGCTCAAAGGGTGGCTGCATCAGCTGACCAATACAGATGTTCAGATCCCATGCTGGGGTGGGCTCTCTGTGAGGAGGATCCAGGTGCAGAAGGCCCTTGAAGAATTTCTTGAACAGCTATTCAGAGGCCAAGGAAGGCTTTCTGCCAACCGAAAGATAGGCTGAAACTGCTGCTAGATGAACGTTTAGTGAAGAGAACTTAAGACCAAGTGAATGGAGGTGTACCAAGTAATCTAGCACCAGAGATACACCTGCCTGGGTACTAATCACCTCCTGTTGCTGGCACCAGCAAGAAAATCTCTTCCACTTAGAGGAACAGGTTAGCTGTGTGGAGGGTTTTCTGGAGCTCCTAAGAACCTGGAGTACCCTGTCTGAAAACCCTAAATTGGCAACTTTTAAGTCCTCAAGAACCAGGCCTTGAGTTTGAGAGACTGCAAGTTGGGACAGAGAATTCGGCCCTGTGAAGCAGTGAGGAGAGTGTGTCTGCAAGGTAGGGCTATCGACTGGCTGACAGAAGTAGAAGCAGGGAGTACCATGGTTGTCTGGCCCAATCTGGGGCTATTAGGATCATGGTGGCTGACTGAGACCCGAGTTTGTTCAAAACTTAGCAGTAGAGGGAAATGAGGAAATGAATACAGAAATGTCCCTGTCCAATCCAGCATAGTGAATCCATTGGCACTGTGCCCATTGTGGGAGGCCTGCAACAGTACTGTGGCAGCTGGTGGTTGTTTGGGTGAGCAAAAAGATCCACCTCTGGGGTATCCCACCCTCTGAACACTGTTAGAAGCACCTGTCTGTTCAAAGTCCATTCGTGATGGTTTTGACAGATTCTGCTCAGCGTATCCGCTAGGGTGTTGTCCTTCCCTGGCAGGTACACAGCTGTGAGGGACAGATTTAGGGAGTAGGCCAACTTCCATATTGACATGGCCTCTGTGCACAGTGGGGAAGACCGAGTGCCCCCTTGCTTGCCTATGTAGTACACAGTGGTGGTATTGTCTGTTCTGACCTGTACCACCTTGTCTGCAAGTTCTGAGGCAAAGGACTGAATTCCCAAGTGCACTGCTCAGAGCTCCAGCAGGTTTATATGCAGCAGGGTCTCTTTTATGGACCGGGTGACATGAGCTGTTTGGTCCCCTGTGTGTGCTCCCCACCCTAGGAGGGAAGCATCTGTGGTGAGAACCTTTGAGAGGAGCTGTTGCAAGAAAGGAATGCCTTGTCTTAGGTTTTCCCTGTCCTGCCACCACTGCAGAGTCAGAAGGAAAGGCCTGGTGATTGGTACCAGAGCAGACAACTGGCACTTTCTTTGTGACCATTAAGATAGGAGGTGAAACTGAATGTCCCTCATTTGAAATCTGGCTCCTGGCACCACTGCTGTGGATGCAGCCATGTGTCCTAACAGTTGAAGAAAATGCCTTGCTGGCTGGGGCAGGATAACCGAAAGGAGCTGGCCAGCTGAACAAGAGTATCCACCCTTGCTGGCTGAAGGAAGGCTTTTCCTTGTAGTGTGTCCAGCTCTGCTCCTATGAAATCCAGAAGCTGAACTGGGACCAGGACTGACTTTTGGGGATTTAGAAGAAGCCCTAGGGACTGAAGGAGGCTTTGAGCCGGAGCCAGGATATCCAACACTTGCCGAGGAGACTGACCCACCAGCAGCCAGTCGTCCAGGTAGGGAAAGTCTATGACAGCCTGCTTCCTCAGGTGTGCCACTACCAGGGCCATGCACTTGGTAAATACCCTTGGGGCTGAAGGACATTGCTCTGAACCGATAATGGCCTGATTTGAGCCTGAATCTGAGAAATGTTCTGTGTGATGGCCTGATGGGGATATGAAAGTAGGCATCCTTTAAATCTAGTGAGGCTAGCCAATCCCCTTGTCTGAGTGAAGGCAGAATGGTGGCCAGAGTGACCATTTTGAACTTTGGTTTTGTCAGATATCTGTTTAGTTGTCTGAGGTCCAGGATGGGTTGCCACTCCCCCTGTCTTTTTTACTGTAAGGAAATACCTTAAGTAAAACCCGTTCCCCCAGTCTAGGGGTGGAACTGCTTTTACTGCCCTGTCCAGTAACAACTTCTGTACCTCCTCCTCCAGCAGCTGTGACTCTGTCGAGGAGAGAGGACTGAAGAACCTTGTCATTGAGCTTGGGCAAGGCTTTGAAGCTGCGGGAGAGGCCTCGGCTCACTACCTCCAGGACCCACTTGTCTGTAGTTATAGACTGCCAGGCGTGGAGATAGTGAGCGAGCCTGCCCCCTGCAGGAAGAGGGGAGGTGACCCTGACGGAAACTTCAGGGGTTCTGCTTCACCTGTGGGGTAGGCTGAGGGCTTGGACCCGCTCTGCCAGTACCTCTTCTACCCCTGCCACTGAAATAGCCCCTCTGAGATTGGTAGGTTGGAAGGGCCTGGGTCTGGAAGAATGGCCTATAGTAAGGTCATGCCCTACCAGCCCATGACTGTTGCTTCTGAGGGGTGGCTGCCTTTTCTTTGGCTGCTGCACTCCTGTATGCCACTTTGTTTTCATTCGTCTTTTTCATATAGGCTTCAGTCTACTGGCCAAAGAGGGATGAAGGGGCACAGGGAAAATCCAAGGATTTTGATTGAGTGTCCTGGGATAAATGAGTGGTTCTCAACCAAGCAAATCTCCTGAGAGAGAAACAGAATTAGCCATAAGCCTGGCTGCAGTGTCGTTGGCATCCACAGCAATTCTAAACTGAAACTTGAATGCTTCAAAACCCCTTTTTACAGCCGCTGCCAAATCAGCTGCCATAGGTTATGGGCAGGATTTTGCAATCTCTGAAATTGTACCCCAAAGACTTTTTTGAAATCTGGCCACATAAGCCATGTAAGTGACTTGTTGAGTGGCTAGAGAAGAACCCAGATAAGATTTTCTGGCTAGAGAGTCAATTTTTCTGGAGTCATTATTAGGGGGATGGGATGCTAGAGGTATGCTAGCCTCATCACAGGCTGCAGCCTGTACAACACCCTCATGGCTGGGGTGTGCAAACAAAAATTCAGCACCAGACTTGGCTACCCAGTACTTTCTATCCAGTTTCTTATCAACTGTTAAATTGAATTGGGTGTCAGTAGAATCTTAAACACATGTTTCTTTAGTGTTTTATGGATGGGAAAAAGGAGCTTCTTTGCTGGAGCCACATCCATCATTTCAACAAAATCAGCCTCTTCCTCCTCATCTGTACTCTCTTGAGTAGGAAGGTCTAAAGTCAATGCCACCTGTTGCATAAAAGCAAACAGGGAGGTAAAGTCCTCAGATCCCTTATCAGGGGAATCTGAATGATGAGGGTCAGGAGAAACCTCTGGTTCTACCAGTTCTCCATAGCCCTCTTCTTCCTCCCCATAATCCACATCCCTCTCATCCTGAAGGTATTCAGAACCAGGATTGAGGGGACCTGCAACAGGAAAAGAACCTGGGGGCACAACTGTAGGAAATTTAACCAAGGACCATGGAAGCTGAACCGAGGGAGACTGTTGGGACTGAATAATTCGAATAGCATTAGCTATCTCCTCCGTGGTAGAAACAGACAGTTTCACTGGTTGCAGTTCTGTGTGTTTTTCCTTTTTCTTGCCTGCGTTTGCCGGTTCAGCTGCCTGATCAGCGGTGGGTTTCTTAGGCTGTGAACCAGTACCCTGGTCAGAGGGTGTTTCGTTCAGTTCAACAGCATTTTTTTTTGATTTAGAAGATTTGTCTGTAACCGGGTCAGCGTCATTTCAGACATTTTCTCCTTCAGTCGGTTCAATCACCTGTTCAGCGTAGACTGAGAATTTTTTTTTTTTGTTTACAGATTTCACAATCTGTCTTTAAGTGTTCAAACCCGAGACAGAGAACACACATCAAATGGGGTCAGCTTTAGCAAATGTTTCCCCACACTTGGTGCAATGTTGGAAACCAGTAGGGCCAGTTCTTTTCTTAGGTGTCCGAGACATGGCCACTATCCCCAAAGTAAAATCTCTCTCTTTTTTTTTTTGGTTGGTCTGTTTAAGGACCAGAGAACGAACCGGGGTTTAACCCAGTAACATCCCACAGAGAAATTTGAGTCAGAAATATATATACTTACAAGAAAAATAGGAAATAAGAAATAATATTGGTTCCTGACCGGAGAACCGGACAGAAACTGAGGACTTACCCAACTCTTACTATCTATACTAGTTTACCTTTGTGAACCACAGACAGTGGTTTAAAAAATTTAAAACTAAAAGTGGTTGTAAAACCGAGAAAAATAAACATGAGTTTAGTAAAGATGCAGAGGATTCTCCGAGGCGTCTGACTAGTCAAGCAGAATGAAGAATCTGACGGTTGATGGACTGTTTACCAGAGACGGTAGTTTGAAAACTGAGCTCAAGCCTAGCATTCTCTCATTTGCATAGGTTCTATTAACCTTTTCAGCTCCGGGGCAGTACTATGGTGGGACAATACTGCATGTGTCAGAATACAGTAAGATTTTCTGGGGTTAGAAGTATATAATAACATCAGATAAAATTCCTAAACAAGCATTTCGATGCATTAAGTGTACAGAACTCAGAAACGCTCCAAGAAATGTCAGTGTTTAACTCTAGACTTGCTGCCTTAGAAAAAAGCCAACGGGATATGGTTGTAAGGTTTAAGGCTGTGGATACATCTACCCTGGTCTCACAGCCCCTCCCATCCTCTGCAGGGTCAGCTGGTAAATAAACCTCTACTAGTCTGAAATCCTGTGGTAGTCACTCCCAACAATCCCTTGGTACCTATGTCAGCCAGTACAAGCTCAGCTCAAAATTTCCCTTGTCCCGAGCCTGTAAACAAGAAGCGTGTTAGGGAAGAAGATAGATTTTATAATGATGGTGCTGATGAAGCAAGGTATCAAATCCAAAGTATAAAAGAGCTGCTAAAAAGTAGCGCAAGGCTGAGCTTTTTAGCCTTCCCCTCCATAACAGTTTCGACCCTCTAGCATCTCTTTCTCATGAGGATTCAGATAGTATTCTGCTAGACCCCACCCAGTGAACCTCCTCCCAGGCAACACACACTGGTGCACAAAATACACTTACTTTAAGTCTCACTTCAACCCTGACATCCCTACCTCAGTCTCCGACTAATTCAGTATCTCTAGTTGACATCCCAGTTGCAGTTAATAATTCTACGCCTTTGAATACATCATTAAATTTGGATGTTGAGATGGCACCAGATACTGCACCCACCTGTCCCGTGAGCCCTAGACAAGTGTTAGTACTGGGCGATTCAATCATTAAACACATTGACAGGGCTATTTGTAACCCAGACAAATCAAACAGGACATGCTGTAGCTTCAGTAGTGCTAGAATTGCAGACATCACCAGCATGGTTAATGACATCAAGTATGACTGTGGGGAAAAGCCCCTTGTGATTTTACACATGGGTGCCAACAACATATATCACGACCCCATCCCTGTCATTAAACAGGACTTAGTAGCCCTAACTAATAAACTAGTGGAGCTAGAGTGCGACATATGTATCTCAGAAATTCTCCCTATTCCCAGATTCTTAGAACATCTGAATCAGAAAATTTAATGAATTAAAAAATGGCTTCGTAAATGGTGTTTAAGACAAGAACAAACCTGCATCACCCACTGGGATGAATTTATAGATAAAAATGAATTATATTGTAGGAACAGTCTGCATCTCAGCAGACGAGGCAGCACCCTACTTAGTAAGCAATTCTTATCCACCACTGAACATCGTTTGAACTGAATAAACTGGGGGAAGAGGAGAGGATTGCCCTCATCTCTTAATAAAACCCACTGTCAAAATATATTACATACAAGTAACCAACTAAGATTCCGGAGCCTTAATGCTAGATGTCTGAATAATAAGCACAATGAGTTAAAAATCAGGGCCTGTCAGGACCATTTAGAAACCATCTCAATATCTGAAACCTGGGAAGATGACAAAGCATCCTGGGACTTCATCTTGCCAGGTTATAACTTGTATAAGTTAAACCGGGAAACTTAAAAAGGAGGTGGTTTAGCCTTATTGGTCAGTAATAAAATACAATCAGTAGACATCTCTGATAAAATCAAAACTCATTGTATATTCACCGAGACAATTTGGGTTAAAATTAATTTGACTGACTTAGAGCTCGTAATCGTAGGAACATGTTACCGTCCCCCTAATTCCTCACCAGAGACCTTCAATGCCATACTATTAGACAGGGCTTAACAAATTTTAAAATTATGTACTTGTCCACTAAGTGGCTTATCAAAAAGTAGTTGTCCCGGTGCTCGAGTTGGTAGTCCAAGTAAACGATGCATTTTTAGTGGAAAGTATAAAAATACAGAAAACCGAAATTTATTTATTGTGGAAAATAAAGTAGTTTGCTTTGGCTTCTTTGCATTTTGTTTTAACTTCTATGCAGTTATGAAAATACTGAAATCTTGTACTTAATAAAAACGTTATCTTATCTTTGTGTGTGTTGTTATTTTTTACCTTAAGCTGCTATGCTTGGTGCTTGCACCTTACAGCACTACAAGAGGACCTGGGCAGGACACAGCAGATGGGAGTAGGAGGGAAGAGAAGCCAACTACTAGTACTCCGAGAGAGTCTGCAGTTGTTCACTTCTCCATGTTCCTACTCTCTCTCTCTGCAGGTTAGGTCACACACACACACACACACACACACACACACACACACACACACACACACCCTTCCTCTACCAAAGAAGAGTTTTTTTTTTCTGTAGCTATGTAGCACAAAAATGTTTTTCCCTTTAGTTCTAGTAAGTCTGCAGTTGTTCCCCAAGTTCCTGTACCCTCTTAGGGCAGGTTAAGGTCTCACAGCCACACACATACCTCCACCAAAGGGTTTATTTTTTCCATAGCACAAAAAATGTTTTTCCCCCCTTTAGTTTATTTTTAGTAAGTCCGCAGTTGTTCCCCAAGTTCCTCTACCCTCTCAGGGCAGGGTAAGGTCTCAGCCACCCATGCCTCCAGGAAAAGGCTGCTTATTTATATTTCTGTAGCACAAAAATACAGGTTACTCACCTGTAAAAGGAGTTTTAGGAGTGGTATATGTTGTTCATCCACACTTATTGGCAGGTTCCTTGCCGCTTTAAATGTTGCCAGAAGGTCTTCAAGCTGGCTCCTCCCACCCACCCTGGTGGTAAAACCCTTGGCTCCGCCCCATAATGCCAGATGTAGCCCACTGGAAGCCAGGTTGTGCGTCGAAGCCGGGGAGGTCGGGTGGGTTGTGTGGATGAACATATACCACTCCTAGTACTCCTGTTACAGGTGAGTAACCTGTATTTCTAGGGACGTGGATATGTTCAATCCATACTTATTGGCAGACTCCTAGCAGTTCTCCGGGAGGAGGGAGGCAAGGCGCACACCCCTACTTGGGGAATAAGGACTGGAGAACCAAGGTCCCAAAACCAGCATCCCAGCATAACTCTAGGTCAATATGGTAATGGGAAATGAAGGTGTGTGCTGACTTCCAGGCAGCAGCCCTGCAGATTTCCTGGATAGGGATGTCCCTAGAAGCAGCCACCGAAGCAGCAGTATGGCGGGTAGAATGAGCTCTTTTACCTTTGGGAGGCTCCATGCCCACCAACCTAGAGCACAGATCTATGCAGGAGGTGACCCACCTGCCTATCGTCTGCTTGGCTGCAGGTCTGCCAGGTACGGCTTCAGCGTAGGTGACAAACAGCTGGCGAACCTCTCCCCGAATTTCGGCCGTCCGCTCCTTATAATAAGAGCACTCTTCTAGGGTCCAGAGTATGGAGCCTATATTCGGCCTCCAAGGTGTGATTGGGGTAGAACACCAGCAGAGTCAACACCTGGTTAAGGTGAAATTCCGACACCACCTTTGGAAGGAATTTCGGGTGGGGGCGCAGGACAACCTTGTCCCTGTGGAAGACCAGATAAGGAGACTCAATGGAAAGCGCCTGGAGCTCTCCCATCCTTCTGGTTGACGTGATAGCCACCAAGAAGGCGGTCTTCCATGACAGGTGAGAGATGTCACACCTGTGCATTGGTTCAAATGGCTTGCCCATGAGCTTAGCCAATGCCAGCAGTAGATCCCACGGAGGTAGAGGTTCTCGCACCGGAGGGGATATGTGATCAAGGCCTTTGGAAAAGCGCCTGATCACCTTCTCCTGCGCCACTGATTGCTTGCCGTCCCACGCCTGGTAAGCAGAGATGGCTGCCAGGTGCACCTTAAGGGTCGTCGACCAAAGCCCTAGCTGAGAAAGGGACCACAGGTAGTCCAGAATGCTAGCCAAGGAACAGGAAGAATAGTCCAACCCTTTGTCCTGACACCAAATGGAGAATCTCTTCCATTTGAAGGCATAGCATTTTTTTGTCGACTCTTTACGGGATGCCTCAACTACGCTGAGGACCTCATCAGAAAGACCCAATGCCTGGAACGCTAGCCGCTCAGGAACCAGGTCGTCAGGTGCAGGGACTGAAGGTCCGGGTGGAGAACCCTTCCCCTTGTCGACTGAGAACATGTCTGGGCGGGCTGGAAGCCACCTCGGGAGCCTGGAGCTGAGGCTGAGGAGATCTGGGTACCAGGAGTGGCGGGGCCAGTCTGGGGCTACCAGAATCACCTGCGCCTTGTCCCTCTTCGCCTTGAGAAGCACCTTGTGGATCAAGGGAAATGGAGGGAAGGCGTAGAAGAGGCCCAGGGTCCACGGCCTCGAGTAGGCATCCCCTGCAGCGAGCCCTGCTGAGGGGGAGTGGGCATGAAACAGTCTCAGCTTCGCATTCCCCCTGGAGGCGAACAGGTCCACCTGAGGGGTGCCACAATGGGAGAACAGATCTAGAACTACCTCCGGCAGGAGAGAGACCACTCGTGAGATGAAGCGCCTATCCGGCTGAGGGCATCGGCCAGACTGTTGGAGGCTCCTGCCACATGGATGGCTAGGAGATCCACCTCCAGGCTGATCATGACAGACCAAGTGTGGAGAGCCTCCTTGCACAGGGGCAAGGAGTGCATCCCACCCTGTCGGTTGAGGCAGTACATGGTCGTGGTGTTGTCTGTCTGGATCTGGACCACTTGACCCCATATAAACAGAGTGAAGGCGGTGAGGGCTAGTCGGACCGATCGAAGTTCCAGCAGGTTGATGTGGCATCGAGACTCCTGAGGGGACCAGAGGCCATGGGCTCTGAGCTCCCCCAGATGGGCACCCCAACCCAGAGAGGTGGTCGTCAGAGTGACCGTCGGCTTGGGGCGGACAAACGGGATACCCTCCTGCAGATGACCTGGAACGAGCCACCACTGTAGGCCGTTCCACATCTCCTGGGTCACAGTCACTGGCTGGTTCAGAGGACCGGAGTGCTGTGACCACTGGCGGGCCAGCCCCATTGTAGGGGACGCATATGCCAGCGGGCCCAATGGACCATGTTGGTGCAGGCCGCCATGAGGTCCAGAAGGCACAGGAAGTCCCAGGAAGGGCGCAATTGCCCAACCAGAAATTATTGGGCAAAGGAGGAAAGGACCTCGGCCCTGTCCGCCGGGAGCCAGGCTCTGGCTCAAAGAGAGTCGAGCTCTGCCCCGATGAACTGAATCACCTGCGATGGCACGAGTTCCAACTTGGCCTCTTTGATGAGAAGGTCAATCTGAGAGCAGACCTGGAAGGCCAGATCCTTGGACCGCTCCACCTCTGACCTGGAAGGGGCTGCAATCAGCCAGTCATCCAGGTAAGGGTACACCCGGACCCCTCAGCACTGCAGGAATGCTATCACCACTGCCACGCATTTGGTTAAGACCCTGGGAGCTGGAGAGAGGCCGAAGGGCATGGACCGGAAATCGTAAAGGGATCCCTCTGCTCTTAAGTGGAGGAATCGCTGATGAGACGGATGGATTGGGAAGTGAAAAAACGCGTCCTGAAGGTCCAGGGAACAGGACCACATGCCTGGCTCCAAGGATGGAATGATCTGCGCCAGAGTAACCATCCTGAAGGTGCGAGACCTTTGGAACTTGTTCAGGTCATGTAGGTTGAGAAGAAAAAATTACTCACCTTAGTAATGTTGTTTCTTATAATGGAGTCTTGCTGTATTCTGACTATTGCAGTGGTCTCCAACCCTTGAACTGCCCCGGAGAACAAAGAGTTAACTTTCCATGCAAGGCATGGAACGCTGAGCTCGAGCTCGGTTGAAGCTTCTGTCTGCCGTTGTTTGAACCCCAACCATCAGATCTTTACGAGCTATACTCACTGGGAGTTCTGTGTGGAAACTGTAAACTCACACTAGCCAACTGGCAACTAAATTTGATAAAAAGGGTTTTTTTGGTTTCAAAGCAAAGACTCAAGTCAGAAAACCCAAAAAACAAAACACAACACACACCCAAAATAAAGAAGGGTGAGAAAAAAGGGGCACTCACTAGGTGCCAACACTGCTCCTGCCCACCCACATCCCAAAACCAGGTTCTGAGAGGGAGGCGGGGAGGTCAGAATACAGCAAGACTCCATTAGAAGAAACAACATTACTAAGGTGAGTAATTTTTCTTCAAACAACATGAAGTCTTGCTGTATTCTGACTATTGCAGACTCACAAGCAGCACCTCCATGGAGGAGGACAGAACCTACTTTGGGAATAGGCTCTGAAATACTGTAGTGTTAAAACCGAGCATCACTCCTAGCCTAGATATCCAGAGAGTAATGCTTGGTGAAAGTATGGACTGTTTTCCAGGTGGCTGCTTGACAAATCTCTAAGATAGGAATATCCCTGGCAGCAGCCAGGGAAGCTTCTGTACCTCTAGTAGAGTGAGCCCTCAGGCCTGAGGGTGGGATTCTACCCAATTTTTCGTAGCAGAATTGTATACAAGAGACAATCCACCTGGCAATACATCTTTTAGTGGCAGGTTTTCCCTTACCGACATCCCCATAAGTGAGGAACAACTGGAGGGAGTCAAACCTGTGACCCTTGGTGTGCTCTATGTAGTAGCTAAGGGCCCTTTTTACATCCAGGCTGTGCAACCTCCTCTCTCCAGAGGAGGAATGGTCAGTAAAGAAAACAGGAAGAGACAGACTGATTAAGGTGGAAATCTGAAACCACCTTAGACAGAAACTTCCTGTTAGTTCTTAGGACCACTTTATCTCTATGGAAAGAGATGAAATCAGGGTCCACTGACATGGCTTGCAATTCACTGATGCGCCTGGCAGATGTAATAGCTACCAAAAACACAGTTTTCCAAGTCAAGTGCTTAAGCTCTGCAGAGGACCAAGGCTCAAAAGGGGGTTGCATAAGCTGAGCAATGCAAACATTAAGGTCCCAAGCAGGAGCAGGGTCCCTGAAGGGAGGATTGGTGTGCAACAGTCCCTTGAAGAATTTGCAAAATACAGGATGGGCTGAAAGAGAAGAGGGCTTGCCTACTGACAAAAAAGCAGAAACAGCTGCCAAATGTACTTAGAGTGTAGCTGGTCTGAGTCCCAAGCCATTGAGATGAACCATATAGTCCATGACTGTAGGCAACCCAGCAGATTCTGGAGAAATATGCTTACCAGAGCACCAAATAGTGAACCTTTTCCATTTGGAGTTTTAAGTCTTTCTGGTGGAAGGCTTTTGTGAAGCCTTTAGAATATTCAGGACACCTTGAGAGAGGTGCAGATCAGCAAACTAACTCTTCAAGAGCCAGGCCTTGAGATTGAGAGATTTGAGATTCGGATACCAAACCCTCCCCTGAGAGGATGTCAACAGGTTGTAATTCCTGGGAAGAGACAGGGAAGGTGGACTACTAAGGACAGCAACAGTGGGTACCAGGGCTGTCTGGCCCAGTCTGGAGCGATCAGAATTACTTTGCAGGGTTGAGACCTGATCTTGACTAGTACCTTGAACAGGGGAGCATACAGGAACTTCCTTCCCAATTGAGTACCAGAGCATCCAGGGGGACTGAGCCCAATACTGGGGGTCTGCAGCAAGAGAGAGGAAGTTGGTGATTGTCTGAGCTGCAAAAAGCTCTATCTGTGGAGTGCCCCATCTTGACAAAATCACCTTCAAAACTAGGGGATCCAGGGACCATTCGTGGTGGCCCTGAGATATCCTGCTGAGAGCATCTGCCAGGATATTGTCCTTCCCGGGAGGTGAACTGCTGTGAGAGAGTTTGGAGGAATAGGCCAGAGACCACAACTTCATTGCTTCTGTGCACAAGGCCGTAGAACCTAATGCCCCTTGCTTGTTGATGTACCACATTGTGGTGGTATTGTCTGTTCTGATCTGGACTACTTTGTTCTGAACAGACTGGGAAAAAGCTTGTAGTGCCAGAAACACTGCTCTGAGTTCCAAAAGACTGATGTGAGGTAGAGATTCTTGAGGTGACCACAGTCCTTGGGTGGTAAGATCCCCCAAGTGGGCTCCCCAGCCCAAGAGGGAGGCGTCTGTGGTGAGGATTAGAGAAGGAGACTGAGTGACAAAAGGAACTCCTTGCCTTAAATTGTCCTGATCCTGCCACCATTGCAAAGTCTGGATCAGGGTTCGAGTCACTGGGACTAGTTTGGTCAGGGAATCCTTTCTCTGGGACCAGAAGGTTCTCAAGTGGAACTGAATGTCCCTCATCTGAAATCTTGCACCCTGGACCACTGTTGTAGAAGCTGCCATATGGCCCAGGAGCTGCAAGAAATGCCTTGCTGGTTGAGACACCTGAAGGGTGAAAGAAGAGGCTAGTTCTATTAGAGTCCTTGCCCTGACCAGGGGAAGGAAAGCCTTTGCTCTTATTGTATTCAGCTCTGCCCCTATAAAGGTGAGGAGCTGCACTGGCTCTAGAACTGACTTTGGAAGGTTTAGGAAGAACCCTAAGGAAGTGAGCAGCTGCTGAGTTATCTCAAGATGTGACTTGACTTTGTCTGGAGACTGACTACTATGAGCCAGTCGTCCAGGTATGGAAAGATGGAGATCTTTTTTCTCCTTAGGAAAGCAACTACTACTGCCAGGCACTTTGTGAACACCCTTGGGGCTGATGTTAGACCAAAGGGCATTGCTCTGAATTGATAGTGGCCTGAGGGCAATCGAACCTGAGGTACTTTCTGTGGGAGCACCTGATGGGAATGTGAAAGTAGGCATCCTTGAGGTTCAGGGAGGCTAGCCAGTCCCCTGGCCTTAGAGAGGGCAGAATTATTCCCAGAGTCACCATTTTGAATTTTGGCTTTAAAAAGGTGCTTGTTTAAGTATCTCAGATCCAGGATGGGCCGCCATTCTCCTGTCTTTTTAGGGGTTAGGAAGTACCTGGAGTACAATCCTTTGCCCCTGTGCAGGGTAGGAACCCTTTTTATGGCTCTGAGAGCCAAGAGGAAAGAAACCTCTGCCTCTAGGGCAAGGGTCTCTGAAGGATCTGCAAGTGGAATGGATCTGGTTCTCATCTTGGGAAATTTTTTGAAGCGGAGAACCAGTCCCTGGCTTACTACTTCCAGGACCCACTTGTCTGATGTTAAAGACTTCCAGTCCTGGACAAAGTAAGCCAGCCTGCCCCCTACAGGTAGTGGAGAATCGGCCCGGCAGACCCATCAGGGTGTCTGCTTGGCAGGGGCTTTAGGCTGAGGGGTGGAAACAGGCCTGCTCATACCCAGTCTGCCTCTCCCTCTAAAGAACCCCCTCTGAGCAAAAGCAGAAGAGGAGGCCTGTGCTTGGTAAAAAGGCCTATGAAAAGGCCTGCCCCTGCCCCTGGAATGCTGCCTCTGAGGAGTAGCTTGCCTCTCTTTGGCCTGAGCACTCCTGTAGGTGGTCCTGTACTCGTCCATCTTCTTCATGTAATTCTCTGTCTGTTCCCCAAACAGAGAATTACCAATGACAGGAAAATTCATGGCCTTAGCCTGGGTATCCTGTGACAGGCTAGTACATCTGAGCCAAGCCATCCTCCGAAGGGCCACAGATGTAGTCATGACTCTAGATGAAACATCACCGGAGTCCACAGCCGCATGAAATTGCGCCTTGGATGCCTCAATCCCATCCGCAGCCACCCGCTCCAGCTCCTTGGCCAGCTGGTCAGGGGCCTGTTTAGCTAAAGCCATCATAGTGTCCCACCTGGACTTCTGGTATCTAGCTGTGTAGGCCATATAGTTAGCCTGCCTGAGTCCCAAAGATGATGCCATGTACTGTTTCTTCGCCATGGCATCAATCCTCCTGGAGTTCTTGTCTGGGGGGTGTGAAGCCAAGGGAATATTTGCCTTATCACAGGCAGCAGCCTGCACTACCCCAACATGGCTGCATTGCTGGGAAAGGAACTCCGTGTCTGAGCCTGAAAGAGTACACCTCTTGTCCATTCTTCTGTCCACAGGCGGTATGGAATTTGGAGTTTTTAAAATTTTAAATGTCTGTTTCCCAAAAGATTTATGGAGGGGAATAGACAATCTCCTGGACTCTGGGATGTCCATCATCTCAACAAAATCAGGCTCCTCCTGATCCTCTACTGCTTCTTCCATAGGAAGCTGGAGGGGTTCAGCCACTTTTTTGTAAAACAAAGTGGGAAGGGTACTCAGAAAGCCTAGGAGGAGAAACACCTGAAGGTCTGTCTGGGTCAACAGGCACATTCAGACTTTCATAATCACCATCATCTTCATACTCTACCTCCTCCTCCTCCTCTGGTTCATAAAATTCTTCTAAAGTATAATCCGGAACCGTGGGAACCGACCGAACCGAGCCCCTAACCGATGGTGCCGGTTCGGCCGGAACCGAGGTTAGCGATTGAACTATTCTTATCGCTTTGGCTATCTCATCAGCGGTCGGAGAAAGAACTTGTGGATCCGAACCGGATGATTTATCCCTTCTTTTTCTTTTAACCAAAACCGACTCCTCAGAATCGGTTCTCCTTTTGCCCGAAGAAGTTTCGCCCTGGTCAGAGGGCACTCTTTCTGGTTTGGTTGGAACCGAACCGGGCTGGCCATCCGGGTCAGCGGACTTCTTGGCCTCCCTTTCCCTTAGTCTACCTACTCTCTTATCCAGGGTAGCTTTGGGAAAACGTTTACAAAATTGGCAGTCTGCATTGAGGTGGTCAAACCTCAGACACAAACACAGGGTGGGGTCAGCCTTAGCAAAGGCTTCCCACACTACAGTGTTGAAACCCAGTGGGCCTGTTTTTTTTCTTGGGTTTCTCAGACATTGCTAATCCTAACCAAAACTTACCCTTTTTTTGGCAATCCGCCAGGCAAGACACCCCTATCGGTTCCTGACCGTGTTACGGGTCTTGGAAAAAACGTAATGAAATCCATTTTTTTTTTTTTAGAACCGATATGGACCAGTTACCACACTCTAATAAAGACAAAAGGTTTTTGACACAAACCTGATCGGTTAAAACTGAACGGATCCAATGTTTACAAGTTCCACACAGAAAACTAATATAGAAAACCTATCTAGTACTCACGGTACCACAGACAGAGACTTAAACCGACAGGTTAGAAGCAGAAATTCGGTTGAAACCGAGCGAAAAAACTACACTTTAACAGACTTTTTTGAACCAAGCGAAGGAGAAATCTCCGGAGTGACTGTTCAGTGAGGCGGAGTAAAGAATCTGACGGTTGGGGTTCAAACAACAACAGAGAGAGGCTTCAACCGAGCTCGAGCTCAGCGTTCCATGCCTTGCATGGAAAGTTAACTCTGTTCTTCGGGGCAGTTCAAGGGCTGGAGATCACTGCAATAGTCAGAATACAGCAAGACTTCATGTTGTTTGAATGGGGCACCAGCCCCCTGTCCGTTTTGAGACCAGGAAGTACCTTGACACAAACCCTGGGTCTGGAGAGGGGTCCGCCACCTCGCTGATCACCTCCTTCTGGAGGAGCAAGGCAATGTCGGCTTGACGAGCCGACAGAGGCTGCGAAGGCTCGATACAGGGGGGGGGGAGGACTGCTCGAATTCCAGAAGCAGACCCCTGCCTACCACTTCCAACACCCAGCGGTCCGTGGTGATAGCGGACCAGGCGGAAAGGAAGTGGCGGAGCCATTCCCCCACGGTGGGGAACACAGGGAGGAGTGATGAGGTTGGGGGCGACACCCCTCAACCAGTCACTGGGCAGGCTTGGAGGAAGGGCCGGCTGAGGAGCTGCCTGGGCCTTTTCCTCCAGGCTTCCTGCTGGAGGAAGCAGCAGGCTTGACTTTGGGCACCAAGCGTGAGCTTGCTGGCCCTGATGCTGGTGTCGCTGGGCCGGACGTCCCACAGGGGCTGAAGGACGAAAGGGCTTATGCTGCTGTTGGCAGCCTTTGTCCTTCTGGGCAGACGTGACCGAGTCCAAGGTGGCACTGTACTTCTCGATCCATTGGAGATGACCCTCCACCCCGGGCCTGAACAAGTCGGTACCAAGGAAGGGAACATCTGCCAGCTTGTGCTGGGTATCAGCCGTGAAGGTGGAGATCCGCAGCCAAGCTCTGTGGCGCATAGCCACTGCGGCCTCTACTGACCAGGCACAGGAATCAGCAATGTCTAACGAAGTTTGGAGCTACTGTTTAGCTACCGCCCTTCCCTGATCCCGCACCTGCCTGACCATCGTCTGAAGGTCAGCCGGGAGATGAGGAATCACCTCATCCAGGGAGCCCAAAAGGGTGTGTGAAAAGTGTGCCATCAGAACGTCCGAGCTAGCCTGACGAAGGCCTAGGGAGGAAGCAGCGTATACCTTCCGCCCTGAGTAATCCAACTTTTTGGATTCCTTATCGGGCGGTTTGTCCACATCCCAAGCATTCCTGGAACACTGGAAAATGTTATCGGTCACTAACCCTTCCGCAGAGGGATGCTCCGAGAAACCAGAGCGTGAACCGGTAGGGACCGCATACTTTCGAGCCATCCTGGCTGAAGGCACGGGACAAGATGCTGGCCGCTATCACAACTCCAGGGCCGGGCCAACAATGGCTTCGGCCACTGGAAAGGCCTCTGTAGGGGAATCCCCTCAGTCCAGTATCTCCGTAAGGGGATACTTGGCCTGTTTCTGAACTGGTTCAAGTTGCATCCCAGTAGACTGAGAGGAGTCGAAGCATTCCTGAAAACAAGGATGGGCTCTCGTCCACCGACTGACCCCTGCAGATTGCACATCAACCATCCTGGAGAACAGGGAGGAGTCATCATCAGACTCCGAGGAGTCTGCGAACAGCTGCCGAGCACCTGAGCCACCTTCCACCTGCCGAGGTCGATCGGGAGTGAGGGTGACCGACAACCTATGGAGCAAGCCCTGACCCGACTGAGAATCCTTGGTCGGGGCCCCAATCTTAGGTTGTGGAGGTGGAGGTTGAACCACAATGGGTGGAGCAGCCGGTTTCAGCTGAACAACCGGCGCCGGTGGTGGCTCCTCGACTACTACGAAGGGTTGTTTTGGTCACTCCGGTGACAGCCACTTAACAGCTGGAGAAGGTGACGGAGTCGGCGCGTTACCAGACAGTAAGAGCTGCTGCCACATCAAGTGCTCGTAACGCTGACGCAACTTGCACCAGAGCCTATCCTCCGAAGAGGACGAAAAGGATGAGCGGGCGATCGCTTCATGGTGCGCGACCGCAGACGTCGGGCGGACCGCTGGATCTGGAAGAGGACCAAGACCTTTGGGATTCCGAGGGTCAGAGGGGAACGGGGAAACCCGCCCTTCCTTCGGTACAGGGACCTTAACTGGTGACTCCGGCATAGGAAGTACAGGCAAGTCCTTGGTAATCACCGGAGAAAACGGTGAAGTAGGGTTGTCGGCATCACCAGTTGACAAACCGTCCGATGGGTCGAGAAAAATTTGTCTCGGCCTGCTGACCTGACGGGGACACCATGAAGCCAGCAGCCTTAGCCGCAACCTCAACTGAAGTCGAAAGCTGATGGTCCGGTGAAGGGGATCTCTCCCGCTCCCACGAACGTCGACGGTGGGACTTACCTTTTGAGTCCTTCTTCTTGGACTGACTGGAATGTCCTGATGGTCCTTCTCCCTTGGTGGAGAGGGACTGACAAAGCTCCTTAAAGGAAGCTGTATAGGAAGAGCCGAAGGACAGCGCGATAAATGCTGTGGCCGAGGAGGAAGAAGAAGCGGCCTGGGCCGCCGCCTCCTTGAGGGCGATCATCTGCTTCAACTGTTCCGTGGAGCCTGCCGCTGCGGACACCGCCCAATGGGCCTCCTTCAACTTGACCGGCGGATACCGTTTTTCAGGGCGCCTAAGAAGAAATCGAGCAGCGTGGTCCTCTAAGACTGAAGCCGAGAAGGAGCTGCACAATTTGCAAGCATGCGAATCGTGGCCAAGCCCCAGGCAGTAGATGCACGTGGAGTGCGGATCGCTCCAGGACATCTTCTGCCCACAGGGACACTGATGAAAGCCGTGAGTCGATTTGTCCATTGCAGCCACGAGGGAAGACGAAGACCGGAGTGTTGTAAACTTTAGAATTAGTTTCGGGTTAACCAAAGAGTGTGAATCCAGGCCTGAAAACGCAGAGCGCTAAGGAGGGAACCTGAGCTTCCAAGCGGTAAGGAAGATCTAGCGTCATTGGGCGGAGGAGAGGGTTTTACCACCCGGGTGGGTGGGAGGAGCCAGCTTGAAGACCTTCCGGCAACATTTAAAGCGGCACAGAACCTGACAATAAGTGTGGATTGAACAACATATCCACGTCCCTAGAAACTGGTTTTCCCAGTTTTTAGTTTATTTCTAATAAGTCCTCAATTATCCCAAGTTCCTGTCTGACAACAAACCTTTTAGGACGGCACACACGACACCTCTCTCCACAACACAGCCCACACATAGTCGGTTCCTCCTAATGCTCCTATTTAATTTTCTTTAGAATATTTTTTTTATAGCTTTTTCTTTTTTTTTTACTTTTTTTAATCAATTGAATTGAATTACTTTTTCTGATTTTCTTAGTGGTCAGGTGGGTCACTGGTTGGGGAGTGGTGCAGGGTCCACTTTTTGGTAATGTCTCTAGTCTGTAATAGTTAGCAAAGTCTCTCTTGCTTACTCCTTTGCAGCAGTAGTATTTTATATATAATATACCTGTCCCAAGGGAAGTCGTCCAGTCATTAGTTATTGTTAGACAGTGCAGGTTTTGTTTTGTTCTTCAGTTCTGCTGCCCAGTTCTGTGAGGAAGTTGGAACTTAGTTGTTAGTTAGGCAGGACTTTATTAGGGATCAGGATCACAAAAGTAAAAACCCCCAGCCAACCTGCTGCTTGCCTACACACAGACTAGTACACTTACACTCACTGAGTCACTGACTGTACTATGCATGTAGTTAGTAGTGCACATGTACTGTCAGTCAGTTTTTTCTGACAAAGCACATTTGCTGGAGCTGGAAGGATACTGCTTTCTTCAACTGCGAGCTGTGTGAGAAATTCTATATTACACTTGATATCTGCAACAAACGTGCACTTTTGCTTAATTCTGTGGGAGGTGAAACTAACTACCCTTGGTAATTGCATTTTATTCACATATTTATTTAGTGTTTAACCAAGAAGGGGCGTGTAAACTCTGTTTATCTTGTTAGTAACTTCAGAAGGATTTAAATACTGCAGTTGGGTAGGTCCTTGAGGTAGCTAGATTGTCTACTAGGATTTGCTGACAGTTAAACTATTTTTAAATTTCAGGTGGCTGAGGAGTTGAAAAAGAAACTTGCAAACTCTGCTTATCTTGGAAGTAACCTCATAAGTGTTTGAATACTGCATTCTGGTTGTCCCTTGGGGGTAGCTGGATTGACTACTAGGCTTTTGGGACTGAAACTATTTTTAAATAATTTACTGGTGCGTAGGAGTTTGAGATAGTTAAACTATTTTTAAACAGAGTTACTGGGGTTAAGGAGTTGTCACAGAAAAACCTGCAGTGTGAAACAGGAAAAGACAGTCTTTCAAGCAACAGAGGGTGGTGGATTAAGGTTTACGTTTGTTACAATTCTTAAGATTTTCAGTGCAGGAAGAGTTTAAAGCACAGCTGACTTATTTTAGAGGCGGACAGCTCTTAGCACAAACCACCACGCCTGTTTTGGGGCTGGGAAGGTTTACCTGTGTCTGACTTGGATGTGTGGATTTTCTCTGATTGATTAGCAGGGTATTTCTCTATCAAATTGTTGTGTAGGGCATCTTGCTGACAGGAAGGCACTCATTGCAGCAGTGGGTCAGAGCTTCTAGCTGATTGTTTTTGAGGGCACAGTTTAGGCCCAACCCTTCCCACCCTCACCCCACCCACCACTGGAAATAGTTCCTTTATACCTGGGGTTCTGACATCATTTCTCAAGAGTGCAAGTGCATGTCACTGTCATATCCTCTCTAGCACACTGCACTGACAATATAAGCATAAACATTGTATAATATAAATATATTTCTACATTACAAACCAATCCAGCACACAAAAAAAAAAAAATGTGAGGGAGTAGTGCAATGTAATGGCTGTGGGCAGCAGTCTTCCGGGAGTCTTTCTGGAGGCTGAGATGTTGCCCATTTGCAGACAACTGTCTGCCCTGAGGGAGGAAGCTCGCCTTCAGGCCACACCGACAGTAGTACGGGACCTTCCCCAGGCCACAATGGACAGTAGAAAGGAACCTCCCCATCCAGGGAGCACCAGAACCACCACCACTACCTCAGAGGTTGCAAAGAAAGCACAGCAGTTGAACCACAGTGGGCTCAGGGAGGATGAGGATGGTGGAACAGAGGCACACCCAGTCAGATGTTACACACCACAATCCATACACCATTCTGGGGGAGCATAGCTCCCCTATGGATACACCCGCAGAGGAGACTAAGAAGGCTGAGGACAACTGTCACAAGGGAGGCCCACAGGAAGAAGGCAGAGGACACCACAAGGAAAGGAAGCAGCTCCTGGTGGGGGACTCAATTATTAGGAGGATAGAACTGGGAGGAGCTGGGAAATCTGAAGTAAGGTGCCTGCCTGGTGCCATGGCTTGGAGGGACAGGAAGTGCATCCTCAGGATCACGACAACAGCTGCAAGGGATTCTGAGCTGGACGTAATTGTCCACCTAGGGACAAATGACTTGGCTCATCATGAGGTTAGAGCAGTGCAGGAGGACATTGCAGAGTTGGGGAGGGGCCTAAGACAAGTAACACACAGTATCCTTCTCAGAGGTGCTGCCTGTCAAAGGCATGGGGAGGCGAGGGTAATTGCACCATGCAGTTTAATGAATGGTTGAAAAAAAAGTGGAGCACAGGGTTTGGCTTCATTGGGGACTGGGGTTCCACCTGGAGGACACCAGCCTATACTGGCAGGATGGTCTGCATCTGTCCAGGAAGGGAACAAGTCTTTTGAGCAATCGGTTTAAATGCTTCATTGGCAAGCTTTTAAACTAGTCAATGGGGGAGACACTGACAAGCAGCAAAAAAATCCCAGCCTCTCCCTACAAATCAGGGTACTAAATGAGAAAAAGACCAAGGTGGAACGGTCAGTGGGGGATGCTGCAACAGAAGGTAAGGCCATCAAAAAATGGACAGCAATGAGTACCAATGCCTGTAGTCTAGGTAACAAGCTTCCTGAATTAGTGGCCTTGATGGAGGAGGAACATCTGGATATCGTGGCAGTCACAGAAACATGGTACACACAAAACCATGACTGGGACGTAAACATACCAGGATACACTATCTACAGGAGGGACAGGGAGGGTAAGAGAGGAGGAGGAGTAGTTCTTTACATAAGGGAAGGAATAAAAGCAACAGAACAAAAGGGTAAACAGGGAGGAGAAGAAGCACTGTGGGTAAATTTGAGGCAGGCAATGGCACCACAGAGTACTTTGGGGTTGTATACAGACCCCTTCTCAGGGGAGGAAATGGACAAGGAAATGATAGAAAGTATACTTAGAATGGCAGAAAAGGGAAGATATTGCTGATGGGCAATCTGAATATGCCAGATGTTAACTGGAGTGCAGTTGCAGCTGCCACTCGAAGAGTGCAGTTATTCTAGATGCCCTACAGGGGCATGCCTTGACAACTAGTACTGGAGCCCACTCGAGAGGAGCAATATTAGACTTGATACTCTCAAATGGAGATGGAGAGAGGATCACAGATGTAAGTAGGTAGCCATCTGGGAACTAGCGACCATCGAACAGTATGGTTCACAATAAACACAGCAATAGAGTCAAGCCATACAAAGACAAAAGTACTGGACTTTAGGAGGCTGACTTTGCAAAATGGTGAGAGTGCCTAAGGAATGCACTAGCAATGGGAGGAAGGAGGGTGGAAGAACAATGGGAATAATAAAACTGCCATCACAGAGGTAACGAGCCTTGTGTGAAGCAAATAAACAAAACAAAACGATGTAAGAAACCACTATGGTTCTCAAAGGAAGTGGCAGTGAAGGTTCAAGAGAAAAAAAGCATTCAGGAAGTACAAGGAATCGCAGCAGGAGCAGGACAGAGAACTGTATCAAGTTAAAGCAAAAGGAGGCTGGGAAGGCAGTCAGAACAGCAAAGGCCCAAACCGAGGAAAAGATAGCCAACTCAGTTAAGAAGGGGAAAACCTTTATAGATACATCAGGGAGCAAAGGAAGACCAAGGGAGGGATAGTGAAGCTTAATAAAGGGAGGAGGGTGGGCAGAGGGAGACTGTGAAAAGGCAGAGATACTAAACAAATATTTTTGCTCAGTATTTACAAAGGAAGAGGGGGAGGTACATAAAACAAACAGTAGTAACACTCTGGATACAGAAGTTGATACCAGCCCATTTACAAAAGAAAGGGTTCTGAAAGAACTCTTAAAACTGAAGGTGGACAAAGCAATGGGGCCTGATGAGATTCATCCCAGAATTCTAAAAGAATTAAGGGTAGAACTAGTGACACCACTGACTACCCTCTTTAACAAATCATGGGAGGATGGGGTGGTACCAGAGGACTGGAGGAGGCAGATGTGATTCCCTTCACAAAAGTGGGAGCAAGGCAGAAGCAGGAAACTATAGACCTGTTAGTTTAACCTCAGTGATAGGAAAATGATGGAATCACTTCTAAAGGAAAGAATTGTCAGTATCTAGCTGCCAGAGGGCACAGGACCCTAGGCAGCATGGATTCAGCGGGAAGTCATGCCAGACCAATCTGATAGATTTCTTTGACTGGGTGACCAAAATAGTAGATCAGGGAGGGGCTGTGGACATTGCCTACCTAGACTTTAACAAGGCATTTGACACAGTTCCCACAAAGATTAATATAAGTTAGCCAGCCTGGAGTGGGTCCCAAGATGACAGCCTGGGTAAAGAATTGGCTGGAGAATAGGACACAGAGAGTAATAGTAAATGGAGTCCACTCAGAAGAAAGGAGGGTTACTAGCGGGGTACCGCAGGGTTCAGTATTAGGACCAGTCCTCTTCAATGTCTTTACAAGTGACACTGCAGAAGGACTGGAAGGAAAAGTATGTCTCTTTGCAGATGACACTAAGATCTGCAACAGAGTTGATGCACAGGGTGGGGTGGAAAGGATGAGAAGGGACTTGGCAAGGTTAGAGGAATGGTCAAATGTATGGCAGCTTAGATTCAATGCTAAGAAGTGCAAGGTAATGCACCTGGGAAACAAAAATCCAGGGGAAGAGTACACAATGGGGGGTGAGATACTAACAACAACAAAATGGAAAGGGACCTGGGAGTAGTCATATCAGATGACCTAAAGGTGGGCAAGCAATGTGAGAAGGCAGCAAGGAGGCTGGGGGATACTGGGATGCAGAGGAGAGGCATCACCAGTAGAAAACAGGAAGTTATTATCCCTCTGTACAGACAGCTGGTGAGGCCCCATCTGGAGTACTTGTGCAGTTCTGGAGACCCAATCTCCACAAAGACATAGACAGGATGGAAGCTGTCCAGAGGAGGGCAACTAAAATGGTGCAGGGTCTGCACCGGAAGACATATGAAGAGAGACTTAAGGAGCTTAATATGTATAGCCTCGAGGAAAGGAGGGAGAGGGGGGACATGATAGAAACTTTCAAGTACCTCAAGGGAATCAACAAAGTCCAAGAGGGTAGCATCTTTCAAAAAAAGAGGTGTGCAAGAACAAGAGGGCACAATTTGAAGATGGGGGGGCGCGGCTCAGAGGTAATTTAAGGAAGTATTTTTTCACAGAGAGGGTTGTGGATGCATGGAATGGCCTTCCGGAGGAGGTTGTGGAGTCAAAATCAGTGGTGGAATTCAAGCATGCATGGGATAGTCATAAGGCAATTCTGGGGGGTGGGGGTAGGAAGACGTAAGGCTGCTGGTAAACTAGGATCTGCAGCTTATCCAGTAGGTAGGGAAATGGGCAGACTGGGTGGGCCAAGTGGTCCTTATCTGCCGTCAAATTCTATGTTTCTATGTTTCCCCAAATTTGTCAGATTGCCCAGAAAGCACTAGTTTAGCTTTCTAGTTTTGGAAAATATGGATATTCAGCCCTTGATGTACTGCAGCTGGAATCCTCCACTCTGCTGCCTCTGGTCTTCCTCAGACAGTTACCTCGCTGCTTCTGCCCTTTCCCCTCTTCACCCTCACCCTCCCGTCTCTCTCTCTCTCTCTCTCTCTCTCTCTCCTTCAAATTCAAGTGCTGCAGCCCCCCCACCCAGGCAAGGCTTATGCAGCCGATGAGCAAATTGCAACAGTAATCGTTTTAAATGCAGCGGTCTCCCGGTCCTGCACTCAACAAGAGAGCTGCAATGGGACAACTGAAGAGACGTCCCTTCACTCTGAAAGTCAAACAGAGAATAAGGGACTGAGCACGAGATGTCGCCGTCCCTTCCTATGCCCGGGAAATCACTGCCATGGCCAGTGGGTTTCCCCTACCTTGGAGCTCGTTTCCGCATCGACTCTGTAGGTCTACCACTCGAGGACTGCCTCCTCCTCGGATCCCTCACAGACGCCACTTGAACCCATGAAATGGGTGATCACGCTCTTACCCATGCCACAAACGCGATCATGTGAGCATCGCTCAGTCAGCAGGTCAGATGACCACCAGGACTCGGGAGCACTAGGGAGACGGGACGGAGATAGCTGAACGAACTGCCTGGAGTGAGGAGCAGCCTAGTGGTGGAGGACTGTACTGCAGTCTGGTAATGAAAAACAGTACTAGACTGGGGACAACTGGCACAGAGTAAGCTGCCAGCAAACTGCTTGTCCTTGACATTTTCCTCTTAGCCCGGGACATCGGGCTATGGGATTTGTCAAGCCCTGCTATCAGAGATAGAACAAGCTTGCCAAATAGGGGACATTATAACAATGGGTGGTTTTAACCTCAGGGAGATTAGCTGGAATGAGCCTTCTGCTTCATCTAGCAAAGGGGAAAAAAAAATATATTTTCCACTTGTTCTCTGCTACAGTTGAAGCAATGTATCTTATCACCCACCAGAGGTGATAGAACATTAGATCTTGTCATATGCCATGATGAACTAGTTCTTAATGTCACTGTCTGGTTGCCAGTTGGTAATAGCGATCACAATTCTATTCAGTTTACATTTCAAAACTATTACGCTTATAATACTAGTTCAACTATAACTTACCTTTACGAGAAGGCTAATTTAAATGCTATCAAAAATGCACTTAATGAAATTAATTGTGATTCTAATTTTAATAACCCCCCCACTCAAAAAACTTGGGATATCCTAAAAGATACCATAATAAACTTGAGACATGCACATACCATTTAAGGTAAAAAAACACCGACCATAAACCTTCTCCTAAATGGATGGATAACTCAATAAAAAGCCTACTTACACAAAACAATTAACATACAGCCTTCATCTTACATCAAAAACCAACAACTGGCTCTCCTACCACAAAACTCAAATGTAGATCTAAAATTAAAAAAATCTAAACAAAGATGGGAATATAAACTAGCTAGAACTGCCAGCAAAATTAACAATAAATATTTCTTCTCATACATAAATTCCCTAAAGAAACCCATTTGTCAGGTGGCTCCACTACTACTGGACAATCAACTGATTCACGACCCCAAAGTCATGGCAGATGTGTTTAATCAGAAATTCTGTAATATCTTTAATCCGGCTCAACAAAATAGTATATACTTGACTGATGATAATGATTGTCGTATCAGTTTTTGCCTAAGATCTTATACTTAAAAATTACTCTCCAACAATGGAAAATACTGTCCGGGTAATATTGCTATTCACTTGCTCTACTTACTGGCAAACTGCCTAGCCCACCCCTTGAGACTGCTTTTTGAGGGTTGTATATCTATGAACTTTGTTCCTGCCAAATGGAAGAAAGCAAATGTTTTCCCAATTCACAAAAAAGGCCCCAGGAATAACTGGGAAAATTACAGGGCTATCAGCTGGATGTTGGCAGTATGTGAGATTCTCAAAAGCCTTATTAAGGATTTAATCACCTCTACCATGAATAGTTACAACCCCGAACAACACAGGTTCAAGAAATGCAGAGGTCACCTAACTAACTTAATGTGCTTTTATGAACTTACTAGTTTTCTCCAAGATAATAGGACACCCTGCAATGTCATATTTATTAATTTTAGTAAGGCATTCGATGTCATGCCCCATTGGGCACTTATAATGAAACTACACAAACTCAATATCAACAGTAATTTAATTAACTGAATTAGTAATTGGCTTCTTGACCGAACACAGAGTTCGAATCAACAGTTTTCTGTCGGACTTGGGCTGTGTTACTAGCAGTGCCCCACAGGGCTCAGTTCTGGGCAGTTGTCCATTCCAGGCATTTATCTCAGACATGACAAAAGACTGTTATTCACCTTCCATTAAATATGCTGATGACATCAAAATTGGTGCTCCTTGCACCAAACCAGACCAAGCTTCAACCATACAACAGAATCTAGATTAAATCTCCACCTGGGTAAACACGTGGGGTATGAAGCGTAATACTACCAAATGTAAGGTAATGAATCTCGGACCTCAGAATCCTAATTGTACATATACCCTAGGAGGAACTATACTAAACACCACTACTGATGAAAAAGATTTTGGTATTGTAATCTCACATGACTTATTGCACTCCAAACACATACTTGAGGTCATAAATACAGGTTACTCACCTGTAACAGGAGTTCTAGGAGTGGTATATGTTGTTCATCCACACTGCCTAGCAGGTTCCTTGTCGCTTTAAGATGGGCCGGAAAGTCTTCAAGCTGGCTCCTCCCACTCACCGGGGTGGTAAAACCCTCAGCTCTGCCCCATGATGCCAGATCTAGCCTGCTGGAAGCCAGGTGTACGTCGAAGCTGGGGAGGTCGGGAAGGTCGTGTGGATGAACAACATATACCACTCCTAGAACTCCTGTTACAGGTGAGTAACCTGTGTTTCTAGGGACGTGGATATGTTGTTCAATCCACAGTGTCTGGCAGACTCTTAGTAGTTCTCCGGGAGGAGGGAGGCAAGGAACACACCCCCGATACTTACTTGGGGAATAAGGACTGGAGAACCGAGGTCCCAAAACCAGCATCTCGGCGTGACTCTAGGTCAATGTGGTAATGGGAAATAAAGGTGTGTGCTGACTTCCAGGTAGCAGCCCTGTAGATTTCCTGGATAGGGACATCCCTAGAAGCAGCCACCAAAGCAGCGGTATGGCAGGTAGAATGAACTCTTATCCCTTTGGGTGGCTCCATGCCCGTCAACCTATAGCAGAGATCTATGCAATAGGTGACTCACCTGCTTATCATCCGCTTGGCTGCAGGTCTGCCAGGTGCGGCTTCAGCGTAGGTGGCAAACAGCTGGCGAACCTCTCCCCGAACTTCAGCCATCCGCTCCTTGTAATAAGTGAGCGCTCTTCTAGGGTCCAGAGTATGGAGCCTATATTCGGCCTCCGAGGTGTGATTGGGGTAGAACATTGGCAGAGTCAACACCTGATTCAGGTGAAACTCCAACACCACCTTTGGAAGGAATTTCGGGTGGGGGTGAAGGACAACTTTGTCCCTGTGGAAGACCAGATAAGGAGACTCGATGGAAAGCACCTGGAACTCTCCCATTCTTCTGGCTGACGTTATAGCCATCAAGAAGACGGTCTTCCGCGACAGGTGGGAGATATCGCACCTGTGCATTAGTTTGAATGGCTTGTCCATGAGCTTAGCCAATACCAGCAGTAGATCCCACGGAGGTGGAAGTTCTCGTAAAGGAGGGGATATGTGATCAAGGCCTTTGAAAAAGCACCAGACCACCTTCTCCTGTGCCAGCGACTGCTTGCTGGCCAGCGCCGGGTAAGCCGAGATGGCTGCCAGGTGCACCTTAAGGGTCTTCAACCGAAGCCCTAGCTGAGAAAGGGACCACAGGTAGTCCAGAATGCTAGCCAACGGACAGGAAGAGGGGTCCAACCCCTTGTCCTGACACCAAATGGAGAATCTCTTCCATTTGAAGGCATAGCATTTTCTGGTCAACTCCTTATGGGATGCCTCAACGATGTTGTGGACCTCGTCAGAAAGACCCAAGGCCTGGAACTCTAGCCGCTCAGGAACCAGGCCGTCAGTGCAGGGATTGAAGGTACGGATGGAGCACCTTCCCCTTGTTGACAGAGCAGGTCCAGGCGGGCTGGAAGCCACCTTGGGAGCCTGTAGCTGAGGCTGAGGAGATCTGGATACCAGAAGAAAAAATTACTCACCTTAGTAATTGCTTTTCTTCTCATGGAGTCTTGCTATATTAGGACTTATGCAGTATGCCCATGGCTTTGAACTGCCCCGGAGATGAAATAGTTAACTCCAGAGTAATCTGGAGTTCCACAGCGCGAGGGCGCTATTCAAAGCTCTATCTGGGTTGTTTGAACCCAAACTGTCAGGTTCTTTAGAGGCTAAACTAATATAGCAAGTCTGTGTGAAAAGCCCTACACTAACCATTGGCTATCTACTAACAGTAGAACCACAAAACACAACAACAAACAATAATGAAAACAATATTACCTATTATTGTTAGGATAACCCTTGACCATCACTACTAGGCCCCTCTGCCCAAAAGACTCAAGTCCAGAGAGGGCCCAGCTACCACTAACAAAAACAGAAATTATCTAGTTCCTAACCCAAGAGAAGAAAAGGGGGACTAGAAGCTAAAAGCATGACACAGTCGTGCACAAATGTCAACCCCATACCCAAGTAGGGATTCTGAGAGGGGGTAGGAGGGAGGGTTGTCCTAATATAGCAAGACTCCATGAGAAGAAAAGCAATTACTAAGGTGAGTAATTTTTCTTCAAACACCATGAAGTCTTGCTTATATTAGGACTTATGCAGATATACAGCAGTACCTCCATGGAGGAGGGTCAGAACCTACTTTGGGAATAGGCTCTGAAGCACAGCTGTGCCAGCGAGCATCTCTCCTGGACTGGGCGTCCAGAGAATAATGCTTAGTGAAAGTGTGGACTGTCTTCCAGGTGGCAGCTTGACAGATTTCCAAAATGGGAATATCTCTAGCAGCCGCTAGAGATGCAGCTGTACCCTGGTGGAATGAGCCCTCAGGCCTGAGGAGGCTCCTTACCCAGTTTTGGTAGCAGAACTGGATACAAGAGATAATCCACCTAGCGATTGTCCTCCTAGTAGCAGGTCTCCCTTACCCACATCTCCATAGAAGGAAGAGCTGGAGGGATTCGAACCTGTGACCCTTGGTACGTTCCAAATAGTAGCTAAGAGCTCTTTTAACGTCCAAACTGTGCAGCCTTCTCTCACCAGAAGAAGAGTGCTCAGTAAAAAATACTGGAAGAGAGATGGATTGGTTAAGATGAAAATCTGAAACCACTTTAGGTAAAAACTTTCTGTTAGTCCTGAGGACCACTTTATCTCTGTGGAAAGAAATGAAATCCTTTTCCACTGACAAGGCCTGTAATTCACTTATACGCCTAGCAGAAGTGATAGCCACTAGAAAAACAGTTTTCAAGTTAAAAACTTGGTCTGCGAAACCAGAGGCTCAAAGGGGGTTGCATTAGCTGGGCAATGCAAACATTCAGGTCCCATCAGGAGAAGGTTCCAAAGGGAGGGTTAGTATGAAGTAACCCTTTGAAAAACTTGAAAACACAGGGTGAGAGGAGAGGAAACTGGTTTCCTGCAGAAATAAAAACAGAAACAGCTGCCAAAGAACCTTCAAGGTAGCTGGTTTGAGGCCTAAGGAATTTAAGTGGACCAAATAGTCCAACAAAATAGGCAGGTCAGCAGATTCTGGGGTGATCTGCCTCTCAGAACACAAAATGAGAATCTCTTCCACTTAGAATTATAGTGGCTCTAGTGGAAGGCTTCCTAGAAGCCTTCAAAATATCAGGACACCTTGAGAAAGTGTAAATCAGCAATTCTAACTCCTCAAGAACCAGGCCTTGAGGTGAAGGGAATTGAGGTCCGGATACCACCTCTCCTGTGCACAGGTCAGTAGGTCGTGGGTCCTGGGCAAGGTCAGGGAGGCGGAATGAGAGGGACAGAAGAAGAGGGTACCAAGGCTGCCTGGCCCAGTCTGGAGCAATCAGAATCACTCTGCAAGGCTGAGTTCTGATTTTCACCAGTACCCTGAAGAGGAGGGAGCGGAGGGAAAGCATGAGAGGAACTTTCCCTCCCAATTCAGTTGAAAGGCATCCAGAGGGACTGATCCCAGAACTGGGGGCCTGCAGCAAAACAGGGGAAGTTGGTGGTTGTCTGGGGCTGCGAAGAGATCTATCTGAGGGGTGCCCCAACTGGCAAAGACCGACCCCAGCACTTGAGGGTTCAGAGCCCATTCGTGATGGCCCTGAGAAATCCTGCTGAGGGTGTCCGCTAGGACATTGTCCTTCCCTGGGAGGTGAACCGCTAAGAGAGAGGTGTTCAGGGAGTAGGCCAGAGACCACAACTTCATTGCTTTGGTGCACAAGGCTGAAGAGCGAGTGCCCCCTTGCTTGTTGATGTACCACATTGTTGTGGTATTGTCTGTCCTGACTTGAACAACCTTGTTCTGGACAGTTTCCGAAAAAACCTGGAGAGCTAGGAAGACAGCTCTGAGCTCCAGTAGATTGATGTAAGCAGAGATTCCTGGGGACCAAACTCCTGAGTTGAAAGGTCGCCCAGGTGAGCCCCCAACCCAGCAGACAGCGTCCGTGGTGAGAGGTAAGGAATGAAGAACAGGTAGGAATGGGACCCCTGTGGACAGGTTGCTTTGATCCAGCCAACCATTGAAGAGCTAGGATCAAGGTCTTGGTCACTGGGACCAATTTGTAAGGGGTCCCTCCTTTGAGACCAATAGGACCTCAAGTGGAACTGAATGTCCCTCATCTGAAATCTAGCTCCTGGCACAACAGCTGTAGAAGCAGCCATGTGCCCTAGGAGTTGTAGAAAGTGCCTTGCTGGTCGAGAGACCTGCAGGGTGAAAGAAGATGCCAGGGCAATAATTTTGTCCACTCTTTCGGAGGGGAGGAATGCCCTGGCTAACTCTGTGTTCAGCTCTGCACCTATAAAAGTTAGTACCTGAACTGGTTCGAGAACTGACTTTGGAACATTCAACAGGAACCCCAGAAAGGTGAGGAGTTCCTGAGTGATTTGCAAGTGGGATTTTACCTGCTCTGGTGACTGACCCACAATGAGCCAGTCGTCCAAGTAGGGAAACACAGCTACCCCTTGTCTACTTAGGTGGGCCACTACTACAGCTAGACATTTTGTGAAAACTCTTGGAGCAGAAGTGAGTCCGAAGGGCATTGCCCTGAACTGGTAGTGGCCACAGGGTAGTTCAAACCTGAGGTACTTTCGGTGAGAGGCCCTGATTAGAAATGGAAATAGGCGTCCTTGAGGTCCAGGGAAGCTAACCAGTCCCCTGGTCTCAAGGATGGTAAAATCATTGCCAAAGTTAGCATTTTGAACTTTGGTTTTACAAGATGCTTGTTCAGAAATCTTAAATCCAAGATGGGCCGCCAGTCTCCTGTCTTTTGGGGTCAGAAGTACCTTGAGTAAAGACCCTTGCCCTGGTGGCAAGGGGGACCCTTTCCACTGCTTTGCAGTCCAAAAGAGAAAAACCTCCGCTTCTAGTGCAAGGGTTTCTAAAAGACTTGAAGGGGAAAGTGTCTGGCTCTCATCTTGGGAAACTGTTTGAAGCTGAGAACCAGGCCTTGCCACACCTCCAGAACCCATTTGTCCGAGGTTAGGGACAACCAGTTCTGGCAGAAATAAGCCAGTCTGCCCCCACGGTACAGGAGAGTCGGCCCCAGACACCCGTCAGAGTGCCTGCTAGGCAGGAGCAGCTTTAGGTTGGGGAGAGGAGAGGGCCTGCCTGTGCCCCGTCTGCCTCTGCCTCTGAAAAATCCTCTCTGCGCAAAAGCAGAGGATGCCTGGAATTGGTAAAAGGGCCTATGGTAAGGCCTGCCCCTACCCCTGGAGGCATGCCTTTGTGGAGTGGCATGCCTCTCCTTAGCTTGGGCACTTTTGTAAGTAGTTCTGTTTGACTGGGTATCTTGGGACAGATTAGTGCATCTGAGCCATGCCAACCTACGGAGAGCTACAGAAGTGGCCATGACCCTAGAGGAAACATCATTAACATCAACAGCAGCATGAAATTGAACTTTAATGGCTTCAATGCCATCAGCAGCCACCTGTTCCAACTCACTAGCCAGCGGGCCCTGAGCCTGCTTGGCCAACTACAATATAGTGTCCCATCTAGATTTCTGATATCTAGCCACATAAGCCATATAATTAGCTTGTCTGAGTCCCAAAGAAGCTGCCACATACTGTTTTTTTATGCATGGCATCAATCTTCCTGGAATCTTTATCAGGAGGATGTGAAGCCGGGAATAATATACTAGTCACAGGCTGCAGCTTGAACAACACCTACATGACTACACTGCTCAGTAGGAAGTCTGTATTAGGGCCTGACAAGTATACCTTCTTCCATTTTTTTTTTTTATCTACAGGAGGGACAGAAAAAGATTTTTAAAATCTTAGTGGTTTGCCTCCTAAATGACTTATGCAAAGGAACAGACAACCTTATAGCCTCTGGAATATCCATCATTTCCACATAGTCAGGCTCCTCTTGCTCATCCACAGCCTCTTCTAAGGGGAGCTGGAGAGTTTCTGCTACTTTCTTATAAAATCTGAAATGAGAGGGGGACTCAGACAACAAGGGGGGAGACTCAAAGGGTCTGTCTGGAAAAATGTGCGGTTCTATTGGCACTTCCAGACCTTCCCAATTACAATCATCAAAATCCTCCTCCCCCTCCTGTGGTTCATAAAAATCCTCAACATCATAATCCTGAACCACTGGACCTGAACGAGACCCCCTTTTTCCAACCAGAGAGGGTTCAACAAGTCCCTGAGACAAAGACTGGACAATTTGTATGGCTTTAGCTATTTCTACAGCAGAAGGAGAGACAAAACTGGACTCCACACTAGCTGATTTCTTTGTCTTTTACTTTGACTGGTTCCTCAGGACCAGCCTTTCTTTGCCGAGAAGTCACGCCTGGTCAGAGAGGCACTCCCTCTGGTCCAGCGGAGCTGGACGGGCCTGGCTCCATCGGTCAGCGGACTTTTGGCTTCTCATTCCCTGAGCCTGCCCAATCTCTTTTCCAGGGTGGCTGCAGGAAATTCTTACCACCTGGCAGTCTGACAGGAGGTGGTCAACCCCAGACAATAGACACAAGTGGTGTGTGGGTCAGCCTTGGCAAAGGCTTCCCACAGAACATCACAGTGTTGAAACCCAGTGGGCCGGTTTTCTTTGGGTTTCTCAGACATAATGCCAGCCTAACCAAACTTGTCCTTTTTTTCCGGCCTTGCCAGGACAAGACACCCTTATCAGTCCCTAACCGTGTCACGGGTATAGGAAAAAAACAATTTAAAATACTAGGTTTTTTTAGGACCGATAAGAACCGGGTACCTCACTCTAAATGCAAAGAAAATGAGTTTTAAAGCAAACCGATCAGTTCAGAGTGAACCGATAATGAGTTTCCACACAGACTAATTTTCTTTTACTTGCGGTTACCAGATAGAGCTTCAAACCGAAAACCGCGGTAAATTAAACACTTTTCGGTTCAATGAACTGATAAAATTACTTTTAACCGCAAAACCAACCAAACTGAAGGAGCTGGTCTCCGGAGCGTCTGTTCAGTGAAAGCGGAGTAAAGAATCTGACAGTTTGGGTTCAAACAACCCAGATAGAGCTTTGAATAGCACCCTCACGCTGTGGAACTCCAGATTACTCTGGAGTTAACTATTTCATCTCCGGGGCAGTTCAAAGCCATGGGCATACTGCATAAGTCCTAATATAAGCAAGACTTCATGGTGTTTGAACTGGCGAGGCCAGTCTGGGGCTACCAGAATCACCTGCGCCTTCTCCCTCTTCACCTTGAGAAGCACCTTGTGGATCAAGGGAAATGGAGGGAAGGCGTAGAAGAGGCCCGGGGTCCAAAGCTTTGAGAAGGCATCCTCCTGCAGCGAGCCCTGCTGAAGGGGGGCGGGCATGAAACAGCCTCAGCTTCGCGTTCTCCTTGGAGGCGAACAGGTCCACCTGAAGGGTGCCCCAATGGGAGAACAGGTCTTGAACTACCTCCGGCAGGAGAGACCACTCGTGAGATGCAGCGCCTATCTGGCTGAGGGCATCGGCCAGACTGTCTGAGGCTCCTGCCACATGGATGGCTAGGAGATCCGCCTCCAGGCTGATCACGAGAGACCAAATGTGGAGAGCTTCCTTGCACAGAGGCAAGGAGTGTGTCCCGCCCTGATGGCTTAGACAGTACATGGTCGTGGTGTTGTCTGTCTGGACCTGAACCACTTGACCCCATACAAATGGAGTGAAGGCGGTGAGGGCTAGCCGTACCGCTCGAAGCTCCAGCAGGTTGATGTGGCATCGAGACTCCTGAGGGGATCAGAGGCCGTGGGCCTGGAGCTGCCCCAGATAGCCTCCCCAACCCATCAAAGAGGCATCGGTCGTAAGTATAACTGTCGGCTCGGGGCGGACAAACGGGATACCCTCCTGCAGATGAGTTGGGACGAGCCACCACTGCAGGCCATCCCACATCTTCTGGGTCACAGTTACTGGCTGGTCCAAAAGACCAAAGCGTGAAGACCACTGGCGGGCAAGGCCCCCATTGCAGGGGATGCATATGCCAGCGGGCCCAACAGACTACTCTGGTGCAAGCCGCCATGAGACCCAGAAGGCGCAGGAAGTCCCAGGCAGAGCGCAACTGCCCAACCTGAAATGATTGGGCAAAGGAGGAAAGGACCTCGGCCCTGTCCGCCGGGCTCTGGCTCGAAGAGAGTCTAGCTCTGCCCCAATGAACTGAATCACCTGCGATGGCATGAGTTCCGATTTGGCCTCGTTGATTAGGAGACCAATTTGAGACCAGACCTGGAGGGCCAGATCTCTGGCCCACTCCACCTCCACCCTGGAGGGGACTGCTATCAGCCAGTCATCCAGGTAAGGGTACACCCGGACCCTTCGGCGCTGCAGGAATGCAGTCACCACTGCCATGCATTTGGTGAAGACCCTGGGAGCTGGAGAAAGACCAAAGGGCATGGCCTGGAACTCTTAGAGAGATCTCTCTGCTCTGAAGCGGAGGAATCGCCGATGTGACAGACAGATTGGGACATGAAAGAAAGCGTCCTCGAGATCCAGAGCACAAAACCACATGCCTAGTTCCAAGGATGGTATGATCTGAGCCAGAGTGACCATCCTGAAGGTGTGCGGCCATAGGAACTTGTTCAGGTCATGCAGATCGAGAATGGGGCGCCAGCCCCTCATCCGTTTTGGGACCAGGAAGTACCTGGACACAAACCCTGGGCTTGGAGGAGGATCAGTCTCCTTGCTGATCACCTCCTTTTGGAGGAGCAGAGCTATATCAGCTTGACGAGCCGACAGGGAGGCTGCGGAACCAGTAGCCCTCCGAGGGGCGATGGCTCGATAAGGAGGGATCCGCTCGAATTCCAGAGGCAGGCCCCTGCCGACCACTTCCAGCACCCAACAGTCCGTGGTGATAGCGGACCAGGCAGAAAGGAAGTGGCTGAGCAGTCCTCCAATGG
Organism: Neoceratodus forsteri; assembly: GCA_016271365.2. Classification (NCBI taxonomy): domain Eukaryota; kingdom Metazoa; phylum Chordata; order Ceratodontiformes; family Ceratodontidae; genus Neoceratodus; species Neoceratodus forsteri. The sequence goes on along the minus strand of CM057450.1, from coordinate 975,321 downwards.
GGGGCCCCAGGGGAGGAGTGACAAGGTTGGGGGCGGCACCCCTCAACCTGTCACTGGGCAGGCTTGGAGGAAGGGCAGGCCGAGGAGCCACCTGGACCTTTTCCTCCAGGTTTCCTGTTGGAGGAAGCAGCAGGCTTGGCCTTGTTGCTGGCGCTGCTGGGCCGGATGTGCTGCAGGGGCGGAAAGGCGAAAGGGCTTACGCTGTTGCTGGCGGCCTTTGTCCTTCTGGGCAGACGTGACTGAGTCCAAGGTGGCATTGGACTTCTCGATCCTCTGGAGATGGCTCTCCACCCCAGGCCAGAAGAAGTCGGTGCCCAAGAAGGGGACGTCTGCCAGCTTGTGCTAGGTATCTGCTGTGAAACTGGAGCTCCACAGCCAAGCTCTGCGGCGCATGGCTACTGCGGCTACTACTGACCAGGCATAAGAGTCTCCGATGTCCAAAGCAGTCTGGAGCTGTTGCTTGGCCATCGCCCTTCCCTGATCCCACACCTGCTTGACAGTCATTTGAAGGTCAGCCGGGAGATGAGGAAGCACCTCATCCAGGGAGCCCAAAAGGGCGTGTAAAAAGTGTGCCATCAGTAGAGCCGAGCTAGCCTGTCGAAGGCGTAGGGAGGAGGCAGCATAAACTTTGCGCCCGTAGTCTACCTTTTTGAACTCCTTGTCCGGGGGCTTCTCTACATCCCTGGCATTTCCACAGCGCCGGAAAATGCTATTGGTTACTAGCTCTCCATCTGAGGGGTCCTCCGAAAAACCGGAGAGGGAACCACTCGGGACTAGTACTTGCAGGCCATCCTGGCCTAAGACGCAGGACAGGATGCAGGCCGCTGCCACAACTCCAAGGTCGGACCAATAATGGCCTCGGCCACAGGGAAAGGCCTCCGTGGGAGAATCCTCTCTGTCCAAAATCTCCGTGAGGGAATATCTGGCCCGTTTCTGCACAGGTTGAGCTGCATCCCAGTAGACTCTGAGATGAACGAAGAATACCAGGAGCGAGGATGGGCTCTACCGTCCACTGGACAGACCCTTGAAGGATTCCAGGTCGAGGACCTGGAATACAGGAGGAGCCGTTGGACTCCGAGGAATCTGCGAACAGCTCCCGAGTGCATGAGCCACCCTCCACTCGCCGAGGCTGATCGGGGTGATGGTGACCTGACGACCTGTGGGGCAGCCTGACCCAACCCGAGAATCCTTGGTGAAATTTGGTCTTTCCAGTTGCGGTAGTTCCACCCAATGGGTGGAGCAGCGGTTTTGGCCGAGCAATAGATACGGGAGCAGCCCCTCGACCAAGGAGCTGAAGGAGAGGTTGCTCTCGCCGCTTGGGCGACAGCCACTTAACTGCCAGGTAAGGTGGACGGAATTGACTTGTTGCTGGCCAATAACAGCTGCTGCCACATCATATCCTCATAGCGCAGACATAACTTGTGCGGAGCCTATCCTCCGAAGAGGATGATGAGGAAGCGGCACCACTTTCTGTGATGTTGGGACTGAGACCATGTATGTCGTGGAACTTACCCGACATGGAGGAGGACTGAGACAGAGACCGTCGGGGTGGCTGACAGTGGGTAGAAAAGGGGGTTGGGGAAACCTGCTCATCCCCCGGTTCAGGGTCCTTGACTGGGGACTTCTGCTTAGGAGGATGAGGCAAGTCCTCGGTAACCAATGGGGGTACCGGTGAAAAAGGGTCATCAGCTTCTCCAGTCGACAACCCATCCAACGGGTCGAGAAAAATCTCAACCACAGCAACGGGAGTGTCGGCCTGCTGACCCGACGGGGACACCGAAAAGCCAGTGGCCTTAGCCGCAACCTCGACCAAAGTCGATAAGAGACGGTCCGGGAAGCAAGATCCCTCCCGCTCCCACAAACGTCGATGGTGGGACTTACCTTTCGGTTCCTTTTTCTTTGATCATCTGAAGTGAGTCCCTGAGGGCCCCTCTTCCTTGGTGGAGAGGGACTGACAAAGCTCCTTAAAGGAAGCAGTATAGGAGTAGCCCAAGGAGAGTGGGATAAATGCAGACGCCGAGGAAGATGAAGACACGGCCTGGGCTGCCTCCTCCTTGAGGGCAATTAACTGCTCCAGCTGCTCCGTGGAGCCCGCAGCCACAGACACCGGCCAACGGGCCTCCTTCGACTTCACTGGCGGAAACCCTTTTTCCGGGCACCCCAGTTGTAGTCGGGCAGCGGGGTCTTCTAGAACCGAAGCTGAAAAGGACTTGCAGAGATCGCAGGCCTGCGGATCATGGGCAAGCCCCAGGCAGTAGACGCACATGGTGTGCGGGTTGGTCCAAGACATCATCTGCCCGCAAGGGCACCAACGGAAGCTGGGAGTAGATTTCTAATCCACTGCAGCCGCGAAGGAAGGAGAAGACTTAAGTCTTGTAAACTGTAAGACGATTTTCGGAAAACTGAAGGTTTAGGATCCAGGTCTAAAGTCACAAGAGCGCCAAGGAGGAACCTGAGCTTCCAAGCGGTAAGGAAGATCCGGCGCCATGAGGCGGGCGAGGTTTTACCACCCAGGTGGGTGGGAGGAGCCAGCGAAGACTTTCCCGCCCATCTTAAAGCGGCAAAGAACCTGCCAGACAGTGTGGATTGAACAACATATCCACGTCCCTAGAAACAAAACTAATTGGGTAATCTGGTCTATTAAAAGGAATATTAAATCCAGGGAAGCCAAAGTCATGATCCTGCTTTTCAGGGCATATGCTAGGCCACATTTAGAATATGCGTCCCAGCTCTGGTGCCCGTACAGAAAAACAGACTGCAATTTCTTTTTTGTTTTTGTGTACTTTATTTATGATAGAAGTGCTTACACACCCCGTCTCCCATCCATGGGCGTTGCAAATATATTATTTTCTTTATGCAGGTACCATTAATAAAATTTATACATGATCAGGTAAATTCTCTTAAGTTTTAACCATATGTACTTAAAAAGTAACATGACTTGATTTAATAGCTTCTTGGCATGTCAACCGATCCAGTAGGTTGCTCAAAAGAATGGAAACCAGTCTCTCTGAATTGATTACTCTAATGGTGACCAAATCTCCTCATATTTCCCCAATTGTCCCCTGACTTTATATTGTGTCTTCTCCAGTTTCATTACTTGTATTAGGGAAGAGGCCCATGAGGCCACTGTAGGAACCTGTGCCAGTCTCCAATATAGTGCAAGTTCTCTCATGCCCACTACCACTCCTATCCTCTATAACCTCCAACTCCTCCCAATCTACTATTACCCATGGTAGGTAATCCCAGTAAGGTTTCAGCGGGTCCAATCTTATATTAACATTTAATGTTTTAAATAGAATTTCAATTATTCCCGTCCAAAATAACAGGACCTTAGGACATTTCCATATCATGTGACAAAAGTCCCCTACTTGGACTATGCATTTAGGGCAGTATGGTGAGGAGGTGGGATCAATTGTATGTGCCAATTTAGGAGTGTGGTATGTGCGGTGCAAGAAATGATATTGTATGGCTCTAAGCCTATTGTTGACTGAGCAATTCAAGATGTTTCTCAAAAACAGTTTCCAAACCCCTCCGGATAGACCCTCGGGGCACAGATCTTCCTCCCAGGCTCCTTTAACTCTCTCCATGGAGTCTGGCAAGCCACCCAGCAGTAATTTATAACATTTGTTAAGGGGTCTGAATCCCCTAACAGTGGAGAATTTTATAAAAAGAGCTCTTCCAGTGGAAAGCGTTGCGCCAGGAAACCAGACTGTCCCATGTGTGTTACTTGTAATCCCTCAGAATCTGTGTGGGATCTCTGAATACTACTGTGTATTCTAAGGTACAGGAAATAATGGGAGGGGTGTAGGTGATATGTACCCATTAATGCTTGGAAATTCCTCACCTTCCCATCTTTGAGGAACTGGTTAAGTTGGAAGAGTCCCTGTCTATCCCACCTTTCTAGTCCTCTCCTATCACTGGGTGTTAGGATCTCCTTCCCCTGTAGGTACTTCACTATAGTTGTATTCGGTGACAGGCCTGGCTTGTGACCCAACAATAAGTGAGCCCTCATCCAAGACCCCCATGTGGCTTTAGTGCATGGATTTGTTATCACTGAAGGTGTTCCCCTCCTTCAGACCGTTAACCAATAAAGAGTAGTAAATATGGGGTTCCCCCCTCCTACAGCTCCTTCCAAGATGGAGTATCTTTTTCTGCCATCAACTTATCCTGAATACGTGCCAGTTGGGCCGACAGATAGTAAAGGTGAAAGTTTGGCAAATTCAACCTCTTTGTTTTTCTAGTAACCACAAAACCTCTTTCTTGATTCTGGGCTTTTTCCCCTGCCATAAGAGTTGGGTGCAAGCTCCTTCCAATGTGCTCATATATTTCCGGGGGAGAGATATTGGGATCGACTGAAACAGATACAAGGCTTTGGGCAATATATACATTTTCACTAGGTTGGCTCGTCCCATTAGGATGAGAGGAAGACTTCTCCAAGTAATGAAGTCTCCTTTAATTTTTTGGACTAATGGAGTAGTTGATTGTTATAATTTGAGATAATCTGCTTGGTAACAGTACTCCCAAGTATTTAATCTGTTTAGTAGGATTTATTATAGTCCCAGCAATTTCTATCAAGTCCTCCTCTCTCCAATGGCATCCACTCACTTTTATCCCAGTTAATTTGTGTCCCAAAGAGGCCATATACCTCAAATATCTTACTCAGTACTGGAGGGCCTTACGGGTTTCCCAAAATAAAATGTCATCTGCAAATAGGGAGATTACATGGTTTACCTTTTCTCACCCTACAGCTCTTATTTCCATGTCCCCATATTGCAGAGGCTAATGCTTCCATTGAGTACATATAGTAGGATGGACAGATGACATCCCAGTCTTGTCCCTCTAGGACTAGACAAATGGACTTGATATTCTATTATTTGTTAATATTTGTGCTTGTGGGGAAGGCATAGAGGCACCTATCCATTTAAGATATTCTCCCCAGACCAAACTTTTCTCAGCACACATAAACACAAATATTCGACCCGATTGACGCTTTCTCAAGCATCAGGCAGAAGGATTCTATGTGCCCCCTTCTTCTATCTATCTATATATAATGTTGAAGATGTGCAAGGTTGTGCTTAACTGTGATAACAAACACTGATCGTATATATAAGCAGTATCCTTCCCCAGTGATCTTTAAGCACATAATCAGCGTTAGAATGATAAAGGTGATGGATCCACGCAAGGGGTGCTTACCAGGAAAGGCACCACTATGTGTGGCCACCTCTGGTTCTGGTAGTTCTCCGTGCTGTAAGATTCTCTACACCTCCCCCAAGGGGCCAGTACCTCCCATGGCTCTGTAAATTCGGCAGGGATACCATGCGGTCCTGGTGTCTTTCACTTTATTTAGCTAGACTGCAAATTTAACTTCCTCTATATTGAGGGAGTTTGGGAGGTCATTACCAAGGTCTCGGCCAGTTTCTTGCAGATAGATCCTAGAAGAAATCCTCCGGTTTAAGCTCCCATTGTGGTACCTAAGTAGTGATAATTAAGCAATAAGGCACGACAGGTGTGTCCAACCAGCCAAGTGATGATATCCATGATATACCACACCCTGGAGTGACTTATTGCTATTGCTGAACCGAGTTTCAATTTTTTAAATAAAAAAAAAGGAGCAGGTTTAAACGCTTTATGAATGAGTGTTTGGGTGGTGTAGGAGTACATTTTGAAAAATAGTTCTCAGACAGTATAAAGCAAAGAGGCTAGTGGCACTGGAACTTTTCTGAAGCCGTGATGATGTAGCCCGTCATCATCACGGCTCAAAACTACTCAGCCAATCAATTCCTCTATTACGATCCTCAGTTCACAATACAGATTATAAATGGCAAAAAGATCCTGGCTTCTGATTGATCAGTTGAGCTGTCACAGCAGAGATGTCATCCTGGCAACATGCCCCTGCTGATTATTGAATTGGATGATTTGGATGAGGGATATCCTCCTCCTAAGAAACAAAAATATTTTTGTACTAACAATAACATTCTCTAACATTTTTTTATGTAACCCCTAGATGAGCTATCCAGGGCTACTACCCCTGATTTGCCACTAACAGGTTGAGGGCCTGGATCCAATGGCGGGTGCCTCACCCAGAGGTCAGGGTTTGCAATAGTTAAACTTACTTGGTCACAGCCCTCTGGGACACTGCAGCCCCCTTTCTTCCCACTAGTGGCCCCACACAATATAGAAATTACCTTCACAGTATACACACTTACCCCAAAGCTGGTTCAGGCACCACGGGACATCCTGTAAAATAAGATACAGTGCAACAATCACAGTGCAGTACTTTAACATGAACAAATACCTCAAACAGTATAACTTTGTTGAAACAAACAGCTCTGATTTATTTAGGGGATATAACAGAGGACGGAAATCAGGTTTAATTAGCTTATCACTTTACTATCTACCTGTAAGCTCTGTACACCAGGCCTATCCTACCAGTTACTGTCCCTGGGTACCCCAGGCCCTAGTGGCCTAGTCAAGAGCCGTGGCAGCTGGTGAGACTTTTCACACTGAGAAAGAGAATTAAACAGTCAGCAGTACAGTAATTCCATTTGGATTTAATGTAGCAATTCAACAAGGAGAGCGACCCTAATTAGTACTCCACGACCTCCAAAGAAGATATGGTCCTTCAATGTCAGTAGGGCTACTTTTGATCTCCAAGAGACTCCTCACATATTTATATGGTAAAAAAAAAGAAAGCACTATACCAGGCAGGCTGCATCTGTATCCCAATCGCAATTACTGCACAATAACCAGGAGAACACACAGCAGATTCAGTTCCTGACAGACCCGAGTGTAATTCAACAATTTCTTCAGTCTTCTAAGGGTGAGCCTGGTTTCTACTCTTCAGAGATCCTTTGATTCTTTTCACAGGGCCAGTTCAGTCCTAACAAGCAGTTACACAAGTTGTAGACCGAACTCTGGGCCCTTGCACCGTTTTTTGACTGAAACTGTGCACTGAAGGAGCACTAGGGTTTCTTTCCCCTTCACTTTCAGATCTCAAACTAAACTCCCAACAGACAAAAACCGGGCACTTCCTTTGAGTTCCTCCCAGTTCTTGACTGGATTGAGCTATCCTCACAATAGACTACTGCTGTTGGTCAAAAAGGCACTCAAGTCTAAACTACATCTCCCAGAGTCACTGCCCAAACAATCCTCTTGTGGCTGGCTCAGATTATGAGTCAAGTTCTGATTCGTCAAGGCACCACTCCAGAGCCAGCCCACCCACGCAGTTGGTCCAGTTCAGCAGTTCAAAACTAGAATGGGAACGCAGACTGATTCGACTGCAAGAAAGCAGGCTAGACAAACTGTAATTCATTATTACTCAAATAATTTCTGGCAAACAGTTACATCTTTCCAGATAGGTTCCTTTGCACTCCTAGTGACCGCAAAAATGAAGTGAATTGGCAGCAGCAGGTGGTACTCAATCAAAAGAAACACACAGTCCCCATACAAACTAATTATCTGCAAGCCAGACAGCTCTTAAAGACAGTACAGAGGTTCTAAAACACTCACTGATAAATAAACTTAAGCATAAACACCATTCAGGCTTGGAGCATTCAAGCAAGCTCCTTGAAGTCTTTTGGGAACCCCCATTTGCAGGGGGGTTACATTTATATTATAAAACAACGAGCCATTGTATAATAGGAATAATGCCCTCCAGGGTGGGTGTTATGGTGGGATAACATCCCTTCTCGGGTGTTGGATGTCCTTGGCCAGTGGCCTCGGACCCAACCACCCAAGGTGGGATGTTATCCCAACATAACACCCACCCTGTCAGGCATTATTACTTTAGTAAAAGGTTCTGAAAATGTAATTTATTTATTTCTGGTCATAAGTAGGGGTTCCATCTGGGTGAGTCATTAACAGTATTGCCCTTTCTGCCTTTTTTTGTTTAATCATGCTGGCCAGCCATTTGCCAGATTTGTCCCCTTCGAAATGGGTGTATGATCCGTTAATAACCAGGTCCCTCTCTAACTTTCCATTAACTATTTGGTTCAGTTTCCCCTTTAGTTATTTTATTTCTTGTATGAGGTGGGGTTGATGGTTAGTCATGGCTCTTTTCTGTAATTCCTGGATCTTGTATAATAGTTGTTCCTCTATTTTTAAGGACTGTTTCTTTCAAAGGCTGCATATGAGATAGTTTCTCTCAAATATAGGCTAGGAGGCATCCCAAACAAAGTTTATGTGGGTACCTTGATCTTTATTATTTGCAATAAAATCTGTAATTTTCTCCATTATATACTTAATATCTTTACTGTCTAAGAGAAGGGCAGGATCCAATCTCCATTGTGGTCCTGCACTCGATTGTTGGGGTACCACTATTCTGAGTGGTAACGGAGCGTGATCCGACACTAAAATGGGGCCATAACTAGTATGGAAGGGGGCCGTGATCAATTGTGGGGAGAGTAAAATATAATCTAACCTTGTATACACTCGGTGGGAGTGTGAACAGAATAAGTATTCTCCATCTCCTGGGTGGGTGTGCCTCCACACCCCCACTAGTGCTCTCCTAGAAATTAGATCCTGCAGGGCTGTCACACTTTTTGGATACAGTTTACTTTTTAACCCGAGTGGTCTAATTTGGGGTCCAAATACATATTAAAATCTCCTCCCAATATTAAATTGTCCTGGTAAGGGGCCAGGATTACTCCCAGATGTGTAGAGAAATCTGGGGAGTCGAAATTGGGTCCGTATACTGAAGCAAGTGTATACTCTTTTCCCCCATGTCTATCTCCGCAATTAAATATCTACCCTGAGGGTCTGCCTTAAAACCCTTCACTCTATGTGGTAGGCCTGGTCAGATCCAAATGGCTACATCTCTAGCTTTAGATGTAAAGGGTGCCACTAGCAGGACCCCACACCCAAGCATGGGCTAGCTTATCAGCCTCCTCTTTTGTGAGATGGATTTCCTGTAGCAAGACTACATCCCCTTTCATTTTAAATATATGACCATACCTGTTTCCTTTTAATCACTGTTTTCAGTCCGTTGACATTCCAAGACATGATTGCTAACTCAGCTATTGTCATAAAGAAAACAAAGTAGCATGACCTGTAACTTTATACATTATCAAAAACAAACCAAGTATTTCGAGGTTTAGTTTGAACTGTCCTGAACTTTTTAATTTGAACCATCCCCATAACAAAAACTTGAGTTCCCCCTTCCACTTATACCCTATCCCCACATTAACACAACTTTTGTGGAACCGTGAACCCCCCAATTGGGTTCCATAATCCCCCTTCTTATAGACCAAGTACTCCATAGGAGGAATCCCCCCTTCCCAGTTCTTACACCTTAAATGAACCCTCCCACCCTAAATAACCCCTTGTAAATAATCCCCTTTTACCTTTCAAAGAAAAAGTCTAACTTCTCTACTTGTCATGGAGTGAGCTGCCCAATCCATCTAAGAGACAAAAATGGAGTTTCTACTAAATTATTACATGCATCCCTCGTTGCTTTATATGAAAATTACTCTAGGGGAAGAAGCTGTGAGTGGTGATCCACACCCACCACAAGATGGCGCTGTATACTAAATTTTCCAGCCTCTCTGTGATATCTATTGCATTTGTAGAGCTCCCATCAGGCTATGTCAGAGGATAGGCTTTCTACCATGCCCAGACTGGCATGGATCCTGACCCTCTTCCACATAGAAAATAAAGTTTACAGTTGTAACAGAATTGCTCAATCTATTCTCATCCATATCCCTGATTGAGCTTTCAAATGACAGTTTTAAAATATTTTAGAGGCTGTAGCTCATTTCTGATATGTACTCTTCCTCATCAGCACTCTCCTCCCTCTCCATACTACAGTTTTGCTGCTCTAATCACTCTTCGTGTCCTTCCCTCATTTGGACCACTTTTCTATGTTCTTAAACAGGGCAAGATTATATTAATTAAGGTCAGATGTTCTCCTCAGCGTGGTCACGGAGGCTACCGCCCCCTCCAGCGGGCCATCCCCATTGGTGAGATTATATTATTTAATAACTTTGCTGCTGCTTTTAAGTCTTTGCAGCTCTGATGAGTGTGAGGCCACGCCCCCCCACAGATCTCTCCAGAACGTCAGGGCTATCTCTCTCAAGGACACAACATGTAAGCCCCCCAATACATGTCCCTATCTGGGTAAAGGCCTGTTCTAAGACTATATTGTGGCCCAATTTAACAACAATAATATTAAGAACTTTAGGCCCAACAGAGGCCAAATTAGTATATAGTGTTCAGTTTCTGGTAAAGTCCTGCTTGCCCTTATTCGGGGATGGGGAAGCTTAGGATCCCGCTCCAGCACACCTTTATAGGCCTCCGGCCCTGGAGTTATGTGCCACCACCTACCCTCCCCTAAAACCCCTCCTTCAGTGGGCAATGTACTACATGTAACCCCCCTGCAAATGGGGGTTCCCAAAAGACTTCCAGGAGCTTGCTTGAATGCTCCAAGCCTGAATGGTGTTTGGCGTTTAAGCCATTTATCAGTGAGTGTTTTTAGAGCCTCTGGTACTGTCTCTTTAAGAGCTGTCTGCTTGCAGACATAATTAGTTTGTATGGGGGGGACTGTGTGCTTCTCTGAGTACCACTCGAGCTGCTGCCAATTCACTCCATTTTGTAGTCACTAGAAGTGTAAAGGAACCTATCTGAAAGATGTAACTGTTTGCCAGAAATCATTTACAGTAATAATGAAATTACAGTTTGTCTAACCTGCTTTCTTTGCAGTCAGAACTGTGTCTGCCTAGTTCCCCATTCTGGTTTTGAACTGCTGAACTGGACCAATCAGTGTGGGTAAGCTTGCTCTAAAATGGTGCCTTGGACGAATCAGAACTTAGACTCATAATCTGAGCCAGCCACAAGAGGATTGTATGGGCAGTGACTCTGGGAGATGTAGTTTAGACTTCGGCGCCTTTTTGGACCAACAGTAGCAGTCTATTGTGAGTGACAGCCAATCCAGTCAAGAACTGGGAGGAACTCAAAGGAAGTGCCCGGTTTTGTCTGTTGGAGTTTCAGTTTAGATCTGGCAGTGAAGGGGAAAGAAACCCTGTGCTCCTTCAATTGCACAGTTTTAGTCAAAAACGTGTGTAAGGCCCAGAGTTCGGTCTGCAGCTTGTGTAACTGCTTGTTAGGACTGATCAGTCCTGTGAAAAGAATCAAAGGATCTCTGAAGTAGAAACCAGGCTCACCTGTGAAGACTGGAGAAATTGTTGAATTGCACTCGGTCTGTCAGGAACTGAATCTGCTGTGTGTTCTCCGGTATTGTGCAGTAATTAGTATCGATAGAGAAGCAGCCTGCCTGGTATAGTACTTCTTTTTTTTACCATATAAATGTGTGAAGAGTCTCGTGGAGCTCAAGAGTAGCCCTGCTGACGTTGAAGGACCCTATCTTGTTTGGAGTCGTGAGTACTAATTCAGGGTGCTCCCTGTTGAATTGCCACATTAAATCCAAAATGAATCACTGTACTGCTGACTGTTTAAACTAATTTTTCTTTTCACTGTGTGAAAGGGCCCCTACCAGCTGCCATCGGTTTGGACTAGCCACTAGGGCTTGGGTACCTAGGACAGTAACTGGTAGGATAGGCCTGTGCACAGAGCCATAGGTAGATAGTAAAGTGATAAGCTAATTAACCTGATTTCCCCTGTCCTTGTTATATCCCCTAAATAAATCAGAGCTGCTTGTTTCAGCAAAGTTATACTTCCTGAGGTATTTGTCTGTATTGAAGTACTGTACTGTGATTCATTGTATCTCATTTCTCAGGAGGTCCAGTGCCGGAACTAGTCCTGGGGTAAGTGTATACTGTGAAGGTAATTCTGATATATTGTGTGGGCCACTAGTGGGAAGAAAGGGTTGCAGTGTCCCAGAGGGCTGTGACCAAGTAAGTTTAACTATTGCAACCCTGACCTCTGGGTGGAGGCACCACCATTGGATCCAGGCCCCTCAACCTGTTAGTGGCAAATCAGGCAGGGTAGTAGCCCTGGGATAGCGCCATCTAGGGGTTACATACAAAGATTAAATCCAAATAACTTGCAGTGCGATCGTTCAATCTCCCCCTTTCTCAGCACGGTTCTGCCTTCTTCCTTTCTCAGACCTCTCACAAACTCCAAGACCGCTTCTGATCCGTAAATGTTCTCTGTCTGCATCCCTGCTGGCGCACTATTAAGCGCACTGGGTAGGCCATCATAAATGGACAGTTCAGTTTGTGTAAAAAAATTTTGGCTCCTGTAAAGGCCTGTTGTCTCAGCTGAAGTTGTCTTGAGAAATCCAGAAAGATACTGACCTTGGAGCCCTGGATTGTAAATCGGGCCAACCTTGCGTGATGCAGACAAAATGGCCGGACGATCCTGAAATCGCAGGAATTTGACCAGTAGGTGTCTTGGTCTCTGTTTTGGTGTGGGTTGCTGGCCTGGCGATCGGTGTGCCCTCTGAATTTCTAGGGTAAGGTCTGGGGCTAGCTGAAGTTGCTTCAGGAGCCAGTCCTTAATAAATACCAGACAGTCTTCCCTTCTAGTCCTTCAGGTAGGCCCACTAGTCTGATTTTGCAGCCTTTTCTGTTCTCATGATCATCGATCACCTGCTTCAATATTTCTATGTCTTTGAGGGCTTGTTGCAAGTTGGTGGTTAGTTATTTCATAGTATCTTCCTGTGAGCTAATACGTGATTCTGCCGCCGTGATGAGTTTCATGGGCATCCACTCTTTCAGATGTATTTACTAATTGTAACCCCCCTGCAAATGGGGGTTCCCAAAAGACTTCCAGGAGCTTGCTTGAATGCTCCAAGCCTGAATGGTGTTTGGCGTTTAAGCCATTTATCTGCGAGTGTTTTTAGAGCCTCTGGTACTGTCTCTTTAAGAGCTGTCTGCTTGCAGACATGATTAGTTTGTATGGGGGGGGGACTGTGTGTTTCTCTGCTTGGGTACCACTCGAGCTGCTGCCAATTCACTCCATTTTTGCAGTCACTAGGAGTGCAAAGGGAACCTATCTGAAAGATGTAACTGTTTGCCAGAAATCATTTAGAGTAATAATGAAAATACAGTTCTGTCTAACCTGCTTTCTTTGCAGTCAGAACTGTGTTTGCCTAGTTCCCCATTCTAGTTTTGAACTGCTGAACTGGACCAATCAGTGTGGGTTAAGGTAGCTCTAAAATGGTGCCTTGACGAATCAGAACTTGACTCGTAATCTGAGCCAGCCACAAGAGGATTGTATGGGCAGTGACTCTTGGGAGATGTAGTTTGGACTTGCGCCTTTTGGACCAACAGGGGCAGTCTATTGTGAGTGACAGCCAATCCAGCCAAGAACTGGGAGGAACTCAAAGGAAGTGCCCAGTTTTGTCTGCTGGAGTTTCAGTTGAGCTCTGGCAGGGAAGGAGCCCTGTGCTTTTTCGGTGTGTGCAGTTTTAGTCGGGGAACGCTGCAAGGCCCTGAGTTCTGCCTCAGCTTGTGTAATTGCTTGTTAGACTGAACTGGTTCTGTGAAGAGAATCAAAGGATATTCTGAAGAGTAGAAACCAGGCTCACCCTGTAGAAGACTGGAGAAATTGCTGAATTGCGCCTGGTCTGTCAGGAACTGAATCTGCTGTGTGTTCTCCCCGGTATTGTGCAGTAATTATGATCGGGATAGAGAAGCAGCCTGCCTGGTATATTACTTTCTTTTACCATATAAATGTGTGAGAAGGCTTGTGTAGCTCAAGTGAATCCTGCTGCCATTAAAGGACTTTTGCCTGTTACTGTTTACCATATAAATGTGTGAGGAGTCTCGTGGAGCTCAAGAGTAGCCCTGCTGACTTTGAAGGACCCTATCTTGTTTGGAGGTCCTGAGTACTAATTCAGGGTCGCTCCCTGTTGAATTGCCACATTGAATCCAAATGGAATTACTGTACTGCTGACTGTTTATCTAATTTTTCTTTTCACTGTGTGAAAGGGCCCTACCAGCTGCCATGGTTTGGACTAGCCACTAGGGCTTGGGTACCCAGGGACAGTAACTGGTAGGGATAGGCCTATCCACAGAGCCATAGGTAGATGAGTAAAGTGATAAGCTAATTAACCGGAATTTCCCCCTGTCCTTGTTATATCCCCTAATAAATCAGAGCTGCTTGTTTCAGCAAAGTTATACTGCCTGAGGTATTTGTCTATGTTAAAGTATTGTACTGTGATTGTTGCACTGTATCTTATTTGACAGGGGTCCCAGTGCCTGAACCAGTCCTGGGGTAAGTGTATACTGTGAAGGTAATTCTGATATACTGTGTAGGCCACTAGTGGGAAGAAAGGGGGGGTTGCAGTGTCCCAGAGGGCTGTGACCAAGTTAGTTTAACTATTGCAAACCCTGACCTCTGGGTGGAGGCACCCGCCATCAGATCCAGGCCCCTCAACCTGTTAGTGGCAAATCAGGCAGGGGTAGTAGCCCCTGGGATAGCGCCACCTAGGGGTTACATAATTGTTGCAGATGTTGTATTTGTGCAGTCAGATTATCAAAACCCGACTGCATCCTGGTGCCCAAAGCGTATTTTAGGTCCAGAATTATCCTTTCTAGAGATTAATGGTTTGCCTCCATTATAGATTTGTCCGAGTCGGCTCCTGGTCCATTCTCACGAGATCCGGCTGAAGATTTGCTAGGGTGAAATATTAGGCCTCATGGAGACAGATTGTTTAGGTCCCTGAGAAAACTTAAGTTTTGCCTGTTTTTTTGTAGATCTTGCCTGATATGACATTGGAGCATTCTTACAAGTTATAATAAGCAGAATGTGGCAGCTATTAATGATGGATGCAGCAGATTTGTTGTGGATTAGGACAGAGCTCTCCTAAAACACCTCCATTCAGCTCCTCAGCTAGGCCACGCCCCCCCCCCGAACCAACAGACTGCAATTTATTAAAAAAAGTGCAAAGAAAGTTCACTAAACACATTCATGGGTTACAAAATGAGCCCTATGATGCTAGACTTCACTTCCTTAACCATATGTCCTTAGCCACCCGCCGTCTCAGGAGAGACCTTCTATTTCTATTTGACATCATTAAAGACCCTTATCTCATGACAGAACTTGGTCCTGAGTTTAAACAAAATGCTTAGAATACCAAAGGTCAACCCCTCCAACTTGCTGGAAAATCCTTCAACTGCATAAGCAAGAAATTCTTTTTCACCCTTAGAACAGTTAACCCCTGGAATAGATTACCTCTTGAGGTCGTCATCAGTGAGCCTAAAAGTACATTTAAATACCTCCTTGATAACCTTATTAATTCTGGGTTTGATCTCGCTTATTATGCTATAAAAAAATAGCATAAGAGCATCATGGGTTTCTTGGTCTTGTCGCTCCTCAAGAACCTTAGCATGAACCTTTGTGTAAATGAAAACTGGCCAGAAAGAGGAGAAAATGTAATTTGTTTGGCTGAAGACTATCAGATGGCCAGACAGACCATACAGCAGTGAAGTAACAGGCGAAGACCGGAAATACCCTCTTTTTCCAGATTTAACTCCGGGTCAGACAAAGACTCAGTAAAGACCTATGGCACATTCATAAGGTAGAAAAAATGGGCAGACTGGATGGGCCTTGCGGTCCTTATCTGCCGACAACGTCTATGTTTCTATGTAAACTCTGTTGGGGGTAACAAATCTGCATCCAAAGACTTTATTTGCTATAACTGCAACAAACCAGGCCATACTGCAAGAAACTGCCATAAAAATAAGGAAGGTAACACTAGAACAGATTTGGCCTTAGCAAAATGGGGCAAGTATTTAACTGATGTCAAGAGTGAGAATAACACTGTGAAGGTAGGGACTTACTGATTCGGGAAGCAGACAGACCCTAGTGCATGTTGAACTGCTGGGAAAACACTGCAAAAAAGACCAGGTCTTGGGGTCGTCTGCATCCACGGAGACACAATACTATCCCACCACCCAAGGGACTCTGATTAATGGGTGTCGCATGACACGAAAGTGGGGGTAGTACTGAAGTTATTCTAATCGTGATTATTGGAAATTACTTTCCAGGATTTACTGAGTTAATCACAGAGGGAGCGGTAGTTTCAGCAGCTGTGATTACTAGAACACAGACAAAGAAAATCTCAGGCGCTGGGACTCTTCCTTTCATTGATTTTGATTCCGACTTGTTTGAGCACAGATCCAAGATCTGAAATCCAGGAAATTAAGAAGACTCCTGAAGAAGCAGTGGCAACAAAGATTGATGGACATAAGGGTTAAAATATGAAGGCGCTGAAGCTAAACTGATAATGACCGTGATTTTGTTTCAGAGCAAACTAACAATGTTTCTGTCAAAGGTTATTTTAAGTAGCTGGGGTGAAACAAAAACAGGGTGCACCAATGTTTAAAAAATGTAATGGGTTACTGTACAGAGTCTGGGTTAAACCTCAGAGACAGGAACAGATAGAACAATTGGTTATACCACAAAAGTATAGAACTGAGTTGTTACAGACAGCATGATAGTCCTACGGCTGGCCACTCAGGGAAGGCTCGCACCCTTACCAGATTGCTGTACAGATTTTACTGGCCTGGAATTCATAAAGATGCTGCTGCGTATTGCAGTTCTTGTGCTGAGTGTCAGAAAGTAGCCCCAGTGACTAAAAGAAGACAAGGTGCCCCTGGTGCTCCTACCCTCGACAGATATGCCTTTTGAGAGAACTGCAATGGATGTCGTTGGCCCCTTAGACAAAAGTAAAAGAGTAATCGATTCATTCTGGCAGCATGTGACTATGCTAATGTATACCCAGAGACAGTTCCAGTGCGTACTGTCACAGCTCCAAACGCTGCAGCAGAGCTTGCCAAAATTTTCAGCAGGTTGGGCATACCTAAAGAGATTATTACTGATCAGGATTGTAATTCTGGTACTGCATTACTGAAGGAGCTGTAAAGACTACTAGGTATCACTGCCTTAAAAACCTCCCCCTTATCACCCTCAGACAGCCAGTCTTGTTGAGCGTTTTATTCAAACCCAAAAACAAATGTTAAAAAGGTTTGTGAAAGGAAAGATTGGGACCAATACTTACCTTACCTGCTTTTGCACGAGAAGTTCCACAAGCCTCAATAGGTGTTTCACCATTTGAAATGCTGTATGGCAGACAGCCTAGAGGGCCACTAGATATAATAAAAGAAATACTGGAGGACAACCCTGCTAGTCTATTACATCTTATATATGTGTGGCCTGAGAAAGAAGCTGGCAAAATATGTTTAAATTGCTCACAATAACCAGGAAGAGGCCCCCAAAACAAAAAAGGTGTATTATGACCATGGGGTAAAAATAAAAGTAATTGAAATAGGTGAAAAGGTCTTTTTACTGTTAACCCACTACATAAAACAAACTGCTAATAAAGTGGCAAGGGGCTTATTGAGTGGCTAGACGTACTGGTACAGTTAACTATGAAAGTGAGACCCCTGACAGGAAAAATATACTGTACCATGCTAACTTCCTGAACAAATGGGTTGAAAAAACACCAACGGTTTCTTTGTTAGGCTTACCAGAAACTGCTAAAGATGATATTGATGTAGCTTATCAGCAGCTGCAACAAACTGTAACTTCTGATGCTGTAAAGGTGAATACTTCCTTACATACAGAACAAACCTGAGAATTTGTACATTGGTAAAGACATTTAGAAGTACTTTTACCATAGTACCAGGCCGAGCAAAAGGGGTAGAGCATGTAATTGTGACAGAGAATGCTCACCCTGTCAGAAAAAAAGACAGAGGATTAAGAGCAGATGTGGACAAGGAAATACAAAAAATGAAAGAGTTGGATATCAGGAAAGAATGGAGAAGTGCTTGGTCATCACCAGCGGTGACTGTAAATAAACTCTGGTTACAACCACAATGGCTGATAATACATTAATGTGATAAGAGATTTATTTATTTCAAAAGTTTTACAAGGGAAGACATACTGGTAACAGCTTGTTTTCAGGTGTGTCCTGGGGGAAGGAGAGAGGGGAAAATATAACAGATACAAAAATAAAGAATATGACGTTCATAGAAATGGAATAAGAGTAACAAAGATAAAGAGGACAATTATGTCTAAGAATAAATTGACAAAAATAAGTTATCAAGCAATAAGTTGTGGAACTGACCAAAGACCAATTAAACAGTTATTAAGGGAGTTCTGTTGGGAGAGCTGAAGCCCCGACCGCTGCACAGAATGGGACTTCACCTCTCCGATCCACCCTGCAAGCACCATGACATACAGTATGACTAGATTTTTTTTACCTCATCGCTCGTAAAATTCAGCAAAAGCTCTGGTGGCGCCGGCATTTTGAACATGGCGCTCCCAGAACCCTCCAGGATCTCACTTGTAATACTGTGAGATGATGATGCACCACTGCCCCTACCATTATAATGCACTTATGTATGGAAATAAAGCTATATATGTCTAATGCCAAGCGCCATTTTTACTTAATTTGCCTAACCTAGTGCATGCCTGCCATACCCATGGGATTTAGGCAAATTAAGTAAAAACAACGCTTGGCATCAGATATACATAGGTTTTTTCCATACATAAGTGCATTATAATGGTAGGGGCAGTGGCGCGTCATCTCGTGGTATTACCAGCGAGATCCCAGGGGGTTCCAGAGCACCATGTTCAAAATGGCAGCGCCACCACAGCGTTTGCTGAATATTACGAGTGACGAGGTAAAAAATCTTGTAATCTGTTATGGTGCTTGCAGGGCGGATCGAAGAGGTGAAGCCCCGATCTGTGCAGCAGTCGGGGCTTCAACTCTGCACGTAGTTCTCTTTTAACTTATCAAAATAAAAACCAGGGGAATGACTGATACTGGGGAAGAGATATACTGTATAATTAATGTGTTACTTAGTTGTATTACTGTGATGTAAAATCCTTCACTGGTCAGACTGCCTTCTCTTTCCACTTTCCTAAACTTTGGAACTCTGTCCCCCTAACCATTTGTTCTGCCTCTTTCAAAGGCTCTCTCTCCCCTATCTGCTACATGACCACACCGCTACCTCCTATGCCTGACCTTGAGTCATAGCCCTTCCTACTCAATTTACCCTTTTCCCTCTTTCTCCTCCTCCTGCCCCTCCACCCACCTCACCAACCATCCTCCTCTCTTCTTCCTCCCTCGCTGTCTGCACTTTCCTCCCTTCCCCCATCTGCACTCCTTCCTGCAGTGCCCCATCCCCAGTGCCCTCACAGCTGAAAAGTACAGTTACATTAGAACTTACTGTAATAGTAAGTCTTCGAGAGAGGCTCTTGCAGTAGGTAATAACTTGCAGGACTGCACCCCCTGGTATCAGGACCACACAGAAACTTTAGCTAGTAATGTCTGACGGGGGACCGCCCACTCGATGTCATGTGACCAATGTCAGCATGACACTATATAGTGGTCAGTCCCCATGTCTGCCCTCCAGTTCGCCTGCCGGAGACCTCCAAGAGGCACGACAGGAGAATGGGAAAGAGGCTTCTGGAGCCAAGAAAAGGCTCAAGGAAAAGGAGCTACAGACTAAAGGGGGAAGGAAGGAGGGAGGGACAAAAGTTACCTACTGCAAGAGCCTCTCTTGAAGATCTACTGTTATGGTAAGTTCTTACGTTAACTGTACTATCTTACCTCAAGAGGGCTCTTGCAGTAGTTAATAACTTGGACTGAGTCCCAAACAGTAAGAGTCTGAGGGACAGGAAGAAACACGGGAGGCTGGAAGAAATCTGCTGAAAGGCAGTAAGAGCTTCAGGACAGGAATCCCTAAAGGACAGCCAGTCTGAAAGCAGTCCTGTGCCTAGAGCGATGCCAAAACTGTAGCGTTTAGTTAAAGTGTGGACAGAACTCAAGTGGCGTGCCACGCAAATTTCTGCAGCTGACATTTCTGAAACAGGCTATAGAGGCAGTCATGCCCCAGGTAGAATGTCCATTAACCTGCCCGAAGGACTTTGCCATACTTCTGGTTACAAAAACCAATGCAGTGGGCCAACCATTTGGAAAGGCATTGCTTAGAAACTGCAGCACTCTCGCGCTTGGGTGCAAAAGAAACAAAAAGTTGGTCCGTTTTCGGACAGCTTTTGTCCTGTTAGTGTAGTAACATAAAATTCTGTGAACGTCTAAAGTATGCAGAATTGCCTCCCCATGATTAGCATGCTCAGGGTAACAGAAGGGACCGATTCAAAGTGGTCTCTGAGACAACTTTTGGGAGAAACTTAGGATTAGTGTGCAGAGTCACCGGTCTCTGTGAAAAATCAAATAAGGCTCCTCACATATCCCTGAAATCCTTCGAGCAGAAGTAACTGCAACTAAAAAGAGCACTTTCCAGGACAAAAAGTGCATGTCACACGTACCTGCCGGTTCAAAAGGAGGCAAAGCCAATTTCTCCAAAACAAAGTTGAGGTCCCACAGTGGAGAAGGGTTATGCACTGGGGGTTTCAAATGCAGAATTCCTTCTAAGAAGGTTTTGGAAACCTCCAACTGAGCCAGAGTTTTGCCCTCCACCATAATGTGGTAGGAAGAAATGACCGTCAGATGCACCTTCAGAAAGGAATAACTCAAGCCTAGGTCAGATAGGTGAAGGAGATACTCCATGACCTGAGGAACAAGACACGAAAAAGGATCCCAACCCTTCGAGGTGGCCCAGATGGAGAAGCGCTTCCATTTCATAGCGTATGTCGTTCTGGTAGAAGGCTCTCTGGCTCTACCAGGACCTGAGCTACCCTAAGGAAAACTCCAAATCTGAAAGCACCTAGGTCTTGAGCCACGTGTGAAGGTGAAGGGACTTCAGACCTGGATGGACCAGCGTGCCCCCTTCCTGGGTCAAGAGATCGTGACAAAGTGGCAGAGGCACCGTAGGCTCCACTGCCAGATGCTGAAGAAGTGGAAACCATATTTGCTGAGGCCAAAAAGGGACGATCAGGATAATTTGAGCCCCTTCCACTTGAAGCTTGATCAGCACTCTCTGCAAAACTAGGAAGGGAGGAAATGCATACAGAAACCTCCCTGTCCAACAAAGCGACAGCGTGTCTAGTCAGAAAGCACCATGCATTTGATCAAGCGAGCAAAACTTGGGAAGTTTTGCATTGGATGGGGCTGCAAATAGATCCACATCTGGACAACCCCACAGGTCGAAGATGTGATTTATTACCTCCTGCTTTAGCTCCCACTTGTGAGCTCTCACCCTGGTGTGGCTGAGACTGTTTGCGAGGACGTTCAGCAAGCCTGCTACATGGACTGCCAGGAGGTGAATCCTGTGCAGGACAGCCCAATTCCAGACCTGCACTGCTTCCCTGCATAGAGGATACCAGTGAGTGCCCCACTCACTTGTTAAGATACCACACTACACATGTTGTCCTGTTGGATCAACAGTGAACAGGGCATGAATGATTAATGTTGAAGAGGAGTAGAATTTCCACCTAAACTGGTCCAATTGTCTGGACTCCTTGTCAGGAGGGAAAGTACTGAGGTGCTTAGGCTTTGCGGATCTACTGTGGGCCACAGTGATGACTGCCGAGTCAGCCTTTGGATGTATGCTGAGGTGGTCTTTGCCCTCTGGCGTCCTATAAACTCGGTCTGCCTTTTTGGCCATAGCAAGAATAGAGGAGGGCATCTGTCAGATAGTAGAGGACAGATCCTCCTGAAGTTCCAGCCAAGGAGGGGTGAGAACTGGACTAGTTTCAGTGAAATCTTCATGCTCGGCGAACCTCTGACATTTTGGGTCTTGAGCATCTGACTTCCAGCCTTGTGCCGTTGCCATTTGTCTCAAGAGGTCCACAAAAGAGGGATCCTCGGGGGGTGACTTGGGGGATTCTCTAGGGACACGTTCCTCTGGAAGAGGGGTCTCTAATCCCAAGCCCTGTGAGGATGACTTGGAATCGAATCATCAGAGTCCAAAGGTTCTCTGTTTGGAGGAGCAGACTCCTTTCCTAATGGTGCCACATGCAACGTTGGGGCCTGCCCACTGCTTTTTGTCAGGCTTGACGTCGAGGCTTGAGGTGTGACCAGTGAATCTGCCCTAGGGATCTGATCTGGTCGTCCTGCCTCCAAAGGGTGCAGTTGTCTGCTGTCCAATTCCGAGACTAACTGGGATTTTGTCTCAGACCACCAGAACTGTAAAATCTCTCAGAAGCCCACCTGTGGCTGTGGAGAAGGTGGAGTAGGAGGTGGTGGTGGTGGTGATGGGTGAAAAACTTGATCCTATGGTATGGGTTCCGTGCGTCGGGAAGCCCGGTGCAAAATAATGATGGGCATAACCAGATGGCTGGAAATGAGGCATTTGGAACCCCGGAGGATACCTGGGTTAATAATAACCCACAAAAAAAAAAAAAATGGTCCAGCGTTGGGCCTGGCGGCACAAAACCAGACAGGCCCCACGGAGGAAAGCCTGACGACAGCCCTGACAGGGGGCGGGGAGGGCCAGACTGTGGTAAACCTGATGGAGGACCAGACAGAGAATGGTCTGATGGAGGGCCGACAGGCGCCAGGGGGCAGGGTCTGCACCCCATCGGGGTGGCAGAGCCAACAGCAGCCTTGTGGAGCTCCTTCGCTGTGAACTCCTGATGGAAGGTCTCTGTCCACCGGTCCTGTGGTTCTGGGGACAATGGCAGAGGCTCAGATGGAGGAGAAGATGGGGGCTCACCATGGAGGAACCAGGGGTGAACCTTGACCCCAGCCGGGACAGAGCTGCGTCCGACTGTGCGTCATCAGGACCGCCAGAAAGGTCCGGACGGACACGAGCGGTCGAGCGATCATCGGAGGGTCTGACTGACTTATCAACCTGGGTCGCGCAGGAGTCTGAGACACCAACACTGACTTATTGACCCTGGCCAGGAGCTCGCCAAAGGGTCCGACGATCGGCTTACAGGCTGTGCCTGCCAGCTTAGAACCCATGGGTGTTATAGACCCAAGGGCAGCAGAGGCCTCAGACGTATCAGAGGCACCTGCAATCACTGTTACCAGTGGCGGCGGGGGCTGAAGTCTGCTCTTTAGGAGGGAGCACAGGCTTGGCCGCGGCACTGGTCTTCCCAGAGGAACAGGGCTGCTGCTCACCCGAAGTGCCAAGGCGGCTGGGTGAGAGGGGGGCCACCTGGTCCCGTGTTTTTCTTTTTGTCCCTCTTCTTCTGTGGGAGCTGGTCACAGGAAGAGGCGCTTTTGAGCTTCTGAAGCTCCTTTTCCATCTATGCCATTTTTAGCTTGAGAAGATACATAGATACATAGACAGTGTCGGCAGATAAGGGCCTATGGCCCACCCAGTCTGCCCATTTGAGCTTGTAAGTTCAGTTTGTTTTCCTAGAAGTCTGTTGCCCCTTACCCCGACCTCTAGAATTCCTTTATGTCTATCCCATGCATTCTTAAATCCCGTGATTGTTTCAGCCCCCACCACTTCCTCTGGCAGGGTGTTCCACTTGTCCACCACCCGTTCTGTGAAGAAATTCTTTCTCATGTTTCCTCTGAATCGTCCTCCTCAACTTCATCCCATGCCCTCTAGTCCTGGAACATCTTTTCACTTAAAAATAGTGTTTTCCTGCACCTGTTCCTCCCTGTAAGATACTTGTATGTCTCATCATATCCCTCTCTCCTCCTCTCCTCCAGGGAGTATATGTTCAGTTCCTTCAACCTGTCTTCATAGGACTTGTGATGCAATCCATGCACCATCTTTGTTGCCCTCCTCTGAACCTTCTCTACCCTGTCTATGTCCTTACGTAGGTATGGTCTCCAGAACTGTACACTGTACTCCAGGTGGGGCCTCACTAGTGTCTTGTATAGCGGAATTATGACCTCCCTTTTCCTGCTGGTGATGCCCCTGCCTATACATCCCAGCATCCTATTTGCTTTACCTGCTGCCTTGTCACACTGTTTCTACCTTGAGGTCATCAGAGATGACAACCCCAAGATCTCTTTCCTGCTTGGTGCATGCTATATCCTCACCCCCAACTGATATATTGTGCCAGGGTTTTGTGCCCCATATGCATTATCTTGCACTCTTTGCATTGAATTTCAACTGCCAAACCCTTGACCATTCTTCAAGTTTCTGCAGGTCGCTTCTCATTCTGTCTACACCCTCTGGTGTGTCTACTCTGTTACAGAGCTTTGTGTCATCAGCGAACAGTGAAATTCTGCCTTCTAGATCCTGCTGCAATGTCACTGATGAAGATGTTGAATAGGACCGGTCCCAGCACTGATCCCTGTGGTACCCCAATGGTCACTCTTCCCTCTGTGGAGTGACAGCCATTTACCACCACCCTCTGTGTCCTGCCACCCAGCCAGTTACCTACCACCACACTACTGTCCTGCCCACACCATATTCCCAGTTTGTGTAATAGTCTTCTATGTGGCACAGTGACAAAGGCCTTGCTGAAGTCCAGATAGGCCATGTCCTGCCCTCCCGATCCACCTCCCTAGTCACCCAGTCAAAAGATTCAACGAGGTTGGTCTGACATGACCTCCCCCTGGTGAAACCATGCTGCCTTGGGTCCTGTAGTCCATTGACAACCAGATGTTCCACCAATCTCTCCTTCAGTAGTGCTTCCATGATCTTCCCCACTACCGGTGAAGCTGACTGGTCTGTAGTTCCTGCTTCCTCTTTGTTCCCACTTTTGTATAAAGGGACTACATCTGCTGTCCTCCAGTCTTTGGGTACCTCCCTGTTTCCAGTGATCGGCTAAACAGGATAGCCAGAGGTTCAGCCACCCTCTCTTAGTTCTTTAAGGACCCTGGGTGCACCCGTCTGGCCCCATTGCTTTATCAACTCTTATTACTTCCAGTTCCTTCAGGACCCTTTCTCGTGTAAAGGGACTTTGTCCATTTCTGCACATTCTCACCCCTTGTACTTCCTTCAGACCCATTACCCCTCTTCCTCAGTAAAGACTGAGCAGAAATACCTGTTCAATATGTCAGCTTTACTGTTGTCATCCTCCACGTGGCTCCCATCCTCCCCCTTCAGTCTCACTATCCCTCCTTTTGTCTTTCTTTTTCACTTATGTACCTGTAAAAGGTTTTTGTCCCTCTACCCACTGATTTTGCAATGTGTTCTTCTGTCTGAGCTTTGGCTTCCTTACTGACCTCCTGCCTCCTTTGCTTCTCCTGGTACTTCTCCTATCCCCTTCTGCCTGTGTCTTTTTGTATTGCCTGAATGCAATCTTTTGGCTTTCACTTTCTTTGCTACCTCTTTGGAAAACCATAATGGTCTCCTCTTCCTTTTCCTCTTGCTAACCTGCTTAATGCATAATTCTGTTGTTCTTGTAATCCCCATTTTAAATACTGCCCACTGTTCCTCAACCCTGATTCCTGTCCATTCCTTAATGCCTCTTTCAAGTATCTCCCATTTTCCCAAAGTCTGCCCCCTAAAATCCAGGATATGTGTTTTTGTGTGGTTTGGTTCTGCTCTTTCTGTGATTTCAAACCACAATGACTGGTGGTCACTGTTACCCAGGTGCTCCCCACTGTTACCCCCATCACACTGTCCCGCTTTGTAGCACAAGGTCCAGTATTGCCTTCTGCCGAGTTGGTTCCATGACCAGTTGTTTGAGGAAGGCACCCTGAAGGAGTCCAGGATAAATCTGCTCTAGTTGATACTGCTGCTGGGATGCTCCAGTCCACGTCTGGAATATTGAAGTCTCCAACCAGTACTACCTTGCCTTGTCTGCCATCCTTTGGATGGCTAGCATCAACTCCTATCTGTTTCTTCCTCCTGGGCTGGTGGTCTATAGACCACACCTGTGCGGATGGCTGTCCCCATTTTCCTTTCCAGCTTAACCCACAGTATCTCTCCCCCATTTTGTTCCTCCTGGATCTCTGTGGCCCTTATGTCATTTTTCACATACAGTGCCACTCCTCCTCCCTTCCTGCCTGCTCTGTCTCTTCTGAATATGTTGTAGCCAGGTATAGCCATCTCCCAGTCATGGTTATCATTACACCAGGTTTCAGTAATGGCCACAATGTCCAGGTCTGACTGTACCATGACAGCCTCCAGATCTTCCATCTTGTTGCTAAGGCTCCTGGCATTTGCACACATGGCTTTCCATGATTTGACCTCCTAGACTGCTTCACTGTTCTACTCCAGCCCTTCCTTGGTTGTCATTTATCCCTGGTTCTCCTTGCTGTCTGCCCTTCTGCTGAATTTTGCCTCTTTTCTGCTTATCCACCTCTTGGGCACTAATCTCCATCTTTTGCACACTGCTTTGAAGAGATAGCCACTCCCCTGGTTCACTGGTTCCACTGCTAGCTGTGGGGGGTGAGCAAGTAGGTACCCTCCTTGCTGGCCTGCCACCCCCCTTTGCTAGTTTAAATGCTTGTCAATGTAGCATTTAAACATATCATTGAGTGCTTGGATTCCCCTCCAGGATGGATGCAGGCCTTCAGGCTTGAACAAACCTCCATCCCTCCAGGTGGGTCCCCAGTCACCAATGAATCCAAACCCTTCCTCACTGCACCAGTTCTTCAACCATGAGTTAAAGTTCCTGGTGCATGCACTCCTATGCTCTCCTTGCCTCTCACAGGTAGTACTTCTGAGAAAGTGACAGAAGTAGCTACTTGCTTGAGACCCTCCCAGTTTCCTAAACTCTTCCTGAACTTCCTTTGGCTCCCATTTGCCAGGTCATTAGTACCTAGGTGGATAATGACATCCAGCTCACCCTCCGCCTTGCCTTCCCAGTGATCCCCAGGATCTTCCTTCCATCCCTCCATGCTGTGGCACCTGGTAGGCACCTCACCTCCTGTACTCCCCTCCTGTGTTCCTAGCTGGATCCTCTTTGATGGAGTCCCCACCAGGATTAGCTCTCCTTCTCTGGGGTCCACTGCTTTCCCCGCTGAGGTCACCTCCTTGGCTAACCTCCACATCCTTTCCTTCCACTTCTCTGGGTACCTCTATTTGGTTGTCCTCGTTTGCCAGTGTGGCATTGAGTTCTTGAGTGGAATAGGATCTGGATGTGCCTCTGCCTGACTGCTCTAACCCTCCCTGAGTCCACGGTCATCCAAGTGCTCCTCGCCTCGGCATCCTTTGAGGCAGCTGCATTGGACTGGGTGGTCCCTGGATGGGGTGATGGTACTCCTGACCCAGTTTACTTCCGCTCGGGTCTGGCTACCTCATCCCACAGTCCAGAGAGATGCATGCAGATAGGGCAGCACCTCAGTGTCCAGAAGGTCTGCCTGAATATGGCTGCCCCACAGTCACTGCATTGCACCACTCCCCACATTATACTGCAGTTCCACTACTTGTCTGCTACTGAAGCTCTCCTAGTTCTCTTTTTATTAATTTACTGTACTAAAAATCCTGTCACTAATCCTCAGATATATTTTTTTTTTTTTTTGAAGGAAAAAGAAACCAATAAATAAATAAATGAGCCAAAACACTTGTTGTGCTGAGGGTGGGCTTCTTCCCCCTTATGCCCCTCCTACTTCACACCCCTTACTATACCCTGTGTTTAGCTCCTGTCAATCAGATTTATCAGGGCATATAATTAAGAGTTGGGGAAGGGAGGGGGGCGAAAATTTGCAGCAATTAAAGACAGCACAGAATTACACCACCACTATGTTTTAAATTTTCAACAGCCCAAAAACAATTATAAGTAAAGACAACAAAGAAAGTATAGTGTCACTAAACGCCCACAATCTAAGTTTAAAAGAAAAAGGTAGGCTTCGAGGGATTGCTGGCGCCTTTTCTGTGTGGCCTGGTTGAACTGGGAGTAGGCCTCACACTTCTCGGGTTATGGTTCAGGCCCAAGCAGAAGAGGCAGAGGTATGTTGATCCCTATGTAACAGGCGCTGCAAGAATCGCACTTGTTTTTATGCATTCTGTCAAGAGGTGGAAGACATACACAAGGATAAGGGTAAATAAAAGATAAAGAGGGGAAAAAAAAGGATACTCATCCAAAAATTAAGCGATCAAACTGCTGTGATGAGCTTCAGAGGGTCCGATGTGCATAGTCGGCAGCGG